>JAJJWW010016219.1:0-1200000 GCA_023531295.1 Papaver armeniacum
AAAGCAAAAGAAAATAAACAAAGCAATTAAAAGATAAAGTTGAAATCAATAAGAGAGACAAGATCAAGGAATCCTTCTTCGTTGCAAAACAATGATTCAAGTTATGTTCTTTTCTACTTGTTATTAGTCACAGATTATCACCAACCGTAGGATAGCAGGTCCGCTTAGCTAGCCCGAAAATCCCTTATTTCACTGAGTAACAAGTCCGCTTAGTTATCAGATTCTATTCAAAAGAACCACCTTGAGGTTCGCTTACAAGATGTAATTCCCTGAATGCATTAAGATTTATGAATTTAGGTTTAGTACTAGTAGTTAAACTCGGTTCGCTTGGTCCACTTTCTAGCGTTGTTTTTACACACAATTGCTCCACGGAATCCCTCCGCAAGGTCTCGTGTTTGCTACTTATGTAAAGAGTCAAGAAACGATTACTTATCCCCTAACTTTCACTAGCTTTAGATCAAATTAAAAAATCAATTTAGTTGGCCACCCAAACAATCTATCAATCAATCATGAATGTCTTTAAGATCATTCCTATTAGTAAAAACAATCGATAATCATGTGAAAAACCTCAAGATAGAATTGAAACAATACTCAAAACATATATTAAGAACTAGGAATTCATCCTCAATCAATAAGAAAATTAGCTGCTCATGTTAAAAAGTTCACACAAAGAATAAGAAAAGAAAAGTGTTGTGTGTGTAGAGATGTGTGTAAGATGTAGAAAACTTCTCTATTTATAGGCTTCAATATTCTCCAAATCTTCCAAGGAATAGAATCCTTTTCCTTTAGCAATTCAATTTCCAAATTCAAGCCTTTCTCAACTCTTCCATCTTCTCTTTCCAAATTTGAGCCCAATTCTCCATCCAATTCCTAGTCCAAGTCTTCACACCCATGAGAGAAGTCCATAGAAAATTCTGGAATTTTGGTCGCCGGAAAACTGGTATTATGACCGGAATTTGACCGGAATCCGTCATCGCCGGCCACCTGAAAATTTTACCGTCACTGGTATATTCGACGGAATATTCCGTCAGTCCACCGTTATGACTAACGGTCAAAAGGGTCAAACCGTCAGTCAACAGTTAGTCAAGAAAGTCAAGCCAGGTGATGAGTTAGCTTCTGATTCGGCTTACTGGTCTAACTGGGCCGTGTTAAGTCGTCTGGATCGTTATCGGACTCACTGAGTCGACTCGTCTGAGAGAAAAACCGGACAGCATTCCGTTTGTTTATAGGACATTTCCCAGGCCGATTTCAGGCCATTTTAGCTTCATTCCCTGTTTCAAAATTCCTATCACATACATCTAATTCATTCATTCCAGCGTTCCCTGTACAGCAGCAGCGTCTTCAAATTTCACCACAACCTTGAAAATCAACACCTCCATCTTGAATTCAGGCTAACACAAATCGAACCATCTGCACTCTTCTCAATTCGGATCACCACCAGAGACCTCTGTTACTCGAATCCCTACCATCATCATCACCTTGCAGAGATCGAATCATCATAACCCCAATCCTACCTGTTAATCGATAGCAGCAACAAATCTGGCTAATTCATTGCCATCTCTGATATCAATCGAAACCCATTTATCGATTCCACAGCAACAACCATCTCCATCTCAGCGCAACTCCATTTCACTCCCCATTAGAATCACAGACCCATCGAGCAATAGCACCATTAACGGCATCACCTACGTAACCCATCTCCGACAGGCCACAAAACCCTTTTAATCTCTTCCTCTCTCGTGTTGTTTCAAAAGACCAATCCATTTCGATCCGAATCTCAATCTCCTTCTTTATCTCGCTTTCACAGCGAGCTTCTCTTCCTCTTTTCGATTCCATACCCCTATCTCGTATCTTCTCAATTTAGTTCTCGATCTCCTCTCGATTTTTAATCGCGGCTCTCGGTCTCATTCTCGATTCAAATGCCACAGCGACCATGATCGCTTGTTTTTAGTTTCGGTGGAGGTGAATGAATGAGCGATTGGGAGAAGATAACTCTTCTCAATTTAGGGTTAAAGAAACAAGGTTGGATATTCATCACCCGGTCACCTTGATAAGGGATACCCAGCTGGCAGCCCCTTAACCTTGGCTGGTCAGTATTTAGTACTCCTCCAAGAGTTACCCCTTAACTCGGATGGGCTCAGAGATAGTGCTCGCCCCTGAAATGACAATTTTGCCCTTTTTTCTCAAATTGGGTAATTTCTTCTTCTTTTCGTCCGTGCGACTCCATAGTAGCTACAAAACTCAAAACAGGCGTAAAATACATAATTTACACGAAAAATAGCAAAGAAAGCATAAACAATATATAGTAAATAGGATGTATTCTACACCCTATCAAATTCCCCCACACTTAGACTTTGCTAGTCCTCGAGCAAATCAAACTAAAAACTCACAACTTCAAAGCGTTCAAGCGTCACAAGCATCCAAAAAGTTATGAGGACATAGAGTTTCTGCATGCTAGTAATAAGAAGTTAGAAATACTAAAGAACATATTCTCATTCTTAAATGTTGAGTGAGAAATAACCACACCATAATGAGAGAACGCGTGTTTGAGAAACGATCAATAAGCATTTCGCCTCGACTTCTGCCTCACCAAAAAGGATTTTATGATAATCGCACTCAAAAAGACGGCTTTTTTATGGTTCTCACATGTGTGCAGATAGGAATGAAGAAAGAATTCCTGCAACACGTTGAATGGTGGGAAGGACAACTTCCGAAATATTTAAAAACCCACATCTTTTAACATTTTGAAAAACCATTTTTCTGACGATCTCTAAGAAAGGAAATCAACCATTTATTATTGAGGATGAGATTACTTACTCACCTTCACATCCGATCGCCAATTATGATAACACCACTCTCACGGCATCCAATAGAAACGTCTTCCGCTCCTCGTCTTTATCTTCTTGGTCTTCGTCTTCGGTTTCAACTATTGGTGATAAACTCTTGAATTTCATATATCCTTGACAATTTGTAACTCTTTTTACCTTAAATCCTTGTCGCTTGAAACTTCCTTATAGATTTTCCTTCCCCACGGCTTATAAAAATAATACAAATATTTCTCTTTTTTTTTTTTTTTTTTGAAATACAAGAGAAATTAAATACACAATAAACCATGGCCGTGGAAGAAGTATTTTACCGCTTGATTCTTCACAACTTGTATCGCCTCAAAATCATAAACTTCAAAAATTCTCACCTTTTGATTTTCTTCGCTCTTATAAATAAGTCTTCATACTTGGATATAAAATTACCTCATTGTATTGTAAGTCCTCAACATATATGTAAAATCCGCTCATTTGTATGTTGCTTTACTTGAATATGAAATTTGCTCTTTTTCTCGTTCCGTTGCTTGTAAACCTTGAACTTTTCCAACTTTCCTTGTAGATTTTGATGTCGCTCCTTGTTGATGATGATGGTGTTTCTATGGATCCGTTGTTGTCGAGAGAGAGAATGGTGCTAACTGCAAATCGAACTACAAGAAGGACGCTTTCATCTATAGACGTCACCCTCATGATTGACAAAATTAGCACTCAAGAGATCAAAAAGTAGTGCTTCTATTGGTGGGAGGTTGGGTAGCTCACCATTCTACCCGGAATTAACGTACGGTGACACACACTCAAAAGAAGCTCTTTAGTAGATGGAAAAATTTCTGGTCGGTGCCTCACATGATATGAATACGGGTAGTCTCCACTAATGATTGATCGAAACTCTAATAATGCATTTCTCCCTGCACCAAATTCGCATCACCGGCATGATTAAATCCATTATTTAACACTCTAACAAGCAAGAAATCCGAATGTAGTTCTCTAACATTTCCAAGTTCAATTATGTCGGTCAAAATCTCTATGTAAACATACCTAGAAGTATGCTAGTGACTCTAAAATCTTTAAAAGTTGGAATTTTTATGTAAAACTTTTTTTTTTTTTTTAAAAAAATTTTAAATTTTTTTGTAAATTTTTTTAAAATACATGCTTAACCACTCCCCCACACTTAAACCTTACATTGTCCTCAATGTAATTGAATCCTCCTAGTAAAGTCAAGGTGGGAAATTTTAACATGATAAGGAACAAGAAAAAGAAATAACAAAAATAAAAAGCAAAAGAAATACAAAACCTATGGGTTGCCTCCCATTAAGCGCTTGTTTTAAAGTCGACGGCCCGACTTAGCTCTTGCAAGATTCATTCCCCATATACTAAAAATATGAAAATTTGAGGATCCACCCATAATACCTGTTTTGCAAACAATAACTCCATACAAATATTAGCACAAGAAAATAATAGTGAAATTATCGTTCGATAGAAATTTCCCCCACACTTATTCTCGTCCACACTCGGAAGTGTATAAAGAACATAGAATTTGGGAACTTCCATGTATTCCTCTTGGCAAACCTGCATAGTGTTAGCATCAAGTGTTTCCAATGGTGGATATCTAGAAACAAAATCATCCAAAAATACTTTCGAAGCACATACATTCAAACCAATAAGAGGTAAAGGAGAAGAATCAATATGCAAAGGGTTAGACAAACCTTGCACAATCTCTTGTATTATAGAATCCTCTTCATCCTTAAAAAATTCGAGTGAATTACTTACCTCTTGTATATCGTGGCCCTCTATTAAACCTTGCAACCATTCTTCGTCGTTTTCTACCTTAACCAAAGTTTTGGCATCATTATAATCATTGGCAAGTTCAATTGGGTCTTCCACAAAATCAATGAATTTGGTTTCATCCTCTAGCATCATCTCTTCAACATTTTCATCATCGGAATCGGGCCATTCACTAAAATGATTTTCATCGGTATAGATTGTAAGATCTTCTTGTGCGGGTGTTACACCGTTTATAACAATAGGTAAGTCACACCCAATCTCCTCCATTTGAATAGGTGAAGGATCGTTATTATGATCCGGAGTTGAAATAACTTCCTCATTGTTGTAACGCTCATACACTTCCGCGGACTCATATCTTTCCCTAAGGAATTTTTTCCAAGCACTAATTGCATCTTCCTCAAGCTCTACCTTTTGAATAGGTGCTTGATCATTATTAAGATCAAGGCTCGAGTAAGCTACACTAGCGTCTTCAAAAGTCTCCAAAGGTTGAGTAATTTGTTCGTATAATTTCTCCGAATTCCTTTGAATTTCTCGATGTGATTCTTGCAACTTTTGTTGAAGATCCCCAATCATGGCAGACATCTTATCTGCAAAACTAGAGAATTTCTGATCATAAACAAAACTATCCTCCCATCCTTGTGATTGTCCACTTACATACCCGTCATAAGGTTGTTGATATGTATGAGAATATCCATAAGGTTCTCAGAGGAATTTGATCATAGCCAAAAGATTGGTTTTGATTGTATCCTAAGGATGGTTGGAAGTTGCCATAATGTTGAGGTTGAAAACCGTATTGATTGTTGTAATATGCTTGCTCTTGTCCACCATACATGGAAAACCGGCACCTGAAATAAGATTCTCAAAAACTAAGTTAGATACGGTATAGAATCCAACAAAGCAAGAATAAAGCAAAAAGAAAAATAAAAACAACAAAAATCGTCCATTTGCTCCCTAAGAACGGCGCCAAAATTTGATGCGTGTCGTAGGTGCAATCAAATTAATTAATATTTCCACTCAATTAAAAATAATATAATGGAAGTCAAGTTTGTTCCCACGAGGAGCAAGAGATTCTAGTTGTAAAAATTGTCACGAAAGGGGGGTGTAAAAAGCAAAAGAAAATAAACAAAGCAATTAAAAGATAAAGTTGAAATCAATAAGAGAGACAAGATCAAGGAATCCTTCTTCGTTGCAAAACAATGATTCAAGTTATGTTCTTTTCTACTTGTTATTAGTCACAGATTATCACCAACCGTAGGATAGCAGGTCCGCTTAGCTAGCCCCAAAATCCCTTATTTCACTGAGTAACAAGTCCGCTTTAGTTATCGATTCTATTCAAAAGAACCACCTTGAGGTTCGCTTACAAGATGTAATTCCCCGAATGCATTAAGATTTATGAATTTAGGTTTAGTACTAGTAGTTAAACTCGGTTCGCTTGGTCCACTTTCTAGCGTTGTTTTTACACACAATTGCTCCACGGAATCCCTCCGCAAGGTCTCGTGTTTGCTACTTATGTAAAGAGTCAAGAAACGATTACTTATCCCCTAACTTTCACTAGCTTTAGATCAAATTAACAAATCAATTTAGTTGGCCACCCAAACAATCTATCAATCAATCATGAATGTCTTTAAGATCATTCCTATTAGTAAAAACAATCGATAATCATGTGAAAAACCTCAAGATAGAATTGAAACAATACTCAAAACATATATTAAGAACTAGGAATTCATCCTCAATCAATAAGAAAATTAGCTACTCATGTTAAAAAGTTCACACAAAGAATAAGAAAAGAAAAGTGTTGTGTGTGTAGAGATGTGTGTAAGATGTAGAAAACTTCTCTATTTATAGGCTTCAATATTCTCCAAATCTTCCAAGGAATAGAATCCTTTTCCTTTAGCAATTCAATTTCCAAATTCAAGCCTTTCTCAACTCTTCCATCTTCTCTTTCCAAATTTGAGCCCAATTCTCCATCCAATTCCTAGTCCAAGTCTTCACACCCATGAGAGAAGTCCACAGAAAATTCTGGAATTTTGGTCGCCGGAAAACTGGTATTATGGCTGAAATTTGACCGGAATCCGTCACCGCCGGCCACCTGAAAATTTTACCGTCACTGGTATATTCGACGGAATATTCCGTCGGTCCACCGTTATGACTAACGGTCAAAAGGGTCAAACCGTCAGTCAACAGTTAGTCAAGAAAGTCAAGCCAGGTGATGAGTTAGCTTCTGATTCGGCTTACTGGTCTAACTGGGCCGTGTTGAGTCGTCTGGATCGTTATCGGACTCACTTGAGTCGACTCGTGCGAGAGAAAAACCTGACAAACATTCCGTTTGTTTATAGGACATTTCCCAGGCCGATTTCAGGCCATTTTAGCTTCATTCCCTGTTTCAAAATTCCTATCACATACATCTAATTCATTCATTCCAGCGTTCCCTGTACAGCAGCAGCGTCTTCAAATTTCACCACAACCTTGAAAATCAACACCTCCATCTTGAATTCAGGCTAACACAAATCGAACCATCTGCACTCTTCTCAATTCGGATCACCACCAGAGACCTCTGTTACTCGAATCCCTACCATCATCATCACCTTGCAGAGATCGAATCATCATAACCCCAATCCTACCTGTTAATCGATAGCAGCAACAAATCTGGCTAATTCATTGCCATCTCTGATATCAATCGAAACCCATTTATCGATTCCACAGCAACAGCCATCTCCATCTCAGCGCAACTCCATTTCACTCCCCATTAGAATCACAGACCCATCTGAGCAATAGCACCATTAACGGCATCAGCTACAGAACCCATCTCCGACCACAAAACCCTTTTAATCTCTTCCTCTCTGTGTTGTTTACTGACACCAATCCATTTCGATCTGAATCTCAATCTCCTTCTTTATCTCGCTTCACAGTGAGCTTCTCTTCCTCTTTTCGATTCCATACCCCTATCTCTGTATCTTCTCAATTTAGTTCTCGATCTCCTCTCGGTTTTTAATCAGCAGCTCTCAGTCTCATTCTCGGATTCAACAGCGACAGCAGCCATGACTGCTTGTTTTTAGTTTCAGGTGGAGGTGAATGAATGAGCGATTGGGAGAAGATAACTCTTCTCAATTTAGGGTTAAAGAAACAAGGTTGGATATTCATCACCCGGTCACCTTGATAAGGGATACCCAGCTGGCATCCCCTTAACCTTGGCTGGTCTGTATTTAGTACTCCTCCAAGAGTTACCCCTTAACCTGGACTGGGCTCCAGATAGTGCTCGCCCCTGAAATGACAATTTTGCCCTTTTTTCTCAAATTGGGTAATTTCTTCTTCTTTTCGTCCGTGCGACTCCATAGTAGCTACAAAACTCAAAACAGGCGTAAAATACATAATTTACACGAAAAATAGCAAAGAAAGCATAAACAATATATAGTAAATAGGATGTATTCTACACCCTATCAATCATCATCATCAACATCATCGTCTTCATCTTCATCCCCAGACGCTGGCCCAAACCAAAAGAAGTGTTCTGGATCATCTAAATCATCATCATCATCCTCAGAATCATACTCATCATCCTCTTCATCGTCCTCCTCTTCTTCATCGTCAACATCATCATAATCATCCTCCTCTTCATCTCCAAAACATGGAACAACCTTACAACCAAAATAACCAACGATCTCGTTGTCTTCATCAAGAAGAAGAAAACGGAAGGAGGTTACAACTAGAGCAATCATTTTATCTGGTTTGATACTAAAACTTTCAGTTTTTGATACTGAAACCCTAGGTTCAGTTTAGAGAGAGACTTGATAGAGATAAATCCGAGTAGTACTCTCCTAGTCTCCCTTGCTCGTGTTTTATACCCTCACACACGTTTTCACCTTAATATTCAACCTCTAGCTTAGCCACGTACAAGCATGATAACTTGGCTAGTGAACAAGTATAGCTTTGGAAAATAAATAAATATAGTATAATATAAAACACTTAATGAACACTAAAAATATTACAATACAAAATAGTACAATATAAAATAAAAAAATTGGGTGGAAAATTAACATCAAGGAATTTAACTTGGAAGAAATATAAATTGGTTTACAAGCTCGTCCAAGAGTGACATTGGTAAAAATGGAAAATTAGCATTAAGCAATTTGTCTCGGTGGAAATACTCCCCGAAAACTTAGATTTGGACGAAAAATTCTTGCTAAGATCGTGACATCGAAATAAATAAAAATTGGTTTAGAAGCTCGTCCAAGAGTGACATCAGTAAAAATTAAAATTACCATAGATCGTGACATCGAAATAAAAATTGGTTTATAAGCTCATCCATGAGTGACATCGGAAAAAATGGAAAATTAGCATTAAGCAATTTGTCTTGGTGGAATACTCCCCGGAAACTTAGATTTGGACGAAAAATTCTTGCTAAGATCGTGACATCGAAATAAATAAAAATTGGTTTAGAAGCTCGTCCAAGAGTGACATCGGTAAAAATTGAAAATTCCCATAGATCGTGACATCGAAATATAAATTGGTTTACAAGCTCGTCCATGAGTGACATCGGTAAAAATGGAAAATTAGCATTAAGCAATTTGTCTCGGTGCAATACTCCCCGGAAACTTAGATTTGGCCGAAAAATTCTTGCTAAGATCGTGACATCGAAATAAAAATTGGTTTACAAGCTCGTTCAAGAGTGACATCGGTAAAAATAGAAAATTACCATCAATCAATTTATCTTGGTGGAGATATTCCCCGTAATAGATTTGGACGATAAATTATACTTGTTAAGATCGTGACATCGAAATATAAATTGGTTTACAAGCTCGTCCACGAGTGACATCGGTAAAAATAGAAAATTAAACCAATTTATCTCTGTGATCTCCGGAAACTTAGATTTGGATGAAATATACTTGCTGATATCTTGACATCGAAATAAAAATCAGGGGTTTAGAAGCTCGTCCAAGAGTGACATCGATAAAAATGGAAAATTACCATCAATCAATTTATGTTGGTGGAAATACTCTCGGAAACTTATATTTGGATGAACTATACTCTCTAAGATCGTGACATCGAAATTAAAATTGGTTTAGCTGAATAACCCATGTCCAAGAGTGACATTGGTCAAAAAATTGGATATCGAGTCTTGTCGACGAAGCCAATCATAGTCGTTCGTGAATTCATAATTGATGCGTGTCGTAGGTGCAATCAAATTAATATCTTATTTCCACTCAATTAAAAATAATATAATGGAAGTCAAGTTCGTTCCCACGAGGAGCAAGAGATTCTAGTTGTAAAAATTGTCACGAAAGGGGGGTGTAAAAAGCAAAAGAAAATAAACAAAGCAATTAAAAGATAAAGTTGAAAGCAATAAGAGAGACAAGATCAAGGAATCATTCTTCGTTGCAAAACAATGATTAAAGTTATGTTCTTTTCTACTTGCTATTAGTCTGATTATCACCAACCGTAGGATAGCAGGTCCGCTTAGCTAGCCCCAAAATCCCTTATTTCACTGAGTAACAAGTCCGCTTAGTTATCAGATTCTATTCAAAAGAACCACCTTGAGGTTCGCTTACAATATGTAATTCCCTGAATGCATTAAGATCTATGAATTTAGGTTTAGTACTAGTAGTTAAACTCGGTTCGCTTGGTCCACTTTCTAGCGTTGTTTTTACACACAATCGCTCCACGGAATCCCTCCGCAAGGTCTCGTGTTTTCTACTTGTGTAAAGTGTCGAGAACGATTACTTATTCCCTAACTTATACTAGATTTAGATTAAACTAACAAATCAATTTAGCGTGCACTCTAAACAATCTATCAATCAATCATGAATGTCATTAAGATCATTCCTATTAGTAAAAACAAACGATAATCATGTGAAAAACCTCAAGATAGAATTGAAACAAAACTCAAATCATATATTAAGAACTAGGAATTCATCCTCAATCAATAAGAAAATTAGCTACTCATGTTTTTGAAATTCACACAAATAATAATTAAAAGGAGAATTTTCAAGTTCACACAAATAATTAAAAAGAAGAATTTTCAAAAGCAAGCAAAAACACAAGTGTTGTGTGTGTAGAGAGGTGTGTGTAAAAAGATGTGTAAAACTTCTCTATTTATAGGCTTCAATATTCTCCAAATCTTCCAAGGATTAGAATCCTTTTCCTTTAGCAATTCAATTTCCAAATTCAAGTCTTTCTCAACTCTTCATCTTCTCTTTCCAAATTTGAGTCCAATTCTCCATCCAATTCCTAGTCCAAGTCTTCACACCCATGAGAGAAGTCCACAGAAAATTCTGGAATTTTTGGCTCGCCGGAAAACTGGTATTATGGCCGGAATTTGACCGGAATCCGTCACCGCCGGCCACCTGAAAATTTCTCCGTCAATGGTATATTCGACGGAATATTCCGTCAGTCCACCGTTAGGACTAACGGTCAAAAGGGTCAAACCGTCAGTCAATTGGGTCAAGAAATCACTGAGTCAGAACCGAGTCAGCTAGCTAACTCGGCTGACTGGTCTTGCACTGGCCTGAGTACTTCACAGCCCAGATGGCCATGCCTTCCCTGTCTGTAACTTCTCTTCTCAGCCAAGATGGTTGTGCCAACTGCAACTGCACTTAGATCATTCTTCACATCTCAGCTGCTTTCAAACCAAATCATTCTCAAGCCAACAAGCCCATTCATTCCATTGCAAGTGTAATACTGGAGCTTCATACCCTGCAACTTCCTTAGCTACCAGTTGATACATCCACCAATGCCGCAACTGTAATGCACAAAACTCAAACCAACTGAGCCAATACCCTGCAATTTACACACTCCAGCTATAGCACCAACACCAACTCTACCCACTTGCAATCTCAAGCAGCTAACAACATCAAACCAAAACCTCAGTCTCCATTCCTAACTGCAGTTGCATCAACCATGCCAACACCTGCAATGTCACTGGGTTCAAGCCATATCCCACAGCCTTCCCATCTTCTGTTACAGATTTAGCAGCTCAGAACCCATCTGGTCACCACTAAAACCAGCTCCATTACCACTGCCAACTTAATCCTTGCTTCCCTGCTCACATTCATCCCATTTCCAAACAAACCCATCTCAGTGTAACTTCATACTTATCAATTCACCTGCTACCACCTGCAATCATCTCTACAAGGCCAAGTACCCAACAACCCATTTACTGTGCTTGCACCCGCATTGCACCAGAGCTCAACTTCTACAAAGAAACCATCTTCACTGTCACTCTGCATAACAACTCAACAGCTGCAACAAGGCCATCACATTCCATCAGTGTTGCCTTCTTATTCCACCATAAGACTCACCACTGCATCATGAACTCGATCCATTTCTCAACTTACCAAATCCTTGAATCAAACCCAGACTCCATCTCTGAGAACACTAACAGCAGCTCGTTCTTTGCATATTCGAACCCATAACAGACCCATTAATTTCTCCGATTCAATCCCCATCTCCCTGAGCTTCAACTCTATTTTTCATTCAATTCTTCTCTTCTTCACTCCCTGATTTCTTATCATTTTCTTCTCTGAGCTTTGAGCAGCACTTTCTCGACCTGATATTAACAGCAGCGGATACATCCATTGCAACCCTTCTCGTCTGTTCTTCTCTATCCAACTACAAATCATCACAGATCCCCTTTTTCACAGTAAACCCTAATCCAAATTTAAATTTCTTCTTCTCTGTTCACACATCAATCTCAAACCCATTTCTATTCTTCTCACGGCTGAGTTGAATCTCTGCTGAAATCTTCTTCATCTCCATTGAATCTCTCGATCTAAATCTCTCGGCAACAAGTCTCGCTGCTTCTTCCTCGCTACGATCTATGAACATCTTCTCTGCTCTTATTCATCTCCCTTACTTTCAATTTCTCGGTCTTATATTTATCTTCTCAGCAGCGTCAATTCAATCAGTAGCAACGGCTGTTGTTCTTCCTTCTCATTTTCAGAGAAATGTAATGAAACTAAATGATTGAGAGATATGAATATGTCGATTTAGGGTTGGGTAGTAAGAGCTGGGGAATTGATAAGGATACCCTTCTACATAAGATAAGGGTTATCCCAGATTGAGTGCCCTATAACACAGGTGGTTGCCCCTTAACACAGCTGGTTGTCTTTAGTTCTCATCCAAAAAGAAGCTGTCCCTTAACCATGTAGTTACCCCTTAACATCAATTTGGCTACTTTTAATACTCCTCTGAAAGAGTTGCCCTTTAACCATGGCTCGTCTCCCAATAGTGTTTTCCTGTGAAATGACAATCCTGCCCTTTTTGCTCAATTTGGATCATTTATTCTTCTTTTCCTCCGTGCGACTCCAAAGTAACTATAAAACTCAAAACAAGCGTAAAATACATAATTTACAAGAAAAATAGCAAAGAAAGCATAAACAATAGATAGTAAATAGGGCGTATTCTACACCCTATCAAATTCCCCCACACTTAGACTTTGCTAGTCCTCGAGCAAATCAAACTAAAAACTCACAACTTCAAAGCGTTCAAGCGTCACAAGCATCCAAAGAGTTATGAGGACATAGAGTTTCTGCATGCTAGTAATAAGAAGTTAGAAATACTAAAGAACATATTCTCATTCTTAAATGTTGAGTTAGAAATAACCACACCATAATGAGAGAACGCGTGTTTGAGAAACGATCAATAAGCATTTCGCCTCGACTTCTGCCTCACCAAAAAGGATTTTATGATAATTGCACTCAAAAAGACGGCTTTTTATGGGTCTCACATGTGTGCAGGTAGGAATGAAGAGAGAATTCCCGCGACACGTTGAATGGTGGGAAGGACAACTTCCGAAATATTTTTAAAAACCCACATCTTTTAACATTTTGAAAAACCATTTTTCTGACGATCTCTACGAAAGGAAATCATCCATTATTATCGAGGATGAGATTACTTACTCACCTTCACATCCGATCGCCAATTATGATAACACCACTCTCACGGCATCCAATAGAAACGTCTTCCGCTCCTCGTCTTGATCTTCATGGTCTTCGTCTTCGGTTTCAACTATTGATGATAAACTCTCGAATTTCATAAATCCTTAACAATTTATAATTCTTTTTACCTTAAATCCTTGTCGCTTGAAACTTCCTTATAGATTTTCCTTCCCCACGGCTTATTAACAAAACAAATATTTCTCTTGTTTATTTATTTATTTATTTATTTATTTATTTTTTTTTTTTTGAAACAAAAGAAATAAAACAAACCGTGGCCGTGGGAGAAGTATTTTACCGCTTGATTCTTCACAACTTGTATCGCCTCAAAATCAGAAACTTCAATAATTCTCACCTTTTACTTTTCTTTGCTCTTATAAATAAGTCTTCATACTTGGATATAAAATTACCTCATTGTATTGTAAGTCCTCAACATATATGTAAAATCCGCTCATTTGTATGTTGCTTTACTTGAATATGAAATTTGCTCTTTTTCTCATTCCGTTGCTTGTAAACCTTGAACTTTTTCCAACTTTCCTTGTAGATTTTGATGTCGCTCCTTGTTGATGATGAGAATGTTTCTATGGATCCGTTGTTGTCGAGAGAGAGAATGGTGCTAACTGCAAATCGAACTACAAGAAGGAAGCTTTCATCTATAGACGTCACCCTCATGATTGACAAAATTAGCACTCAAGAGATCAAAGAGTAGTGCTTCTATTGGTGGGAGGTTGGGTAGCTCACCATTCTACCCGGAATTAACGTACGGTGACACACACTCAAAAGAAATCTCTTTAGTATATGGAAAATTTCTGGTCGGTGCCTCACATGATATGAATACGGGTAGTCTCCACTAATGATTGATCAACAACTCTAATAATGCATTTCTCCCTGCACCAAATTCGCATCACCGGCATGATTAAATCCATTATTTAACACTCTAACAAGCAAGAAATCCGAATGTAGTTCTCTAACAATTCCAAGTTCAATTATGTCGGTCAGAATCTCTATGTAAACATACCTAGAAGTATGCTAGTGACTCTAAAATCTCTAAAAGTTGGAGTTTTTATGTAAAACTTTTTTTTTTTTTTTTAAATTTTTAAATTTTTTTGTAATAATTTTTTAAATACATGCTTAACCACTCCCCCACACTTAAACCTTACATTGTCCTCAATGTAATTGAATCCTCCTAGTAAAGTCAAGGTGGGAAATTTTAACATGATATGGAACAAGAAAAACAAATAACAAAAAGCAAAAGGATAAGAAATACAAAACCTATGGGTTGCCTCCCATTAAGCGCTTGTTTTAAAGTCGACGGCCCGACTTAGTCTTTTGCAAGATTCATTAGCCCGGATCAATCTCTTTCACGGGAAAACATGACTTCGCATCACTAGGGTATCGCGTTGTCTCAAAGATATTGAAGTGGATGAGTGTACCATCAAACTCCATAGTCAAGGTGCCATTTTGGACATCAATCTTTGTTCCGGCGGTGCTTAAGAATGGTCTACCCAATAGCAAAGGTGCAGACTTGGAAGAATTCTCATCATTCATGTCTAAGACATAGAAATCGGCCGGAAATACAAGCTCATTAACCTGCACCAAAACATTCTCAACAATCCCTTTCGGGTAAACATTAGATCGGTTAGCAAGTTCAAGAACTACCCCGGTCTCCTTAAGAGGACCAAGATTCAAAGAATCATAAATCGAGGAAGGCATGACATTAACCGATGCTCCCAAATCTAGTAAAGCTCGAGTGAACCTTGTTTTACCAATTGTGCAAGGTATATTGAAACTACCGGGGTCCTGTAATTTTGGTGGGAGTTTCTTGAGAATGAACGCCGAAGCATTCTCCCCCACACTCATGACTTCATTCCCTTTCAACCTTTTCTTCTTCATGCACAACTCCTTTAAGAACTTTGCACAACGAGGAATTTGACGAATCGCTTCAATGAGTGGTATATTGACTTGTACTTTCTTAAGGATGTCCCACATATCCTTGTATTCCAAGTCTTTCTTCGAATTAGCAAATCGGCTAGGAAATGGGGGTGGAGTTGTGAAAGTAGGAACCGTCTCCTTAGGTAGGTTGGTTGGGGATGTATTCTCCTTTGGTGCGGTTGGGGATGTATTCTCCTTTGGTGCGGTTTCAATTTCCTCTTTCTCATCATACACCTTATCTTGTTGATTTGGTTGCTCCACTTGTTTCCCACTCCTCAAAGTAATCGCATTAACGCTCTCTCTTGGATTAACAAATGTTTGTGAAGGAAGCTTTGTGGACGCTTGAGCTTTCAATAAGTTCACATCGGTCGCTAATTGCCCCACTTGAATTTGTAAATCCTTGATTGCCGAATCGGTCTTTTGTTGGTGTTGTTGAACCAAAGTAGTGATACCTTGCATCAATGCATTGAGCTTGTCATCAATTGAAGAATCACGTTCCTTGACTTGTTGTGGTTGAAATTGTTGTTGAGGTTGGAAACGTGATTGTTGGAAACCACCTTGTTGCTCATACGGATTGGAAACCGCCGCTTGCTTGTTTGCATAACTAAAGTTGGGATGATCCTTCCAACCGTGATTGTAAGTATTCGAGTATGGATCGTACCTCGGCCTTTGATTTGGATATAAAGCATTGACTTGTTCGGTCTCATCATCCGGAATAATAACCGCGGCCATCCTTTGAATCATTTTCTCCATGTTACTCATCCTTTGATCAAGATGTGACGATGAATCACTAACTTTATGCACTCGCCTAATCATGGGTTCATCCCTTGTGTAGAATTGTTGCGAGTTTGCCGCCATACTTTCAATCAACTCGGTAGCTTGGGTCACCGTCTTGTTCATTAGTGCACCACCACCCGCGGCGTCAAGAAGAGACCTATCACTTGGGTTGAGAGCTTCGTAGAAGTATTGGAGTATCATAACGTCACTAAATTGATGGTGTGGACAGCTTGCCACCAACCTCTTGTATCGCTCCCAACATTCATACAACGACTCTCCCACTTGTTGTTTCAACCCACAAATCTCCTTGCGAATTTGAGTAGCTTTGGATGCGGGAAAATATCTCTCGAGGAAAAGTTTCTTCATCCCATTCCATGTTGTGATACTTAGGAAGGCAAATAATATAACCATTCCTTAGCATTGCCCGCCAAAGAAAACGGGAAAGCTTTCAACATTGCTCCATCCACATTAGTCTCCGGTGGAAGCATAGCCATAACTATGGTATAGAAGTCCATAAGATGTTTGTTTGGGTCCTCATTCACCATGCCATGGAACTTTGGTAACTCTCTAATCAACCCCGGCTTGATCTCGAAGGTTGAGTTAGTTTGGATACACCATTGTTGTGTATCAAGCCTGTGAGAAGCTAGGTCCTTGAGTGTACGATCAGCCATCGTTTCTTCCTCTTTGTTCGAATCTGTGAAATCACTTTATGAAGACGGAGGAAGTGGAGTGTTAACTGCTCGAATGAAATCCTTTAGTTGAGTGCCGGATCGAAGACGTATTGGACTCGGTCTACCCTTCTTAAGCATTCACCAAAAGTATAACACCTGAAACAAGATTCTCAAAAACTAAGTTAGATACGGTATAGAATCTAACAAAGCAAGAATATAGCAAAAAGAAAAAAAATAAAAACAACTAAAATCGTCCGCTGCTCCCCGGAAGCGGCGCCAAAATTTGATGCGTGTCGTAGGTGCAATCAAATTAATATCTTATTTCCACTCAATTAAAAATAATATAATGGAAGTCAAGTTCGTTCCCACGAGGAGCAAGAGATTCTAGTTGTAAAAATTGTCACGAAAGGGGGGTGTAAAAAGCAAAAGAAAATAAACAAAGCAATTAAAAGATAAAGTTGAAAGCAATAAGAGAGACAAGATCAAGGAATCATTCTTCGTTGCAAAACAATGATTAAAGTTATGTTCTTTTCTACTTGCTATTAGTCACAGATTATCACCAACCGTAGGATAGCAGGTCCGCTTAGCTAGCCCCAAAATCCCTTATTTCACTGAGTAACAAGTCCGCTTAGTTATCAGATTCTATTCAAAAGAACCACCTTGAGGTTCGCTTACAAGATGTAATTCCCCTGAATGCATTAAGATCTATGAATTTAGGTTTAGTACTAGTAGTTAAACTCGGTTCGCTTGGTCCACTTTCTAGCGTTGTTTTTACACACAATCGCTCCACGGAATCCCTCCGCAAGGTCTCGTGTTTTCTACTTGTGTAAAGTGTCGAGAACGATTACTTATTCCCTAACTTATACTAGATTTAGATTAAACTAACAAATCAATTTAGCGTGCACTCTAAACAATCTATCAATCAATCATGAATGTCATTAAGATCATTCCTATTAGTAAAAACAAACGATAATCATGTGAAAAACCTCAAGATAGAATTGAAACAAAACTCAAATCATATATTAAGAACTAGGAATTCATCCTCAATCAATAAGAAAATTAGCTACTCATGTTTTTGAAATTCACACAAATAATAATTAAAAGGAGAATTTTCAAGTTCACACAATAATTAAAAAGAAGAATTTTCAAAAGCAAGCAAAAACACAAGTGTGTGTGTGTAGAGAGGTGTGTGTAAAAAGATGTGTAAAACTTCTCTATTTATAGGCTTCAATATTCTCCAAATCTTCCAAGGATTAGAATCCTTTTCCTTTAGCAATTCAATTTCCAAATTCAAGTCTTTCTCAACTCTTCATCTTCTCTTTCCAAATTTGAGTCCAATTCTCCATCCAATTCCTAGTCCAAGTCTTCACACCCATGAGAGAAGTCCACAGAAAAATTCGGAATTTTTGGCTCACGGAAAATCGGTATTATGGGCGGAATTTGACCGGAATCCGTCACCGCCCGGCCACCGAAAATTTCTCCGTCAATGGTATATTCAACGGAATATTCCGTCAGTCCACCGTTAGGACTAATGGTCAAAAGGGTCAAACCGTCGGTCAATTGGGTCAAGAAATCATCGAAGTCGAGGCAGTCACTAGCTAACTCTATTTGACCGGGTCTTGCATCGGCCTCGAGTACTTCACGGCCAGAGATGGCCATGCCTTCCCTGTCTCGTAACTTCTCTTCTCAGCCCAAGATGGTTGTGCCAAACTCAGAATCGCACTTAGATCATTCTTCACATCTCAGCTGCTTTCAAACCAAATCATTCTCAAGCCAACAAGCCCATTCATTCCATTGCAAGTGTAATACTGGAGCTTCATACCCTGCAACTTCCTTAGCTACCAGTTGATACATCCACCAATGTCGCAACTGTAATGCACAAAACTCAAACCAACTGAGCCAATACCCTGCAATTTACACACTCCAGCTATAGCACCAACACCAACTCTACCCACTTGCAATCTCAAGCAGCTAACAACATCAAACCAAAACCTTAGTCTCCATTCCTAACTGCAGCTGCATCAACCATGCCAACACCTGCAATGTCACTGGGTTCAAGCCATATCCCACAGCCTTCCCATCTTCTGTTACAGATTTAGCAGCTCAGAACCCATCTAGTCACCACTAAAACCAGCTCCATTACCACTGCCAACTTAATCCTTGCTTCCCTGCTCACATTCATCCCATTTCCAGCAAACCCATCTCAGTGTAACTTCATACTTCTCAATTCACCTGCTACCACCTGCAATCATCTCTACAAGGCCAAGTACCCAACAACCCATTTACTGTGCTTGCACCCGCATTGCACCAGAGCTCAACTTCTACAAAGAAACCATCTTCACTGTCACTCTGCATAACAACTCAACAGCTGCAACAAGGCCATCACATTCCATCAGTGTTGCCTTCTTATTCCACCATAAGACTCACCATTTGCATCATGAACTCGATCCATTTCTCAACTTACCAAATCCTTGAATCAAACCCAGACTCCATCTCTGAGAACACTAACAGCAGCTCGTTCTTTGCATATTCGAACCCATAACAGACCCATTAATTTCTCCGATTCAATCCCCATCTCCCTGAGCTTCAACTCTATTTTTCATTCAATTTTTCTCTTCTTCACTCCCTGATTTCTTATCATTTTCTTCTCTGAGCTTTGAGCAGCACTTTCTCGACCTGATATTAACAGCAGCGGATACATCCATTGCAACCCTTCTCGTCTGTTCTTCTCTATCCAACTACAAATCATCACAGATCCCCTTTTTCACAGTAAACCCTAATTCAAATTTAAATTTCTTCTTCTCTGTTCACACATCAATCTCAAACCCATTTCTATTCTTCTCACGGCTGAGTTGAATCTCTGCTGAAATCTTCTTCATCTCCATTGAATCTCTCGATCTCAATCTCTCGGCAACAAGTCTCGCTGCTTCTTCCTCGCTACGATCTATGAACATCTTCTCTGCTCTTATTCATCTCCCTTACTTTCAATTTCTCGGTCTCATATTTATCTTCTCAGCAGCGTCAATTCAATCAAGTAAAGTAACGCTCTTTCTTCCTTCTCATTTTCAGAGAAATATAATGAAACTAAATGATTGAGAGATATGAATATGTCGATTTAGGGTTGGGTAGTGAGAGCTGGGGAATTGATAAGGATACCCTTCTACATAAGATAAGGGTTATCCCAGATTGAGTGCCCTATAACACAGGTGGTTGCCCCTTAACACAGCTGGTTGTCTTTAGTTCTCATCCAAAAAGAAGCTGTCCCTTAACCATGTAGTTACCCCTTAACATCAGCTGGCTACTTTTAATACTCCTCTGAAAGAGTTGCCCTTTAACCATGGCTCGTCTCCCAATAGTGTTTTCCTGTGAAATGACAATCCTGCCCTTTTTGCTCAATTTGGATCATTTATTCTTCTTTTCCTCCGTGCGACTCCAAAGTAACTATAAAACTCAAAACAAGCGTAAAATACATAATTTACAAGAAAAATAGCAAAGAAAGCATAAACAATAGATAGTAAATAGGGCGTATTCTACACCCTATCAATAATGCCGACCAATCAAATTAACTAGTTACACCTGATAACCTAACATCCACAAACATCCTTGCCAATATTATCGGTTGATCGGTCCGATACGACCAATAATGCGATATTATCAGATATCCATATATATGGAAAGGCACAGATATTTCATGTTTCGTCCAGATTAAAGGAACAGACATGATAAAATCCTATATTATCGGCCAGTATTTTAAAAAATAAATACTGATCGATCGGTTCTTTTAATACAAATTTAATTGTAAGAGCTAGCTAGGCTTCTAAGAATATGAATTGGGATTTATATAATCAAAAAAATTGCACCAAAAAGCATTTATGATCTTAGGGGTATATCTAGTGGGTTCTTGTCCTAAATACCGACCTCATCACTAAATACTAGGAATATATATATGGAACATTCCTATGATTGGTTTTTGGATTTTAGGGGTACATTCCTATGGTAGTTGTACTTTGGGACTTCTTGTTATGTGTGACTGAAAGAGAAGTATAATTGTATTACAACAAGAGCCTTTATTGTATACCCCACAAGATCACGATAATTTTTGGTCTTATCAAAAACAATAAAAAGTTGGTATAGCCACACTTATTTCTTAATTTACTTTTTTTTTGGTAACAAGATATAAAGTAGAGAAAGAAAACAACCTAACTATATGCTTCTCAGTTCTCACACTCTTGGCTTACCTAAATAAGTATTATTCTTAAATGTAGCAGTATCTTTGATCAGAGCAATGAAGCCTTTTTTATTTTTTTTTATTAATTGTGTAATAAAACATTTTTCTTTTTTTTTTTTTTTTTTTTTTTTTTTTTTTTTGAATTTGTTAACATTTTATTTTTGGTAAAACTTGGGACCATATTATTTGGAAATATATATATTAATATTACCTTAGATACTGATAGGGTTATGGGTGTTATCAAACCTTCTAGAGTATTCTCTCCTTCAAAAGCAGTATTTGTCAATCACCACGCTACTGCTTTCTTGGGTACATGAAAAAGAAAAGATAGATCTCTTCAGTACTCCTATTCTTCTGTTTTGCCATAAAATATAGAGAAGATTAGTTTTTGTTTCTAAAATGTCTGCCACATTTTTTTGGCTTGGCCCAAATTTGGCATTGGTGCCAAGATCCCTTGTGGTCCAGTCTTTCCATAAATTATTGCTATATTTCTTCCATTTGGTCGAGTCTAAATTAAAATTAAAATCTGATAACTATCATAAGGGCTTATGTTTATATAAGGTATATTATGGAAAAATGAATTGGGTTGACTCAATGAGTTAATTAACAAACAAATATCAAGCAAAGAATTTAAAGAACCAATATTTTTATAAAACTAAACGAAGCAAAATAATACCAACATCCTCAACATTAAAATAAATAAATAATAATAATCAAACTAAACAATTTCTAAAAACAAAAACCACATTATTCGAAAGTTTCTTTGATTATCTGCTCAACTAAAACCATCGCATCTGGTACTCGTGTTGCAGCGTTAGCAGTTTCCATATCGATAAATATATGGTCATCATATACGTGAACAACACCACATTTATTTAATATATATATATATATATATATATGATTTATCTAAATACGGAAAAATAGGGAGGCATTTTTGTATTCCAGTTGTATTTATGGTTATAAATTATGCGAATCTATAGGGAGACTTTTATGTGTTCATTAAAGTAAATCCGAGAGAGAAAAATAAAAATGTAAAAATAAGTGAGAATTTGAGATGCAAAAGGTATAAGTGATTGATAGACAAATCAATGATGATATTCTTGAAAATGCACACGAATGAAAAAGATTTTTGAGAAGTCGAACAAAAAAAATGTTGATTACGTGACTAATCGGGATTCTTTTTGTAGACGAAAGCCAGGAAGACCCCTTCCCTTGATGGACCTAGTCTTATAGAATCCATGTAATTTTAGCAATCCTTTGTGATTTCAATACAATGTCAAATTTGTGTAATATTGTGTAATAAAATTAGGCGTGATTTTTCCGAGTTTTCAACACAGTACTTGTGCTTTCTATATACTCCTATCCAGTTCTTTGGTCATAGATTGAGTTTGACAATGCAACCAACAACTCCAATACCATTCAAACATACACAAGAAAACAGTCATTAAACAAGAAGATTAATCCATTAGACAGTCATTAATTAAGCAACTCCAACACCATTCAGTCATTAATATTACGAAAAACATGAAAATAAATCCTAAATACAAAACATAAATTCCAAAAAACAGAACAAGATTCAGTCGTCCACAATCTACAATTTCCCATTAGACCACTCTTAATTCCAATTTTTCTATGTACTTTGATGATACCTATTTCTTCAAAATAGTAACTTGTATAACCATTTGCAAAATCTGTATCATCATTTCCATTAAAGCAACTTAACCCAAAAAATTCACCAGCTATAAGAAAATTGAAATCGGTAGAGCCTTACCTTTTGCCGGCCATCACTCGGAGTCGTAATCCGACTTTTCCCTATCCGATCGCATATCAGTTTCAGAATCAGTCACTATGTTGAGTATGACCTCATTTTCATGTGTTGTTCGTGATAGGTACGCCTGATACTCATCCTCTACACTGATTTCATTCACAGGGTGGTCTTTATAATCCTTATATCTTCCAGCATAAATTGATGCTCTTATAGCCCTAATCCTTCTCATTAAAAACACACCTTGTCTCCTTTCCCTTTTCTGCAACAATAGCAAAAATTCTTCTGGGTATTCTTCATCTTTTACTTTCTCTATGCTTCTCTTCTTTGTCTCTTCATTTTCTGCGCATACTGAATTTGCATGATCAAACTCATTCCACAACATATCCATATCATCATCTTGGTTATTGTTCTGCAAACCTACTTTTTCCTCTTCTCTCATATTCCTTGCCTCTTATTTCTTCTTATTCAATCTTATTTCTTTCGATATATAGTACTTAGCTTTCTCTAGTTGCTCCAAATTCATTTCACATACTGCTAATTTGAACCTCATCATCACTTCCTTTCTCTTCAAGCACTCCTCCTTATCAACTTCTTCTGCTGTCATTGGGGTCTTTCCTTTTGATGGTTTGGAACCACTCCCTTTTTCTGGTTTATTCGGAGCCATTGTTATCTCTGAGACTTTTTTTCTTCTTCTCCTCTCTTGGCTTAATTTTCTCTCTTTCACATTAATTATCTTTTTTTTTTCTTCTGAGACCTATTCCCAAGAGACGCATGCAGCGGTTGAATTCAAAGAAATAATACTCCCTCCGTTCCGATTTACTTGACGTTGTAGAGTTTTTTACGGATATTAAGAAATATTAGAGAGAGTAAAATCTTTCCAATAATACCCATATTAATTCCTACTTAAAAGTTAAATAACCTAGTTTTGTCTTTCTAGAATATAGGGAAACTTATCAATCCCATAGTAATGTACTTGGGATGTACAAGATTGAGTATATATCCTCCATGGGGTATAATTAAAAGTTAGAGTAAGTGTTTTTGTGTTGATTACCATGAGAATTAATTCTCTGTTGTGATTCCAAAGCAAGGGTAGATTAGTGAAAATTGGGGAAAAAAACTAAAACTATCATCTAATTTGGAACACCAAAGAAACCCTAAAAAAGCAAGTAAAATGGAACGGAGGGAGTAACACCCTACTAAAATGTCATGTCCTTTCAGACCTACTTCATGACGTAATGGTTATCCTTTAGATTTTGTTCCCTTAAATCCAGTTATAGATTGTGTTCCCTTTTGACCGCTTATAAGATAAAACGGGCAAATATGCGTTACTTGCATGCTCATTAATGACGCGACCATTCAAATAATGCCTGCTCATCATGGACGCGACCATTCACCAACAGGTGTATTAAATGTCTATATAAGCTTTACTCGTACCTGCTTGAAGCATTCTACAATATTAAGAAAATCCTAAAAGCTTGTAAATTTTTTTTTTTGATAATCTTTCATTAGTATAATAGTGATGGATATGTTGCCGGAATTAACTACCAAGATACTAAAACACCTCCAAACTGCTGAAAGCATTTTAGAAAGAAAATGTGTTTCCAAAGAGTGGAATACTATCCTCGGGGACAAAAGAATTGGACTCCTTTTTTTGTGTCACACCAAGAATAGGGAAAGAAGTTACTCAACTCTTTTATAAAGAGGAAGATTTCAGCCCGATCGTGTGACCAACAATCACGATGCCCAGAATGATGGAACCCATGAAGATTTGAGTAAGTTGCACCCAATAGTTGGATCCTGCAATGGTCTGGTATGTTTTTATGTTTCACACCACGGCATACAAGATCTTGTATACGTTATGAATCAGAAACTGGTGAGCACCTACATCTGCCACAACTATGCATCCCAATTGCACGAGATCAAGTACTTTCGTGGTATCCACGATACAATGTAATTGGGGGTTTCGACTCTTTGTCAACGTACCAATGAGTACAAGGTTGTTCGAATTCACATGGATGGTAAAGTTCAAATACACACTCTAGGAGACAAGAGGGGATGGAGGAACATAGCAGAGGAGATTCCTTATAATTTTCGGAGTTCAGGTGTGTACGCACATGGTTGTATTTTTTGGAAGGATTGTTGTCAGCGGGATATTGGCATAATATCTTTAAATTTACAAACTGAGACGTTCCATCAACATTCTCCACCCCCGCATCATATTCCTGATAGTGAATTCCCAGACCTTGGGATGGTTATGTTCGGAGTTCGCCTTTTATTTTACTACATCCATGAGGCCTACGATGAGGGGATTAATCAGCCCCGGATAGATTTCTGGGCACCCATTTCCAAAAAAAATATTCATACATGGTCACCTGGCGGGGAATGGAATTGGAATCATGAGATAAGCATTTTCTTGTAAAAGGATGAGAATGAAAGGTGGCATACCTATTACCCGATAGCTTTTGGAAAAAACAAGGACCTCCTATTGTGGCAGAATGGTCGTTTATTGCGTTACAATGCACTCACCAGATCTTGGACGGAAATTTGGGGGAAACTATTGTGGGAAACAAGCAGGATTGCAATTATTCCTCATATGAGGAGCATTGTCTCGTTGAAGAATTTTGGTGGACAATCGGAAACGTGTACTCATGATCATGTCCATGCCACTAACACATTCCTTGGGTTATCTATGTAGCTTTTTTTTTTTTTTTTTTCTTGTAGTTGTGATGTTTGTTTTTTTGGTATTTGGATTTTATTCTATGTACAATTTATTCCTTGGGTTATCTATGTAGCTTTTTTTTCTCTTGTAGTTGTTTTTTTTTTTTTTTTTTTTTTTTTTTTTTTTGGTGTTTGGATTATTTTCTATGTTGAAATGTACAATTTAATTAGTTTGGGTCATTGTTTAACTAGCCAACCTTTGGTTTTTTCCTTTTTTAGCGTTACACCTATGGTCCAGCCGTCCGGGCGCCCACCCCAACCGACCTAGGTAATTAGTCGAAAAGTAGAAAAATTATTGAGATCATGATTTATTTTAGTTTGTTATGTTCGGAATGTATATTTGATTAAAAAGGAAATTAGATAAACATGAAAATATTCATTCTATATCTCATTATATTGCTACAATATCTCATTTTTTAATAATATGGAAATTGAAATAGTCGGTGTAAATACCAAAGAATAGTGATTTAAGATGGAAAACCTAAAAAAATTAGCCAACAGGTGTATTGGATGTATATATATATATATCTAATAGAGGGTCAAGCTTTTTGTTTTTCATGACATGTAGGATTTTAGACCCCCAATTAACATAAATCCATCTCCAATGGTGGGATCCTACAAACTAGGATGGATGTGAAAATAAAGTCTTAATTACACCTTCACTTGCACCCCCACGTCATATTTTCAATTATTTTATTTTTTTAGAAATTAGTAAAAGTAAAGATAAACGGTTAAGATTTTATCATATAAAATATTCTAAAGATTAAACCTTTCACTATTGGAGATAATTTTTTAACCATAGGATCCTATATTTACTATATGTGTATAATCTCTTAAATAAAAGTCTTAAATAGACTTCCACGTAGGATTTTTTACACCTTTGTTGGAGATGCTCTAAGCTTTGCTCGTATCTGCTTGTATCATTCTACAATAAGAAAATCCTAAAAGCTTGCAAAATTTTTTTTTGATAATCTTTCATCAGTATAATAGTGATGGATATGTTGTCGGAACTATAACTACCGAGATACTTCAGCGCATCCAAACTGCAGAAAGCGTATTAATATTAAAATGTGTATGCAAAGAATGGAATACTATCCTTGGGGAAAAAAGAATTGGATTCCTTTTTGGTGTCGTCCCAATTGCACCGTATCCAGAAAATTTATGGTATCCACGATACAACATAATTGGGGGTTTTGGCTACTGTCAACGTACCAATGAGTACAAGGTAGTTCGAATTCACATGGATGCATGGTAAAGTTCAAATACACACTCTAGGAGACAAGAGGGGATGGAGGAACATAGCAACGAAGATTCCTTATACTTTTCGGAGTTCAGGTGTGTACGCACATGGTTGTATTTTTTGGAAGGATTGTTGTCAGCAGGATATTGGCATAATATCTTTTAATTTACACACTGAGACGTTCCATCAACATTATCCACCCCCGCATCATATTCATGGGAGTGAATTTTAGATAAATACTAACCCATCACTTGGGATGGTCATGTTCGGAGTTCGCATTTTATTTTACTACATCCATGAGGGGATTGATCGGCCCCGGATAGATTTATGGGCTCCCATTTCCGAAGAAAATATTCATACATGGGCACCTGGCGGGGAATGGAATTGGAATTATAAGATAAGCGTTTACTTTGAAGAGGATGAATGGCCGACTTATAACCCGATAGCCTTTGTAAATAACAAGGACCTCTTATTTTGGAAAAATACGCGTTTATTGCGTTACAATACACTCACCAGAACTTGGACGGAAATTTGGGGGGGAACTACCGTGGGAAACAAGGGTTGCAATTATTCCTCACATGAGGAGCGCTGTCTCGTTGAAGAATTTTGGTGGACAATCGGAAACGTGTACTCACGATGTCCATGCCGCTAACACATTCCTAGGCTTATCTATGTAGCTTTTTTTCTTGCAGTTTTTTTTTTTTTTTTTTTTTTTGGTATTTGGATTTTTTTTTCTATTCTAAAATGTACAATTTATTCATTGGGTTATTTATGTTGCCTTTTTTTTTCCTTGTATTTTTTTTGTTTTTTGTTTAGGTGTTTGGATTTTTTTCTATGTTGAAATGTTCAATTTCGCGCATCAACATGAAAGTGTTGCCGCTAAATGTTGGGTCATTTTTTAACTAGCCAACATTTGGTTTTTTCCTTTTTTTGCGTTACACCTATGGTCCAGCCGGCCGGGCCACCCCAACCGACCTAGGTAATTAAATTAAAAAGGAAATTAGATAATATCATGAGATCATAATTTATTTTAGTTTGTTATGTTCGTTATGTATATTAGATTAAAAAGGAAATTAGATCAACATGAAAATATTCATTCCATATCTCCTTATATTGCTACAATATTCGATGTAAATACCAAAGAATAGGTGATTTAAGATAATGATGGAAAACCTAAGAAATTAGGATTTTCCTTAGAAATATATATAAATTACACCAAGCATAGAAAAAAAATTAACATAGAGTATTAAGAGGAAAATGAGTTCTGCTAAGAGGGACTGTAGAGATGAAACTGAAGAGAGGATCCAAAAATGTCCTCGACTGATGGCTGGTCCTCGTAAATTGAGGATTATCATTACTGTGGACGGAATAACTACTGTTCCTGGTGTTCCTCTCAACGCTGTAATTAGTTCTGTTGTCAGTAGTGTTGACAATGATGATGTTCCTATTTATGCTGATGTTATTCCTGGTGTTCCTCTGGACGTTGTAATCAGTAGCGATGAGGATGCTGATGTTTTCGATTATTGTGATGTTCCTACTGTGAATGATGATGCTCCTGCTTCTATTATTGAAATTATTGATGAAGATCGTCCCGATGTTAGGATATGGCGAGATAATCCAAAAGTTAACAAGCATGATCTTAACAAGCATGTGGAGCCGATGAAGCGAGAAAATGACAAATCGAAGATGAAGTTTGGTTGGAGTGATCGGTTCACCTCAAAGCATTGCAAGAAGAATGTGATATATGAAGATGGGGATGGTTCATTTGATATGGTTTTTTTTTTTTTTTGATGATATGGTTTGATTTATCAATTTCATTTTGTGGACGCTTTGAAAGTTGTTTTCGTTTCTTGTTTCGTTTGCTAATTTTGTCATTTAGAAGAAGGTGATGTGTATGAATTCTTTTATTATTTAGGTATTGGAATCATGAAATAAATCAAATAATTATTTACAAGTTCATAGACTTTACAGAATGCAATATATTCTTGCAAATTTATTTATTTATGAGGCGTGCATTCTTTTGGAAAAATAAATATAATTAGCTGAAAGAACGGAGGAAATATAGAAAAATACAGTTTTCCCCCATGTAAACAATAAGAATCAATTTATCACTTTGGGTCTGATCGATCTTATTATCTCCTTGCAAATACTTTTAACAAAAATACGAGTTTGAACAAGTAAAGTGATATTGAAAGTAAAGTACTGCTATACGACGATGTTAACGATAATGATATTTGCGTGGAATTGGATGAGAATGAGGAACCAGACTAATCTGACAAAGAACAGGGTTTTTGATGACCATTTTGTTTTCAGTGGTGGTTTTATTTATTTTTTAAGTACTGCACTATATGGAGGCTTTTTACGCTGATAGATAGGTTGACATTTATGTGATGAATGATTCACGTTGAACTTTTATGTTTTCTGGAAATGATGAACATGAAAATGGATGGGTTTAGTTTATTTATCTTTATTATCTTACTGTATGCGTTTCCTACATAGGTGCCACCAATAATTCATATGTTTCCTCCCTAAACCAAGAATAATACAGGAGACAACCCAGCTTAAAATTATTAAGGTAAATATTATTCGAAATAGGAAAATAATTTTTTTCTATAGCCTCTTCTCGAGTTGGTTAGAGATAGGAAACAAAATTTCGAAAACTTTGGGAAACAATTTTGTCATAATTGTCTACGATATATTCTCTCATAAAATAAGGAAACTAACCATATTGGTTACACGTCAAAAATTTGGAAATAAGAAAAGAAAAACACCAAAAATCTTTTGTTTGGCGGGTGATGAAAATGGATTTTTACTGGGCGGGATGATTTCAAAAGGAAAATCAATTTCCGCCTGATGGTTTGGTTAAATTCCAAAAAGAAAAAGAAAGATGAGTTCGATCTACTTTTTCAGTTTTTATTACTCGATTCATTCTCTCTATGAAATCATAATTCTACTACTATCTCTAATCTTTACAAGGAACCTACCTCTTGGACTCGATCTTTGTTGTTGGTATTATTTCTACAACCCATTATCGAATGAATATTAAATTGATGTTAGATTTTTTGTTCGATCTCATGGAATCAGATGTTAGATCTTATAGGTTTAGTAGTTAAAGCATAATTAGGGTTTTTATTCTATCACTTCTTATAGGTTTACTAGTTAAAGCATGAGTAGGGTTTTTATTCTATTACTATCTCTAATCTTTACAAGGAATCTACCTCTTTAAACTCGATCTTTGTTGTTGGTATTATTTACACAACCCATTATCTAATGAATATTAAATTTATGTTAGATTTTTTGTTTGTTCTCATGGAATCAGATGTTAGATCTTATAGGTTTACTAGTTAAAGCATGATTAGGGTTTTTATTCGGCTGTATCAAAGAACAAGTAATTAATGACAATCACGGGTTGTACGATGAGATGTGATTTCATTTTGTTACAACAATAATATTTTAGGCTTAAGTTACATGCATGAACTATTATAAGATTTAGGTAAGGATCTTTCTTTCATGATACTTAGTTAGGCTTTACTAGTTAGTTAGGTTTTGCAAAATAAAAATAAATAAAAAACTTAACGATGCTAATTTTTTTCTAGGGTTTTTGTTATTGTTTGGGTTGGATTTTGATTGAGAGTTAATAACTCTACTTTGATCGACGATGTTGTGTCAATCATATTTATATACAAGGCTTCTCAAGATTTAATCATTTGAGTCTCCGTTACTTGGCTAGCCTGTAACGTCTGCATTTAAAGTTGCCACTTGTAATAATACCATGTTGCTGGTTGGCCATTTGACTATATCTTCAAGCTAAAAATGGATAATCACTATCTGGTGCTTTAGTGCTCTAGGCTTTTATAACAAAAAGTTATATAAGACCGTTTAACCGGTACCTTTCGCTTTGTGGATAACACAATAATCATGAGGAGATTTTGTGTGTTGCAGTGATGTTTTAGCCTCAAGTTACATGCATCAATGAGTTCATGTTTGTTTTCTTTTCATATAATAGAAAATAAGTGTAACACATGTTGCCTATCCTGTTAGGTTTAGCTAATATTTTCCAAAATAAGCTCAAATTACTAACTAAGATGCACGTACCTACACAACTTTTGTCATGGGAGAAGATGATGATTACGACCAATGAAGGGAATCAGATTATGAGGTGGATTCTGATGAAGAAACGATGGATTTAGATGAGAGTCATGATGACATTGTACAATCAGATGACGATGATGGTGAACATATGCTCCACACTGCTAGATTTGAAGACTTAACATGTAATGTGAGAAACCTTGTACTTACTTGTTTCTACTTAAACATCACATGGTTTCATATGTTTCCTCGGTTATTTCCAGAGTCAGAAGATTATGAAAATGATGATTTGGAGGTGTTAGAAGAAAAAGAATTGGAAAATGCTCCAGAAGCAGAAAAGCAGCCACAACAAGAAGACTCTACAGAAGTTATCATAAAAGAGAGGGGAATGACAAGAATGTGAAGCTGCATAGATACTTCTCGGATAAAAATGCCAAAAGAAGGGATATTGAATTTTACAAAATGTTCCGGCCTATTGGTAACCATAGGATTGAATTCAGTAGCTACCTAGGCTATTTGGTCCGTGATATGGTTGGCATAAAACATTTATGTTGGAAGGAAGTCCCTTCAACAACAAAAGAAAATATGTGGGAGAAAATTCTGGTATGCATATGCGGTTACCAATTCGCCGTTTTTGTTGTCTAATCATGAGTCTCGTGATTAACATACATTAGATGTTATTGCAGCTTCATTATGAGGTGCCCCATGAGATGAAGCGAGTGGTCATGAATCGTCTACCTGTTCAACTGTGGGACTTTAGAAGGAAATTGTACAAAAATCATGTAAAACCCTTCCTGGAAATGCTGCACAAACTAAGAACTTTCCCCAAAAAGTATGAAACGGTAATGGACCAAGAAAACTGGGACAATTACCTTAATCATGTACTAAAATCGCCTATTTTTAAGGTATGGAATACACATTGCTTTTTCTAATTTGTGTTTCGTTCTTATTGTCTATCCCAGCATACTAATGAAATTATTTTTATTTCCTCTGCAAGAAAAATTCGGAGAGGGGAAAAGAGGCAATATCACAATCCAAGTTCCCACATTGGACGGGACGAGGAGGATACTCGGGATTAAAACTAAAATTAGTAAGTCTGTTGTCTTATTTATTATATTCGCACGATAAAACGGCCATATCTTTTTGTATGTCGTGTTGGGTGTCTCATATATGCAGAAACTTAAAACGGTATAGGGATGTGTCCTCTTACACCAATCTGTAATTTTGTCACATTAGATGCTTTGGAATAGGTTTTCTGTTTTACACAGTTAATATCTGTGCGGGTGTAAATCCTTACTTGTTTCTGGTAACTACTAGGTCCAAAGCGGAAAAGTTGCCGAAGAAGATCTTGAAGACCGGTGCTTCATGTGGGCAAGAGCACGCGAAAACAAAGACAGAATTGTTCCAGACGAGTTTGTCAGGCAGAAGACATATGAAGTTGTGAGAAAACAGAAACTTTACAGTCCTCATGTTTTTAACCAAAGTAAGTGCAAAGTAATTGCGCAAGGTTTAAATTAGAATTTAACACATTATTTGAACAGGAAGAGAAGCGGAAGATGATTCGAGAGGGAACTCTAACGGTTTGTCATAACGAGGATGCCCTAACAATTGCGATCGGCCCGGATAAGGGTGGACGTGTCAAGGGGGTTGGCTTTGGAGTGACGGCAACCCTTTACTTTCCAAATGGTAGAAAACCAAGACACTCGAAAGAGAACGATGAACTGCGTGAAAAGCTGAAAGCTAAGGAGAAAGAATTAGAGTCTACTAAAAATGCGTATCGTAGATTAACGGATAACTTGTTATCTCAAGGAGTCGACATTGCGAAAATTGTGGGCAATGATATCGGCAAGTCCGGAGGAGAGGTAAGTGAACCGAGTTTTGATTAGATTGTGTAATTTTTTTAAAAAATTGGCAGACAATATCTGATTTTTTCAAACAATGTGCTCAACTACAGTCACAGGATGCAGGACCTAGCAACGCCTCCAATCGATCTAATAATAACATAGGTCCAGAATCAGTTAAGAAACATCCAAAAAAACATAGGAAATCCGGTCCGCAGAAGTCATCTGAAAGCACCAAAGGGTCCGCAAAGCGGAACTCTCCTTGTACTAAAACGCCGACCGTTTCTACTGAATCCCCTCCGTCTTTAGTATCAAAAAAGAAGTCTTCGTCTCCTCCATCCACTGGGGAATCTCAGAACGTGCCATCTGAAAAAGTTACCATTGATGTATGGTTTTCCAACGCGTTTAAATTTTCAATCTTCCATTTACTATCTCTCACGGGCCTTGTGTTTCTGCAGGGCATAGGATGCAAACTTGGGTTTGGAGAAAAGGATAACATTGTTGCCATTGGTAGAGCTTACTCTTCAAAGAAGGTATCTGTTGATGGTGGTTTTTAAACAAAGGGTAAAATCGTAAAACCCCAAATAACCTAATGTCACCGGTGACACATTTATTAGAACATTTAATGCATGTAGTCAGTAATTAATAGGGGGTATTTTTTCAAATTATGGTTACAACGAACAAAACCCTAATTCCCCTCCGTGCCGATGGCAAATCATGCCAGCCACACCTAGCCCAAGCTAGCCGCGCCATGCCAAACGCACTCTGCCTTGGCCCTAGCTATGCTAGTCACACAAACGCGCCAAAGCATGCCAACCATGCTAGCCGCACCTCCGTGCCAATGGCAAATCATGCCAGCCACACCTAGCCCAAGCTAGCCGCACCTCGGTGCCAATGGCAAATCATGCCAGCCACACCAAACGCGCCAAAGCATGCCAACCATGCTAGCCGCACCTCCGTGCCAATGGCAAATCATGCCAGCCACACCTAGCCCAAGCTAGCCGCACCTCGTGCCAATGGAAAATCATGCCACCCACACCAAACGCGCCAAAGCATACCAACCATGCTAGCCGCACCTCCGTGCCAATGGCAAATCATGCCAGCCACACCTAGCCCAAGCTAGCCGCACCTCTGTGCCAATGGCAAATCATGCCAGCCACACCAAAACGCGCCAAAGCATGCCAACCATGCTAGCCGCACCTCCGTGCCAATGGCAAATCATGCCAGCCACACCTAGCCCAAGCTAGCCGCGCCATGCCAAACGCACTCTCCCTTGGCCCTAGCTATGCTAGTCACACCAAACGCGCCAAAGCATGCCAACCATGCTGGCCGCACCTCCGTGCCAATGGAAAATCATTCCAGCCACACTTAGCCCGAGCTAGCCGCGCCATGCCAAACACACTCTGCCTTGGCCTTAGCTACGCTAGTCACGCCACGCCAAGCCAAGCACTCTGCCTTGGCCCTAGCTACGCTAGTCACGCCACGCCAAGCCAAGCACCCTTACCTTGGCCCTAGCCACGCCATGCCAAAATGGCGCCCGCGCCTAGGCTTGCAAACCATGCAACCTAGGCCAAATTGGCCACGCATGCCATTGGCACATGCCAACACGCTCGCTGGTAACTTTTCCTACCAGGACGCGACCCAAATTGGCCACACATGCCATTGGCACATGCCAACACGCTCGCTGGTATCTTTTCCTACCAGGACGCGACCCAAATTGGCCACGCATGCCATTGGCACATGCCAACACGCTCGCTGGTAGCTTTTCCTACCAGGACGCGACCCAAATTGGCCACGCATGCCATTGGCACATGCCAACACGCTCGCTGGTAGCTTTTCCTACCAGTACGCGACCCAAATTGGCCACACATGCCAACACGCTCGCTGGTAGCTTTTCCTACCAAGACGCGACCCAAATTGGCCACGCGTGCCATTGGCACATGCCAACACGCTCGCTGGTAGCTTTTCCTACCAGGACGCGACCCAAATTGGCCACGCATGCCATTGGCACATGCCAACACGCTCGCATAGGTAGATTTTCCTACTAGGACGCGACCCAAATTGGCCACGCATGCCATTGGCACATGCCAACACGCTCACTGGTAGATTTTCCTACCAGGACGCGACCCAAATTGTCCACGCATGCCATTGGCACATGCCAACACGCTCGCTGATAGCTTTTCCTACCAGGCCGTGACCCAAATTGGCCACGCATGCCATTGGCACATGCCAACACGCTCGCTGATAGCTTTTCCTACCAGGCCGTGACCCAAATTGGCCACGCATGCCATTGGCACATGCCAACACGCTCGGGTAGCTTTTCCTACCAGGTCGTGACCCAAATTGGCCACGCATGCCATTGGCACATGCCAACATGCATCGCTGATAGCTTTTCTTACCAGGACATAGCCCTAATGGCCGTCCGCGCCATTGGCACATTCCAAAACCCACGCTGGTAGCCTAACTTGCAAACCGTGCAACGTACCACTAAGGCATTCCGCACATGCCATTAGCACTTGCCACACACGCCACTAGCAGCTCTGGCATTTCCACTTACACTCAACGTACAACCTACCACCAAGGCATTCCGCACATGCCATTGGCACATGCCACACACGCCACTAGCAGCTCTGGTATTGCCACTTGCACTCAAGGTGCAACCCGCAACAAAGGCATTCCGCACATACCAGTGGCACATGCCACACGCGCCCCTAGCAGCGCCACTTGCACTCAAGGTACAACCAACACTCGAGACATCAACACAAACTGGGGGATGGTTTCCAGGGTCTTGGTTTGGCGGTCACAGCATGCAGCGTACACTACGCTCATATTAAGAAAGCGTGAATAGGAATAAAGCGGTCAAATAAATGAGGAAATAATGGTGAAAACGTTTTCACCCATAAACACCATGCGGTTACCACCTCCTCCCATTATTTCACCCTTTACTCTCTTCCTTCATGAGGCCAGGGTACGTTTCAATCTCGACTTGTATAAATAGGTCTTACTTATTTCCACCAGACAACAAGTCTCGGTCAGGAGAAAAACACAACACTCTCAGAAAAGACAACTTTGCAAGCTCTCCAAAAAAGCTTTCATCTCTTGCAAGCTTCCGAAGCTTTCACTTTCTGATACAAGTCGAGATACTACTCTCTCAGAATTATTCTGGTCTCAACACCTTTCTTTGCTTCCCTCTCCAAATCAACCCTTCTCCTCCACTTTGTGATCAAAGCAAGTCTGGAACGGCCATTTCTTGGTTTAGGCCGGACTTGTACAGATTGATCTCTCGAATCTATAAAGTGCTCACGTGCAGCACATTTGTTTAGGGTTTAAACCAGTTTCTCACTCACCTACCGAATTTACCGAAATCGGTGGAAACGATTTTTACCCATAAACAGTATCTTATAAAATGAAGTCAGGAATGACGGGTGAGGTTACATGCTATAGCGTCATGGTTAGTGAAGTGCTAAATGAAACCATCAAATTACCCTTTGTCACATCTTCTGGGATAAAAACTTTAAAAGATGTTGGTGATCTTTGAAATTAGTTGGCCATCAAATCAAACCATCTTGGATCAAAAGGTTGGTTGCTATGCTTGTTTGCTTTATTAACTCATTAGATATGTTTTTACACAAACCAGTTTTATATATATATCTTGTTTGATATAAGAGACGAATATGTTATCAGCTATATGAATCACGGATGTTAGTGTATATTTTAGAGAACCTTATAGAACGAGATATGTGGTTAGCTATTTGATTGTGAGTCAGTTGTGAATTTTGCTTAAATGGTTTCACTACAAAAAGAAGGTACAACTTTCATTTCAATTTTCTGATACAGGTAAGTCAACCAAAATATTCTGAGGTTGTGAAATCACCGTATCTACTCAACGGAAGCCAATCTCGTATCGCAGTATCTGAAAAAGTTCCGAAGGTATGTGTTTTAAACCAGTTACATGATCTTAAGACCATATGAGTCTGAAATATGCCATCAACTACTATATGAATCACGGATTCTAGGGTGTATTTTGGAGAACCTTGTATATTTGTTACCTATTCATCTGTGTCTTGGAATTTGGCATATTTTTCACCCGAATATGGAATATTACTCTACTGCTGCAGGTAAGTCAACAAAATTCGGGGAAACATACTCTGGATGTGACGTCAAAAGATCCACCTAGTCGGAGCTAATCTGAGATCGCGACAACTAAAGCAGTTTCTCCGGTATCTGTTTTATTTTTACATGCATTTTAAATCTTAATTTGTTTTGAAGTTTTCGCTTGAAGATATTCATATGCCATATATTTCCGCAGGGTAGAAGGTGCAACCTTTTGACGAGTTGTCTAAGGCAAACGTCCTTGCTAGAGGTAGCTTTTCTGTTAACAGGAAAACAACAATTACATGGAAAGGATGGGTTGGAGGTTGATTGCCACAAAATCCTGATTGATGAAGTAATAAAACCGAATTTCTGTCTACCCGTATGATTTTCTGGTATGGAAACATTAGGGCAAACTCTTGGAAAAGCGATTCCTTGGCCAAAGTTTGGTGTTCAGTTTACCGAGCCTGCTAAGAAGGTTAGTTGCTTGGATTGTTTGATTTGTAAGTCGAATATACATAAACCAGTCTATCAATTATATGAATCACCGATCCAAGTGTAAATTAGAGAACCTAGAAAAATAGAAACATGTGTAACTTTCAAAAGTAACTAATAACTCTTTTAATCTTATGCAGAACCCTACCAGTAATTCACAACCAATTACTTCTCTGCGGAAGTCTCCTTCACGTAGCAACCCTTATGATGGATCTAAGAAGCAGTCTCCTAATCTTATGCAGAACTCTACCAGTAATTCCCAACCAAATCCTTCAATATCTCTAGAGAAGTCGTGCACATCTACGGCAGAACCTCTGGCTAAGACATCTAATGGAGTATGTTTTTTTTGATTTTTTTTCTTCGTAAATCTATATTGCTAATTCTAGCATCTTCTTTTTATATGATGTTCATATTCATATGCCGTATATCCGCAGAAAGCAAAATACGACTTTTGGAATGGATCTAGGGGAAACGTCGTTGCTAAAGGCGGTATTTTACCTACGTTGCCTAACCAGAAAATACATGGAGAAGATCTTCCTAAAAACTGTTATGTTGTCAATATTCAGGAGGTTATAGTTCCATCGTTCGTGTTAACCGAACCAAGTGGTGAGTTTAAGTTATTAGGGAAGCTAAAGATGGTTTTGTGGCATGGCCGAAAGATAATTGTTCCATCTCGATGACAAGGTTAGTTTCTTAGCTCTTTTGCTTTGTTAATCAAGTATATAAATAGTTTTACGTAAATCGTGTATTCGGTTTGATTAAATAATAAGTACGAGATAGAAATATATTAACACCTAAATGGAACATGAATGCCGGTGTACGTAAATTTGAAAATTGATATTTGGTTACGGATTTTATTATGGGCGTCAGCTGTGAAAAATGCCACGGCCTTCAGTGAAGTTGGCTTTATATATTACACTGTTGGAAAAATGACTTTTGTCTTGTTGAGAATTCACATGATAGACGAATTCGCCTTGGATTTAGAATATATATATATATATATATATATAATACATTTAATCTCTTCTTCATAGAAACTCCACAGCATGGAAATCCTCATAAGCAACCAGAACCAGTTTTAGATTCTGAGAAGAAATTGGACAGTGACCTAAGAACAACAAGCAGACTTGCAGAAGATAAACTGAATGAGGAGCACCTAGCAATCAATCCACATTCGGGGAGTCATGCAGCCTCTGACAAGCTTCCAAAGAAGATTAAAAAGGGGCAGAGAAAGTTATATGTACAAAGTGTAGATCGGGCATACCAACTTCCGGATGGGAAACAGAGAGGATGACAAGGTTTCTTTGCGTCGAGAATGTCACAACCTGATCAATTGCTTGAAGAGACACCACCATCAAAAAAGTTGAAGAAAAACTGATGATTTTTGGATAAATGCTCTTTAATATTTTCTTTTGCAAACTGTTAGACCAAAGCTCACCATTTTTTACTGTTTTATTAAAAATAATATGAATTTCAGATTTAACCACAATTTATATAAAGTATAAGAAAATTTGGATAGTGCCAGGTGGATGGTTTAGATGCGTCACATCTGAACGGCTTAGAGGCGTCACACGCGTAATACACACGCTTCGAGGTTAATTGGCGTGGCTTAACATAACATAAAGACACAATAAACAAATATAAATTAGCGTGGCTAAATATCACATAAAGCCACGCTATATGGCGTGTCTATAGGTTCTCCGATGAACGGCTCCCAACGTTACATGTGGACGGTGAACGTTACATATGAACGGTCAATATTGCATCATCATAAATTAGATCCAACGATTCCTAATACGTCCACGTGGATCAAGGTAATTGGAAATGGTCGTGGCTAAATATCACATTTAGCCACACTCTATGGGGCGTGTCTATAGGATATTCAATGAACGGCTCACAACGTTACATGTGGATGGTATTCAACGGTTCCAAATACACCACGTGGATGAAGGCAAGTGAAATTGGTGTGGCTAGAACATAACATATAACCACGTTAAACCTATATGGCGTGTCTATCGGATAACCAATGGCTACACCTAAAAGCACTTAGTGTGTCTATAGGGAACCAAAGAGCCACGCCATAAAGCAATTTGTGTGTCTATAGTGAACCAAATAGCCACGCCAAAAAGAAATTTGGGTGTATATAGTGAATCAAATAGCCACGCCTAAAAACAATTGGCGTGTCTAAAGTGAACCAAATAGCCACGCCAAAAAGCAATTTGTGTGTCTATAGTGAATCAAATAGCCACGCCAGAAGCAATTAGCGTGTCTATAAGGAACCAAAGAGCCACGCCGTAAAGCAATTTGTGTGTCTATAGTGAACCAAATAGCCACGCCAAAAAGAAATTTGGGTGTCTATAGTGAATCAAATAGCCACGCCAAAAAACAATTGACGTGTCTAAAGTGAACCAAATAGCCACGCCAAAAAGCAATTTGTGTGTCTATAGTGAATCAAATAGCCACGCCAAAAGCACTTAGGGTGTCTATAGGGAACCAAAGAGCCACGCCAAAATAATAAATCGTGTGTCTATAGAGTACCAGTACTTAAGTTTTTGGGACACTATATGGCTCTGGCGTGTCTATTTCATGCAGAAATAGACACGCAAGGCAAGCGTGGCTATAAGCTACCTAAAACCACGCCGTGTAACCTAAAACCACGCAAGCAGAAGTTACGCCAAGTACAAACCAAATTGGAGTGTCAAAACCCCTATGGACACGCCAATTTGGCGTGGCAAAATGGTCTGTTTGTACTAGTGCTACGCTTACAGAGGAGGGGCCAGTGTTAAATTGTTTGCTGAGGAGACGTATATTTCCACGAGTTTCGCGCATGTCTTCGGTTCTGGTCGGTCTAGCCCTTTCCAATAACGCTGGTGCTGTCGTTGCGGATCGTCTGGCAGCTTCATGGAGTTCGAAGAATGTATGGAAACGCAGGTTCTCTAGCAAGGAGCGGTAGATGGGAGCCATACCATTGATGCATGTATTCACCAGCGGTTTCTCGGTCACGTTTGGGTCATGACAGTCTAGTGCTTGAACCCTGAATCTCTTAACGAAATCATTCGGATGTTCGTTGTCCTGCTGGTACATTCTTCCTAAGTCCGAGAAGGTAACTTGTTCAGACACGAAGAAGTACTTCTTGTAAAATGCGGTAACCATGCTACCCCAGTTGGGAATGTTGTTTGGCGTGATGCTGTTGTACCACGTGTACGCCCTTCCGGTAAGAGATTTCGAAAACTCCCTCAGACGGAGAACGTGATTGTATTCGTGCTCGCCCAGGGATTCTAGGAAGCGAGAGACGTGTTCACGTGCATTTCCAGTGCCATCATACAGGGTGAATTGAGGAGAGGAGTATCCTTTTGGGAATGGAATTATTTGTATTTCAGATGGGTAAGGAGGTTGATGCTGATGCATGTCTATTTCATCATTCTTGACTCAATTCCGGAGAAGTTGCTCCAGATCCTCTCGTGTGACAAAATTGGATGGCTGACTTCTTTTCGATGGGGGTCTGACACGAGTCTCGTCGTCCGCGGAGACGCATTCTGCCGAGGCGCTAGCGTCGGGGGTGTTGGAAGCATTTCTAAATGTCTCTGGATGGCATGACTCACGCGGCAGCCGCTCTGTCAGGGGTTTGAGAAAGACGAGTACTTATTTCTGTGTCGAAACCATATCCGTCTGGGCTCTGGCGAGAACCTCCTGCCGTTCCATCAAATCAGCGATGGTGATATAGGGTCGGCTTCCTCTGGTTCCTCCGGTTTATCGTCCCATTGGTGGGGTAGTTAGAGTCTTAGTGGCGGTGGCAGGCATCATGCTTTATGAAGCGTTAGGAACGGTAGCGGCAGCTCCGGCCCTGGTGATTGGCGGCGTTACACCTGAAGGAGCGCCTTCAGTACTGCCAGGATTAGCGAGTTGCGCAGGGACATTAGAGGCGGCAGCGGCTCTGGCCCTAGTGATCGGCGGCGTTATACCCGAAGGAGTGTTTCGGTGCTACTGGGGTCAGTAGATGGCATAGTGATGTTGTTGGAAGTAGCGTTAACGCCAGGGACATATTTTGCGTTGGTGTTCTCGGAAGTTGATCCGGATCTGAGTTCCACCATGTTGGAGTTGTAAGTGAAAGGTGATATCAGAAATTTGGAAATCGATATTGCAACCAATAGATTGATCTTCTACTGTGGTCGCCAATTGTTTGTGGGTGAAAATGGTTTCTGCTGATTTCGATGTGTGGGTGAGAAACGAATTTAAACCCTAAACAATGTACTGCAAGGGAGTACTTTAGATTCGAGAGATCAATCTGTACAAGTCCGGCATAAACTAAGAAATGGCCGTTCCAGACTTGCTTCGGTCACAAAGTGGAGGAGAATGGGTTGGTCTTGGGGAGGGAAGCAAGGAAAGTGATGAGACCAGAATAGTTGATTCTGGAAGAGTAGTTGTGTTACGACTTGTATCAGAAAGTGGGAAGCTAACAGATGGGAAAGTTAGCAAACGTTTTCTGAGTGGTGTATGCTCCCGACTGAACTTGTTGTTCGGTGGAAATAGGTAAGACCTATTTATACAAGTCGAAGTGAAACGTACTCTGGTCTCATTAAGGAATGGAAAAATGGGTGAATAAATGGGAGGAGGTGGTAACGTTAACACATGTAATTGATGTTCCATAAAACTGTTAACGCATAGAATTGATGTTCCATAAAACCGTTAACGCATGGAATTGATGTTCCATAAAAAGAACGTTTTACCATTAACTCCCTGTATTTACTAACAGCCTCATCCTTATGACACTTCCTTATGACGGGCGTAGTGTACGCCGCACGCTGTAAAACGCCAAACCAATACCCAAAGAGGATCCCCTAGTTTGTGATATATGTTGATGTCTCGAACACGTAGCATGTTGTTGTTGCCTGGAAAGTCGCACTGGGGAGACTTGCTAGCTTGGTGACCTTCGACGGTCGAGATTTTGCATCTCAAGAGGAAAGCTAGCCGTTGATCGTTGCACGCTTTCGTTTTGGTAGCCGCGTAAGGAAGGCCAGCATGGTGGCGCGACCATACCGATGCCAACACCATGAAATTTGGAAAACTTATTTATCTACACAGCTGCATTCCGGGATATATCCCGTCTCTATTTAACGAAGCTCTTACTGTGACTCCGTACAACATTGACATGGCTGCTCGTCAAATGGGATTTGACCAGGGTGTTCCATTTATCCGTCCGTCGGAGGCTCCGAAAGAACTCCTCCCGGGTATCTTTGATGCTGACGTGTTCTTGGCATCGCAGAGTCTTCCCTTCTGGCCTATTGGGAGAAACCCAGTGGTAACCGACAAGTATAAGGAATTTTCTGGGAAGCAACTGTTGGCTTTCCAAGAATTCTCGGAGGATGTTGTGACAGATTCCTGTGGTGAGCCATCTTCTGACGTCCTGAAGAAGCATTTCCGGTTGAAGCCACTCCCAGCGGACCAGAGCTGATGATTGTAGTCCCCAAGCAGGAGAAAGATCCAAGAGGCAGGCATGTGATTCGGTGATCCTCAATTCTTCCAATATGCAGGTACTTAAATCTCTTTATTTCGATTCTTTCAGTTCTCCAGAGCGAATTCTTCTAAGAGTGATCCTTGCTTGAAATCAGGGAATTCTGAAAGAGAATGTTTTCACAAGGTTGGCGCGCATTCGAACCAAGAAGTCTGGTAACATTGGCCTTCATGTTGAGAAGTCTGGCGACACTGATCCTCATGCTGAGAAGTCTGGTGAAACCGCTCATTTTCCAGACAATGACAGAGATGACGCAAGTTCGTCCGGACAGGATGCCTCCCTAAGTGATCTTGTTGATGGGGCCATGATGGAAATCAACACCCAGAGTGAAGTAGACATCGGGAGGAATGTAAGAGAGGCGGCATCCGCTATTGTTGAGGTGGCTCCCCTTGAAGAACGTTCTGAGCAGGTTCCAGTCAATAAGGCTGTCGTGGTGACTTCTTCCGAAAGGCCTCCTGCAATTGACAAGGCTCCTGTGATTGGTGAAGTATCGGTAATGCAGCCTGGGGCTTTGTTCGATCCTCATTACACTGTACCTTATCCAGGTCATGTGTTGGTTGGAGGATTCAGTGTGCTAGCTCGGTTTGAAGGGTTGTACAAGGCGATATGGGAGAAGCACGACCACATTGCTACCACTACGAGGCTCAAAAGTCGTCTTGCATTGGTCAACCACGTCCAAGAAGCTTTATTTTCTATCCATGGGATGAGCGTCACGACTAGTCGAACAGTTTCTGAGGAGATGATTGAAGACTGGAAGTGCCACCGAGACGTGTTTGCGCAGTACGACTTCAATGCTCCTTGGTTCTTCAAAGGGTTCTCCGAGATTCAGGAGCTCCAGAAATTACAAGATGAAGTCCCTTATGCAGACTGTGTTACTCGCCAGGAAGAAGAGGTTGAAAAGTTGTCTAAGGAGCTGAAGCTGAAGAAGGCTGTACTTCAAAGGATGAAAGTCTCTCTTGCCCAGAAGGACGAGTTGCTGCTGAAGGACTTTCCTTGAAGGATTCGCGCCTCTTACTTGTTTTTCCTTTTAGATGCTTTCCTTTTTGAGTGATAGTGAGGATTTCCTTTCATAATTTGAATTCTGGTTTTGAATTAATAGGTAATTGAATTGGTTTATTTTGAGATAGTTTTGCGAATCGAATTTTATGAAAAAGGATTATCATAAATGGAATTTTCATCTTGGTCATGAATGATGTATGAAATTGCAAATGTCGCGTAAAAGGGAAGTATAAAAGGAAACAAACATAGCGTTTGATTATTGAGCCTCTTTTTTTTACGCGCGGGATGCTAAGTCCCCAGTGAATTTTAAAACTATCTCTTTTGTAAGATTGTTGGAAGTAACTTACTTGATTTTGAGACCTCATTTGTATCAAAACTAAGTAGCCCCCCAAGGAAGTCGTCCGCATTAATTTCTCAGAGAATGAGAGCTATCCCTCTGAACCAAGCTTCTCCTGAACAATGCGCTTCAAAGCGTTGCATTCACTGGTGGGGTGGTGAAGGAACCGGTGGAAATGACAGTACCTCGGGTCCATTACTTCTTGATCAGTGGGTGGATGCCATACCGGAGGTAGCTCCACCTCCCCGTTTCGCACCCACGCCTCCAGCAACTCCAAAATCTTCTTCATTTGGAAGGGAAAGTGTAGGTACTTTGAGTCCAGCTTTTCCTGTGTTAGTGGGCGTTGTGATGTCTCTACGTGGCTTTGATGTGGAACACGTTTCGGAGATGAAGTTGGAAGATTTGCGAGAGCCATCATATCTGCAGATCGCTTGCCTGGGTAAAGGGATGTGGAAGGTGTCGTAATATCACTGCTGAGTGATCGAATTGAACGCTCCCATCCTCTGTATTCACGTATTTGTTGATTGATCTCTCCTTCCTCAAGCATTTCTTCGCTTGGTTGAAAGGTCGATGCGGATTGGACAGTCTTCCGGGCTTCAACAAGAGTCTTGAGATATAAATCTTCTAGTAGGGTTCCGTAGGCTGCAGGCTCCCTTTCTTTATCTGGCAGACGTTGTAGTACTCCGGACAAGTCCTTTCCTCTGTGGAGTTGCCTCGAGTCCTCATTGTTGGCTGGACCATGTTGTTCATCTTTCCAGAGTCTCCTGCGATTACGCGCTCTTTTTGCTTCTCCACTGGTAAAGGTGTGACCCCTGGCTAAGGATCCAGCGTTTCTCGCACTGTCTGAGTAGATGTCTGTCGACCCTCCTTGTAATTGTGTTGTTATATCATTCAAAAGGCGGAATGTTTCGCTATGTCTTCTAGAGATACCAGCTTGATTTGCCAAGACATCCTCCAGCATTCTAGCTATACTTCTCATGGTATCTGAACCACCTGTGGTTTCCTGGTGAGGATACATCGCGAGATGAAAACCGAAAAATTGAGAATTCAATTTTTTGCAACCGAGAGATCAACCTCCCACTGCGGTCGCCAATTGTTTATGGGTGAAAACTATTTCTGCCGGTTTTGGTAATTTGGGATGTGTGGATGAGAAATGAGTCTAAACCTTAAACAAATGCACTGCACGGGAGTGCTTGTAGATTCGAGAAATCAATCTGTGCAAGTCCGGCCTAAACCAAGAAATGGCCGTTCCAGACTTGTTTCGGTCACAAAGTGAAGGAGATGGGGTTGATCTTAGGGAGGGAAGCGAAGAAGGTGTTGAGAATATGAAGGTGTTGGCTATGTATGACTTGTATCAGAAAGCTGAACTGGCTTGCAGGGTGTAAGCTATCAGCTCTGGTGTTTGAATACGATTGTATCAACACTTGCCTCTGTTGTCTTGTCTTGTTTGAAAAATAGGATGTAGAACCTATTTATACAAGTCTTTTAGCCTAACCCTCGTATCTTGTGGGAAGTGGAGAAAGTTGAGTGATGGAGTAGTGGAGTAATGTGTTAGTGTCACACGACCAGGCTTGCCCACTTCTCCCATCATCACTTAACCGTCCATGACTTCCTGACACGTTCTTGTGATGGCGCGTTGTGCGGCGCGCACGCCTGTAAACCGCAGACCAATACCCCGTATGTATCCCCCAGTTTGTGACATGATTGATGTCTGGAATGTGTGGATCGTGGGACCCACAAAAAGTAGCATGTAATGCTAAATTGAATAAATGCGTTATTCAGGAAGTCGATACTTGTGAAGTATCGTGTGTATTCTATGCAGGTCCTGCATCGAGTATACTCAGCATGTATGAAGCATCGTTGTTTGAGCGTCTCAAAATAGCCTCATGTCCAGCCTACTTCATGTGATGGTTTGGAAGTTGCGCAAGCAAATCCTCCCTTGACCGACCACATGATGTGGTAGAGTGATGGATGGCGATCACCATGACGCCGCACTGACCAATTAACTCCTGACTAGGGCTGTATAACCAAGCCGGTGAAGTTGGACGGACGAGATGATCTTTGAGACACTCATCTGCGAACGTTAATGAAATTAGGGTTTTAGAAGAGGTGCGCAAGCATCCCTCTTTAGCCTGGTCGAATCCAAGCTTGGGATTCATACATGCGTGTAGACGGCATGACGGTGTAGGCGCCCATATGAACGCTGTCGTATGCGTCAAAAATAATTTCACTTTCCTAAAGTATATGATAAGAAAGAGTTCGTTTCCACGGAGAGGCGATTGTAGTTATTACGTATTCAATTTCTTAAAGTAACCAATTGGGGGGATTTCTGATTTTTATGTAAGCAATAAAAGCAAATTAAAAGCAAAGTAAATTGTAGAAAGTAATCAATAGAGAGAGATATTGGTCAAGGAATTCATCTTCAATCTTAGACATGTTCTTGCATATATGATTAGAATTACGATTTAATCTCTTATATTATCAAAAGCCTAGAGAATCAAGAGATCAAGATAATCTATTAATTTCCTAAGTTCATCAACACACACATTAGAGCTGCGTATGTGAATTCTACCTAAAGAATAACCTAACGCCTTGCGCTAATTAAGTTCAATTCCTAGGAGCATTAAGTTTCAGAAATAGGCTAATCAATGCAATTGTCATGCGTTGCGCATAACAATTCGGACAATGGTCAAACTCTACATATGATTACGAGAGTGTATCACTACAAACCGTAAACATATCATGCTACTCGTATTCAGGGTTATCGCTCGATGAAAAACCCTAAAATAGCTATGGACTAGGATGCAAGTTCAATTAATTGGCCACTTAACTAATCAAACATCATTATCCTATCACAATACATCAATCATGTGATTCTTAAAGCAGTAGAGATGTGAACGATAATCAAGAGAGAAAACTAATACATAAAGAAAACACAAGTTTTAGAAATAGGACTACATCCTTAACCAATAATATTAAATTAGCTACTCATAGCTATGGAGTTCATCACAAAAATATAAGTTGAATAAAGAAGAAGATGAACAAAAGCAAACCCTAGTTGCGTAAACAAAAGCGGCTCTCCAAGTTCCCCAGAATAAAACGTGTCCCAAAGTTGTAGAAAACTTTCCCTTTTATAGCTTTTCTTGTTCCAAAATTAGGTCTAGCCTTCAAAGTCCATTAGATAAAAATCCACCAAGCCCATAAGAGAGGGAAACCCATGTAGAAAATATGTCCAAAAACACATCGCCGGAAAACTGGTATTATGGCCGGAAATCGGCCGGAGAGGTGGCCGGAAAACGGCTCAGGTGACCGGCAAAGTCCACCCGGTCACCGGTCATCGAGTAAATTCACTGAGTCATACCGAGTCAGCTGAGCTAAACCAGGTCAGATCATGACTCAGATGCGAGTCACACTAGTGGAAAATGGAAGTTATACCACTGTCAGGAAAAGAAGTAATATCACTAAAAACGACCGTTTCCATAAGTTGGAATCTAGAAGTGGTTTTTTCCAAAACGACTGTTTCTGGCAAAGGTTGAATTCTTTGAAAAAACAACTTTCTTTACCAGTAGAAAAATAATACTGACAGAAAAAGTAGTTTTTCTTATGATATTTCATAAAAAAAAATTGATATTGATTCAGCTGATTCAACCGAATCAAAAACTGAATCAGAATTAAATAAATAATGGCTTCAAAACAGAATTTAGTAGTGACTTTAAAACTCATTTTTTATTTGAAAAGTGAATTCAGTTTACAATTTCAATTATCTAAAATCTGCGATCTCCAAGTCCGGAATCTTCTAAAAATAAGTTGGAAATCATATATTCCTATTACAAGAATAAAATTTCAACACTAAGTTGAAAGTAAGACTTCACCATCTGTACCTTCATCTTCTGACAAACTAGATCAAATCAAGTCCATCTTTCTGTTCTTCCTGATTCCACTTCTCGATATGCAATACTCGAATTCAATCAACCTTCCTATATCAATCGACTCTCCACAGCTTCAATGCAGGATCAACAACTTCATTCAATTCCAGATCACTACAGGTTGTAAGCCTGAGCATTCTGCTTCCTAAACGATAGCAGCAACTCGAACTATCCCCATTATCTACGGCCAAGCAACCACCCCGCAATTCCATCTCCCTGCAAATCACGGTTTCTTCTTGTATAAATATGTCGCCTCAAACAGAGATGCACCTATCTGAGGTATGAAACCTAGGATAAATCACAGCCAAGCCATAAGCACAGGTGGGAAGCAGAAGAGAGTGCAGGATTTATTGGAAACTAAAACGTTTAAAACAATCCATGCTATTTAGGTAGGACCACAGGATATACAGCATGAGTAACAATCACGGCAAATTAAAACTGAATGGAGCAGGTGGACAAGTAATTGATATTTAGAAGGTGGAAAAGAGAGTAAACTATGTACGCGTAAATGGTGCTGAAAACAACAAAAAATGTTAATAGCAAATGGAACAATATATCAAATCATACCTCTGTGATAAGCCTCAGCTGATGAACATAATATTTTCCTGGAAACAGGGGTTCTCGAGTCAATATTTCACCAAGTATGCAACCCACGGACCATTAACAAAATAGCTGGTATAGGAAGTACTGCAGTATTTACAGGTCTCTAGTAATATATGTTTACAGGTCTCTAGTAAAATATGTTTGAAAATTCTAAACACTACCTGCCATTCATTAACAAAACCATGAAATACACAAGTCTGGAGTGAGATAAAACCAATCCATTGAGATTAAAGAAAAGCTTACTGCAAGCATGAAGGATGACAAAAAAAACAAAAAAAAACACAGATATGCAGATAAAACCAAATAACTTTGATGCGCATTTTAGTACCCGGCTTAATGCTTGCAAGCAAAGTGCATGGAGCACCCCTTCTGCCAAGTCTACTGGAAAATCTCTCCTGCAGTTAACAAGACAAATACTGATGTCAAGCATTTATCAACCATATACATTTAACTTTAACAGCAAAAAGATTACATATCTCTGCAAGTTCGTAAGGTAAATAGTTGTCGGAGGAGAGCAAGACCAATACATACCTGGATGACAGTTCTGAAATCCATGGTTTTAGCTTAAATCCTAATAACATGAAGAGGCAACCATGTTTTCAGCTCTCCATGTACATAGAGAAGATAAGAAGAAGAAAAATTCAAGCATCCATCCAAGATTTAGTTATTACCTAATCTTCATCTCAATACCCGCTGTCTGATACTTCATCTCAATACTCGCTGTCTGCTACAGATGTTGAAATTAGTGGATCTTGATTCTCGGATGCAGTAAACACACTTGGATCATCATAAGCATTCACATTTAGGCCTGATCTCTTGGGATGCCGAAATTCAGTCCCATCGAACCATTGGGAGGCCTTTACATTCAATCACTTGGTGAAACAACTTAAAGAAGCAGGCAAACAAACACTGAAAAAAAAGGTTCTTGGACTTGAGAAATATAATTGTACCTGCACCAGCTTTGGGAATTAATCCATTCACAATGTTGAGTACACCAGGAGGTAAACCAACTTCTCTACAGATATCCCCCAACTCTAAACAAGTACTAAAAAATGGAATATTCAATGAGCTAGTCAAGACAAGTAAAAAGTATTAACGATCACACACACGACAGGAATGAAAGATGAAAAAGATAAGAATGAAAGAGAAGTATTACATGGATGTCAATTGAGTTAAATTCGTGATGGTACTGTGAATTTAATAAAGTGAGCTAGGTTATGGTTGAAGATCAACTACAACAGAAGCACCTAAGACTCTTCCTGATGTCAATTGAGTTAAATTCGTGATGGTACTGTGAAAGGCTTGTCTAGATGTGCTAAGAAAAAGCTTAACCTTTGCCATATCATATCATATTATGAGAATCAAAGCCTCTGAAATCCTATAAACCAAGTTCCTAAGGAATTCCAACAAGTGATTTCTCCTACATAGCATGAGAAACACGGATTGCAAAATGCCATGAGAAATAAGTGATTTCCTTCTATAAATAGGTTTATTTTTTTCTCCGGAGGAATAATAATGGCTTTGGAATACAAATTTCAACAACTTATGTAACAGAACAAGCTTTTGCATACGAAAGTGAAAAAGTAACATCCATGTTAAAGTATTTTGTATAGTTATTGCGAAGTTATGTTTTAATATTCCTATGTATGCTCAAATTATGGGATAAACGAGTGGACTGGAATCTGGATCACACTATGGTTGGGGGATTTGTATATCATGACTAACAATATTTTCCTTTGAATACTTGAGTCCATGGGAAAGTGCAGATATGTACAATGCTGCACCACACAAGCCACTAGGTTTTCGTCTAGTCTGTAAATGCACATTTATTTTAAGCAAATAACCAACGTGATCTTTCAAAATGAGGACTAACAACTGAACCTTGTGATAGAATTGAGTCCCACATGGTCAAGGGATAAATCACACCTGCATCCAATCTTATTATTGCTTCATGCTGGCTAGGATGAGCAATGCAGTTTTAGACACCTCTGCACTCTTTTTTCCCAATAAACCTACAGCAAACGAAAAATATTATTATTCGTTCAGAAAAAAAGTAACAAATGACATATTATTATTTTCAACTGAATGCACCTGCTAACCAATGGTGACTGTCAACATATGCATATACAAGTACAATATGTTAGATGCACCACTAATACAATAGGAGGAGTTGGTGAATGCTTACGTTCTGTGAATCGATGAATGAATAGAGAAGGATCAACAAGTTTTTAAACAAAGTCATGTTGTTCAAGCCTCAGCAATTGGCAGAGCTTCAAAAACACAGCTCCTAGTAGGTAGCTGGAACATAGTATGAAATGTGAGATGAAAACATATCAACCAACGGGGCAATCATAAAAGTAAAAATAAAAAATAAAAAATGAAGTAAAAGTGAATACGAAGGCATACTTACACATTTATCTGTAAATATTCTGAAAAATCAATGAGAAGAAATGGCTTTTCATTTTTCCTACAGAAGAGCATAAGTGCAATAAAAAAGTTAGTTGCAGTAAGCTTACACAAACAAATAAGATACTTCAATGTTAGAATTTTAATCTGCGAGAAGCAGTTTCTCCAGTCCAGCAAAATAGAAAACTTAGCAACTCTTTTCAGGGACCTCCACATACCGACATGTGAGGTAAAGACAAGCAGCCGCAACCTGCAATGTCCTCTGACCCCTAGTGAAATTCCTAGTTACTGCTATCTGAATAAGAAAAAAGAGTCAAACAAGGTAGCAGCAGTAACTGGTTTGGTACCATACAAACATATGAAACAAACCATCAAAATACAAAGAGGGGAAATCAAAGAAACAAAACTATTTCTGAATCTGAACACTTAAGATTGAAAGTTAAATTCAGATTTAGTGAAATAATCCAGTGAAACTCAAATCCAAGCGAATTATTATGAAGACATTTTTCATGCTTAACGTTGAAATTGACTGAATCAGAGTCTAATACGAAGAAGCAAAACTTTAATTCCTAACTAAACTGAGCTCAATCATGCTAAAAATTCGATTTGAAATTCCAAAACTCCAAAACTTTTCTCAAAAATTTAACTTCGAAATTCAGATTTCAGCTCAAAAAATTCGAAATAGAAATTCAAAATAAGTTCAAACAAAATAAATGATCTTCAACTTAGAATCAGTTTTACAATTGAATCAAACTTCGTCATCCAGTTAAATCTGAAACAAGTTAAATCTTCAATCGAAGATCCAGATTCAACAAATTTGAAAAAATACTGAAATCAATCACTACAGATTACAGAGGATTCAAGTACAACTTACAGACGATTTAAGTACAACTTACTTGAATTAGAATCGATCACTACAGATTACAGACGATTTTGTGTAGGATCTTAAATTAGAATTTCTTAGTTGAGATTAAAAAAAAAAATCACTACAGATTACAGACGATTCAAGTACAACTTACTCTTCATATAGATGTAGAGATATAAATAAAGAAAGATAAATACATACCTGTTGAAATATGGAGATCGTCGTCGATAGAGATATAAGAAAGCGAAGAGATATAAACGAAGAAGCGGATATTATCTGTGGAAGAAGAAGGGGATCTCGGTCCATGAAATAGATAAGAAAGCGAAGAGATAAAGGTAAGGGTACTATCGCATGAAACCGGGGCTATAGAAACTAGTTGCTCCAACAGTAGTTGTTATACTCTATTAGAGCATCCACAATCATCGATTAAAACCAAATATTTGGTCGAAAATACAGACGCTACGGAGAGGAGTAAAGAGCAAATACTATACTGATTGAGGCGCAACTATGAGTTACGTTTGGTAGTGAGGCGTAACTTTAATCTACGCCTGTTTGAAACGTAACTTTAATCTACGCCCGATGGGACGTAGTTTACAATTGCGCCTGATACTAGACGGTATTTTTCAATTACGCCTCAACCAGGCGTAGTTACAAGTTACGTCTGACCAGGCGTAACTTTAAAGTCCGCCCGAACGGGCGCAAATATTATTTCCACCTGTAAGTATACAGGGCGTAATTTTAAACTACGCCCCATCCCTTATTTTAAGTTACAACGAAACTTATTTTGTTGTTGTACATGGGGAAGATAAGGTTGGTTCCAAGTCAAAATCTGATGGAGCTGTTGTGTGCGTTGATGATGCTAAAGATGCTTTTCAGTGTAAACACGTTGATGATGACAAGGCTGGGGAAGAACACGTGCAAATCCAGTGCACTTCACAAATCCATGAGATGTTTGTTTACTCTTTACTCGACTAAACACGTTGCTTATGACAAGGCATTGTCTGCGTTGATGATGCTAAAGATGCTTTTGATGAAGTACACGTTGCTTATGACAAGGCTTATGACAAGTGCAAATCCATGAGAGGCGGTGATGCCAATGCGGCGATATACTGGTTAGCTAGAATGTTAGAAGGAGGTGAAGAACCAATACCCCATCAGGCGAACCCCCAAGTTACGTCCCATCGGGCGTAGTGTCTAGTTTGCGTCCCACCAGGCGTATTTTCTATTTGCGCCCCGTCAGGCGTAGTTTCAAGTTACGTCTCTCCATCGGGCGGTTTTATATATTACGCCCCACACCAAACGCAATTTTAAACTACGCTCGATATCAGGCGTAAATTAAAGTTACGTCCCACCCAAACGCATTTTATACCTACGCCCCATGTGAGACGAACTCTTATACATCCGCTCCACCAAATTTACTCCACCACCGTAACGTCTCACCCCTGACTAAACCCATTTTTTTTAGTTTTTTTTAGTTTTTAGTCTTTAGTTATAGTCGTATGACTGCAGTTGTCATTCGCAAAAATATCCCTTAATATAACGACTGTGGCAAAGACAAGTTTAATTTTTATTAAAATTACAACTGTTTTATTAAAAGTACAACTGTTTTTCACAACCGTTATAGTTACCACAAGCTCAAGAAAGTCGTTTTATTAAAACCCAGGAAGTGGTTAAAAATCTATTTTCCACTAGTGTCAGCTAGCTAGTCAGACCTGACTCAGAGCTGAATGAACTGGTAACCCATTGCACGGCCTGAACTCATGCAGCACAATCATTGTGCATCACAACTCCTTGGCCAGTCATCTTGGTTATTTCCATCTCAGATTCAAAGACGAAGCCATTCCATTTCCATGGCAGAAACAACATCAAATATCCATTCCCATCTCTGTTCATAACCATACTGCATCACTCCATCTGAGCTGCCAACCTTCCCTTCTGCTCATACATTCATTTACTGCAACAACAGCTGCATCATAAACCACCAATGCTGTGACATCTACAGCTTCATCAGCTTCAACCATCCTGCAATGATTCAAAGCCACCAATACCAATTTCTGGGTCTTCCTATCCTGTAGCAACAACTCCATAAAATTTCAGCTCATTCATAACAATCCCATGCCAAGGCACGGCCTGTAATTCCACCAGTTGCACACATCTCTGCGAACTCAATCCCACAGTTCAAGCCATTCACTGCAATACTATAACACTCCAGCTCAAACCTGCAACTGCAATCAGCCAGTTTCTCAGTCTGCACCTTCTCCATCTCTTATCCAGTTTGACACACTGGGATCCTTGCACTCTCTGTTGCTTTTCCGTCATCGCAACACCTGACCTTCGACTGACTTCTCAGAAACCAGCATCTCTTCACCTCAGTTGTACCTGCTACATCCTGGCAACAATTCACTCCATTTCTGCAACCATTTCCTAACCATACATCTATATTCAACTCTAGCCATTAGTTAGTACCATCTCATCTGCTACTCCTGTAACTTCAGCCTACAAACTCCCAGTGCAACTCTCTCTAGCCCTGTAATCTTCTCAACTGGAGCTTATAACACCAGCTCAGTCACCAACTCCAGTGTAGTCTCGATCTTCATTGCAGCTTCATTCAAAGCTCAATCTCCCCTGCACTGAATTCTCGACCTCAGCATCACACAACAACATAGCCTGCAAGTCATTCACAGAATCAGTTCAATCCCATCATCCATGCAGCTTCAGTTCCACAATCACCATAACCTCAAGATCTCTCAGTCACGGCTTCCACATTTTAACCTGAACTGCAAATAACAACCACTGCAGCAGCATCAGACTTCTGGCTTCCAGTTGACAGCAACATCAACTTCATTCTTCCTTGTACAAACCCACAACTCCTTGCAGCTGTGTGTTGCATCTTCTCAATGCCACCAACAGACTCCAACTACCATAACCAACAACAGCTCTTGTGTTCAGCTGCAACCCTCATCTTTACTGCCATTATTAGTAGCTACAGATCCAGATTTGGACAAAAAGAAACCCTCAACTGAGTCTCCATCATCTCAGGCTCAGGCCACTATCCCATGAACATAAGCAATCACAGAATCTTCTCTTCCATTAACAACATCTCCATTCAAATCCGTGCACTTTCAATTTCAACCCCAGATCATCACCAGCTACACCATCTGAGTCTTTATCATTCTCCAACTCTACAACCATAGCAATAACAACTAGTACCATCTTGAGCTCAAGAGCAGCACAATCCTTGCAATTTCTCCCTGTGATTCAATTCCATCTGCCACTTCAATTCTAGCCATCAAACCCTTCAAAAATCTCTCAAATCCATTCATTCTTCTTTTCACAGAATCCCCAACAACGCCACCTGAATCACCGACTTCTGCAGATACCCACTGTTCCTCACAGCCTCTAATTCACAGTCTCCCATAGTATCAGACTCTGCCTTCAATAAGATCATCTCCTTCAACTGATTTCTTCCCCATTAGTTGTAGCTGCAAAACTGCTCATCTACTCAATGTCATTCCTGCAACCATCAGTTCTTTGAATCACCAAAAATCAGTTGCGTCGACTGCAATAACTTTAGTCGAGCAGCAAAACCCATGAATTAATTTCATCTCCTGCTTTCAATCTCAATACCCACATCAAACCCTAACTCTGTGTTTCTCCATTCAAATCAACCATCAGAGTAGAATATGAGTTCTTCCTTGTACGCAGCAACATCAGAATCCTCACTGTATCACCACACTCATTTCTTTCATCTGCTACTTCTGTTATCAAACTCTCGGAACCACAGTCGAAAGCAGCCATCAATGTTTATCTGATTTCAGATGAGAAATGATGAAGAGATAGTTTCCTCTGAAATCTAGGGCTAGTGTAGGAATGACTTTGGATTAAAACGCCCCAGCTCTTGGGAAACCCCAGGATAACTTAAGGCACCCATATATTGGATAGAGGGCTGCCTACTTCAAATATGGCTTGTCGGTTCCGAGTAATCGACAGCCTAACTCTCTGTTCAACTCAACTGTCAGTTATGGATAACTAAAAGTTCATTCTTCACCTCCTCCTTGCGCATAACTTTCGCCGGCTTCAAGGATCGCTCTCCTAGGAATTGATGTTTTTGCCTTTTACACTCCAAATGAATGATTTCTCTTCTTTTTGCTCCACATGACTCCAAAGTACCTGATTAGCTCAAAAGTAATCATAAGATATATAATTCACACGAAAAATAGCAAAGAAAGCGTAACTACTAGATAGTAAATTAGGTGTATTCTACACCTATCAAATTCCCCCACACTTAGACTTTGCTAGTCCTCGAGCAAATCAAACAAAATAATTCTAAAATACATACAACTCCGTGTCGTCGAGGCTACGGTCACTTTTAGCATAAATAACAAGCCTTTAAACCACTAAGTGTCCCTAGTGGACGAGTTATAGTCTCGTGAGGGTTTACTAGAGATATACCCACAAAACCTACTTTTCCAACTTACTAGTTCTCCGAAATGATAGCATCCAATGCGCTAAGAAGACATAGAGATTCTGCACACTACTCATAAGAAGTTAGACACATAAATGAACACAATCTCATTCTTAAAAGTTGAGAGATAAATAGCCATCCCTTCTCGACAAAAATTCGGGTTCGGAGTGATCGATTGTCTCGACTCTGCCTCACAAGAAAGAGTTTTATGAAGTTGCTCTCAATAATAAACAGCTTTTTATGGGTCACACGCGTGTCCAGGTAGGAATGAAGAGAGAATCATGCGACACGTTGAATGGTAGGAAGGCAAAACCCTCCGAATTGTTTTGAAAACCCACATCTTTTATAATTTTGAAAACCCATTTTTCTGACGATCTCTTCGAAAGGAAATCAACCACTTAATGAAGGTGGTAATATGCTTACTTACCTCCTTATCCGTTCAGCGTGAAGCTAGCACCACTCTCACAGCATCCATAGAAACGTCTTCGGTCTTCAATCGGTGTCTTCATCTTCATCTTCGGTCTTCAACTCTTGATGATAACTCTTGAACTTCGTAGAATCTTGACAATGTAACTCTTTTCCTCAAATTCCTTGTTGCTTGAAACTTCATTATATATATTCCTTCTTTCCATTGGCTTTATTAAAATAATACAAAACTAAAAACGAACATACAAACCCAAAATTTATTTATTTTTTTTTTTTTTTTTTGAGACAATAAGAAATAAAACAAATACAAAATAAAAACAAAACAAAATAAAAACTATTAGTGAACCTAAAAATTTTTTCTTGTTTTTTTTTTTTTTTTTTTTTTTTTTCCAGACAAGAGAAAAATAAAATACAAATAAGATAAATAAAAACGTAAGTACAAAGGCCATGGTGTAAGTACTTTACCGCTTGATTCTTCACAACTTGTATGTCTTGATATCATAAACTTCTCGAACTCTCATCCTTGATAATTTTCACTCTTGTACAATAGTCTCCAACTTATAAAAATTCTGCTCCTTGTTTTGTTGCTTTACTTGAATCTGAAATCTGCTCAATTCTGTATCGTTGCTTGTAAACCTTGAACGTTTTCAACTTTCCTTCAAATTTGTGATGCTCCTTTTGTTGATGATGATAGTGTTTCTATGGACCTGTTGGTGTAGAGAGAGATAAGGCGGATGGTGCTAATTGCGAACAAGATTACAAGTGGTATGTAAGTTAGCAATTCGATGTCACCAACATGGTTGATAAAAATAGCACTCAAGAGATCAAAATAGTGCTTCTATGGTGGGAGGTTGGACAACTCACCATTCTGCCCGGAATTTACGTACGGTGACACACACTCTAAAAGCACAAATTTAGAAAGGTACAAAGAATTGAAGGTCGTTGCCTCACATTATGTAACATGGGTAGTCTCTACTATAGGGGATCACTACTCTAATACCGAATTCAGTTTGCACCTTATTTGCCACTGGCATAGTTAAATCCAACTTTAACTCTCATACAAGTAAGAAACCCGATCATGTTCTCTGTCATCTCTAAGTTCAGTCACTCTTATGAGATTCTCGATGTAATCTTAGCGACATGTATACTATGTGACTCTAAACTAACTACAAGTTGGAGTTTTCTTATTCACTAATGTACACAAAAGTTGAAAAATTTGAAAAATTTACAATGCAAACCACTCCCCCACACTTAAACTTTACATTGTCCTCAATGTAATTGAATCGTCCAAAGAAGGTCAAGGTGGGAAATCCTAACGGAAAAGTGAAAAAAAATCAGAAAAAGTAAAAACATGACAAGAAAAGAAAATAAAAGATAAGAGATACAAAACCGATGGGTTGCCTCCCATTTAGTGCTTGGTTTAAAGTCGTCAGCCCGACTATCTCCTTGCTTTCTACGACTCCTCCAGAGGGAGCACTTCCACAAGATTAACTCCTTCCACGATATCCGAAGAGAAGTTCTCATAATATGGTTTCAACCGGTGCCCATTCACTTTAAGTTCATTACTTGTAGCTAAACTACGAATTTCCACTGCACCATGAGAAAACACATTAGTCACAATAAAAGGTCCAATCCAACGTGATCTTAATTTACCCGGAAATAATTGCAAGCGAGAATTAAACAAAAGCACTTTCTGCCCAATGCAAAATTGTTTCTTTGTAATCATATTATCATGAAATGATTTCGTCTTTTCCTTGTAAATCCGTGAGCTTTCAAATGCATCATTGCGAATCTCCTCTAGCTCTTGAAGTTGTAACTTTCTTTGCCTTCCAGCACCATCCAACTCCATGTTGCATTGCTTAATAGCCCAAAACGCCTTATGCTCAATTTCAACGGGTAAGTGACAAGGTTTACCATAAACAAGCCTAAAAGGAGACATCCCAATAGGTGTTTTATATGCGGTTCTATATGCCCACAAAGCATCATTAAGTCGCGAACTCCAATCTTTCCTTGTTGGATTCACCGTCTTTTCAAGAATGGATTTCACCTCTCGGTTGGAAACTTCGGCTTGTCCATTTGTTTGTGGATGGTAGGGAGTTGCAATCCTATGCGACACATTGTACTTCTTTAACAAGCTTTGCAAGAACCTGTTTTTGAAGTGTGAACCTCCATCGCTAATTATAGCCATTGGAATGCCAAACCTTGCAAATATATTAGCTTGCACAAAATCTGAAACAACTTTAGAATCATTAGTTGGGGTGGCCTTAGCTTCCACCCATTTCGAGACATAATCCACAGGAAGCAAGATATAATAATTCCCACTAGAATTGACAAAAGGGCCCATAAAATCAATTCCCCATACATCAAAAACCTCCACAAATTGAATAATAGTTTGTGGCATTTGATTTCGAGCACCTAAATTGCCTGTTCTTTGGCACCTATCACATGTGGTACAAAATGCATATGCATCCTTAAACAAAGTTGGCCAAAAGAAACCACATTCTAGTACCTTGAGAGCGGTTCTCTTACTCCCAAAGTGTCCTCCACAAGCATATGAGTGGCAAAAAGACAAGATAGAATTAAATTCAATTTCGGGAACACACCTACGTATTACTTGGTCACTACAATGTTTCCATAAGTATGGATCATCCCATATGTATTGGTTTCCTAAATTCTTATGTTTGTCCCTCTCAGCACGAGACAAGTTCTTTGGGATTTGTTTAGACACTAAGTAATTAACAATATCAGCGTACCATGGTTCTCCAAAGGCAATTGAGAATAGTTGCTCATCCGGGAAACTTTCACGCAACGGGATAGTCTCCTTGTCCACAGCAAGACGGCTCAAGTGATCCGCAACGGTGTTCTCAATTCCTTTCTTGTCTTTGATTTCAATATCAAACTCTTGCAAGAGTAAAATCCATCGTATGAGCTTCGGTTTCGCCTCTTTCTTTGTAAGCAAGTATCTAAGTGCTGCATGATCAGAAAAGACAACAACTTTTGTACCAATTAGATAAGAGCAAAACTTTTCCAGAGCAAAAACAATAGCTAATAACTCTTTTTCAGTGGTTGTGTAGTTTTGTTGGGCCTCATTTAACGTTCTAGAAGCATAATAAATGGCATGAGGTATCTTCCCCACACGCTGCCCAAGCACCGCACCAACCGCATAATCACTAGCATCACACATGAGCTCAAAAGGCTTGCTCCAATCCGGTGGTTTAATGATAGGGGCTGAAATCAAAAGTTCTTTCAAACGATTGAATGCTGCCATACACTTTTCATCAAAGTTAAAAACCACATCTTTTTGCAATAAGTTACAAAGTGGCGATGCTATCTTGGAAAAATCCTTGATGAATCTACGATAGAAACCTGCATGACCAAGAAAAGAACGTATTTCCCTCACCGTAGTGGGAGGGGTTAGAGCACGAATAAGGTCTATCTTAGATTTATCGACTTCCAAGCCTTTAGAAGATATTATATGGCCTAAAACTATGCCATGAGTTACCATGAAATGGCACTTCTCCCAATTTAGCACAAGATTTGTTTCAACACATCGTTCAAGGATTAGAGACAAATTGTTCAAGCAAAGGTCAAATGAATCACCAAAGACACTAAAGTCATCCATGAACACTTCGATTATGTTTTCAACATATTCCGAAAAGATACTTACCATACACCTTTGAAAAGTAGCTGGAGCATTGCATAAGCCAAAAGGCATACTTCTATAAGCAAAAGTACCGAAAGGACAAGTGAAAGTGGTTTTCTCCTGGTCCTCCGGTGCTATCACAATCTGATTATAACCTGAATAGCCATCAAGAAAGCAATAGTAAGAGTGTCCAGCTAAACGTTCAAGCATTTGATCAATAAAAGGTAAAGGAAAGTGATCTTTTCTAGTAGTGGCATTCAATTTTCTATAATCAATACAAACCCTCCAACCGGTTTGCACACGAGTTGGGACAAGTTCGTTCTTATCATTCTCCACCACTGTCACACTTGATTTCTTTGGTACTACTTGTACCGGGCTTACCCACTTGCTATCGGATATGGGGTAGATAACACACACGTCCAAAAGCTTGAGTATCTCCTTTTTCACAACTTCCATCATGGGAGGATTCAAAAGACGTTGCGCTTCCCTTGTAGGCTTTGCATCGTCCTCCACACGGATCTTATGCATACAAACGGCAGGGCTTATACCCTTGATATCGGCAATTGTCCATCCTATGGCCGACTTGTACGTCCTTAGCACCCTTAGAAGTTTTTGCTCCTGTAATTCATTAAGCTCGTTAGAAACAATCACGGGTAAGTCTTCATTGTCACCCAAGTATAAGTACTTTAAGTGACTTGGAAGAGGTTTCAATTCTAAACTTGGAGATTTAACAATAGATGGCACAAGTTTTTCATTATTGCAAGGTAAAGAAGCATATGAAATATTCTTAATTGCTGATTTTTCCGGTAATGAGTCAAGAGAACCAATGTTTTCTTTAATCTCATCACCATACTCATAACCATCGTCAATAGGTGTAGTGAGCATGGTTTCCAAAGTATCAACACCATTCAACACAAACATTTGTTGCGCCAATGTGTCCATCACATGATCACATCAATGTAGAAACAAGAGTGGACATCACTAGGATATCTCATCGTCTCGAAAATGTTGAAACGTATTATTTCTCCATCGAACTCCATAGTTAGCGTTCCCTTGTCCACATCAATAATGGTTTTCGCCGTTTTCATGAAGGGACGCCCAAGTAGCAATGGAAGAGACGAATCCGGTGAACCTTCATCCATCTCTAATACGCAAAAGTCGGCTGGAAATACAAGTTGATTAACCTGCACAAGAACATCCTCAACAATACCCATTGGGTAGACATTAGAAAGATCGGCTAATTGCAACACAATTCCAGACTTTTTAAGAGGACCAAGATCAAGTGAATTATATATTGATGCCGGCATAACATTAACGGATGCACCTAAGTCCAACATAGCTTTGTTAAATGTGGTGTTACCAATTGTGACGGGAATGTCAAAGCTACCAGGATCCTTGCACTTAAGTGGGAGTTTGTGTTGTAAGATTGCTGAATCATTCTCCCCCACACTAAGCACTTCATTACCTTTGAGCCTTTGTTTATTGGTACACAAGTCCTTCAACACCTTTGCATACTTTGGAACTTGCTTGATTGCATCTATGAGTGGTATGTTCACATGGATCTTCTTGAGAATGTCTAAAATCTCCTTTTCTAGTTCCGCCTTTTTGGAATTTGCAAATCTGCGAGGGAAAGGTAAAGGAGGAACATAAGTAGAAACCGGAGTTTTAGAGTTAGAAATAGATACCTCAGAAGTTTGGGGAGAATCCTCGTTTTTCTCCTCCAAAACAGGTTCCTTTGGTGCTTCCACCGCGCCCGAATCAGTGACTTCGGGTTGCACAAGTTGTGTACCACTTCTCAACGTAATTGCATTGACACCCTCTTTTGGATTGATAAGTTGAGAAGGGACTTTCCCACCATTTTGTTCCTTCAATTGATTCAACTCAATAGCCATAGAACCAACTTGAGTTTGTAAATCCTTAATCGTACTCTCCGTTCTTTGCATAAAAGATTTCAGCAACTCCTCCATATTGGACCCCATAGTTTGAGGTTGTTGTTGTTGTTGTTGTTGAAATTGTTGTCTCGGCTGGAATTGTTGTTGTTGAGGTTGAAATCCACTCGGGTTGTTGAAATTAGGTTGTTGAATCGCTCCTTGCTTATTGGCATAGCTAAAATTGGGGTGATCTCTCCATCCCGGATTGTAAGTGTTAGAGTAGGGATCATACCGTCTTTGTTGATTTGGAAAGATCGCATTAGCTTGCTCGTCTTCATAAGCTTGAGAGGAACTTGGTATCACCGCGGATGCAACTTGTTGAAGCATTGCGTTCATGTTACCCATTTGTTGACGAAGTTCCTCAACCTCGCTCACCTCATTCACCCTTATTAGAATCACATCCGAACCACGACTCAAGAATTGTTGTGAGTTCGCTGCCATGTTTTCAATCAACTCTCTCGCTTGTGCCACCGTCTTGTTAACTAATGCACCACCACCCGCAGCGTCGAGGAGATTCCTATCACTTGATTGGAGTCCTTCATAGAAGTATTGGATGATCATAGCGTCACTGAATTGATGGTGAGGGCAGCTTGCCACCAATCTCTTGTAGCGTTCCCAACATTCATATAGGGATTCTCCCACATTTTGCTTCATCCCACAAATCTCCTTGCGAATTTGAGTAGCCTTTGATGCAGGAAAATATCTCTCTAAAAAGAGTTTCTTCAGCCCATTCCATGTTGTGACACTTTAGGGAGGTAAATAGTACAACCAATCCTTAGCACTATCCATCAAAGAGAAACGGAAAACTTTCAACATTGCACCATCCGCCGCAACATCCGCTGGAAGCATGGCCGTGACAATGGTGTGGAAGTCCATAAGATGTTTGTTTGGGTCTTCATTCACCATGCCATGGAATTTTGGTAATTCTCTAAGCAACCCCGGCTTTATCTCAAAAGTAGAGTTTGTTTGAATACACCCCTGTTGTGTATCAAGCCTATGAGAAGCCAACTCCTTGAGTGAACGATTTGCATCACCCATAGCTTCTTCTTTTTCTTCAAAAGGTGGTTCTTGTTCACCCGGAATCTCTTGTTCAAAAACTCCTTCTTCTTGCTGGAAAGTCTCTCCTTCTACCTCCAACTCTTGTTCTTCCGTTGTGTCTTGAATTGGTTGGAGTATTGTGCCTCTTCGAGTAGCTATCCCGCACCGTGGATAATTCCAATCTTTAGAAGCCAGGGATTAGGTACCTGAAAACAATTCTCGCAAACAAGTGAGAAACAAGACAAGAAAACAAGAAGCAAAGATAAAAGCAAAAATAAAAATAAGAAACTAAAAACTTAATAACTATCCGTATGCCTCCCGGCAATGGCGCGCCAAAATTTGATCATTTGTCGTATGCGTCAAAAATAATTTCACTTTCCTAAAGTATATGATAAGAAAGAGTTCGTTTCCACAGAGAGGCGATTGTAGTTATTACGTATTCAATTTCTTAAAGTAACCAATTGGGGGGATTTCTGATTTTTATGTAAGCAATAAAAGCAAATTAAAAGCAAAGTAAATTGTAGAAAGTAATCAATAGAGAGAGATATTGGTCAAGGAATTCATCTTCAATCTTAGACATGTGCTTGCATATATGATTAGAATTACGATTTAATCTCTTATATTATCAAAAGCCTAGAGAATCAAGAGAGCAAGATAATCTATTAATTTCCTAAGTTCATCAACACACACATTAGAGCTGCGTATGTGAATTCTACCTAAAGAATAACCTAACGCCTTGCGCTAATTAAGTTCAATTCCTAGGAGCATTAAGTTTCAGAAATAGGCTAATCAATGCAATTGTCATGCGTTGCACATAACAATTCGGACAATGGTCAAACTCTACATATGATTACGAGAGTGTATCACTACAAACCGTAAACATATCATACTACTCGTATTCAGGGTTATCGCTCGATGAAAAACCCTAAAATAGCTATGGACTAGGATGCAAGTTCAATTAATTGGCCACTTAACTAATCAAACATCATAATCCTATCACAATACATCAATCATGTGATTCTTAAAGCAGTAGAGATGTGAACGATAATCAAGAGAGAAAACTAATGCATAAAGCAAACACAAGTTTTAGAAATAGGACTACATCCTTAACCAATAATATTAAATTAGCTACTCATAGCTATGGAGTTCATCACAAAAATATAAGTTGAATAAAGAAGAAGATGAACAAAAGCAAACCCTAGTTGCGTAAACAAAAGCGGCTCTCCAAGTTCCCCAGAATAAAACGTGTCCCAAAGTTGTAGAAAACTTTCCCTTTTATAGCTTTTCTTGTTCCAAAATTAGGTCTAGCCCTCAAAGTCCATTAGATAAAAATCCACCAAGCCCATAAGAGAGGGAAACCCATGTAGAAAATATGTCCAAAAACACGTCGCCGAAAAACTGGTATTATGGCCGGAAATCGGCCGGAGAGGTGGACGAAAAACGGCTCAGGTGACCGGCAAAGTCCGCCCGGTCACCGGTTATCGAGTCAATTCACTAAGTCATACCGAGTCAGCTGAGCTAAACTAGGTCAGATCATGACTCAGATGCGAGTCAGCTAGCTAGTCAGACCTGACTCAGAGCTGAATGAACTGGTAACCCATTGCACGGCCTGAACTCATGCAGCACAATCATTGTGCATCACAACTCCTTGGCCAGTCATCTTGGTTGTTCCATCTGCAGTTCAGCACAGAAGCCATTCCATTTCCATGGCAGAAACAACATCAAATATCCATTCCCATCTCTGTTCATAACCATACTGCATCACTCCATCTGAGCTGCCATCCTTCCCTTTTGCTCATACATTCATTTACTGCAACAACAGCTGCATCATAAACCACCAATGCTATGACATCTACAGCTTCATCAGCTTCAACCATCCTGCAATGATTCAAAGCCACCAATACCAATTTCTGGGTCTTCCTATCCTGTAGCAACAACTCCATAAAATTTCAGCTCATTCATAACAATCCCATGCCAAGGCATGGCCTGTAATTCCACCAGTTGCACACATCTCTGCGAACTCAATCCCACAGTTCAAGCCATTCACTGCAATACTATAACACTCCAGCTCAAACCTGCAACTGCAATCAACCAGTTTCTCAGTCTGCACCTTCTCCATCTCTTAGCCAGTTTGACACACTGGGATCCTTGCACTCTCTGTAGCTTTTCCGTCATCGCAACACCTGACCTTCGACTGACTTATCAGAAACCAGCATCTCTTCACCTCAGTTGTATCTGCTACATCCTGGCAACAATTCACTCCATTTCTGCAACCATTTCCTAACCATACATCTATATTTAACTCTATCCATTAGTTAGTACCAGCTCCTCTGCTACTCCTGTAACTTCAGCCTGCAAACTCCCACTGCAACCTTCTCTAGCCCTGTAATATTCTCAACTGGAGCTTATAACACCAGCTCAGTCACCAACTCCAGTGTAGTCTCGATCTTCATTGCAGCTTCATTCAAAGCTCAATCTCCCCTGCACCGAATTCTCGACCTCAAAGATCACACCGCAACACAACACCCGCAAGTCATTCACGAGAATCGGTTCAATCCCATCATCCATGCAACTTGGTTCCACAATCACCATAACCTCAAGATCTCTCAGTCACGGCTTCCACATTTTAACCTGAACTGCAAATAACAACCACTGCAGCAGCATCAGACTTCTGGCTTCCAGTTGACAGCAACATCAACTTCATTCTTCCCTTTACAAACCCACAACTCCTTGCAGCTGTGTGTTGCATCTTCTCAATGCCACCAACAGACTCCAACTACCATAACCAACAACAACTCTTGTGTTCAGCTGCAACCATCATCTTTACTGTCATTATTAGCAGCTACAGATCCATATTTGGACAAAAAGAAACCCTCAACTGAGTCTCCATCATCTCAGGCTCAGGCCACTATCCCATGAACATAAGCAATCACAGAATCTTCTCTTCCATTAACAGCATCTCCATTCAAATCCGTGCACTTTTAATTTCAACCCCAGATCATCACCAGCTACACCATCTGAGTCTTTATCATTCTCCAAATCTACAGCCATAGCAATAACAAATAGTACCATCTTGAGCTCAAGAGCAGCACAATCCTTGCAATTTCTCCCTGTGATTCAATTCCATATGCCACTTCAATTCTATCCATCAAACCCTTCAAAAATATCTCAAATCCATTCATTCTTCTTCTCACAGAATCCCCAACAACGCCACCTGAATCACCGACTTCTGCAGATACCCACTGTTCCTCACAGCCTTTAATTCACAGTCTCCCATAGTATCAGACTCTGCCTTCAATAAGATCATCTCCTTCAACTAATTTCTTCTCCATTAGCTGTAGATGCAAAACTGCTCATCTACTCAATGTCATTCCTGCAACCATCAGTTCTTTGAATCACCAAAAATCAGTTGCGTCGACTGCAATAACTTCAGTCGAGCAGCAAAACCCATGAATCAATTTCATCTCCTGCTTTCAATCTCAATACCCACATCAAACCCTAACTCTGTGTTTCTCCATTCAAATCAACCATCAGAGTAGAATATGAGTTCTTCCTTGTACGCAGCAACATCAGAATCCTCACTGTATCACCACACTCATTTCTTTCATCTGCTACTACATTTATCAAACTCTCGGAACCACAAATCAAAGCGACCATCAATGTTTATCCGATTTGGATGAGAAATGATGAAGAGATAGTTTCCTCGAAATCTAGGGCTAGTGTAGGAATGACTTTGGATTAAAACGCCTGACTCTTGGGAAACCCCAGGATAACTTAAGGCACCCATATATTGGATAGAGGGCTGCCTACTTCAAATATGGCTTGTCGGTTCCGAGTAATCGACAGCCTAACTCTCTGTTCAACTCAACTGTCAGTTATGGATAACTAACAGTTCATTCTTCACCTCCTCCTTGCGCGTAACTTTCGCCGGCTTCAAGGATCGCTCGCCTAGGAATTGATGTTTTTGCCTTTTACACTCCAAATGAATGATTTCTCTTCTTTTTGCTCCACATGACTCCAAAGTACCTGATTAGCTCAAAAGTAATCATAAGATATATAATTCACACGAAAAATAGCAAAGAAAGTGTAACTACTAGATAGTAAATTAGGTGTATTCTACACCTATCACCATACCCCATTATCTCACGAAAGTGTGATCCAGGCCACTCAATTCGTCCGGCGATGTTGAGTGGTCGAGATCAATTTGCGACAAAAAAACTAGTGCCGCAAAAGCCGCGCATCTTGCCAACTTCGGGCGCGCGTTCCAAGATGACCAATCTTGGTCGGTCTTGGACGATCGGTCTGGCGTGTAGGTGGTAGGCTGGTGTTCACGCCTATACCTGACTGTCCCATGAAAACGTGATCTAAGCCACTCAAATCGTCCGGCGAAGTTTAGTGGTCGAGATTAGTTTGCAATCGGGAAGTGTGACCACGCTAGTTTGGGCGGACGATTTGGGATAACCAGGCATGGTATTCCTTGGCCGATCAGGTGAGGGGATAGATGGGTCCACGGTGGTCATGTTGGTATGACCAGACCTGCTTAATCTAATCTTGGACCCTCCATTCGTGCCGGAGAAGATGGACGCTCGTGATGCTCAAAACCCTAATTTTGGGTTTCACGGACGTGCGTCATGCTCTATTCGGGCGTACGAATCGGGATGACCAACCATGGTTGGTCCTGACCGATCGGTCAGGTATGTAGGCGGGCCCACGGTGATTGTGTTGACATGCTCTGGGTCCTTTGAATCTACATCTACACCCTCCATTTATACCTGCGAAGATGGATGGTTGAGACTGTTTGCGACACATGTAATGTGCCGCAAACCCTAATTTAGGGTTTTCCGTCCATACTGCTATGGTTTGGACGTTTTGGCAAGCTATGCCAATCTTTTAGGGAGGCCGACCATGCGGGGCCCGCGTTGGTTCGGCAGCGAATATTCCATACCTGCTTGGGGGTTATGGAATTGATCTGGGCCATCCAATCATACTGGTGAAGTTGGATGATCATGATCATTTCCAGACTGATACGGACAGTCCGGATGCTCAATCGGGCTAGTATAACACACCGAGAGTTGCTCAATCGGGCTAGTATAACACACCGAGAGTTGCAGCCTGTACGGGTATTTCGTACATGCTTTCATTATAATGCTTGGAGATTCGTGTTGCTCTCAGCAGAGCAACACTCAGTCGTCATGCCGCACTGATAATGAGTACAGGAAATACAAGGCTGGTTACGAATTAATTAATAATGTTGTAAATTCACAGGGTATATGGGATTGTTGCTACATGCTCCAACCTGGATGAATTTCGTGTATTTAATTCACAGAATGGGATTGTTGTCACATGCTCCATTCTAGGTGAATTAGTAAAGTGAAGAAGTATTCAACACTCATTAATGGCTTTATCTTTTACAAGATGTTAGCGCATAATTTTCTGGCTTTTACAATTTTAACCTTAAATGAAAATCCACCATCAACAGGTACCATCCAAGTTATCTCTCTTGTATTTAATTAGACTTGCAGATTTTTATTTGCTTGAGTAAGAATTAAATCGAGGGATCGAGATATTATAACTCTTTGATATACTGTTATTAAGATTGAGTCTAGTTGGTTCTCATAAAAGTATATTGGAGTTAGTCCATACAGATTGTTAATCGAAATATTGGGTGTGGTTGTTGTACCCCCGCTTTTTCAATTGGGGTCAGAGCAGGCAAACACGTTTAAAGACCTTACAAGTCTGTGTTTTTAGCGATCTGACTATATGGACAGGAATTCTATCTCCATAAACGTACCACCAGTCTTCGATGGCTCAAACTACTTATGGTGGAAAATTTGGTATGCGTGCTTTTCTTCAAGCTCGTGATTTTCAAACATGGGTATGATTTGTTAATGGCTACGATCCTCCGGTTAATACAGAAGGCGATGTATCTATACCGAAGGATATAGGTAGATATAGTCCAGAAGAAATTCTCGCTGCAAAGCATAATTCTGGCGGCTTAAATGCTATCATTCATGCCATTACCCTAGATCTTCAGCATCATGTGACTATGTGCACAAAGTCTAAGGAAGCCTGGGATATCTTATTTGAAGGAAATACCAATGAAAATGAAGCTAGTCTTCAAAACCTCAGTTCTGATTGGGAAAACCTTCGTATGGCAGATGAAGAAATGTTTGATGAGTTTAATCACAAAGTGTCTGAAATTATTAATGCATCTGGTGCATTGGGTAAGACTATTCCTGAAAAGGACATTGTGATGAAAATTCTCAGATCGCTTCCATCTAGATACGATTCTAAAAAGAGTGCAATCGTTGAGGGAAATAACGTTAATACTCTTGTTGGAAAGCTAAAAATTCTTGATCAAAGTTCTGATCGAATGACTGCATTCAATGATGTTTCCAACACAAGTGAAGCCTCTAACTTGTCTTGGTCTGTGTAGATGGTGGATTTTCGACAAAGGGTAAAATTATAAAACTATACTCCAAATCCGGCAATCGGATGAGTATTGAGGCCCATGTCTCTCATTAAAGCATAAAAACTCATGCCATAAATCTCTGAATGAGAAGGTTTTCTCTCAAAGTATATGTAGATGTGTAGTCTCCCAGCTGAGGCCACGGCGCATCTCATGAATACTGAGCAATTTCAGTAATTACTCCGGATCCGGCAATCGGATGAGTATTGAGACTCATGTCTCATGCCATAAAACCTCTGATCGAGAAAGTCTCTCAGAGAAGATGTAGATGTGTAGTCTCCCAGCTGAGACCACGGCACATCTCATACTGTATAGAATCGCAAGATTGGACGGCTCCTAGACAGCATGTCTGCTAGTATAGAGCAATAACGTCTTCAGGATGCAACCATGTTTTCCCTGACTATACAAGAGGAATATGACACTCCAGCAAGTTCATATTGCTCAACCCTCGGATAATTAATGCTCCTAGATAGGAAGCCCTGCTAGTATAGAGCCATCAGTTAATTATCTCTAATCTCCTGAATATCCAGCAATATTCTACGATTCTTCGTTATATTTCGTCACTTTAATTCGTGGTTCTTCTCAGCAGAATTCCACGGGTTAGTGATAAATATTCAACGAAATAGGCATCTGAGCATCGAATAAGCCCTGACTAAAATGGTGCAAGTGTACTTAGCAATAATGCACAGACCAGCATTTGAATGCGCAAACGAGCATTTTAAAAATATGAATGAACGATGAACCTATGCAAAATAGGAAGGAAAAAAAATAATAATAAAATATTAGCAAAGGCGCCAGGGGACTGGGCTCATCAGCTGGCCGGTCATGCCGTGACCAGTCCCGTGCCCAATTTTATATTTTGTCATATTTTATTATTTTCCCTGATCTCGTGAAAATTCTCTCGTTCGAGCAAATCTCCTTCGTTTCAAGGAAATTCTCTAATCTCATGATTTTATCAAAGAAATAATAAAATTAGGGAAAGGTGTCGCGGGACCGAGCACCAGCCGGCCGGCCATGCCCTAGCCGTGGTCGGTCCCACACCTCACGTCCCATTGTTTTATTATTTCTCTCAAATTATGAAAATTCCCTGATTTCATGAATTTTCCCTAAAACCATGAAAATTCCCTAATTTTATGAATTTTCTCTAAAATCATGAAAAATATTATAAAATTAGGAAAACTCATGGGGATAGGGCTCTAGCCGGCCGGCCATGCCCTAGCCGGTCCCACATGCCTATTATTTTATTATTGTTTGTTGTTTTAGTTTCCTGATTCCATGAAAACTCCCTGATTTCAACAAAATACCTTGGTTTTAACAAATCTCTCTGATTTTATGAAAATTTCCTAAAATCATGAAAATTACATAAAATTGGGAAGAGTGCTCTGGGACCGTGCCCATTGGCCGGCCAGCCATGCCTTGGCCATTGCCGGTCCCACACTCCACCATTCCCTATTTTATTATTATTTTATCTCTCTCATCTCATGGATGCCTCCATTTTAGTCCCAATTTTTAACATCTTTGGTTCTTCTTCAGTTCCAATATTTACTTCCTTTGTTGGTTCTGCCGCAGTGTAGCTAGCTGTAGTTGCAGGAAATCCTACACTACACCCCCTCACAATATTCCACACAACTAAGACATTTTTAAGATGAATAACAATGATTTTATTGATTATTTCCTTGAAGATTCACAAGATAAAATAGAAAGGAGTTAAAGAAATTACAATCACCACCAACTTTCTCTCTCCTAATGACTTGTCTAACACTCCCAAAAAGAATCCTCCCACACCTTTCTCGTGTTTTGGTTGTCGTCATTCATTGCGTCATTTATATTACTCTTCTGCGACACCCTCGCAATGCTGTTGTTTATTGATCTCGCGAAGTATTGATGTCGTGATATTCTGATCCTACAGTTACACTACAAGAAAAATTTTGAGATGAAGAATGTGGAATTAAATGAAGATCTCTTCGAAGCAATTCCTAAAATTTTAACTGAGGAGGATAATAATTTTCTTGATGTTGTTCCATCTCAAGTTGAAATAAAAAGTTCAGTTTTTGGAATGAATGCAAATAGTGCTCCTGGACCAGATGGATTTCCTGGAAGCTTTTATAAATTTGCATGGGAGGTGATTGGTAAAGATTTGATTGAAGCTATACAATACTGCTGGAGCAACAGATTTATACCCAAAGGATTCAATTCTAATTTTTTGTTTCTACTTCCAAAAATACAAGGTGCAAAGAAAGCAGAGCACTTTAGACCAAATTGTCTAGCAAATTTTAATTTTAAGATCATTACTAGAATCATTACAGACAGAATTGGTACATTGATTGGGAAGATGATTTCAGAGCAACAAGGTGCATATATAAAAGGCAGAAATATACATGACAAGATTGTATTAGCATCTGAATTGGTAAATGAGCTTGAGATTAAAAGGAGGGGTGGAAATGTTGGTCTCAAAATAGATATAACACACGCATATGACTCTTTAAGCTGGGATTTTTTGTTTGAGGTAATGAGAAAATTTGGCTTCTCAGAAATTTGTATAAGATGGTGAAAGAAGATTTTTGAATCAGCTGGAATATCTGTGCTTGTCAGTGGTCCTTGTGGGTTTTTTGAAGTGGGGAGAGGTTTGAGACAAGGTGATCCTCTATCACCAATTCTCTTTGTGCTAGTTGAGGAAGTGCTGAGCAGAAATATTACAAAAATGGTGCAACAAGGTAGAATGCAGACAATGGTGTGCAGAGGAGGTTGTCAGCCAACTCATCTAATGTTTGTTGATGACATCTTCATATTCTGCAATGGTAATAAAAAGACTCTGGAAAATTTGATAGCTTTACAAATGCAGTACCAAAAAAATTCTGGGCAAGAAATTAACAAAGCCAAAAGCAAATGTTTTGTGGGAGGAGTTTCAACAACAAGAAAGCAGGGGATTGTTGATTTCTTGCAAATGAATCTTTCTTCATTTCCAGATAAGTATTTGGGGGTTATTCTTAACTCTGGCAGAGTAAAAACACAGCAAGTCATGGGGATGGTTTAAATGGTTCAAAAAATGTTAGCTGGTTGGATGGGCAAGTTATTAGCTTTCTCAGCAAGACTAACCCTTGTGAAACATGTTTTATGTAGTATGCTAATTTACACTATGGTTGTGTATAAATGGCCAAAGAATGTTATTCAAACTTGTGAAAGAATTATTAGGAATTTTTTGTGGTCAGGTGATCCAAATGTGAAGAAATTGGTTACTATTAAATGGGATGAAGTTAATGCACCAGTGGAAGAGGGAGGTTTGGGTCTAAGAAGATTAGAAATCATGAACAAAGCTTTGTTGAAGAAGCTGTTATGGAAGATAGAAAATATAGATGAAGAATGGACTCTGTTCATGAGGGCTAAATACAAAGATAAAAATGGAGACTGGATCCAATATTATAAACAATCTTCTATATGGCCTGGTTTAAAATGGGTTTTGACAGAAATAGATGAAGGCAGTAAATGGATGGTGGGTGATGGTAAAAAGATATCTGTGTGGAGAGATAAATTGATAAAGGATTATGCCTTAATTGATAGGCATGCTGAGGATGATTATGTCAAACAACATACTAAGCTTAAAGTAACAGATCTTATTAAAGATGGTGAATGGCAGATTCCTGCTCCTATGCTACAATACTTTAATGTGAGTGAATTTCCAACTCTGATTAATTGAACAGATAAGAAAGTGTGGACTCAGGATATAACTGGTAAATTTTCAGTGGCTTGTGCAGCTCAAAGGAGAAGGAACAAATATGATATAGTGCCATGGGCAAAACAGATATGGAGCCCCTGTGTGCATCCATATACTTCAAGCAATTTATGGAAAATTTTAAGAGGTGCTTGTGCAACAAAAGAAGCAGTCAGGAAAAAAGGTTTTTCAACAGTTTCAAAGTGTTACCTATGTGGCAAAGATCAAGACAGATGGATCATCTTCTTTGGCATTGTACTTTTAGTACCCAAATATGGCATTGGCTAAGTGGTATTTTTCATTGTACAACTCCAAAATGCTTTGAGGATGTAATGATGGTAACCAGATGTAAAAGCTCAGCAATAAGAGAAGTATGGTACAAAAGTGCTTTCAACACTATGGTGGAAATCTGGTTTACAAAAAATGCTGTAATTTATGAAGACATGAAGCCTGACGTGGAAAAATTCAAGCACAGAATAATGAAACTTACAGGTGAATGTAGAGAAAGAATGAAAGGGAAAATGTGGGGGACAATGTATGATTTACAGATTCTTTTATTCTTTGGCATATCAGGGATTCCAACAAAAACTACAATAGTGATACAGTGTTTCTTTCAGCCGCCAATGGTTAATCAAGTACTAATATGCTGTGATGGAGCATCCAAGGGAAATCCAGGAGTTGCAGGTCTGGGATTTGTTGCAAGATCCAGTTCAGGTGTATGTGTTGGTGCTTCTTCAGGTGGATTGGGGATAACAACTAATTATTTAGCAGAAGTAATGGCTCTTATTGTTGCTGGAGAATGGGCTGTGAGCAAACTATTTCAGGAGGTATGTTTCCAGTTAGATTCAAATGCAGTTAAAGTTGCTTTCTCAACAGACAAGGTGCCATGGATTGTAAAAAAACAGATGTGAAAGGATAAAGAAATTGATACCATGCATTATTCTGAAACATGCATACAGGGAAGTAAACTTCTCTGCAGACAAACAAAGAAGGGTGCTTTGTTAAGCAGAGGAGTAGTACAATATTATGATGAAAAGACACAGTTCCTTGGAAAATTGGAGAATGAAGATGATACTTACTTCAGAATTTCCTAAACTCATTGATAATGTTTAAATCTCTGTATTAGAAAATGTTTAGTTTACTTTTCAATAATTAGCCTTAAACTTGGCTGATTTTTTTGTAACCTTTGGATAAATTTTTGAGTAATAAAGTTAATGACTTAGAAAAAAAAAGTTTAAAATTGTCGCGATTGGTTTTAGTTTGAAACTTTTTTAAAAATATACTTGTGGGGGGGATAATAATATGTTTGCAAAGCGGTGTGTCTAAATTAAATACTCATGCTATCTATAATTTCTATTATTAATATGTAAACACTCTGTTGCCTTCGTTTATCTCGATCAACAGTGACATGTCAGGATCTCTTTTCATAATCTCTTCCATTTCATCAGTATGTTCATCAAACTTGATCAACATTGGCATGTCATTGTCGTATTCTATAGTGTCATTCTTTCTCTTTTTTTATCAAATCTTTCTTAATACGTGTTTGGAGTTGTTCTTTGTTAAAAGTTGTTCTTACTCTTTCGTTTTTGTTTAATAGATATGCTTTTTCCGAAGCATTATCATAATGAAATATGTCATGACGTGCTTTCAAACTGAGATATATGAAGTTTCTTAGTATGAATCTAAAGACCATTGGTTTCCCTATTACAATTGATATTTCTTATATACAGTCTGCCCGATTTTTCTGCAAAACATAATAATTCTTTAAAAGGTTGCATCATATAATTTATTTATTCTTTTAAGGTCTCAAAACACAAAATGGGAAAAAGTGAAATAAAGTGGACAAAATGCGGTTGCATTCTGTTAGTGATGTTATTGCCTGATAACATAATATATACTTTCAAGATTTCGTAATCAACAAAATTAGAGTGACTGCAGTTAAAAAAATAAAAAGATCCCGATGACTCAGGATAAAAGAAGAACAAAAAAAAATTAGTGACCTCATAGTCCATTGGTAGGTGTAGAATACACCGTATTTTCTATGAAGAGTTTATGCTTTCTTTGCTATTTTTCATGTGAATTATGTATCTTATGTTTGATTTTGAGTCTTATAGGTGTTTTGGGAGTCATTGGAGCAAAAACAAGTGGAACACGCTCAAATATTGGATTTCTTCTCATCAAGATGAAACTAGTGGCGAAAGAATGAGGTCATTCCGAAGTTGTGTGAGAAGGTTACGAGCAAAATCAATGATTAAGCTCATCGGTTCCCTGGCGGCAGGCTTTGGAATCGTGAAGGACAGCCCCTATCCTAACAGGGTGTCAATAACAACCCAACTCACTAACTAGGTCGATATTACACTGAAGACACAAACTTCAGTCTTGATTTTTAGTCGTTGCAGAGAGTTCACAGTGACAACCTCAGATCTGAGGGTTCTCAAATGGGAATCGATGAGGAGGTTAGTGAAGGGAAAGGATTAATAGTTCTTGTTAGAGTTCAGGGAAGCATAGAGGTTGGGTTCTCACTTTGGATTCGGTTTGACAGGAGATTTTGAGCAATTTATCATCAAGAACTCGGGAATGAACATGAAACAAGCCATTGCCTTCGATTGAGGAGATGAATGATTAATGGCGTTTTACGAGTTGTGGGTATTGTGTGAATCGTGAAATTGTGCGGGGAAGAAGATATTATGGGGTCGAGAATCAAAGCAAACTTGTATTTCGTTCACCATCAGAGAAGACATATCAAGTGTTTGCTTAATGGCCTGAATGATTGGCCAGTCTTATAGCAGTTCTTTTGGTCCACTAAACGGAGTCATCATCATTGGTTAGCCTAGGATGTTTGTGAGTATATGATGAGGGTGGCCTAAGGGAGATGCAGCAATGTAGGTGGTTTTGTAGCTGACAGATTCAATGCAGTGACAGAAATGGAGATAGGCTGTGATGAGTGAGTTTATGGGTTGTGTACGGAGTAGGTTCGCAATGGCTAGGAGTTGCGGTTGGTCTTTGCAGAGATATGAAACCTGCAAGCTGTGGTTGTAGGTGATGAAGAAGCAATCGAGACTAATGGAATATGGAACCGAGTTGTGGCGACTTGGATATGTTGCGGCTATGTTGTGAATTGGCATGAGCAGAATATGGATTAGGTGGATTGGGTCTTGCAGGAAGTAATGAAGCTATAGCTGAATTATAAATAGCATTGCAGGTACAACTATGAAGTGTTCCAGGGCAGGAGATGAAAACGATGAGATGGAGGAATGCGCTGTTGGCAGTTGCGGCTGGAGTCGGTAACGGAACTGGCAGTGGCGATATATGATGGCAGAATGTGGTTGCAGTGAAGGCTGAATTGGGCTGAGGAGAACATGGAAGAGATGGCCTGATGGCAGCCGCAGCTCGGTGCGTGTTTACATGGGGTTTGCAGATTGAGACCGGCTAGAGTTTGGTGGAGCTGCAGGTGAGGGATGTCTGGCAGTGATGGAAAGAATGGTTTTGGATTGTGAATAGTATGGCCAGAGATAGTTTTCCCGCTACAGAAATAGTGCGAAAACGGAGCAGAAATGGCGAGGCGGTGGTGCTACTTCCGGTTGTCGGATTTCGGAAGTTAAAGTATGAATCTTAATATTTCACTGAATCACGAAGGGGGTTTGAGTCGGATGCAAGAGTCGACGGCCGGACATATGGGTTACGAGTCACGCTTTTGGGTACGTTTTCGCAAGGAATGAGAAGTTGGGTTTGATGGTTTTTGTGAATGTATGAATTGCAGAGAAGCATAGTTGAGATACTGGAAGTGTAAAATGTCTTGTGACAGCGTCAGTAGCCGGAGGCAAGTTCAGGTGGCTGGAGATAATTTTCCGGCGACGGATTCCGGCGACCGGTGACCGGATTCCGGCGATGACGTTAGCAAATCCGGCGACCAGTTTTAGACCCAAAATTTCCAGAGATTTATTTTCACACATGGGCTTGGTGGACCACTTGGAGATGGGTTTTGAGAAGATTTGACCTAAATTTGGAAAGAGTATCCTTTTGGAATTGAAGAAACATATAAATAGAAAAGTCTTTCTCAAACCTAGAGATAGATCTCCATTAGGGAGACTTCTACTTTTGTTCTAGGATTTCACATGATAGTTTTCTTCTTTGCTTTCTATGATGATTTCCGAAAACACAAGTAACTAAGTTTTTATTATTGGTTGAAGATGTAGTTGGATTTTGCAACCAAGTTATGATTTTTATGAATTAGTTTTCTCTCAATATTATCGTTTGATTTCTACGGGTTATAATAATTGCATGATTGAAGTATTGCAATATGATTGAATGTTTGTTTAGTCGAGTCTAGAATTGATTGAACTCACATCCATATCTATAGCTATTTTAGGGTTTTCATCGAGCGATAACCTTGAATGCGAGTAGCATGATATGATTCTAGGTTGTAGTGATACATCCTCGTAGTCATATGTAGAAATTGACCTTTGTTCGAATTGTTTGCGCAATGTATTTCAATTGCATTGATTAGCCTATTTCTGAAACTTAATGCTCCTAGGAATTGAACTTAATTAGCGCAAGGCGTTAGGTTATTCTTTAGGTAGAATTCACATACGCAACCCTAATGTGTGTGTGATGAATTAGGAAATTAATAGATTATCTTGCTCTCTTGATTCTCTAGGCTTTTGATGATAGTGAGATTAAATACGAATTCTATTCATATATTCATAAACTTGTTTACAATTGAAGATGAAACCTTTATCCAATATTTTCACATCCTTGATTTGCGTGTTTACTTTTATTTGTTTTGCTTTTATTTTATTTTAGTATATAAAAATCAGCAAACCCCCGGTGTTTTATATAGGAAACCATAACATATTGACAACCTAGACCTCTCTGTGGGATCGATCCTTTCTTGCCCTTGCTTCATTATATATTTTGAGTAGTAAGAAAGTGTAATTTATTTTTGACGCTTACGACAACCGGTCAAATTTTGGCGCCGCTGCCGGGGACGCAGCTGTTGTTAATTGTTTTTGGTTTCTTATTTTTGTTTTAGTTTTGTTTTACTTTTTCTTATTCTTTGGTTCTTAACCGAGTTTTGAGAATCTCGTTTCAGGTACCAATTGCTATGGACGGAGCATATTGGAGCAATCAATACGGCTTTCAACCTCAACAACATGAAAACTATCACCCTTATGGGGAATACAATCAAAACCAATCCTTTGGTTATGGTCAATATTCCACGTACCCTTTTAGTTGTTCTCATACATTCCAACCTTCTTACGGTGGGTATGTAAGTGAGCAACCACAAGGAGGGGAGACTAGTTGTACTCCTATTAATTTTTCCTCTAGTTTGGTAGATGAGATGCAACAATTTATGGCCAGCATGGAGTCAGTTTGTGGACAACCAAGCGTGGAACCAGTTTCATCGACCGAATGTGCTCATAGTATGTTTGGCCCAATTTCTGATCGTAGTTATGATCATCCACCCATTCAAAGGGAATATAATTGGCCTAGCAATACTGAAGTAAGTAATTCTACTTTTTCTTTGTCGAATGAGCTTTACACACAAATGGAACACTATATTCAGAATTTGGATGGATCACTCCAAAAGCTTCAAAAAGGTGTTTCCACTTTAAGACAAGGCATTGAAGAATACAAGGAGGAAATGAATAATTATGTTGAAAAAGGCGAACCTTTGGGGACTTTTGTTGATATTTGTGTAGTTAACTCAACTCTTGATCGTAATAATGTTCATTCACCTATTCAAAAGGATGAGTTAGAGATTAGCAACACTAAATTCAGCGAGGAACAAGATTATGTTGACTATGATAGTGATGATTATTATGAAAATACATCGCTTAAACCAATTTATGGTGACAACCCCGAGGAGTGTACAATGGAGTCTTTTTGGGATCAAGATGAAGATGAAGAGGAATATGTCGACACTTGTGTAGATCACTCAAGCATTGATCTTAATAATGATCAAGAGCCTGTTCAAAGGGTGGAGCTTGAGGATGATGCATTTTCGAGTGTTCTAGAAAAGTTTCTTATAATAAAATTTGGATCCGCAAAAGAGTATGTGCCTTACAACAAAGAGGAGTATGTTGAGAATGAGACCGTTATGACCAATATTGTGGAAGACCCAATTGAGCTTGCAAAGGATTGTAATGATGATGTTTATGTCAAAACGTTGGTTACGGCAGAAACGGATGAAGAATGGTTGCAAGGTTTGATAGAGGACCATGATATACAAGAGGTGAATAATTCACTTGAGTTTTTCAAGGATGAAGAGGATTCCGTGATTCAAGAGATTGTGCAAGGTTTATCTAACCCTTTGCCTATTGTTTCTTCTCCTTTACCTCTTATTGGTTTGAATGTATGTGCTTCGAGAATATTGTTGGATGACTTTGTTTCTCGTTTTCCGCCATTAGAGAAACTTGATTCTCATACTATGCAGGTTATGAAACAAGAAACCGTGGAAGTACCCGACTTCTATATTCTTTATACACTTCCATGTGTGGACAAGAATAAGTGTGGGGGAAGCTTTTATCGGTTCATAGCTTCACTTTTGCTTTATATTACTAATATTTGTGTGAAGCTAGTGTTTGCAAAACAGGTTCTATGGAAGGATCCTCAACTTTTCAGATTATTGGTATATGGGGAATGAATCTTGCAAGGATATAGTCGGGCTGACGACTTTAAACCAAGCGCTAAATGGGAGGCAACCCATAGGTTTTGTATCTCTTATTTTTTTAATTTTTCTTTTCTTGTTTTTATTTTTTCTTATCGCATATTGTTATATGATTTCCCACCTTAACTTTCTTTGGACGATTCAATTTTACATTGAGGACAATGTAAAGTTTAAGTGTGGGGGAGCATTTATATGTTTGTATAGTTTGTTTTATGCCTTTAAAAAAAAAATCAGAAAAATAGAAAAATCAGAAAAATTTGTGCTTTTTGAACTCCGAAATCTGAAACTTGTGCCTTTAGGATGACACCATTAGTGGATGGAACCATTTTGAATGCGGGAGTTGAGGAACCAATTAACTAAAAGGGAAGAATATAGCTCAGAAATCACAAATTAACATGATAGTTGTTACCATATCTCGGAATATCACCATATCACATTCTATTTTTATTTTTCCATATTTATCTATTGTTCTCTAAGTGCTTTGGTGGGTCACTAAACATCGACGTGTTATTACTGCTAGGATGAAATAGAGTGATTGAGTTACTAGAAAAAGAAAAAAAAAATGATGAAAAAAATATATATGAGAAAAAATATATGAAAAAAAAAAAAAAAGACCGACCAATTAGACCAAAACGGAATAAAAAAGACACTTGGGAATAGCAGTATGTGTGAAACGTAGTCCCTGTCTCCGTCGCCTAAACAAGCGTGGAATGCAGGATCCAAGGCAACTATCACGTACTTGCTGACAAGAAGCATGCGCTTGGATCCAGTTTGATCTAATCATGCCGTCTAAAAAAAAAGGAAAAAGAAGCAAAAAGTGAAAAAAAAAAAAAAAAAAAAAGTATTATATTTGGTGAATAAAGTCACTCCTGGTTCCCTTGTATATGCCAGTGTGTTGACACTAGAATTGACCAAGTAGCTCAATCCAATAGGCATAGGTTCATTTTGGCAAAGTGACCTTGAGACGGATATGGGAAACATCGAACACTTGTGAACATTCGCCAACATCTACATCTTTATCCATCTTCTTAATCTTTTCATTGTGATTGTGGTTTGTTATTTTCCGAGTATTGTGGCTTGTTCGACTATCTAATTAGAGTTTATTTACTAATATATGAATTGAATTTGCAAGGTACCTCCTCCTGTAGTCATTTTGGATTCGTTCATTGATTTGTCACGAATAGACGGAGTTTGAAATATAGGTTTTGTAGGTATATCTCTAGTAAACCTTCACGAGACTATAACTCGTCCACTAGGGACACCTAGGGGTTTAAAGGCTTGTTATTTATGCTAAAATTAACCGTAGCCTCGACGTCACGGAGTTGTATGTATGTTTTTATTTTGTTTGATTTGCTCGAGGACTAGCAAAGTCTAAGTGTGGGGGAATTTGATAGGTGTAGAATACACCGTATTTTCTATGAAGAGTTTATGCTTTCTTTGCTATTTTTCATGTGAATTATGTATCTTATGTTTGATTTTGAGTCTTATAGGTGTTTTGGGAGTCATTGGAGCAAAAACAAGTGGAACACGCTCAAATATTGGATTTCTTCTCATCAAGATGAAACTAGTGGCGAAAGAATGAGGTCATTCCGAAGTTGTGTGAGAAGGTTACGAGCAAAATCAATGATTAAGCTCATCGGTTCCCTGAAACTGGCAGGCTTTGGAATCGTGAAGGACAGCCCCTATCCTAACACCGGGTGTCAATAACAACCCAACTCACTAACTAGGTCGATATTACACTGAAGACACAAACTTCAGTCTTGATTTTTAGTCGTTGCAGAGAGTTCACAGTGACAACCTCAGATCTGAGGGTTCTCAAATGGGAATCGATGAGGAGGTTAGTGAAGGGAAAGGATTAATAGTTCTTGTTAGAGTTCAGGGAAGCATAGAGGTTGGGTTCTCACTGGATTCGGTTTACAGCAGGAGATTTTGAGCAATTTATCATCAAGAACTCAGGAATGAACATGAAACAAGCCACTGCCTTCGATTGAGGAGATGAATGATTAATGGCGTTTTAGGAGTTGTGGGTATTGTGTGAATCGTGAAATTGTGCAGGGAAGAAGATATTATGGGGTCGGGAATCAACAAAGCAAACTTGTATTTCGTTCACCATCAGAGAAGACATATCAAGTGTTTGCTTAATGGCCTGAATGATTGGCCAGTCTTATAGCAGTTCTTTTGGTCCACTAAACGGAGTCATCATCATTGGTTAGCCGGATGTTTGTGAGTATATGATGAGGGTGGCCTAAGGGAGATGCAGCAATGTAGGTGGTTTTGTAGTCGTGATTCAATGCGGTGAGAAATGGAGATAGCTGTGATGAGTGAGTTTATGGGTTGTGTACGGAGTAGGTTCGCAATGGCTAGGAGTTTCAGTTGGTGCTGCAGAGATATGAAACTGCAAGCTGTGGTTGTAGGTGATGAAGAAGCAACTGAGACTAATGGAATATGGAACTGAGTTGTGGCAGCTTGGATATGTTGCAGCTATGTTGTGAATTGGCATGAGCAGAATATGGATTAGGTGGATTGGGTCTTGTAGGAAGTAATGAAGCTACAGCTGAATTATAAATAGCATTGCAGGTACAACTATGAAGTGTTCCAGGGCAGGAGATGAAAACGCTGAGATGGAGGAATGCGCTGTTGGCAGTTGCGGCTGGAGTCGGTAACGGAACTGGCAGTGGCGATATATGATGGCAGAATGTGGTTGCGGTGAAATTTGAATTGAAATTTGAGGAGAACATGGAAGAGATGGCCTGATGGCAGCCGCAGCTCGGTGCGTGTTTACATGGGGTTTGCAGATTGAGACCGGCTAGAGTTTGGTGGAGCTGCGGGTGAGGGATGTCTGGCAGTGATGGAAAGAATGGTTTTGGATTGTGAATAGTATGGCCAGAGATAGTTTTCCAGCTGCAGAAATAGTGCGAAAACGGAGCAGAAATGGCGAGGCGGTGGTGCTACTTCCGGTTGTCGGATTTCGGAAGTTAAAGTATGAATCTTAATATTTCACTGAATCACGAAGGGGGTTTGAGTCGGATGCAAGAGTCGACGGCCGGACATATGGGTTACGAGTCACGCTTTTGGGTACGTTTTCGCAAGGAATGAGAAGTTGGGTTTGATGGTTTTTGTGAATGTATGAATTGCAGAGAAGCATAGTTGAGATACTGGAAGTGTAAAATGTCTTGTGACAACGTCAGTAGCCGGAGGCAAGTTCAGGTGGCTGGAGATAATTTTCCGGCGACCGGTGACCGGATTCCGGCGATGACGTCAGTAAATCCGGCGACCAGTTTTAGACCCAAAATTTCCAGAGATTTATTTTCACACATGGGCTTGGTGGACCACTTGGAGATGGGTTTTGAGAAGATTTGACCTAAATTTGGAAAGAGTATCCTTTTGGAATTGAAGAAACATATAAATAGAAAAGTCTTTCTCAAACCTAGAGATAGATCTCCATTAGGGAGACTTCTACTTTTGTTCTAGGGTTTCACATGATAGTTTTCTTCTTTGCTTTCTATGATGATTTCCGAAAACACAAGTAACTAAGTTTTTATTATTGGTTGAAGATGTAGTTGGATTTTGCAACCAAGTTATGATTTTTATGAATTAGTTTTCTCTCAATATTATCGTTTGATTTCTACGGGTTATAATAATTGCATGATTGAAGTATTGCAATATGATTGAATGTTTGTTTAGTCGAGTCTAGAATTGATTGAACTCACATCCATATCTATAGCTATTTTAGGGTTTTCATCGAGCGATAACCTTGAATGCGAGTAGCATGATATGATTCTAGGTTGTAGTGATACATCCTCGTAGTCATATGTAGAAATTGACCTTTGTTCGAATTGTTTGCGCAATGTATTTCAATTGCATTGATTAGCCTATTTTCAAACTTAATGCTCCTAGGAATTGAACTTAATTAGCGCAAGGCGTTAGGTTATTCTTTAGGTAGAATTCACATACGCAGCCCTAATGTGTGTGTGATGAATTAGGAAATTAATAGATTATCTTGCTCTCTTGATTCTCTAGGCTTTTGATGATAGTGAGATTAAATACGAATTCTATTCATATATTCATAAACTTGTTTACAATTGAAGATGAAACCTTTATCCAATATTTTCACATCCTTGATTTGCGTGTTTACTTTTATTTGTTTTGCTTTTATTTTATTTTAGTATATAAAAATCAGCAAACCCCCGGTGTTTTATATAGGAAACCATAACATATTGACAACCTAGACCTCTCTGTGGGATCGATCCTTTCTTGCCCTTGCTTCATTATATATTTTGAGTAGTAAGAAAGTGTAATTTATTTTTGACGCTTACGACAACCGGTCATGCATATGATTAAGGATGCAACCTGGATCACCCTGAACTATCATTTTAGGACATGGTTAAGGAAATGAACAATTTAAATGTAATGTTTCCTTCCAGCAATTCCTATATTTGCTAGCTAAAATATTGAAAAAGGCACAAAAATTTAGATTAACATCATGATACAAAAGTCAAAGTATGGAAATTGTTTGAAAAAAAATTCGGTATAAAAATCAAAATAGCTTAAAAACAAATCCATTACGTGTAAATTTTTTAATTTTTTTTTTAACTTTTTTAGATTAAGATCTTAGTATAAAAATATAGAAATTGATAGATTGTTTCAAATATTTTCCCGTGTAAAATTATTTTTCTACGGAAATTAATAAGATTACATACTTAATAAAATCACGCCTTAGAAAAAAAAATTTGTATCTTTTTTTTTAATTTATTTTTTCATATAAAATCTACATCAGTATTATAGTTGTAGCGTATCTGATGGTCCGGATTTTATTTAAATTATGTAAAGTGGAGTAAGAATATTTTTAAAATTTCAACCAATCAGAATCAAGAGTTTCGTTGAAAAGGAGGGTGAGCACTATCATATTGAATCAATTCAATTAGAAATTAACAACCACAAAATGTAAATTGGCAACAATATTAACAAATGCGAATATTGTGTAACCTGTGTATTGACCAAAGCTAATTGGATTTATTCTTTATTTTGGATAAAAATTGGCACATGCTCCAATAAAATTGAATAACCTCTGGGATGGTCCATTTTTTGAATTTGAATCCATTGGCCTTTTTTTTTTTGCATGTATATAACAACTTAACATATATATCTCACTATCAAAATAAAGATTATAGGAAATAATCTAGAAAAACCAAGCACCCGCTAAGTAATTGGTTATAAAATAAAAATCATGCAAGGACTATCTAAGAACCTTAGACTTCGCAACCACTCACCAATTTGAGATAATAGGACATCAGTTGTCTCCCCATTTCCTAATGTGGAAGAAATGTTGCACTAACAATCCCGTTATTGCTTATTCTTAGAGTAAACTTTGGATCGCCGTTACAATTTTTGGTTAAAAACATCTGCATCAGAGCAGGAAGCTTCTCAATAACAAATTTTAAGAGATACATTAAATCCCTATAACAAAAAAAAACTAACTTTTTCTCTTTTACAAACATCTGAAAATGGTGCCAGACCTATCTTTACTCTTTGAGTTGTGTATGCAACAAATCTGTACAAATTGTATGTCACCAGTATGAAACTTCAATGTCCCATACTCATCAACAGAGACTATAAAAAATAGTGAACATGGACATTCTCATTTTTAATGTACACCATGTATTTGCATAGCATTCCTTTAGTACCAATTTAACCATGTTACGACGTTAGAAATGTTTTCCTGAGCTAAGTTGTTTTCGTTTTCCGTCTAAATGTCTAACCAAACAAACAACGAATAATAAAAAGCAAACAACAAACTAACTCTTCAGAAAACCAGTCTTATTAATAAAAACAGTGTAATAAAACTAATGAAATGATGAGGGGAAAAAGACAAAACCCAATTCACACCGTAATAGATTCAGTGCATGTGTACATATTTTACAAACAAAAAACAGTTCAACTCAGTGTTCGCAAGAAGATCAATTGTCAAAGCTAGAGCAACACATTGAGCTTACCAATTTAAGAGCCTAAATAATATAAAACCGAAGAAATTCTCCTTGAAAAAACAAAAATAAGAAGTCAAGCAGAAGAGAGCTACCTTACCCTGCAACCCCCGGCATTAACATTAACTTATGTGGAATATAAACTAGATACGCCAATCCAAGATCCCAAAACTACCGAGGCTTTACACCCCAGTACACCCACATTTCATAGAAAATTGGGTAAATAATAAAAGTCATTGATCTGAAACAAAAAAAAAACAGCCTAAAGTTGTTCAAGGACCAACAATAGCAATTCTTGTATATCTACTAAATGATGGTATAAGCCTGCCAAAGATAACGAACCCAGTTAACTAAACCTCTACGATTAACGGAAACAAATATATACCAGCACATGGATGGCCTTGAACATGAAGACCTTGTAGTAATGGACAAAGCATGACTGTTTGATCAAAAGTTATTACCCCTGCTAATCATATTTTTCCACAACTAATACCTCATTGTAGTGATAAGACATCATGTTTTCTATTGTTAAAACATAAGACATCATACCCGTAGAAATATCTGTTAATTTGACCTTTATATTAATGTTGACAAATAAACGAATTTAAGTGCTTAAATGTTCTCTGTTTCACGGTATAGAATCAATGTAGTCCACTGTTGGCCAGGCTAATACATGTAAATGTTGAAGCTTTGCAAGAATAAAAAAAACTGAACATGTCAAAAGTATGGAAAATGTAAGGGAGCAGAAGCGATGAACCACTTTACAGGTTGTGCAGATTCTGTTCCATTTGTAATTCCCTTTTCTGCTTTGAGCATAAAGAGAAAAATTGGTTCAATAGCCAACAGAATAATCAGGAGTTCAAATCTTTAAAGACATGAAAAGAAAATTGTCATTTCTAGTTATTTCTTGTAGGATTCAAATATCGCACAACATATTTTCTTAGCGTGCGAGATTCAATTATTTTCTTAACTCGCGAGAGTGTCTCGAGAGAAGGTAGCAAGACTCGAGAGAGTGTCTCGAGAGAAGGTGTCTCGAGAGAAGGTAGCAAGACTCGAGAGAGTGTCTCGAGAGAAGGTAGCAAGACTCGCGAGAGTGTCTCGAGAGAAGGTAGCAAGACTCGCGAGAGTGTCTCGAGAGAAGGTAGCAAGACTCGAGAGAGTGTCTCGAGAGAAGGTAGCAAGACTCGCGAGAGTGTCTCGCGAGAAGGTAGCAAGAGCCTGCGAAATTATCAAAGAGCTCGCGAGAATATGAGCTGTATGTGAGTTGTCATCCACTATGTAAACACCTATATAAAGAGGAGAGCGGGAGAGAGAAAGGAGGAATAATTTTGAGAGGAGACTTTCAGGAGGAGAGAGATATTTTTAGAGAGAGATTTATTTTCTTTATCATCTTCTTCCCCAAATAATTAGATCTAGAGCTCTAGAAAATATCCATTAATGGAGATTCTCAATGTAATTCAAATGTAACCTCAACAATCATAGTGAAGAATCGTGGATGTAGATCACATTGATCGAACCACGTAAAAAATCTTATGTGTCTATTTAAATTTCTAGCACTTATATTTGAAATTTAGGTGATTAATATGATTTAGATCTACAAAATATAGTGAGGGGTGTAGTGTGGGATTTCTGCTACTACATATGCGCTAGAAACAGGGGACCTAATCTTGTTGGTTCAAGAAAGTTTAGAAAAAGCAGCTCTTGTTGGTGATGCATTCAATTGGATCTATAAACTTTAAGAGAAATTTCCATGAAAAAGTAGTTACTTGTTCATACTTTTTATTCAGATCTATAATATTTGGGTTCAAAAATGGAAGTTTTATGGAAGAAATCACATTTTCGGGAGAAAACACCGTGATGAAATTCAAGGAAGAAAGCTAGTTTTTTAATGGAAGGTTTCATATTCGGGAGAAAAAGAAAAAGGCAAATTGTTGAAGGAAATAAAGGAAGAATGAAGAAAAGGATAAGAACAAAACCTTTGTGAATTTTATCACAAAAAGAAGCTCGCACGAGATGGTTTGAGTTGGAGCGAAGAGGCTTGATGTCGCAAGATCAAATCTCGCCACAGTCATATTTTTTCAAATATTTTTGAACTTTCAAGAGGGGAAAAAATGGAATAAAGCTATAGCATTGTGTGTTTCCTTCGCAAGCAACAAGTAGCCCGGATGGTCGTTTGCGAAGAGAACAAGCTTGGGGTTGCGAGTTCGAATCCCACCTTTTACATATTTTTTAAACTTCCGAGAGCGAAGAAGTGAATAAAGTTATAGTATTGTGTGTTTCTTTCACAAACAGCAGCTAGCACAATTGGTCCTTGGCGAAGAGTATAAACCAGAGGTCGCGGGTTCGAACCTCCCTCCTCGCAAAGAATTTTTTGGCTTCGCAAAAAGGGGAAAAAAATGTATAATCTCGCAAGGTTGTTTCGTTATCTCGCAAGCAAGAGGCAGCACAGTTGGTCACCTGCGAAGTTAATGAGTTCATGGTCGCGAGTTCAAGTCCCATTGAACGTCCATATTTTGCATGAATTTTTCGCAACAGTATCTCGCAAGAAGAAAGTAGGTGGTTATTTCGCAGAAACACTTCGCAGAGGCATGGCTAGCACAGTTGGTCAGGAGGCATGAACGCGAGCAGAAGGTCGCAGGATCAATTCTTGCTCTCGGACACTTATTTTTGTTATGCGAAATTTCGCACAGACTTTGCTTATCTCGCAAAAAGAAAGTTGATGATTATCTCGCGAATGAATTTCGCAAGAGAGGGTTAGAACAATTGGTATGGTGTAAGAATATGCAAGAGGCAGGTCAAGGGTTCAAGTCTCACTTCTCACATTTCTTTTTCTTTTGCGAGATCAACAACAACAAACCACAAAAGCTAAGTACCACTTTCCTTAAACATTTTACTTACAAAAAATAAAAGATTTTTGATTTGATTTACAAAAGGCGAGATAATCGCGAGAATTACAAAGATTTCACAATTACAATAATTCGAGAAAAATCTCATGAGATATTACAAGAGAAACCGAGAACAATATCTCGCAAAGATCAATTTATATATTTCCCTTAAATACTCGCTTTGTTCCAAATGAGAATGATATCCAACATGGAGAGTAGTAGCGGGCAAACCTTTATGGCGTACACCCTAGTTCGCGAATTTACTCTAGGATTTCGCAAGAGGCAATGTACCTAAAGTGCGTCATATAAGGGGGTACCTATTAGGATCATTTCCATGAAGGATTTTTATCGGATGAGACGAAATAAGTTATACAAAGGAAATCAAAACAAAGAAAAATGATTTGAACTTGAAATTAAATAAATATCTTTGATAAAAGAAATGTGGAATACTAATCTAAATTTTTATTTGCATTACTGACATAGCATGAGGCAAAGAACATGGAGCGAGAGTTTCGCATGATGGATTCGCAATACTTCTTATATTTAGAGGATTAAGTACTTCTTATACTTCTCAAAGGATACTTCATACTTCTTATATATTTCGAGGATTGAGTACTTCTTATACTTCTCAAAGGATACTTCATACTTCTTATATATATTTCGAGGATTAAGTACTTCATATACTTCTTCAAGGATACTTCATACTTCGCATAATTCAAGAAACGATACTTCATATATACTTCTCAAAGCTTGAACTTCGCAAAAGAATAGAGGCAAGTACGTACTTTTCAAGTCCAAAGTATTCTTCCGCTCGTTCCTTCATCAACAAAGACCAAAGATTACTACAACAACAGATTTTTCCTTAAAGATCGCTCTTCAAGCAATATTCAAGGAAAAAGAGGCAAGATGTAGGATTCAAATATCGCACAACATATTTTCTTAGCGTGCGAGATTCAATTATTTTCTTAACTCGCGAGAGTGTCTCGAGAGAAGGTAGCAAGACTCGAGAGAGTGTCTCGAGAGAAGGTAGCAAGACTCGAGAGAGTGTCTCGAGAGAAGGTAGCAAGACTCGCGAGAGTGTCTCGAGAGAAGGTAGCAAGACTCGCGAGAGTGTCTCGAGAGAAGGTAGCAAGACTCGAGAGAGTGTCTCGAGAGAAGGTAGCAAGACTCGCGAGAGTGTCTCGCGAGAAGGTAGCAAGAGCCTGCGAAATTATCAAAGAGCTCGCGAGAATATGAGCTGTATGTGAGTTGTCATCCACTATGTAAACACCTATATAAAGAGGAGAGCAGGAGAGAGAAAGGAGGAATAATTTTGAGAGGAGACTTTCAGGAGGAGAGAGATATTTTTAGAGAGAGATTTATTTTCTTTATCATCTTCTTCCCCAAATAATTAGATCTAGAGCTCTAGAAAATATCCATTAATGGAGATTCTCAATGTAATTCAAATGTAACCTCAACAATCATAGTGAAGAATCGTGGATGTAGATCACATTGATCGAACCACGTAAAAAATCTTATGTGTCTATTTAAATTTCTAGCACTTATATTTGAAATTTAGGTGATTAATATGATTTAGATCTACAAAATATAGTGAGGGGTGTAGTGTGGGATTTCCTGCTACTACATTTCTAATTGCTAAAACTATTTCAGATTGGACATGTTCCAAATGGTTCTTCATTCAACACCCATGCACATTGTTGAGAACTCTTCCTTCTCTTATGCAGATCAAACCATCCTCTACGCGAACGGCAAATATCGTGCGAATATAACATCTTTTTCTTAAGTGATTTTATAATTTCTTAAGCGATTTTAAAACTGAGTATAAAAAATTTATATTTATTAAGCGAATAGTCGATTGGTGTGGCGGGGCTTCGCCCCGCACCTATGGTCCAGATCCATTAGAATATTTTCAAAAAAAAATTAGATAGGAAAGTTAAATGCCCTTTAGTAAAATTTTAGTAATCAAATTACTTTTTTGAGCAATGAATCTATATATGCTATAATATTGGATTTAAAATAATTAAATTTTATATGCCTATATTTATTTGCAAGGGAAAAATATCGTTTGGTCCTTTTTTAGGTGGTCCCATGTCTATTTAGTCCTTTCAGAAATTACCTTTTCCATTTGGTCCATAATTATTTAAAAATATTAAATGGACCAAAGTACCCTTCCGTGTTAATTCCAACTTATTTTTCATTATACTCTATAAATTTCATTACATTTCATTAAATTCTACAAAAATTTCGTTATTAAGAACAAAAAGTCAGAGTTCATTTCTGGAATGAACTCCCGATAAAAACCTATATAAACCAGAGTTCATTTCTGGAATGAACTCCTGATAAAAACCTATAAAAACAGAGTTCATTTCTGGAATGAACTCCTGACAAAAACCTATATAAACTAGAGTTCATTTCTAGAATGAACTCTTGATAAAAACCTATATAAACCAGAGTTCATCTCTAGAATGAACTCCTGATAAAAACTTATATAAACCAGAGTTCATTTCTGGAATGAACTGCAGCAGCATCATCTTCACCACAAATCTTTGTCATCTTCATCGTCTCCACCATCTTCAACAACACTAGCAGCAACAACAACAAAAAGAACAAAAGCGCACAAATCATCATCAGAGAACCCTAATTTTTATTCATCTTCATCTTCATCTTCATCAGCAGCAAAACAAGAGTTCATCTTCATCTTCAACAACAACATCTTCATCACAAATCTTCGTCGTCTTCATCGTCTCCACCATCTTCAACAACACTAGCAGCAAGAAAAATAATAATAAGAAAAACGCATAAATCTTCATCGTTCATCATCATGTTCTCCGTCTTCATCGTCTCCATCATATTCAACAACACCAGCAGCAACAAAAAGAAGAAAAACACACAAATCTTCATCATTAATCATCATGTTCATAAATGCAAAAAAAGAAAGAAGAAAATGGAGGAGAAAAACTAGATCTGAAAATAGAGAGGAGAGAGAATGTAAATCTGAGAATGCCACTACACCAAAACAGCCATTTTGTGACGTTTATAAACGTTGCGCATAATTTGTGCAACGGTAATAAATGTTGGCAAAACGGCGTTGCGCATTGGTGTGCAACACATTTTATACGTTGCACAAATTAATTTGAGCAACGCTTATAAAGGTTGCACACTTGTTGGTGCAACGGCAACAAGTGTGCAACAACGCCTATATAAACCAGAGTTCATTTCTGGAATGAACTGCAGCAGCATCATCTTCACCACAAATCTTTGTCATCTTCATCGTCTCCACCATCTTCAACAACACTAGCAGCAACAACAACAAAAAGAAGAAAAGTGCACAAATCATCATCAGAGAACCCTAATTTTTATTCATCTTCATCTTCATCTTCATCAGCAGCAAAACAAGAGTTCATCTTCATCTTCAACAACAACATCTTCATCACAAATCTTCGTCGTCTTCATCGTCTCCACCATCTTCAACAACACTAGCAGCAAGAAAAAAAATAATAAGAAAAACGCATAAATCTTCATCGTTCATCATCATGTTCTCCGTCTTCATCGTCTCCATCATATTCAACAACACCAGCAGCAACAAAAAAGAAGAAAAACACACAAATCTTCATCATTAATCATCATGTTCATAAATCTGCAAAAAAAAGAAAGAAGAAAATGGAGGAGAAAAACTAGATCTGAAAATAGAGAGGAGAGAGAATGTAAATCTGAGAATGCCACTACACCAAAACAGCCATTTTGTAGCGTTTATAAACGTTGCGCATAATTTGTGCAGCGGTAATAAATGTTGGCAAAGCGGCGTTGCGCATTGGTGTGCAACACATTTTATACGTTGCACAAATTAATTTGAGCAACGCTTATAAAGGTTGCACACTTGTTGGTGCAACGGCAACAAGTGTGCAACAACGCCTATATAAACCAGAGTTCATTTCTGGAATGAACTGCATCAGCATCATCTTCACCACAAATCTTTGTCATCTTCATCGTCTCCACCATCTTCAACAACACTAGCAGCAACAACAACAAAAAGAAGAAAAGTGCACAAATCATCATCAGAGAACCCTAATTTTTATTCATCTTCATCTTCATCTTCATCAGCAGCAAAACAAGAGTTCATCTTCATCTTCAACAACAACATCTTCATCACAAATCTTCGTCGTCTTCATCGTCTCCACCATCTTCAACAACACTAGCACAAGAAAAAAATAATAAGAAAAACGCATAAATCTTCATCGTTCATCATCATGTTCTCCGTCTTCATCGTCTCCATCATATTCAACAACACCAGCAGCAACAAAAAAGAAGAAAAACACACAAATCTTCATCATTAATCATCATGTTCATCGTCTGCAAAAAATAGAAAGAAGAAAATGGAGGAGAAAAACTAGATCTGAAAATAGAGAGGAGAGAGAATGTAAATCTGAGAATGCCACTACACCAAAACAGCCATTTTGTGACGTTTATAAACGTTGCGCATAATTTGTGCAACGGTAATAAATGTTGGCAAAACGGCGTTGCGCATTGGTGTGCAACACATTTTATACGTTGCACAAATTAATTTGAGCAACGCTTATAAAGGTTGCACACTTGTTGGTGCAACGGCAACAAGTGTGCAACAACGCCTATATAAACCAGAGTTCATTTCTGGAATGAACTGCATCAGCATCATCTTCACCACAAATCTTTGTCATCTTCATCGTCTCCACCATCTTCAACAACACTAGCAGCAACAACAACAAAAAGAAGAAAAGTGCACAAATCATCATCAGAGAACCCTAATTTTTATTCATCTTCATCTTCATCAGCAGCAAAACAAGAGTTCATCTTCATCTTCAACAACAACATCTTCATCACAAATCTTCGTCGTCTTCATCGTCTCCACCATCTTCAACAACACTAGCAGCAAGAAAAAAAATAATAAGAAAAACGCATAAATCTTCATCGTTCATCATCATGTTCTCCGTCTTCATCGTCTCCATCATATTCAACAACACCAGCAGCAACAAAAAAGAAGAAAAACACACAAATCTTCATCATTAATCATCATGTTCATCGTCTGCAAAAAATAGAAAGAAGAAAATGGAGGAGAAAAACTAGATCTGAAAATAGAGAGGAGAGAGAATGTAAATCTGAGAATGCCACTACACCAAAACAGCCATTTTGTGACGTTTATAAACGTTGCGCATAATTTGTGCAACGGTAATAATCTTGGCAAAACGGCGTTGCGCATTGGTGTGCAACACATTTTATACGTTGCACAAATTAATTTGAGCAACGCTTATAAAGGTTGCACACTTGTTGGTGCAACGGTGTATTTTTCTTTTTTTTTGCAATGTATATCTTAATTTTTGCAACGCATATATATTAATAGAATAACACTTTTGTGGGTCCCATTTGGTTTTCTTTGAACGGTTTATTTGTTTGGTTGCAGTTATATCCGTTGCGCATTTCAGGTGAGTTGTGCAACGGATACTTTCCTACGTTTTATACCCATTGCAAATTTATTTTCATATCAAAAAAAGTCGCCGCCGGCAGCTATTCCGACAGATTTTTATATGTGAATATAAATTGATTCTGCACCTGAATATACCGCTCCAGATGAACTAGAAGACCCAATTTATCATTTGGAAGGAATCTTAATATCATCGCAATTGATCAAGAACAATTACTGATCAAAACCCTGTTTAACAATTCATACTTCAGTCATGGCTGAACTTACCATAACCCATACAATAAATTGGTATGATTCAAAGACTAAACACCAACTTATAATAAGACTAACCAGATAATCTGACATTATGTTTTCAAATTAAAACACATTTGGACTCTCAGACATTACGTTCTCAGACTTCTTGAGTAGCACTACTGAGTTAACACTTCCAACTTTGAAAAAGATTAGAAACATACAAGGCAACCTCCATGCAGAGCAATTAAGGCAGAGTACAAAGGGTACCAAAGGTTGGGCATAGAACAACATCTTTCTCTGAGATGATCAATAATTGCATCATCATATGAACCTGAGATGCAAATAAAGAAACAAATATAAGATTTTATACTTCTCCAACTTTCTAAATACATTTAGGAGAGGTAAGATCCTGTATTAACTACAGGGCTTGCACCATCAGTGAGAAATGTTATTTTTTAGGCAAAACTTTCATTTACCTGTGTTTCGCTTTTATCCAAAATGACTGGATGATTGCACAATGCAAGAACCTGCGGCAGAAAAAGTATGCGTGTGAGAATGGATATACCTCTTGGAAGAAGGTTAATGGCTGCTGGCAAAGAGCTTGAGGATATCCAATGTTACAATAAAGCATCTGTGTAACAAGTGGACAATGGGATGCTATCGGTTACAGAAAATGAAATCCCATACAAATCTAAAAACATTGATTAAGTAATCAATGAAGCATATGCATATAACTATACTAGGTAGATCAGAATCACTCAAAGACAGGGGAAAAGTAATGCAAACATACCAGATACTTGACCGTTTTCGCATTTGATTCTCGATAATATCTGCTAGCTTGGACAGCAACAGTAGCCAAACGTTTGATATCAGCGGCTCGTACTGTCTGCGAATTATGCTTAATAAACGCAATGGAGTCACCCAACATATAATCTAACAACTCAACCTTCTTTGCTTGTTGGGTGTTTGCAGTAAGTGTAAGTGTTGCAAATGTATGAATGATACTAACCTGTGCTTGATTGGCGATGGCTCCGTGGATGGCATATTCACATTGAAGAACCTCAAGTCGATTTTCTTTCTTACTTCCTTTCCAATCATAAGCACTTTCAAATCAGCAAATATCTCCTCGTCAGCTGAGCCCAGCAACTCACAAAGTCTGCAATTACAAAGTCAATTCTCATGACCAAAAGTAGATACACATAAAGAACTTTCAGGTACCACCTGCAATTGCGCAAGCCTCGCACAAGTTTATAAAGATGGAGATGGGGATTCTTTGAGAAGCTCAATAATAAAATGCCTCATCCACTATACCCAATATTTCTTAGCACTCCTTGGAGAAGCCTCACCATCTGTCCTTAATTGACCATCATTGACCTGTAAGGAAAATAGTTAAGTTTAAATTCATATTGATAGAAGAAAATGATACAATCTCAAATGGTGACCGGAAGGTTAGGAATGCCATATAACATCCAAACTGACAGAGACTCGCTGCCTGAGATACTTTGACAGTGTACGCCTTGAGAGCATCATCCCACCGCTGCAGTTTTTCATACACTATAGTAAATCCCAGAGAACTACATGATAAGTGTCTCCATGTATCAAATAAAATGCACACAGTGAGTGCTAAAACTACAAAAGTCATGTGCAGTTCTATATTTCATGTTACCGAGTCCAGCATATGTAGTTCACTACCGATAATGTAAAATAGCTCGAGTTACCCTAATAATATGATCCAGAAACACCGCCTTCAAGGAAACTGCTACCACCCAAGCTGCAACTGGAATATAGTGATGACGAATAAGAGCTACTGCTAACCTGCCACCAGAACACAAGAAAATTTAAGCTATCAAGAGAAAAGCTTAAAAGAATCAAAGTACAATATTGGTAGGAGGTTTAATGCATTCATCAGGTCCACGAGAGATGTAATCACCACCCCTACCGATCCCAAGCCCTTCCACTCAGAGCATAGCGAGTTAGGAACTTAATGAAGTCAAGGGGTATGTAGGTAACTATATTATAAAGCCAAATAATGCCAGCCCAATCCCAACCGATCCCCTGAAAAGCTGTAAAGCTCCAGTAATCATAGACTGCAATTAACGTTGCTACCTACGCACGAAAAACAAGTGTAAGTGGATATTCTCCTGATTTTGATGCCAGGAAGAAAAAAAAATGTGGTGCAGAAGAGAGACTAATAGCTGAGCACCAAAGAACGCTGCTACGAGGAATATACAAAGAGCAGTAGATAAAGAGTAAAGTTTCGAGAAAATGTGATAATAAGGTACTAAAGTACTGAACAAAATTAACCAAACAATTAATACAAGTTACAACAATAATAAAATTTAGAGAATGGTAAAAAAAAAAATGCAGGAAGGGAGAGATTATATGTTTACCAGGAATCCTAAAAGAAGTAAATCGTAATGGAGCTCGCTTTGCTGTGCAAGTTGAGATGCTACACTATGGGCAAAATAATAAAGCACTACAAGCATCATTGCTGGGATAAAAGCTCCGAATATATAAAAGATATGCACATTTAACATGTCCTGCGAAGCCAAGGAAAAATACTTTTTCCTTTAACTCTCTAGGGACCAGGATACCACATAGCTCGACGACTGTGCAGTTCGCATAGGCACCAAGCGACCACAGATTTGGACTTTCTTTTGGGAGCTTTTGCTGCAGAGGATGTAGCTTCACCATCTTTCTTCACATAACTGATTTCTCCTGCTCCCAGATTGATTAGAAATGAAAAGCGACAGGTGAAACCAACATTACTAGCATCAGTATTTCCTATCAGCTTCAGTGTATCTTTGCCATCAAACTTACCAAGTATATGATGGACATACAATATAAATTGACAATCAACCGACAACCTATTTCTTTTAAGTTCAGTAAATTAATACAATTCTGCATATTAAAGTGACCGTACTTCTGGAATTCCCACTCGATGTTGTCTGCATGGCAACAAAACACCACAACACAACATTAGGTTAACAAGCACAACACTCAGTTTAGTAGAAAAAATAAATATTCTTACTGTGTTTTTTGATAACCTATAAGATTTGTTCTCTTATCTATGTGTTGTAAAATCCGATATTGCAAATTTGTATCTTGGTATTTTATGATCATTTCTAGGGAGAAGAATTATGCCCGTGAATGTATTTACCAAGATTTTTCTTGCACCAGGTACCGGTCGAAAATCTTCGTGCTACGGTTGTAGATTAAAATGTTGGATTCAAATGATTTGTTGATCCTTGATTATGTCCCTGAAGTAAAGAATATATTTTAGCTTAATATAAGCATGCATCTAGTTTTCCTATTTTCAATGTTCTATTAGGTATCGTACATATAATATCTGCCATAATATTTTCTTTGAAAGTTGTCTTACCTCTGAACCTATGAAAATTATTTCCAAGTTATACACCTGTCATGTCTTATTGTTAATTTCATTTTATGTTCTCTTGATTCGTGCTATAACTGGTCTATTATGTAACTCATGCTACGCACTGGGTCTGGAGGAATTGTTGATTTGGTGTGGTGGGGCGAAATCCCGCACCCGTCGCCTAGATTTATTAGAACATTTTCGAAAATTCTTAATTAATATGACTATAATAAATCCGATTATTTTTAATGGATAGGGAAGTTTGGTATCTTTCTCATTGGTAGCTTTCTTGCTTATTTTGTTTGATATGTATCCAAGCTGGAAAACATTTCCAAACGTTGTTGGTTAATCCGAGTTTTGAAGCCCAACGTTAACAGGATATTTTAGGTTGCTCTTTATGGACCTCCGGCTCTTAGCAAGGCATACTTTTTTCCTGAGTGGAACTTATGCTGTCATACATGATTAAGTATGAGGGAGGATCCGTGGACCCTTTTAGATACACATTATCATACATGATTGGCGTCATTTTCTCCATAAAATTCAGACGATAATGAATTTAAATTTAATATTTTGATGATATGTTTGTCTTATAAGACTCTACGTTTCTACCAAAAATGAGCATAATTGAAGACGTATAACACCACCATCTACCCCTTTAAATTCATTCGTTAAAAGTTAGTGGCCGAAAATAAAACTGGTAGATGTTGAGGTTTAGTATCTTGGATCATGCTCATTTTTGGTATGCATGTAGAGTCTTATAGGATGAACGTATCATCAAAATATTATATTTGAATTTTCATTTGAGTTTTGTGGAGAAAATTATGCAAATTGTGTATGATATCGTTTGAGTGTCCACGGATCCTCCCTCATTAAGTATTGATATCGTAAGTAAATAACAATTCTTTAACTCATTACCTCATTGAATATAAACAAACAAATAAACTTCTGATGTAAACATTTTACAAAGAAACCTCAAGGCATAGTATAACTGAAGCATAATTACCCTTAAATAACATTTTAAAAAGAAAGCTCAAGGCATAGTATAACTGAAGCATAATTACCCTTCAATAGGTTTTTGGGTTACAATAAAATCCTTTTAATTCAAGTCAATACTGTCACGTTAGGTTACAATAAAATCCTTTTAATTCAATACTGTCACGACTTAGTTTTTTGTTTTATAAAGTTTGACACTAAAGTAACGGAAAATTATAGTGACTTCAAAAATAAACACTTCATTGTCTCATCCAACAGTGGCGTATCTCATTGCCGCAATCTATACTCTCATATAGTCTCTGGAGTTGTTCGTTGTCAAGAACATATACTACACATGTACTTAGGTTTTTGTAGAGACTTTTGTTGGTGTTCTCCACGGGTTCACTGATTGCTACCGTTTAGGTTTAGATGATTATAATATTATAATATTAATGCTTATTATTTGTACCAAAGATATTATATATTGAGTACTTCTCTTACCATCTTGAGACACTACAAATCTGCCAAAGATAATGTTACCGAATTCAAAAAATACCTTTATAAAGCTTCACATTATCAATTGAATCATTCAAGTTCCAAGAAATCGAAAGCACAAAACATGACACTCAACGCCCATATCTCATAGATCAATTCCCATTATTATGTCGCATTTACGAACATACCTTCACAAACCACCATCCAAGTCTTTGTGACTTTTGCATCATGATAAATCCACATAACGCTTTAAATATTTATAGGGTTAGTAGAAATAACATCTAAAGTTAGCTAGTGAACCCACAGCCTCAGTTATACATAACTTGAATAAGTACTTCAACATTTAAAACCCGAAACACATTAGCCATGTCTTATCAGAAGAAAAAAAAACGTAGAAGTGATTCAAATCATAACCCACTGTAATACCTTGACTTTACAGGTGAGCTATTCTGCCATTAAAAATATTTTTAGCGTTCCATGCCAAGAAGCTTCAAACTGCCTTGGGGTCTTTGTAGATAAGGACTAAATAAAAAGAAATCTTAAACCCTCTGCTATTTTATTATGCCTGTAAAAATAACACCAATTGAGTTGAAAATATCATGATTGCTAAAGGTTGATACCGCTTCTGCTAGGGGCGGGTACCAATCCATATAGGACAAAGTAATCTCAGTCGTTGGATCCTGGATTGGTACCCGCCCCTAGCAGAAATGGTAACAGCCTTTAGCAATTGTGGAAAATACCACATGCCTTCTTCATTGACCATACACTGAGACAACATTGAGTTGATTTGCTGACTTTTAGTAAGATACATAAAGATTGACCAACTTCCATGCTTCGTATTACAATTCATGCATTCTTATTATTATTGAATTAGTTTGGTCATGTTGACCTCAACTATCTATTTTGTCCTTTTTTTTAAATAAATATTATTGTTTGGTCCTGTTGACCTCAACTATCGGGTTTGGTTCTACTTCGTATTACAATTTAAGTCATCAATGATGCCACGGTCTTTTAATAGTGACAAAAATACTATATTTCTCTTTTTTCTCTCTTAATAGAAATTAATGAATATCAATCCCGATTTTCAACCAAACCAAGTATGGTGGCTTTGGAGATGAAAGTTGTGTCCAATTTAAAATTTTCAACAACACACATCCTAAATTCAGTCATTAACGTTCCACCCTATTTACATACAAATGATGACGGGATCAACTACCAAGTGCACCGAATGTAATAAACTATCACCACTATCACTTATTTACCTTGTTTTCATCGTGCTGCAACTTATCAATTGCTTCCTGCAGCGAGCCTATTCCTATTTGGATCATCCCGCTGGGTCATTTTGATCGCTCAACTGGAGTATTTTCAGTGCTAAGCCTATACACATCCATAAATATATAAGTACAACTATTGTTATCTACTGACATTTTTCAAAATTCATGGACCTCTGGTGCATCCAAATTAATAAATAACCCCAAGTTCATTCCATACAGAAAGATGGTCACGATAACGATTTTATCTTTATCATGCTTTTATCAGCATTAGCATCAACTTATGTCCTTCTCTTTAGTAGTAATACTTTGTATTTGTGTATGTTAAATTACTGCAAGCCTTGGAACAAATAAAAAGTACGAAAACTGAATTCAACATAAACAGACTTGAGAGTTTCGTACTTTCTCATTTGATAAAAAGCTTGTTGTAATGGTGCATCGCTGCTACAAAATTGTCTCCTGCATATAAAGGATTTAGTTAGTAGTCTCTAATCAAAAATAATAGGACTTTTAAGCAAAAATACTCTTTGAACGTAAAAAGAAGATGATAAATCTAATCACTGCTCCTTGGAAACACTGCAACACTGAGTAAGAAATAGATCGACACCATTTTTCCCGACATATGGGAAGCAGGAAAGACCCTACATATCCGCAAAATGAGATGCATCAAATGGGAGCAGTAGAATTTAAACTAAGAAAGACAACTTAATCATTTCATTATTTACAAATACCATAAGGAAGGAAATTATAATGCATTACCATGGGTTTTTCCCATAGGTTAGATAGGACTCCATCTCTAAGGTTAATGATAAAAACATAGATCAGATTAGAATAAAACTCAAATCAGGTGTTGAAGCTCCACTTCTGGGAAGTTCAAAACACTTGCCACGAAGCTTCTGACATTTAATCATGGAACACCCTACAACAAAAAGGATATAAAAATCTTGTACGAAGATATAAATTAACGCCATTTTCCCCACAACGGCGAAGATTGCGTTAGAAGCTTCATCAGTTACTTTAAGATGAATCGGGTTCTTGTAAGCCATGCATACATAGGAAAATTTTATAAAAGATGCACCCATCAGACATCAAGTTCCTGTAAGCTATGCATACACAGGCCAATTAAGTAACTTCAAGCTTCATCATCCACTTTACAGCAGGCCAAAAATACAACAGCATAACAAAAGAAACATAGATGTACGATGCACCCATCAGACATCACAACCTAAAAAGAAAACTATTGAAGCAGCTCTAATAGGATATCACACTAAAATATAAAATGATACACAATCCAGAATAACAAAAGAAACATAGATGTACGATGCACCCATCAGACATCACAACCTAAAAAGAAAACTATTGAAGCAGCTCTAATAGGATATCACACTAAAATATAAAATGATACGAAGTTAAGTAGAAACACGAACCTGCATGGCACACACAAATTCGATTAGGAAGCCCGGGACTTATCATTTAGCTGGCATTAGAGACCAAGAAATGATGTACTACTGGAATCTCTTATGCTTTGCAATCACATACAATTTTTGAGTTTCCAGCATCACATTGTCTCATGGACCCATGCTCCGAATAACCCGGACTAAACTCCCCATAGCGGCAAGTCTCAACAATCCAAAGTTTGGACCAAATTTGGTCACATAGCCTGGCTAGATTTGTTTCAGATATTTAAGTGAACATAGCAAATTCCAATACCAACTAAAAGAAACTCTAGTTGCAGAAGATGAAAATAGTTAGACATGAATCTATCTCAAGGGAATTAGCACCTCAACTACCCGATTGTATAAACAAAAACCACAATAAAATATTTACAGAAAATCATCGTTTGCACAATGTCGGCAAAGCAACTCCTACCTCAAGGTGACACCTTGCTGGAAAAAAAGAAGAAAAGGAAACCATTCATATGTCAGAGATAATTTTACGTACTTCCATATCTTAAAACCTCTTTTTGCTACTTAAACGACCTTCATGTTATACCTAAAGGATTAACATTGAACTTTAATAATAACAGAAAAACAACGCGCACACACACAAACGGAAAATACCCAAAAGGTCGATCAATTATTGAATACTAATCTTGTGAAATTTACTATCATCAATTTAGTGTAGAGTTGACGTATTGCAATGGCTATTATAAAGCAAAGGAGAACAGATTAGAGCAATCCTCTATTGCTTGGCTAATGAAACAAAATTTATTAAAATATATTGTTTTTTCTTACCATGAGGCTTCAAAAGAACCAAACTTCTCCTCTTGCTTCACCTCAAATCCGTATCATGAACCATCGTTGCTACTATTAGTTCCAATCCATGGGTATATGCAAAACAATCAAGAAAAATAAATTGAACAACAAAATTACAAAAACCTGCATTGCAAGAACAAAAAAAAAAAAATGCAACCTGCAAATTCACAAAATTCTAACGCTTTATATATAGTCGACCTACCCACAAAATTCCATGAAAAAAGCCTATGTTAATTTTAAATTGGGAATGCAGTGCCGGAAATATCTAAGAATGCCGAAATAATAGCAAATTCAGAAAAGGCATAACTATTTAATTCGAGAATCTAGTAATGTTATTTAAGTTAAAAAAAAATTCTCCTTTTATAGTATAATATCACGTATTTCATTATGTAGGAAATACTAATAGGTCCTAAAAATAATACATTAGAGCTAGTTTGGTCCAGTTGACTGAGTCAACTGTCTGTTTGGTTCTTTTTCAAAATATATTTTTCTATTTGGTCCTAGAAATTATCGTTTGATCCTAGGGTGTACAATACCCACACGGGATGACGTCATGGATGATGTAATTTTCATCTAGGAGTGACAGGAATACCCTTTCAGAAAAATATATATAGGATTTATTAGCAAAAAAAAAAATCATTTTCAGATTTCTTTTCTCTCTCCTCTCTAGATTCAGATCTACTTTCTCTTCTTGTTTTTCTTTCTCTTTTTGATGAAGATGATGGTGTTGAAGTTGAAGAAGATGACGAAGATGTTGTTGTTGTTTATGATGTTGTTGTTGAAGACGATTCGAAGGTGAAAGTAGATTTGGATCTTTTTTTTTCCTGGATGTGTTTTAATTTGTTTTGATTTCTTCCTACTGCTGTAACAATGGCGTCTCCACAAGAAACTCATGTTGTTGTTGCTACTGCTCGTGTTGAAGATGAAGATGATGAACTCTGTTTTTTTGTTGTTTTATGATGAAGATGAACTCTGTTTTGTTGCTATTGTTGTCAAAGAAGATGTAGATTTAAACGAAGATGACGAAGGTGATTTGATGTTGTTGTTGTTAATGCTGCTGTTGAAGTCGATGAAGATGATGAAGAAGGTGATGATTTATCAGGAGTTCATTTGACGAATGAACTCTGGTTTATGTAGGTTTTTATCAGGAGTTCATTTCTGGAATGAACTCTGGTTTATATAGGTTTTTATCAGGAGTTCATTTCTGGAATGAACTCTGGTTTTATATATGTTTTTATCAGGAGTTCATTTGACGAATGAACTCTGTTTTTTTAGGTTTTTATCAGGAGTTCATTTCTGGAATGAACTATGTTTTTTTAGGTTTTTATCAGGAGTTCATTTCTGGAATGAACTCTGTTTTTTTTTTTTAGGTTTTTATCAGGAGTTCATTTCTGGAAAGAACTCTGGTTTATATAGGTTTTTATCAGGAGTTCATTTCTAGAATGAACTCTTTTTTTTTTAGGTTTTTATCAGGAGTTCATTTCTGGAATGAACTCTGGTTTATATAAGTTTTTATCAGGAGTTCATTTTGACGAATGAACTCCTAATAAAAGGTGATTTCTGAAAAATTAAGTAAAAATTAATATGAGTTCATTTTGACGAATGAACTGCTACAAAAAATAAGTTGGAATTAACACAGAAGGGTACTTTGGTCCATTTAATATTTTTAAATAATTATGGACCAAACAGTAAAGGCGTTTTCCCAAAGGACCAAACTGACATGGGACCACCTAAAAAATTCATATTTGCTAGCTTAAATATAAAGCTGAATATATGTTCAAAATATGTTCCTAGATTTGCTAGCTAAATTATATTGAATGGGAAAGGAAAAAATTAAAAGAAAGTCTACTGTTAGATTAGCATATGATATTGTTATAAAATTCAAATTATGTAAATCAATAAGATTCTTTTAAAGATTTTTTCGTATAAAAATAAAAAATATCCTAAAAAAATAAATCAATGGCGTGTTAAAAATACACACATATTTGGTTAAGATTTTAACCTATTCAACTATCTTTATTCGCCCCGAATCAATTTGTTTCCTATTTATTTTTTCAGAACAAAATTTTTTTTTTTTTTTATTTTATCTTAAATCTATCTAAAAATATTATTTTTCTTCGGTGGATTAATTTTAAACAAAAATAAAACTATCTAAAAATTAGTATAATATTTTTCCTTTTTTATTTCTTGAACAAAAATACTTCCGTAAAAATTTTTTTTTTACAAATTTCGGTTTAATTTTTTTTTATTTTTAGCAGTCTCGTGTGATATCTGATGGGTTCGATTTAACAAATGTGATGGTCCGGATTTTATTAATATTATGTAAACGTGGTGTAAGAATATTTTTTAAATTTCAACCAATCAGGATCAAGGGTTTCGTCGACACCCTACAAAAAAAGAGGGTGAACGATATCGCCCATTCTGAGGCATCGGATCGAATAATTCCGATTAGAAATTAACGGCCACGAAATGTAAGGGGGCTAACTTGTTTCTCAGTCAATCAGGAGCGAGGATTTTGTTCACCGGCCAATGGGAGGGGAAGTAAGGATAACTCTCAACGTGGAGTGAGAGATGTGGTTGGGTGTTTAGGTTATTGATTGATTTAGAGACAAAAAAATGATGTGGACTTAAGACCCAAGATAATGAAGAAAGTTTACCTTCTTTACACCCATTTAGTCATGTCATCTTTTTTTATGACCTTTACTTTTGTATTCGAGATAAAAAATTTGGTAGAAAAGGTCTTAAATCCTAGGTGACATGCAATTTTAAGACCTTGACCCCTTGCATTGGAGATGCTCCAAAGGTCACAGACGTGATTTGTGAAAAAGTTTTGAGTTTCATTTTCCTAACAACTCCTGCATCATATTCATTTCCTTGTGAATGTCACAGACATGATTTCCGGAAAGTTTCGAGTTTTGTTAAAGAATAATTAACAAAGAGTAACAAAGAGTAACAAAGAGTGACAATGCATTCCGTACCAGGGAACTGTTTTTCATAATGTCCAATCTTAACAAATTGAAGCCACAAAAATTACGAACTGCCTCTTCAAGAAAATTGTTGAGTTAAAGTTTAAATGATAGGATCTTGGGCTCTCTTCTTCTTACTTAATGCAGCTTTACTTAAATGTTCCGAGGTAATTTACACAAGGAGAAAACACAAATAGTCATCAAAAAGATGAAGATTTCGTACAGCTTTGATGGAGAACGTACCAGGTAACTCGATATCGTAAAAAAAGAAAAAGAATCTAGGTTCACATTCTTTCCCGGAAGTAATTGGATGGAGAAACGAGCTAAAGCTCAAAAAAATACCTTCAGGCTGCAGTTCAAAGTTCAGAGCGACAAACGGCAGTTGAGCAGTTTCCGGTGTTCTGCTGCAAAGGATTCTCTGATGTTTGGTATAGAAACAAAAAACAGCCGAGGAAGATATTATATATCACTACTACTTTCTAAATGATCCATCAACACTTGCTCCTGGTCCTCTCATTAAATTTCCCAGCCCTCTGCTTGATTAATATAACATCATGTTTAGGGTGTATTAAATGTTGGATTTCAACTAGTTTCAGAATCTGGTTTTCCATTCCCACAACCCTTACGGTTGCAAACTGTTCGAAAAGGGTAATTGATATTTTCACATTTGCTACACGTCCAGCTGCCTTCTGGTACACCTGATGCTGGACCCTGCAAAAAAAAAACAATGATAGCAATTACATACGCGTCTCAGCAGAAAACAGACTCGATCTAAGCCATATTTCACCACTCAGTCAGTCGCGCTTTTAGCCCATATTATTCAACAAATTTTAGGTCCGTTGTTATGTTCGTGTTAAGATTTGAAATATAACCGTGAAAGAAAAAACTCTAGCAAATTAATAGGTCTAGAGAGACTTACAGAAGAGGGTCTCGGAGCCCCACACTTTTTCATGTTGCATGTAGTTCTGAAGGCAAAGTTAACATTTTCACATTCAGGGCAGATCCAATCCCCTTCAGAAAGGCCATCTGGGCCTGCGTGTCAACAAAAACCAGCTGAGTCAAGTATCTCAATGAACAAGACATTCTTAGCAAGAAGGGTCGATGAATGCAACTGCAGGAGATGAATGAATATGCTAGAAAGACAATTTTTATGACCATAATGCCAAAGCAGGTGATTTGAGCGGCTGACAGACAATGTCGAGAAAATCGATAGACCATATAGTGCAAACATTATCTGGCCATACTCGCAGTCAGAAGAAGTGGCCTGTCTATCCTCAATTCTTATAGGATACACGCACATGCATGATGCTGTGGCTACTGATAGACAAATGTATATGAATGGATGATATGTAACGTAACAGTAATATAGCCATATTTCAAATAATAGAATAAATTTTGACGTGGATCAACTGCTACCAGTATCCACCAAAAATCATTCAGGTTATCCATAATGATCACCAAATGGAAATGCATGAATGACTAATTTCTTTTTGTAAGCAAACTGGTAGTGGACCGAAAATCCAACCCGAAACTGTGACGGTATTAGCAAGTAAATAAGATAATTACCTCCACGGCGTTTTCGCAAGGCACTATCAGCCAGACTTCCACCAGACCATTGCCCTGGCATCTGTGCAAAACCAAGAGTTTACTTTAGCAGGAGGTAAAGGAAACTCCTATTTCACTAATGTGTGATTCTGAAGTACAAGAATAACATGTAATGATGTTATAGAAAAATTGACTAAATAACATACAGGAGATCCTTGAAACCCATAACCATATTCATCCATAGCATGCACTGGACCATATCCCATGCCTGATAGCCAACAAATAAGTTAAATAAAATAAGTAAAGCAAAATCGGAATTGAAGGAAAAATGTGCAAAGTACAAATTATTGTCTAGGCAACCGTCTCAACTAGAATAAGGCCAAGGCGAACAAGTAATTTGTCAACAGATTCCATTATTCCTATACTATTTTAGTTTCTTTTTATTTATTTTGTTTTATTTTCTTTTTCTTTTTTTATTTTTCTTCTTGTGTGTGAGTGCGCGTGTGTGTTTTTTAGTGTGTGGGTGTGAGTGCGGGTGTGAGAGAGAGGGTGAGGGAGAGAGAGACGAGGTTAAAGCTTATAGTTCAAACGCTTGACAATTAGTTTCTCCCTGATTTTCTCGTGTACTAGATTTACTTATAAACAGTGTTCTATTTTCTATAAGTATGCATGCATGCATGCACACACATACAGATGCCCACATAGAAGAAAAAGACAGAGAGAGGTCATACCTCCAACGGGTCTAGGTGGGTATGCAGATAGATGACCATAGGGGCCAGGAGCATTGCCATGTGCTCTAATGTCATAGCGCATTCCAGAGAGTGAAAATGGTGGCCCATAAGAGTTTGGCATTACAGGTGGCATGTGTGAAACTGGAGGAGCTCCAACACCTCCAAGATAATAGGGAGCAGGATAATTGAAATGCTCGTGCATTGGGAGCGAGTCCCTTCTCTGCTACATAAAAGACACAAACAATTTAAACAGAAACATACTGTTTCCATATCAAAAACAAAATGACACAGAAGGTACTAAGATAATCTATCACCACATTGGCTCTACTACTGTAAAACTCATTACAACACTGACTACGCCACCGATACTAAAGTTTGCGACTCTTCATGTGATGGGAAATTGTTGTGACATTAAGAATGATTCATACTCTGTTCAAGGCTTCAAGATTGAAGTCATAGGGTTTCCAACATGAATGCATCAACTCACCAGCTTCGGTCATCGGTAGAATTATTGTTTGACGGGAGAAGATGATGATATGATCAAACTATATTTGTTCCCAACCTAGCCAGCTAATTTTCAGCAGATGTCAAACCATCACAAACTGGGTACCTAACCAAATATAATTTAACTGGATCGTCCACTTTGCAGTTTGTTCTTCTTGTCCTTCTTTGAGGATCAAATATTACCATTTTTAATACGAAAGGCGTTTATGTTTTGTGGGTATCAGGCAATTTTTCAGCTGAGAATATGTTTTTGCATTTGATCGGGAGTTTTTCTTCAAGGTCTTAAATCTAGTGCATGAGATATGAAATTGGTTGATTCCTGTTTCCATCTCTCCCTTGCCTATTTTTACTATTTCTGATTCTTTTGTTTCAGATACCCAACAGGCCCTATCTATAGGATACCCAACAGGCCCTATCTATAGGATACTCCACAGGCCACGTAACGCATTCCGGCATTGGCTCAAAGAATGTATATACTGTAGTGGCAAGCTTGAGATTCCCAAGATCTCACACAACAGCATATCGTCCATTGCTGGTCATAATGTTTTTAGACCTTACTCCAAAGTATATTACTACTAGGATCTAGGATTATCTTCCTGGTGACAGAGTCCACATGCTTATCGTTTTAGACAGGTGGTGGTCGAACCGTCAAAGAGTTAAGTGGTTAACATAGTTGAACAGACAATACAGTATTGAAACAACATATTTGCACTGTCAGGAGTCCAGGACACATAAGATCAAGTTAAGTAAATTCCACGCTGGAAGAGCATATCAAACTCTAGCTATCACGACAAAACTATGTGATAAGCGTAAAGAAACATTGTACATACCGGAGAAGCTGATGGTCGGGGAGCACCACACTTTCCACGATTACAAACAATCCTGAATGCGAAGTTAACATTCCCACACTGTGTACAAGTCCAATCTCCACCATCTCGTGAATCTATCATGTAATTTTGACAACTTATCAAACTGACCAATATTCTATCACAAACCCTAACTATACGTACTAACTTCAACAAAACCAAGTATTTATGCAGTCTTAAACAACTAACAATTTGAAGTTTTTCCCTTTAGACTAAATCTCTCTTGAGATATAATAATCAACAACATATTGAAACTGAAACTGAAATCCATCAAATTAAAGATATAGAAAGAACTCAAAATGGATGATAAACTTACCCTCATGGCGAGACCTCTTTGATCCAAAGGAACCCCGATTATCAAGCTGTACAAAGAAAATGCACCATCGAAACTTCATAAGAAAAACAACTACAGCTACAAAAACCAGGGGTAAAGGGAAACTTTGATTTCTTCAATTTAAATTTATTAAAGATTGCAAAATTCATAATAAGAAGAACAAATTAACAGTGAGTAACAGATCAATTAAGTATGATTAGTAAGCAAAACCCTAGGTTTTAAACGTAATTGAAAAAACATCTCTTCTTTGTTTTGGAGTTCTACTTTGTTATTAGTAAAGTAAGAAAGTTATGGGTTTTACACACCTTGGCGGAAGCCATTGTTGGAGTCAGCAACCTCTGTGTGAAGGGGAGAGAGAGCAGCTGGAGACTATTTGAGTAAAGAGTAAAGACTACAGAGGGATGCTTTAGTTGGTGCCTGCTGTGCCTGTGCTGTGTGCGGGGTGTTCTGGTGATTAATAAAGGCGCCTATTATTTTCCAGTTAGGGCACACCACCTATATATCTCCCTAGTTCCTAATATGGTGTTTGGATATTAGGAGCCGTTCTGCTTCAAAACTTCTAGAAGTTACTTCAGAGAAATTGAAAAGATAGGGCAATTCCTATGGAATGAACAAACTCAGAGTTTGTTCATTTTTCTCCCACTATGGAATGAACAAACATGAAAAATGGATGTTCAAATCAACAAATCTGTTGATTTGAACATTGAGTCGGAACATCCAGCGCGCGTCTGTTGTAAGGACGCGCGATCGTGCCATAGATGCGGAGTCAGAAGGAATGTCGCTGGAGTCAGAAGGAATGTCACCCCTCACATATTCTCTCTCCAAAAACTGATTATTATAATTATAATTATGGTTTATTTTTTATTATTTATTTTATTAGTTAAATAATCTGTGGGACCAAACTCTTATTAGTTTATATAAATAAAATCATTAGTGAGACCCAACTCTTATTAGTTTATGTTAATAAAATCAATAGTGGGACCCTAAAATATCAGATTTGTTCATTTTGCCTTGTTTCCCATAGTGGAGAATGCAGTTTGTTCATCCACGTGGCTCAACAAATTTTTATTTTTGTTCATTGCCATAGGAACTGCTCTTAGTTTGGCAATTGGATAACTTTTAAGTAACTTTATTCTCTATTTTTTTTAATGAACGTTATTTTAGGAGAAAAAATTCCACCCCACAAACAAGAATCACTATCTGACCGTTTTAAAGCAGAAATAAAATTACAACTCGGAAAAACTATCATCCGGTAAGAAATTGTTTTTTTTGTAAATATTTTTGGCTTTAATATATATCCTTCTTCATTCAAAAAAGAAATTGGTCGGAAGCCTAGCAACAAGCTGTGCTCCAACACCTTTTTGAATAACTACGCCTAACCTATGAAAAAGAAATTCTCCGACCCGAACATTAGCATCATGGCTAGCCATATAATTACGCAAACGCTTCAGAAAGTCTATGAAATCATCACTCAATTCCCCTAAGGTGGTAAAGGCAAGTGTCTCAAAACCAAAACCATGAGACGTGCATTTCTCTAAATATTTAGCATTCTTACGAGTAACAACATTCTTAATGGCGAGACTGATGCGTGTCGTGAGTGCAATCAAATTAAATCACTTATTTCCACACAATTAACTGGTAATATAATGGAAGCAAGGATCGTTCCCACGAAGAGCAGGGAGTTTAGTTGTCAAAAAGGTCACAAATGAGGGGTCATGTTTTAGATTGTAAACAAACTAAATAAAGCAATTGAAATTGAGTTCCAAAGCAATAGGGAGAGAGATATGATCTAGGAATCCTTCTTCGTTACTAAACCATCAATGAGTTAATATATTCATCCATTCATCATTAATCATATATTATCATCAACCGTGGGATAACAACTAGCGCAGTGTTACCCCCTAAAGTCCTTTGGTCACTGGATACCGAAGCGCTCGAATATCAGATTCTATTCATCCAAGCCACCAAGTAGTAGCGCACTCAAGGTGTAACTTGGTCGAATGCTTTATGTTTTATGACTTAGGTTAATCTTAGTAGTTAGACTCTTAGCGCAAGGTCCACTTTCTAATGTTGTTCTACACACGATTGCTCCACAGAATCCCTCTGCAAGGTCTCACGTTTTCTACTTGTGTAAGGATTATTCAACAATTACACGGATATCCTAACCCTTTACTAGCAATAGATCAATCAATAAACTACTATAGTTGGCCACCTAGAGCAATCAATTTATCAATCATAAACTTTAATCAAAGTAGAAACAAACGGTTATCGTATGAAGAAATCAAACTAGATGCATATATTAAACCAAATCAAGTCTAGAACTTAGAATTCATCCTCAATCAAGTATGGGTTTAGCTACTCATGGATGTAGGAGCATCCATGTTATACAATTTATAAACTAGAGAAGAAATCGTTACGATTGATGAGAACCGCTCCGAACCCTAGCTTTTCCTCTGTTATGTTTTTCCTCTCCTCCAAGACTTGCAAAATAATGCAAAAGATGCTCTCTTAATATTTTTAGGCTCTCCTTATATAATACCCACGAAATATAGGGTTTAGAATCCGTCCGGGACCGGGTTTTGCACGTTTTAGAAGTCAAAAGTCGCACCTTCAGCACCTGGCTACGGTTGGGTTTTTTCATGTTTCCCTACCGTAATATCCCCTGGATTTACCTACGGTTAGGAATTTTGAGTTTCCAAACCGTAGGTCCATATGTGTTTGCGTACGGTTGGGTTTCCCAACTGTATGTACTTCTGAATCTCCTCCTTTACATTCCTTCACCATTTTGGCCATAACTTATTCATCCGACGTCCGATTAAGCTCATTCTTTTTGCATTCTTTTTGTCTCGTTGTCCTCTACAAGATGGTGTCTTCAAATACTTCATACTTCTCATTTTTGTCTACGGTTTGGTTGAGAATGCTTTCCAAACCGTAAGCTTCCATGGACTTGCATACGGCTTGCTTTCCTCGTCGTAACTCTGACTCTGAAAATTCCTTGCAAACCTGATTCATCTACGGTTGTGTTGATATGATTTCCCAACCGTAACTCTAACAGAAAATGTGTTCTTCTTCCCAGGCCTACGGTTGAGTTTCCTCACCGTAGATGTCCCTGACTTTGCGTACGGTTGGGTTTTCCCACCCTATACACTTCTGTAACTTGGTTATTTATTCTTCTTAAGCTCTTTCAACCCCGATTCCATTGACTTTGGATGATTCACCTAAAGAAACAAATAAAACACAAAACAAGAGTAATACGAGGATAATATGCAAGAAATATAGCTAAAACAAGTATGGAATTGACATTCTAAACATGTAAATTAAGCACTTATCAAATTCCTCCACACTTAGATTTTGCTATTCCTCGAGCAAACTACCTAAAGTACAACAACTCCATGTCATTGAGGATACGGATGCACTTAGCAAGTGCAACATGCCTTTAAACCCCTAGGTTTCCCTAGTGGACGAGTTACAGTCTCGTGAGGGCTTACGAGAGGTATACCCACAAAACCTACTCTAACTTCAAAGCGTTCCAGCTTCCAAAGCATCCAAAGAGCTATGAGGACATAGAGTTTTTGCATGCTAGTAATAAGAAGTTAGAAATACCAAATAACATATTCTCATTCTTAAATGTTGAGTGAGAAATAACCACACCATAATGAGAGAACGCGTGTTTGAAAGCGATCAATAAGCATTTCTCCTCGACTTCTGCCTCACTTAAAAGGATTTTATGATAATTGCACTCAATAAGACGGCTTTTTTATGGGTCTCACATGTGTGTTGGTAGGAATGAAGAGAGAAATCCTACACACGTTGAATGGTGGGAAGGAAACCTTCCGAATTATTTCTGGAGACCCCACAAGATCGTGGGAAATAAAAAATCTTTTTCTGATGATCTCTAAGAAAGGAAATCAACCATTATAGCAAGGGTGAGAGTACTTACCACCTTCACATCCGATCGGCAGTGACGAAAGCACCACTCTCACAGCATACAATAGAAACGTCTTCCTTCCTTTGACTCGTCTTCTTCATCTTCTTGGTCTTCGTCTTCAGTCTTCAACTATTGATGATAAACTCTTGAACTTCATAAAACTTTGACAATTGTAACTCTTATCCTCTATTCCTTGTTGCTTGAAACTTCCTTATAGATTTTTCTTCCTTCCCCACGACCTTATTAAATAAATAAAAACAATATAACAAGTTTTTCTCGTCTTTTTTTTTTCATTTTTTTTTTTGGGTTATTTAACGTTTGGTACCCAAAAAATGTCCAACACCTAGCTTTGGTACCCAATATTTAAAATATTAAGGGTTGGTACCTTGACCAGTCAAAAACTGTTAAGACCACAATTGACTCAAATAAATATTTATTTTAGATAATTGTTTGTAGGTGAAAATGGTTTCTGCTGATTTCGGTAATTGCAGGTGTGCAGGTGAGAAACAATTTAAACCCTAAACAATGTACTACAAGGGAGTACTTTAGATTCGAGGGATCAATCTGTACAAGTCCGGCCTAAACCAAGAAACGGCCGTTCCAGACTTGCTTCGGTCACAAAGTGAGACCAGAATAGTTGATTCTGGAAGAGTAGTTGGGTTACTACGACTTGTTATCAGAAAAGTGAGGGAGCTAACAAGGTGAGCTAGCAAGTAAGTATTTCTGAGTGTTGTATCTCCCGTATGAACTTGTTGTTCAATGGAAATAGGTAAGACCTATTTATACAAGTCGGAGTAAAAATGTACCCTGGTCTCATTAAGGAGTGCGGAAGTAAATGGGAGGAGGTGGTAACCGTATGCATGGAATTGATGTTCCATAAAGTGGTTAACGCATGAAACTGGTTTTCATGAAACTGCTAACGTTATGGAATTGATGTCCCATAAAGTTGTTATCGCATGTGCTTTATGTCCCTTGAACGTTTCACACATAACTTCCCGTATTTACTAACCGCCTCGTCCTTATGACACTTCCTTATGACGGGCGTAGTGTACGCCGCACGCTGTAAACCGCCAAACCAATACCCAAAGAGGATCCCCCAGTATGTGTTGATGCCTCGAATGTTTTGGAAAACATGTAGCACGTTGTTGTGGATTAGCAAGTCAAGCTTGGGAAACTTGCCAGCCTGGTGACCTTCGACGGTCGAGATTTTGCATCTTGAGAGGAGGGGCAACCATTGATCGTTGCACGCCTTCGTTTTGGTAGCCGCGTAGTGAGGGCCAACGTGGTGGCGCGGCTAGGCATGTCGTCGGCATGGCAAGGTTTGGCATGGCCAAACTTAGGTTTTCGGTCCAAAGGTTACCATGTGTCGTCTGGTAACCTTGGATGGCTAGGATTTGCTCCTGGGATTGAAGGACAACCGTTGATTGTTGCACACCTTCGTTTTGGTAGCCGCGTAGTGAGGGCCAACATGGTGGCGCGGCTAGGTTGGCATGCCGTTGGCGTGGCCAAACTTAGGTTTTCGGGCCAAAGGTTACCATGTGTCGTCTGGTAACCTTGGATGGCTAGGATTTGCTCCTGGGATTGAAGGGCAACCGTTGATTGTTGCACGCCTTCGTTTTGGTAGACGCGTAGTGAGGGCCAACGTGGTGGCGCGGCTAGGTTGGCATGCCGTTGGCATGGCAAGGTTTGGCGTGGCCAAACTTAGGTTTTCGGGCCAAAGGTTACCATGTGTCGTCTGGTAACCTTGGATGGCTAGGATTTGCTCCTGGGATTGAAGGGCAACCGTTGATTGTTGCACGCCTTCGTTTTGGTAGCCGCGTAGTGAGGGACAACGTGGTGGCGCGGCTAGGTTGGCATGCGTTGGCATGGCAAGGTTTGGCGTGGCCAAACTTAGGTTTTCGGGCCAAAGGTTACCATGTGTCGTCCGGTAACCTTGGATGGATAGGATTTGCTCCTGGGATTGAAGGGCAACCGTTGATTGTTGCACGCCTTCGTTTTGGTGGCCGCGTAGGGAAGGCTAACAGGGTGGTGCGGCTAGGGTGTGGTTAGGCTTGGCATGTGGGGCCAAGGGTTGGCCTTGGGCGTGGCTAGCTTTGGCTAGGTGCGATTTTAGTTTGGCATATGGGGCCAAGGGTTTGCCATGGGCGTATGGCGTGGCTAGGGACAAGGCAAGGGAGTTTGGCTTGGCATGATGTGACTAGCATGGCTAGGGCCAAGGAAAAGTGCGTTTGGCATGGCGCGGCTAGCTTGGCTAGGTTTGGTTTGGCTTGGCATGTGGGGCCAAGGGTTCGCCATGGGCGTATGGCGTGGCTAGGGCCAAGGCAAGGGCGTTTGGCTTGGCATGATGTGACTAGCATGGCTAGGGCCAAGGCAAAGTGCGTTTGGCATGGCGCGGCTAGCAGCTAGGTTTGGTTTGGCTTGGCATGTGGGGCCAAGGGTTCGCCTTGGGCGTGGCTAGCTTTGCCTAAGTGCGGTTTTGGCTTGGCGTGTGGGGCCAAGGGTTTGCCATAGTCGCATGGCGTGACTAGCTTAGGCTAGGTGCGGTTTTGGCTTGGCATGTGGGGCCAAGGGTTTTCCATAGGCGCATGGCGTGGCTAGGGCGTTTGGCTTGGCATGATGTGACTTGCATGGCTAGGGCCAAGGCAAAGTGTGTTTGGCATGGCGCGGATAGCTTGGCTAGGTTTGGTTTGTCTTGGCATGTGGGGCTAAGGGTTTGCCTTGGGCGTGGCTAGCTTTGGCTAGGTGCGATTTTGGCTTGGCATGTAGGGCCAAGGGTTTGCCATAGGCGCATGGCGTGACTAGCTTGGGCTAGGTGTGGTTTTGGCTTGGCATGTGGGGCCAAGGGTTTGCCATAGGCGCATGGCGTGACTAGCTTGGGCTAGGTGCGGTTTTGGCTTGGCATGTGGGGCCAAGGGTTTGCCATAGGCGCATGTCGTGACTAGCTTGGGCTAGGTGCGTGACCAAGCTAGGGTTTTGGGGCAAAGGTCGTTTGGTAACCTTAGACGGCCAGGATTTGCTCCTGGGATTGAAGGGCAACCGTTGATTGTTGCACGCCTTCGTTTTGATAGCCGCGTAGTGAAGGCCAGTATGGTGGCGCGGCATGGGGCCATGGCGAGGTGCGTTTGGCATGGCGCAGTAGGCGTTGCTGGCATGATTTGCCATTGGCACGAAGGTGCGGCTAGCATGGTTGGCATGCTTTGGCGCGGTCGGTGTGGCTGGCTGATAGACATATTTTTGTGTCTAATTTGTCTCGATTCTATATATTGATAGTGCTCATTTTTGTACTTATTATGGTGTTTTATTTGTGTATAGGTATTTTTGGCCAATAAACATTTTTGGAAAAATCGGCTCGAAAAGTTGCACCCGGAGGACACCTACTATTCGGACTCTCATAATGGATAAGGGGTACCCAGTTGATAAGGGCCACCTTAGGGCAGCTACTATTCGCACCCCACCAGAGGATAAGGGGCACACCATCTTCTCCGTTTGAAATCAGTTTTGGCGGGAGCGTATGCGTCGTCGCGCTTTTTTGATTCGAATCTATAGATGTTCCAAGGATATTTGATCGCATATTTGTGTTAGGCTGGACTCTAATTGATCAAACAGGGTTGATACATGCATTTGGATCGGTTACAATAAGCTGAATAATCGGGTTGACGTTAAACAGGGGAGAAGAGGATATATCGGGATGTTATGGGTTCTGTTTTGTTTAGTTCCGTGCAAATTAGGGAAGATTACCTTCTGAAGACATTTATCCTTTTTTTTTGAGAGTTTGGAAAGATCTAGAGGCCGCATATAGGAGAAAAAGAAAAGGAAAGTTCATGACTTTCGGCAAAAGAAAAAGAGGTTTAATCGAGACATGTTGGCTATATAAAGGTTGCTGGGAGTCGCAGGAGAAAACACAGATACTTTGGGGGAAGTTTAGAAGAGAACAGAACGCTGAAATCACGAGTTGGAGTTTTATTTCTGCCGCTGCAATACCAAGAACACGAAGAACATAAGACGCACATAGAACTGCCATGAGACAACTATCGCTATTCAACAGTGAGAACCTAAGTATCGTTTACCAACAGTGTTTACAACAGTCTTTCGTAACAGTTCCATTGTAACAGCTATTTTGTAACGCTGATACACCGTTGCAAACAGTCTGTGTTATTACTTTTCACTCTTTTAATCAACTTTTGAGCAACAAACACATATTTTGAGACATGATTAATATGAGGAGCTAAACCCCATTGATGAGGCGATAGAGGAAGCTATTTTTCCAACAAAAAGTGGTATATTTTATTTTATCTTTTTATTTGCAATTATTATATGATTATTTGCCTTGAACTATTATTGAATATGATTTTTATTTGAGTGATTGTGATCTATTTTGATGGAGTATGCTTAGTTTTAAGACTTTTGATGCTTCATACTTGGTATTTACAATTATTACTTTTGAAAATCTACTTGTTGCAATATTTTAGAATCAAATTAAACGAGAAAATTGCATAAATATAAGTATTGGTTTAACCACTTTGAACTTGGAAAATAGTGGAATCTTAGCCTCAGTGTTCTTTTAATATTGATATCATCTTTGTCAGTGTTTGCTATAATTTTTAGTGAGTTTTCTATTTTTGTTTTGAATTTAAGTCTAAAAAAAATCCTTCACAAGTTCGAGAATCGAATCACTTTTCTTACCACTTTACAAATAACTTCAAAAGCACATCAATTTTTGGCGCCGCTGCCGGGACTTGTGTTTAGGTTTTAGGTTTTAGGTTTTAGAGTTATTTCTATTTTTATTTTTTATATTTTTGTTGTTCTCTTTTACGCCTTTGGTATTTTTCAATTCTTTTCAGATTTGGAGCGAAGCTACAAGGAAAGAAAAAGTGCTATAAAAGGAAAGCATCTTCCAAAGAAGGAAAGAAAAGAGGAATTCAAAAGGAGTGAAGAAGAAGATTTTGTATATAGCTATTTTGTTTTATTTTTATAAACTGTAAATAAGGTTGTATTTTTGTAATTTTTCTTTTTATTTTAGGACACTTTTTGGACTTTATTTTTGGACTTGGACTTTATTATTTTAAACCCTACGGAAGGGTTAAAAATTAAATAAAACTGTTTGCAGGGAAGGACGACAGTTACGATACTGTCTCGGCCCCTCGGGTTCGTACACTGACATAGGAGTCGGTGGCTGAGTCGACTTCAACGGTTCATCGCCCGTCTGGTACAGGAGGTAACACTCTATCCACCCACGAATCCCCTGTCAGTGGGTTTTAATTTTGTGTGGCAACTCACATCCCTGCAATAGAATGTCGAACTGGTATTACAATAGCCAATACAACGAATATCCGACTGAGTTTCAAAATGGACGTTACTACTTTGACCATAATGTGAATAGTGGTTGGGAACATCAGCCTTTTGAAGGTTATGGTCCATACCATGGTGAGCCCAATTACTATCCATACGCCCACCGGTCATACGAGCAAAATTCCTCTCTACTAGAGTCCGCACGTAAGTTAGCTGAGTCAGCACAAAAGTTACTTGAGTCGACACGTAGTTCAATTTGAGATGAATAACTTAGTTATGGACGAAAGCAATACAACGTGTGAACCTTCTTTCCTAGATAAAATCGGGGAAGTCATGTGAGTCGACTCGAGAAAATGTTGTTAGAGGCCCGGAAAGAAGCGCTCAAGATAGTCTTAATTTCCAATATAGTGTTTCCAATAGTACGTTTGAAAATGAGGATAGTTATTTGCATAATCAAGATGACGAGGATAAAATTGGTAACACTACTTGTTTAGATGAGGTTCAACCATTTTCATGTTATTATAATGATGATTATGATGAGGATAGTGTTGATGAAGAATTTGAAATAAGTAGCCATAGTGATCAGGAATTTGTTACTCCAAATGAACTTAATAATGATAATGTTTCTAGTTCAAATCCAAATAATTTTAATAATTATTCACCTATTCAAAAGGACGAGGATTTGACTAGATATACCCCCGTTTTAGACGATGTAGTATTTCCTTATGATTACGAAGCTGATGATAGTTTTGAGGAACGAGTTTATTCTGAGAATATTGTTTTAGAGTCTAGTGATTTAGAAACATTAATCTTAGACAAAGAAAATGAACTCGTAGAGATGAGTGAGGATGTACCTGACTTAGAAGAATCAATTGACCATTTCGGGGAATCGAGATGACCTTGAAATTAGGGAAGTTGTGACTAGTCTTTCTAGAGACCTTTGAAAACTCTAAGTTTGGGGGTGATTATCATTCTCCATGTGCTTTAACTCTTAGAAAGGTCCCTCACTTGGGACTTGACATATGTGCCTCAACCATTTTACAAGATTATCTTCATACATGTTTTCCTGAACCTAATAATGTCCGGGACGAAATTCAGTTGTTAGAAACCCATCCTCTGGTTGATTTGGTTTATCCCGGCTATGATACCCAGATTGACTTTGTTTTCCCACCAAATATTTTTCTTCCAAATGTGGGAACGTATGAGTTTCAAATGTGTCACCTATTAAGTTTTAATACTGAGCCTAAGTACTTTAGGAAATTAGTATCGACACATTTACTTTTGATTGACCGCCAGTTTCATCGTGGTCAATTGTGTGAGTCAAAACTGATTGACTTTAAGGATCCGCAATTATTCAGGTTATTATTATGTGCTTCTAAGTTCTTATTTGAGTTTTTGAGACTTTACAACTGAACCAGGATCTTAGCTTTGAGGAATTCAAAGACATGAAAATATTTTATCTCGACCCGAGTTATAGAGCCCGAACTCGAACCACGGCTAGATGTAGTTGTCTTAAACAGAAACTAGACAAGGGTTTGCTTTATTTGTCCATTGCATGTTGCGAGATTCCTTTTACTTGTGATAGCTCTATTTGGTTTTGATGACCCACAGATATTTCGGCTATTACTTTATGATTTTATAAGGTGACTAATCCTTTCTTAGTCTGGCTGGAGACTTTAAACTTAGCACTTCTTGGGAGGTAACCCAATATTCATGCGACACGGTAATATATTTCCTTAACTCTTTCACTTCAAATGGTAACAGTTTCTCCTTGTTCATGCTTTAAATTTTATCTTTAGAACAATGAGGACAATGTTAGATTTAAGTTTGGGGGTATGGAGAAACTTTTTGTTAGTTGCAATAAATAAACTCCAGAGCCTAGAAATTTATGTTGATTAAGGATGGCACTAACCAATATAAGTGTGTAGGATCATAATATCGCGACATCAATACTTCGCGAGATTATTAAACGACAGCATTGCGAAGGTGTCGCAGGGAAGTAATATAAATGACGCAATGGATGACGACAGCCAGAACATGAGAAAGGTGTGAAGATTCAGCGAGATTTAGGAGTGTCGCGAGGATGAACACTTATACACTTGCGGTACGTCGCGAGTAATTCCCGAAAATAAAGGAATGACTTAGTTTTGTCATCCTTTGTGTAATACCCTATATAAAGGGCTGAATAAGTCTGTTGTGAGGAGGTTCTTTTTGAATTGTTAAGCAAGTCATTAGGAGAGAGAAAATTTAGAGTGATTGTAATTTCTTTAGCTCCGTTCTATCTTCCTCTGTAAACATTTCAAGAAAATAATCAATAAAATCTATAGTTATTCATCTTCAAATGGATTAGTTGAGTAAATTCTAGTGAGGGGTGTAGTGTGGGATTTCCTGCAACTACATATGCGCTAGAAACAGGGATTGAACGAAGATCAACATTGTGATTTGGACAAATTTGGAGTAATAAGAAAAGAATTTCATACAATTTACGGCAAATTGCAGAAATTAAGAAATGGCTAGAAGAAGGAATGCATCAGAACAACCAACAATTGTAAGAAGAAGCGGGAGATTAGCTGGAGAAAGGAGAAATGAAGTAGGTGAACCATCAAGAATAAACGCAAGAGATAGAGAAGAAGGTCAAATTCAACCACCAATTCAACCAGCACCAAATAGAGTAATAGATTATGATAGGGTGAGTGTGCATACATGGAGATCAGATTCTATGGAAGAAAGAGAAGAAGTGCAACAATTGATAAATAATGGACAAGAGGAGAGAAATCGAGAAGAGATGGGAAAAACAACTCATAGAAATGAAGAAGTCGCAGCATTAGAAGCATTGAGACAAACAATACATGAAGAAAGGCGATTAGAAGGAAGAACGTGCAAATTTAACAAGGCAAAACCATGAGTTAAGAATGGAAAATATGAGGTTGCAGAATAGGAGGTCGAGAAGTAACACCAGGTCAAGATCAGGATCGGTTAGAGATGATATGAGGAGAATATTACTGTAGAAAATGTTAATGAAGAAAATCTAGAAAGAGAGCCAAATCTCGATGAAGGATCTTTGCGAAAGAAGGGAAATAGTGTGTATTCCACGTCCTGAGATTTTACAGAATGTCCAAAATGACGGAAATCAAGGAAATAGGCAGCAGAATGGTCCAATTGATGAAGAATATCAGGAAGAAGGAAGAAGAATACTGCATGGGAGAGAAACACAGAGGAAACAAAAGGAGATTGAAGATGACATCGAAAAGCATTATATTGAACAAGCGCGTCTAGCTTGTGAAAGGGAAAGATTAAGAGTAGAAATGGAAGAACGGGAATTGGAGGAAGCAATTCGGCAGAACAATCATGACAATCGAGAAAGAAGGCGCGAGCGAAATCGCAACAATGGAAATATCAATGAAGAATATGAAAGAATACAAAGGAGAGCTGATAGACAACCAAGAAGAGAAAATGATAGATACAATGGTGTGCGAATTCGTGAACGAGATGAAGGAGAAAGTCGCAGAGAAAGAAGAGAAGAAAATGTTGAACAAGAAAATCAAGGTAGACATGAACGAGAAGAGAGAGGCGAGCTAAAAAGACCAATAAATTCGAACCACGATGTAAATGAACAAATCTTAAGAGAGTTGGCGAGAGATGAGAGGAATGTTGAACAATAGAAGAGGAGGAGGAAGAAGACAATTGGATGAGGCCATCGAAGAAGGCTGCGAAAACCCCCTTTACACTAGAGGTGCGGTTAGGAGGAATATCCCCAAAGTGCAATTTACCCGCATTAACTTGAGCATTTTTGATGGAACAACTTGCGCAATACAACACATCAAAGCGTATGTGAGATGTATGCTACTGATGGGAAAATCATGACGCCATATTGTGCAAATATTTCGCATCAAGTTTAACAGGAGAAGCACTGAAATGGTTTGAGGGTTTACCAAGAAACACAACCACGTCATTCAATCATTTACAAGCTATATTCTTAGGGGCATATATAAGTAATAACTCCTCGCGACAGGAATTGAAGATGTATTTGGGCTGAAACAAAGAGTTGGCGAAAGTTTGAGACACTTAACTGTGAGGTGGAAGACAATGTGTAGAGAAATGGCTGGACGAGTGGATGAAAGATATCTTATTCTATCATTCATAAATGCTATGTTCGCAACCAATTTGTTATATATTCAAGTTTTTAGAGTCAAGAATATAATTACAATGACTGAGTTGCGAGAACTTCGGGAGGAATATATTGCTCTAGAGGAAAGACAAAATGAGATGGAATCATACCCGATTGCGAATACAAATCCAAATCTGCGAATGCAAACTTATTACCCAAATTGATAAATACGATGAGCGAGCACTTCGCAAGGGCAACAAGAAAAGATAATAGATGATGGGCAGCCAAAGATAGTAGCTATGGGAAGTCATGATCAGGAAGAATATGAAAGAGAAAGGAACTATTACAACCGTGGCGGCAATAACAAAATTCAAAGACTTGATCATCCACAAGAAACTTATGGAGGTCGAAGGCAGAATTATCATGGAGGGCAGCGAAGTCACAGAGTAGTATGGGAGGAAATCAAAATGCCACCATTAAATACTAGTGTGGAAAAAATATGGGAAGCTATACTCTTGATGGAAAACATACCTGCACCATGGAATATGGGGAATGAGCCACCACCAAGTGATAGAAGTCACGAGTTGTTCGTTCTTACCACCGCTTTCATGGACACCTAACAAATGACTGCAGAAATATAAAAAGAATCATCCTCAGAATGATTGATCAAGGAAAGCTGAATCATTTTCTAAAAGGTAAAGAGAAGGTTCAACCGTTACCACCACCGCCAGAAATGCACAGGACAAATTCAGCAAAGGGGAAAGAAACATTCGTAATAGAAGTTGGAGCGAAAGCTAAAAATTTGTTTTGCAACTCTATTATACATTCATACCGAGCAATTGAAGATTTTCATGATAATGTTCTCAGTAGGGTCTTTGCGAGGGATGCTGATGATAGAGAAGTGATGAACATCGCGAAGGCGTCGCAGATTAAAAGAATGGCAAATGCAAATTATTTCTTTCACTCTGAAGAAGAGATTCCCAAGCGAGAGAGGCGCATGATAACCCATTGGTCGTAAAATTGGAAATTAATCCAAAACCTGTAGATGGCGAAGATGATGAAGCGAGAAAACTCTGGGCGATCAATAGAATATTAATTGATACGGGAGCTCGGTAAACATTCTTTTTTACCATACTTACAAGACTATGGGTGGGAAGGATGAAGAATTGATACCTTCGACATACAAAATATATGGTTTCAATGGCACAGCGAATAAGCCTAAAGGAGAAGTTCATATGAGAATACCCTTGCAAGGATTATCAACTGAAATTTTGTTCTGTGTAGTCGATGTGGAGTCCCCTTATAATGCATTGATCGGAAGGCCATGGTTGCACGAAATTCTGGGTGTAGCGTCGACGTATCATCAATGTATAAAGTTTCCTCATCCTAGCGGTGTTGGAGTTATAAAGGGAGATTGGATGGAAGGACAAAAATGCTATGAGATACATCGCGAAGCAAGTGCATGGAAACAGTGGAAAATCATGATGGAAAGGAATCATTAAAAGATTTGAATGGTGCAGAGGCAAAGAGCAGCAGGAGCAAAAAGTGTAAGAAATGAATAATCATCAAAAAGCAATGACAAAAGCATATTAAGGGTAAGAGGAAGAAAAAATAAATGAAGAGGAAATACGCGAGAATCTCGCCATCAAGAATGTATGACAATTTGATTGAAGAATTGAAAAACAAAAATGAATAGACAATGTAAGATTGTGCGATAGCTTCGCAAACAAAATGAATGATTGAATGAATTAACAAAAATGAAAGAGTGAGTGAATGGGACAAACCTTTATGGCGTACACCCTAGTTCGCGAATGATATTTCGCAAGAGGCAAATGTAAGACCTAAAGTGCGTCATATAGGGGGTATCTCTTGACATGGCTCAGTGAAAAGGTTACACCGCTCCTGGAACCTGAGTCATGGAGATTTGGGGCCCATGAAAGCCTATCCAGGAGAGATACCTTGGATTTCCAACTATATATATAAGGTTATACCCTGGTTTGACGCCCGAGGGTCTCTTCCAAGGAGTCGAGTGTATGCTCAAGGCGCCGGGGTACACGGTTGAGCCAAGAGTGCACAGGGCATTTGAAGTGTCTCGGCCATTCTTGGCAAGTCTTGGCATATCTTTGCACTCGACCCGAAGAAAACTCCACTTAGGGTGCAGTCTCGTAACCATAAACCATATAGGTATAAGGGATAAGAGGCTGCGAAAACAACTGGTTGTTGTTAAGACCGGATGGGAGGAGCTAGTCTTGTATGGCCGATGTACGCCTCCTTGAAGGGGCAACCAGGGAGAAGATAAGGGCGGCACTCTCCATTAGGGAGCTGATAAGTGTCAAAAGACGCAAATGTCATGAGGCTTTATTTTCGCAAGGAAATTTAGGCTTGTCATATTTGTGCGATGATCCTGAAGAGGCAATAATACTAATGCAAAGATAAGGCGAGATCAATGGGTTTTTACATGAAAATGTAAAGACGTCCTGCGATCACGTCGCAAAGACGACAATGTAATGGGATTTTAAATTCGCAAGAATATTTAAGCCTGTCATATTGTCGCAAGTAAAATTTCCTGCAGAGGCAAAAATACTTAAGAAATGATAAGACAAGGTCAATGGGTCATTACATGAAAATGTAAAGACATCCTGCGATCTTGTCGCAATGAGGGGTGGCGCAATAAGACCTTTAATTAGGAAGGCAAAATAAGACCACACAAGAAATGATAAGGCAAGATCAATAGATATCTTCATTTGAGAAGACGTCCTGCGATCTTGTCGCGATGATGCACTTCAACATAAATAAAGATAAGGAAGCAAGTGAGCTTGCGAAAATGATTATATTTCTTTATATAGAATTGCCAAATCTCTATAAATAACAGAGGCAAAGCTCAGAGGTTTCATTACTCAGAGATAATTGATCAAATCTCTCTTTTGAAAATAAATAACAGAGGCAAGTATGGGAATGTATGAGATGAAATTTTGTTATTCATTTTCATATGATAGATTTATGCATAAAGGAGACAAGGAAATAAAGATTAAAGAGGAACTGCTTGATTAATATGTGCAAATAAAGGAAATAAAGATTGAATTCATATTTAGCAATCCAAGAAATTTACGATAAGGGGCTACGAAAAGGAAGATTAAAAGGGTATATATACGAGATATTACAAGAAGCGAAAGAAGAAAAAGAAGTTATTTCTTTGTTGATTCTTCTTCTTTGTCAGATTCTTCGATTCCATCATTCTTTTCGCCAGACTCTTCTTCTTCGCTAGCTTCACTATCAGAAACGTCCGAGAAAGGCATATTTTTAGGAATATCATCAAGAAGACAAGGGTATGAATTAAGAGGAATGTGGTGATCATTGCAGACTGCTTCAATAGTTTGATTGCGAAAACGAACAACATCGTTATTAAAATTCGCTACTGTAGCTTGCAGTTGTTTCTTCAACTTGGAATACTTGTTGTCGCGAATAGAGAGGTCTTTTGCGAGTTGTTCTTTTTCAGATTCAAGTTCTTCAATCCTTGTCTGAAATCTCTTCTCGGCTTTTGCAAACAAGTGACAATAAGTTAATAGCAATACTACAGAAAAAAGGAGTAATAAAGTAAAAAAATAAAATAAATAATAAACAACCTTCTCTGTCAGAAATCATATCTTTAACCAAGGCAGTATGCTCGGCATAAAGACTAACATCAACACCTAAGTTATTTCTGGCATTATCTAGAACCTTCTGTAGGACCAGAATATCGCGACAACAATATTTCACGAGATCAATATATAACAGCACTGCGAAGGTGTCGCAAGTAAATAATTTAAATGACGCATCAAATGACGACAATCAGAATATGAGAAAAGTGTGAAGACTTGGCGAGATTTAGGGGTGTCGCGAGGACAAGCAGTTACACACTCGCGAGGATTCGCAAGTTATTTTCGAAAATAAAGGACAACCTAGCTGTCATCCACTATGTAATACCCTATATAAAGGGTCGAGTAAGTCTGTTGTGGAGAGGTCTTTTTGAATTGTGAAACAAGTCATTAGGAGAGAGAAAGGAAAGAGAGATTGTAATTTCTTTAGCTTTGTTCTACATTTCTTTGTAAATCTTTCAAGAAAACAATTAATAAAACACATCATTGTTCATCTTCAAATGGATTGATTAAACAGATTTGAGTTAGGGGTGTAGTGTGGGAAATCCTGCAACTACATATGCGCTAGAAACAGGGACGAACAAGATTGAAGATTCAAGAGTACAATTAAAATCGCTTAAATCAAGAAAATGAGAAAGGAAAAGGTTAAATCAGATGAGATAGAAGAATTAAGAAGCAAGGAACATAGTGAAGAAATGGAATACAATTCAATTACAAAAGCAATGGTTAATGAATTCCATGAAAATATTAGAGGAAGGATACATAAACGAGATTTCGAAGGAAAGAAGATTATAGATGAGGAGAAAACATCGTCTTTGAAGGAATGGGAAAAGCAGAAAATAACATTCACAGCCGCGGAAGTTCCTAGAGAAAATTTGAATCATACATCTCCACTAGTGATCACGATAAATGCAAGCAAAAAAAGAGAAGAATCGGCAAAGGAAGCGGAAGAATGGGAAATAAATAGAACTTTGGTGGATACGGGGAGTTTGGTGAGTATCATGTTTTACCATACTTACAAAAAATTAGGATATAAAGATGAAGAAATGAGTTCTCCAAGATATAATATTCATGGTTTTGGAAAATCTATAACAAGTACCAAAAGGGGAGATGAAATTGCGAATTTTACTTGGAGAAATTGAAACACAAGTGACATTAAGTGTAGTGGATATGGAATCGCCATACCACATATTGTTAGGGAGACCTTGGGTACATGCGATTAAGGCGTAGCATCAACACTTCATCGGTGCATCAAATTTCTGTCCGAGTGGAATTGGTGAGATCAGAGGAGATATTGATAAAGGAAGAATATATTATCAAATCGAGGTAAAGCATTATGAAGGGCAAATGAAGAAGCGAAAAGATCGCAGGAAGATGATAAAAGCAGCTAAGAAAGAAGAGGAATTTAGAATTTACATGATAAGGGCAAAAGAAGGAAAAGGAATACCTGGCGAAATCATGGGAGAAGGGAGTGAGTTTGCGAAGGAAATAAGAGGACCAACTCCTATGGGAGAACCGAAGTCTAGCTATGTCGCAGCAGAACAAACAAAAGAAGTGAATGTTGGAACCGAGGAGGAGCCTAAAATCTTAAAAATTGGGACTAAAATGGAAGCGGATGAAGAGAAAAGAAGCTGTTGAGTTGTTGCGAGATTATAAAGACATTTTCGCATGGGATATGGATGAAATGCTGGTATAGATCCATCCGTGGCTTGCCATAAATTGGAAATTGACAAGAATGTAAAACCCTTTAAACAAAGAATTAGAAAGATCGCGACAAACATATCATCCTCAAATAGAAGAAGAATTGCGAGAAAATGTTGGACGCGGGAATTATTAGACAAGCAAAATATCCCGAATGGATAGCAAATATGGTTATAGTTCCAAAGAAGAAAAAAGGAATAAGAATTTGTATAGACTTTCTTGATCTAAATAAAGCTTGTCCTAAAGATAGTTTCCGTTACGAGATATTCCACAATTGGTTGAAGCGGCAGGAAATGAAAGGATATCTTCTCTTGATGGATACAAGGGTTACAATCAAATTCCTCTCGCAAGAAGAAGACCAAGAACATACTGCTTTCTTTGCTCCAAGAGGATTGTACTGTTATACAAAAATGCCATTTGGTCTGCGAAATGCCGGTGCGACATACCAAAGGATGGTGGAGAAAGTGTTCGCGAGATGGATACATAAAACATTGGAGGTATATGTTGATGATATGTTAATAAAAAGTAGAAAAGCAAAAGACCACGTACATGATTTGAAAGAAATTTTTGAACAAATGAGGCAATTTAATATCAAAGTAAACCCAGAAAAATGCACCTTTGGGGTCGCCTCTGGAAAAATTTTAGGGTACATTGTATCCAAACAAGGAATTCAAGTCGACCCAGAAAAAGTACAAGCAGTTCGCGATATGCCAACACCGGCGACAATAAAAGATGTTCAAAAGTTAAATGGGTTGTTAGCTTCGCTAGGGAGGTTCATCTCGCGATCGTCTGACAAATGCAAGCACTTTTTCAACATCCTTAGAAAGGGATCAAAGTTTAAATGGACAGATGAGTGTGAGAAAGCCTTGCAAGGAAGAAAAGAACATTTAATGGACATATCAATTTTGCAAAAAGCGGAAGAAGGAGAGGAATTGTTGATCTATCTTGCGACAACTTCACATGCATTAAGTGCGGTGTTCTGCGAGTGGGACGTGAGGAGTAGAAAAACCAATTTATTACATCAACAAAACTTTCAACGCTGCGGAAAGGAATTACTCAAAAATTGAAAAACTAATCTTAGCATTAGTTTATGCAACATTTAAGCTTCGTATATATTTTCAAGCGCATGTTGTCAAGGTGGTGACAAAAGTACCAATAGAATCGGTGATGAAGAATTCAAAGAGGTCGGGAAGAGTTGAGAGATGGAATGCTCAAATAAGTCATTGCAAACTCAAATATGAAATACTATCTTCGCCAAAATCACAAAGGTTGTCGCAGACTTTTAGTGAGAATTCCCTTTGGAAGAAGATGAATCGGTAGAAGAAATGATGGATGTTGAGGAAGAACATGGAGATCCGAAAGATTTGTTAACGGAGCCGAATAGATGGGAAATATTGGTAGATGGGTCATCAAATGGAGAAGGAAATGGAATAGGAATTGTTGTGATATCGCGAGAGGGTAATAAAATAGCTCTTTCTTTCGATTGGAGTTTGCATCAACAAATAATGAAACAGAGAATATGAAGCTATAATACATGCCTTGCGATTTGCAATAGAAATGAAGCTGGAGAATGTAAGGATTACTAGTGATTCACAATTGGCAATTCGCCAGATAAAAGAAGAATATGCTATAAACGAATTGTCTTTGCAAAAATATAAGAAACTTGTTGACGAGTTGTCGACGCAGATACCAAGAATAAAGTGGAGACATATATCAAGGAGAAATAATAGACTCGCAGACGCTTTTGCTTTTATATCAAGTATGATGACAGATCCGGTTGCGAGAAATATTAAAATACAAACACTTTCGATGCCGTCAATTGACAAAGAAGAAGAACAAGAAACCGATGTAATGGTAGTAGAAGATGGAACACAAACACTCTGCGAAGAAGATTGGAGAGCGGAGCTTCATGCATATTTGATGACGGGAGAAACACCAAGAAATAGATTGGAGACACACAAATTAAAAAGCCGAGCAACAAATTATGAATTAAGAGATGGAGTGCTATACCGACGATCTTTTAACGGGCCTTCACTTAGATGTTTAACAAGAAAGGAAGGAGAAATCATATTGAAGATGTTGCATAGTGGGGATCTTTGGTAATCACAGCGGAGGAAGATCTTTAGCGTATAAAGCAAAAATGCGGGGTTATTATTGGCCATATATGCATGAGGACTTGAAACAAGTATCAAGGCGTTGCGAGGATTGCCAAAGGCATGGGAAGAAAATACATGCACCAGGAGCTCCGTTAAATTCTTCAACAAGTGTTTGGCCATTTGGAAAGTGGGGATTAGACATTGTAGGACCATTTTTACCAAGAACGGGACAGAGAAGATATTTGATCGTCGCTACAGATTATTTCACAAAATGGGCAGAGGTGAAAGCGGTACAACATATTCGCGATAAGGATGTTTTTACTTTTATATTTGAGAACATTATATGTAGATTTGGAGTTCCAGCACAGTTGGTATCTGACAATGGGAAGCAGTTTGAAGGACAAAATATAGAATTGTTACTTAATGCATTTCAGATACGATGTGGGAAATCAACTCCTCTATACCCACAGGCTAATGGTCAAGCAGAGGCGACGAATAAAACAATAGCAGATATATTGAAGAAAAAACTGGAAGGATACAATAAAGGATGGTGCGAACAAGTACCCAATGCGGTATGGGCTTATAATACAACTAGAAGAGAAGCTATAGGCATGTCCCCTTTTTGTTTAACATATGGAGTTGAAGCTGTACTCCCAACAGAAGTGAAAATTCCAACTACAAAGAAAGAAGCTTGGGAGAAAAATCTTAGTGCGGGTAACATCTTAATCAAGTTAGATGAATTAGAAGAAAAAAAGAGAGAGAGCACTACAGCATATGGAGAATTACCAGCGAAGATTGGCCAGAGAATATAACAAGCGTGTCAAGATACGTGAATTTCAGCCAGGTGATTTGGTGCTGCGAGAAACACCTATATATCAGCGAGAAAATGGTGGCAAGCTGGCAAGAAAATGGGATGGACCTTATATTATCAAGGAGATAGTTGGCACAGGGGCATATAAATTAATGGATCCACGAAGGCAAAGATGTAGGGCAAAAATTAGATAGGCCGTGGAATAGGTTATATCTCAAGAAATATTATCCATAGAAGATGGGAGAAATAGAATGAGTTGGTAATGTAATGTTTTCGCGACAGATAGATTGCGAGATCAATGGAAATAAAGCAAGATTGTGCGATAACCTTCACAGACAAATGATTGAATAAATTGATAAAATGAATGAGTGAGTGAATGGGACAAACCTTTATGGCGTACACCCTAGTTCGCGAATGATACTTCGCAAGAGGCAAATGTAAGACCTAAAGTGCGTCATATAAGGGGTATCTCTTAACATGACTCGGGTGGAAGGTTACACCGCTCCGGAAACTGGGTCATGGAGATTTGGGGCCCATGAAAGCCTATCAGGGAGATACCTTGGATTTCCAACTATATATATAAGGTTATACCCTGGTTGGACGCCCGAGGGTCTCTTCCAAGGAGTCGAGTGTATGACCAAGGCGCCGAGGTACACGGTTGAGTCAAGAGTGCGGGGAGAATGGAACTTCCTTACCACTCTTGACAAGTCTTGGCACATGCATTTGCACTCGCCCGAAGAAAACTCCACTTAGGGTGTAGTCTCGTAACCATAAGCCATATAGGTATAAGGGATAAGAGGCTGCGAAAACAACTGGTTGTTGTTAAGACCGGATGGGAGGAGCTAGTCTTGTATGGCCGATGTACGCCTCCTTGAAGGGGCAACCAAGGAGAAGATAAGGGCGGCACCCTCCATTAGGGAGCTGATAAGTGTCAAAAGACGCAAATGTCATGAGGCTTTATTCTCGCAAGAGAATTTAGGCTTGTCATATTTGTGCAATGATCCTGCAGAGGCAATAATACTAACGCGAGGGTAAGATGAGATCAATGGGTTTTTACATGAAAATGTAAGAACGTCCTGCGATTTCATCGCAAAGACGACAATGTCGCGGGATTTTATGATCGCAAGAACATTTAAACCTGTCATATTGTCGCAAATACAAATCTCTGCAGAGGCAAAAATACTTAAGAAACGATAAGACAAGATCAATGGGTCATTACATGAAAATGTAAAGACGTCCTGCGACCTTGTCGCAATGAGGGGTGGCAAAATAAGACCTTTACTTAGGAAGGCAAAATAAGACCACACAAATAATGATAAGGCAAGACCAATGGGTCATTACATGAAAATGTAGAGACATCCTGCGATCTTGTCGCAATAACGGCATTCAAGAAAGATCTTTAAACATTTTTGATATAGGCAATCGAGATCTTTCCATCGCGAGAAAGATTACAACAAAAGGTTTAATGGAAAATAAAGGGATTACTTGATAAGGTGGCGAGATGAGTTCTTATAATAAGAAAGAAATAGAAACTAATTCATCCAAAACCAGACTTAGTACTTTGCAATCAAAAAGAAAAATTCAACAAAGTTACAAAGAAACTTAATTCTCTACATCAACTTGCTCAGCTGAAGGAGATGGTAAAGATTCTTCAACAATCTTATCAGCTTCACCCTCGCCAGTTGAAGGGTTTTCATCAGAAATTCTTTCGGAAGGTTCCTTATTGATAACTTCATTATTAGCGAGGTCTTCGCAGCTTTCATAATCATAATCACTGTCAGGAGAGTTGGGTACTTCATCATCTTCAACATCCAATGGCTCAACATAGACAGGATCAAGGGATTTAGAAAGTAAGATATTATTCACAAGAACTTCTGCTTTGGGAGGAAATTGACGAAGAAGTGCTTTTTGTTGATTTCTACTCTGGATATCTTTAAGATGATTAAGGTAGTTAAACCTCCTTCTGGCTCGGTCGCGAGATTGGGCAAGAGAAGCAACTAGAGTTGCATTTTCCTTGCGAATTTTATCATGCGCCGCTTCCAAAGTAGATAGAGAATAGTGAAGATTTTTCTCAGATTCTGCAGGAGTAAAGAAAGACATTAAAATTATAAGGTGGAAAGTGGTATAGAAAATTAGAAAAGAAAAATAATGGAAAAGGCAGTCAAATTTTATGACTACCTTCCTTCTGCGAGACAAGATATTGAGTAAGGGCCAAGCAATTATTCCCAGATTTTCCATGGCATTATCAAAACCATCACCGACAAGACCTTTTAACCGCGATCGCAAGCTCTTTTCGTTAGAAATCAATAACTTATTTTGATTCGCAAGAGAAGAATGGGATTCTTTTAACTTGGTATAATCATCCTTGAGTTGGTTGGTTTTCACACTTAGATTTATTCTATTATTCTGAATAAGTTTATCTCTTTCAATGGTAGTATCTTCAAGTTTAGTTTTCGGTAGGCGAGATAGATTTGTTCTTGCTCATTCAATGATTTTTTACAAACAGCAAGTTGTTGCGAGGATATCGCCACTTTATCCAATAAAGCTCGCTTCTCTTGAGATAAAGTTCCATTTTCATCTGATAAGGTTTCCAACTCCAAATTAGATTTATTCAAAGCATATGAGAGACGCGACACTTCATTACTTAATAATTCTTGGTTTTGAACTAAGCGAGATGTTTTCTTGAGAAAGATTATTTATTTGATCCATAGAAAATGTATGGAGATTATCTAAACGATTATATTGCTCCATCCAGGCGTCTCTTTCCACTCGAGTTTCTTCTACAATAGATTCCAGTTGGTATATCTCCATCTTACGTTTCTGGTGCAAAACTTGAGAGTCGAACCAAGTTTTTAAAAAAAAAAAAAAAAAAAAAAAAAAAAAAAAAAAAAAAGGGGGGGAGGAGAGATACCTTTTAATTCTTCATTCTTCTTGCGAAGGTTATCGCGGTCCAACAAAGTATTATGAAGATTATTCTTCAAAGTCTTAATTTCTTGTTCTAAGGATACTCGCGATATCGTATCGGAACCAAAGTATTTACCCAAAGATTCGAAAACGCTAGATTTGGTGGGATCAATGGAGGCTTTTTTAACATCATTCATGGTATCTGATAAGATTTTAAAAGCTATGTCTATCCCTTCCAAATTTTCTTTGCTAAGAGAGATAGATTTTGAGGAAGAAGAAATGGTAGAGGAAGAAGGAAAAGTTGAGTCACCCATAGTTATAAGACCGCCAATTGGAGAGACCTGATCAATAGGTGGAGGCGAGGTAAAAGTAAAAGTAGGAATAGGCATGTCTGAAGAATTTCATTCGCAGAAAATTCAGGGATTGATTTATCCTGCGATGACACTGTAGGGAATGGTACATTATCTTGAGAAGAAGAAATGGGATTATCTTGCGAAGAAGTCTCTGCAATAGGAGATTTGCCTTGCGAAGACATCGTAGGGAAAGAAGAATGCTTGAATCCCGAAAAAAGGAACAGTTGGAGCAGCGACGAGAGGCATCTAATGTATTATGGCGAGACCTTTTGGGAGATCTATCATCATTCTTATTATCCTGCGAATAATAAATCAACTAAGAAACAGAGGCAATAAAATTGCTATTAAAGGAGTAAATATTTCTAAAAATACCTTACTACTCATGAGGTTGTTTTTTGGAAGCCGAGAGACTTGATTGCGAAGAAGATTTTGGTTGCGAACCGGTGGGGATGTTAGGGTTCACCACGGTATATTTAGAGCTGGGTTTGTTCTTCTTTGAAACAAAAATGGCGAAAGAAATATCAAAAGAAGAACAAAATCAAGATGAAGTAATTTCAATAAGGGAGATCAATCAAGAGAATAATCAAAATCAATGAAAATAACGAACCTGGATGCCATGAAAACGATAATGAGAAAGATAATAAAAAGAAGAGGATGAAGATAAATAGCGAGGAAATAGTTGCGAGACGATGAAGAAGATATAGAAGAAGAGAAGGAATGGTTTTCACAAAAAGCAGTTCTCCTTTAAATAGAAGAAAAAAGGGTGTAGGATAACATTAAATATCTAGGTAGAAAGAGTAATTTTAGACACGTGTAAACGGTCATCCCAAGATTCAAGGAATCAAATTTCTGTGGGAAATTGAAGATATATTACTTCTTGTTCACTTCGCAAAGCTTCGGAACCTCGCAAAAGAATAGAGGCAAGTACGTACTTTTCAAGTCCAGTATTCTTTCGCTCGTTCCTTCATCAACAAATGTCAAAGATCACCACAATAACAAATTTTTCCTTAAAAATCGCTCTCCAAGCGATATTCAAGGAAAAAGAGGCAAGATGTAGGACCAGAATATCGCGACAACAATATTTCACGAGATCAATATATAACAGCACTGCGAAGGTGTCGCAAGTAAATAATTTAAATGACGCATCAAATGACGACAATCAGAATATGAGAAAAGTGTGAAGACTTGGCGAGATTTAGGGGTGTCGCGAGGACAAGCAGTTACACACTCGCGAGGATTCGCAAGTTATTTAGAAAATAAAGGATGACCTAGCTGTCATCCACTATGTAATACCCTATATAAAGGGTCGAGTAAGTCTGTTGTGGAGAGGTCTTTTTGAATTGTGAAACAAGTCATTAGGAGAGAGAAAGGAAAGAGAGATTGTAATTTCTTTAGCTTTGTTCTACATTTCTTTGTAAATCTTTCAAGAAAACAATTAATAAAACACATCATTGTTCATCTTCAAATGGATTGATTAAACAGATTTGAGTGAGGGGTGTAGTGTGGGAAATCCTGCAACTACACCTTCGCAGCCCAAGCGAATTCATCGTCATTATTTATAACAAGAAGTGAACGGATTTGATTTTCTCGTTCGTTAAGTATGGCATTTTGGCGAAGAGATGCATCTCGTTCAATTTGTACTTCGAGAAGAGATTTTTGAAATTTTGCTAATGCCTGTGCGCCATTATTAGCAATGCGATCTTTGTCATCTATAAGGCTACTAATTTTCTCTCTTAAAGTGTCAGTTTTTTCATGGGAGTCAAGATACATTTGTTTAAATCGGTTGGCTAAACCTAAACTAGATCTATGTTCAATTTCTAAAAGGTGGAATTTGGTTCGAAGTTCATTTAATGAGAGAGAATTAATCTTGTTCGAAGAACTACTTAAGGACTCATTGAGATGGGCGAGAAGAGCATCATCATCCATAGGTTCAGGGAATGAATGGAGAAGGATGGCTTCGTCAGAAAGATTATAAATGTCTGCGAAAATGATAAGTCAGGCAAAGAAAAGTAAATGGAAAAATAGAAATGAAGAAAAAAGGAGGGTGTTATACCATAAAGTTGCTGATTTGCACTTTGAAGAGTAGATATTTTATCTTTCTGAGAAGTAGACTCAACTTCCAATTGTTGAATTTTTTCATCTTTCTTACGAGACGTCGCAACTTCAGTTTCTAGTTCTTGGATCTTCTTTTTAAGTTGGAGATTTTTCTTTTCAATATTGTCACGTCTTTTCTCAAGGTCTGAGGCAACAACAAAAGAAGCTCTCCCAGACTATAAAGGAAAGTAAAAAAAAAAATATGGTTAAGATAAAGCTTATAATCGAAGTCAAAAAGAAACAAAGGAATATGAGTATACCAAAGCATTGAGAGCATTTAAAAAGCTAGGAGTCATTGTTCGGGAAACTCCGCGAAAAGAATCATTATCCATTAGCAGGGGAGCATCGCAAATATTAGAGAGAGCCTCGCAAGTAGCAGATAAATGATCATCCCCCAATCCTTGCATAGAATCAGAGAAAATACTAGACAATTGTGCCATAGCAGACTCGACTGAATGATCCTCCTTTGCGAGAGAAGTATCTATCTCATTTTCATCTTCGCCAGAATCCTCACTGGATTGGGAACTAGAATGAGAAGAGGGTTGGATTTTCCGTTTTTTAGAAGATGGACTAGAAGATTTATCCTTGCGAAGGGTGACTTTATTCTTGCCTTTAACCTTCGCAGCTTCAATTTCTTCAACGTCAACCTTCGCACACGAATGAAGATAAGAAACAGAGGCAACAATATTATTTAAAATAACAAAAGAAAATATTTCTTACTTCATCCGTGATTGATCGGAGTATCGCCAGGGTACTCGCCTTTGGATTTCTTTTATAACTCTTTCTCAGTTTGACAATCTGAAGATTTTGCAAATCTAGTAAATATAAGAGGAAGGAAATATCGCAAAAGCAAATCTGAAATAGGAAGTATACCTCTTTTGCCTTCTCGGGCCACTTGAATTCCCAAGGATGATAGTCTGCGAGATTCGCAGGGAGTACATGTGAACCTGCGATATAGGGTCCACTCAGAAATAAAGGAACAACCCACCACTTATCATCTTTGGAGTGCCGAGGAACATTATTTTTGCCTGAGTGCCAGTCAATATCTTGCATGAGCAGCTTATCAGTGGGAATGTTATCTTTTCTCTTCAATCGAGCACCCCAGCGAGATTTATCATTTCTCATATTTATTACTGCATAATTCACAAAGAAGTTTTCTACGGTATACTTCTCGCGACTATTTGTAAATTTGCGAATCTAGGATCTTTGACATCATCGGGATATAAAGATCCTTTACCAGTATACGGTTGGCGAATTCAAGCATTAGACGGATGCAGTCGCCGCTCAATTGATAAATAGCTCGCGAGAATTTCTCATGAGCAAGAATTTCATAGAATAATGGCATCTCAGGATTGTATAGAGGAATGGGAAGGCCTGCGAGGATTTGACCTAACGAGACTATGATTTTCTGATCATCACACTGATGATCAGAAAATAGTTTTGCAGAAAGTATAGATGAAGATTCTTGATCAGGAATGGTTGATAGAGTGAAGCCCTTTTCTTTTAAATTCTTTTGAGCTTTATTAAAAAGGGGCTTATATGTACGACCAAGTGAAGCCATTATTAGAGTATGGGAATGAATAGAGAATTGAAGATCGAGAGAAAGAAAAAAGGGAAGGTTTACAGTAGCAGAAGCGCAAATTGCGGAGGAAGAAAGTTGAAGGAAAGTTGCAGAGGGAAAATAAAAGAGAAGAAGAGAAGGGTGAGGAAACTATATATAGAGAGAAGGATCCTCGAGAAAACAAATGCATTTAATGCGAGATGGGACATGAAGGGTCAAGAGAAAGAAACGTGTCAAGAAAGGAATGGAAGAAGAAACATCTGTAATAAGTTCCGTGTAAAAGTACGGGATTAAAACAGAAAAAGATAAGTTGTTGCGGCATTTAAAAATATTGGTTCTCATGACATTCTCTCCTTCGCAGAGAAGACATGAGAAGAGGCAAGATGTAGGATCAGAATATCGCGACATCAATACTTCGTGAGATTAATAAACGACAGCATTGCGAAGGTGTCGCAGGGAAGTAATATAAATGACACAATGGATGACGACAGCCAGAACATGAGAAAGGTGTGAAGATTCAGCGAGATTTAGGAGTGTCGCGAGGATGAACACTTATACACTTGCGGTACGTCGCGAGTAATTCCCGAAAATAAAGGACAGCTTAGCTGTCATCCACTGTGTAATACCCTATATAAAGGGCTGAATAAGTCTGTTGTGAGGAGGTTCTTTTTGAATTGTTAAGCAAGTCATTAGGAGAGAGAAAATTTAGAGTGATTGTAATTTCTTTAGCTCTGTTCTATCTTCCTCTGTAAACATTTCAAGAAAATAATCAATAAAATCTATAGTTATTCATCTTCAAATGGATTAGTTGAGTAAATTCTAGTGAGGGGTGTAGTGTGGGATTTCCTGCAACTACAAAGTGGATGGAAGCATTTTGGTTGTAGGAGTTGGGGAACCAATCTGATTAGATGGAAACATCTAAAGAGTCTATTCATAAAAGCACAGAGCTCAGGTGTTAGAATTAAAGAAAAAACATGGTAGTTTCGAATATCTCGTTGAATCCTTTTCACTTCTATTTTTATTTTGTTTTCTTTAAAATATGTTTGTCTAAGTGATTAGGTGGGGCTCACGATTCAATTTGTTACCACTATTAGGGTGAAATAGAGTGATTGAGATACACAAAAAAAAAGTGAAAAAGAAAAAGAAAAAAATATTATGAAAAAAAAGAAGAGAGAAAAAAAAGAAGAAAAAAAAAATTTGAGACCAGACCATCAGACCAACCGGAATAAATTCAATAAAGTCGACCACTGGAACCCTTGTATATGCCAGTTGTGTTGACCTAGAGTTAGGATTATCGACCACTGGTTCCCTTGTACCAGTGTGTTGATATTAGTCCAGACCAGTATCTCAATCCATTAGGATAGGTTCATTTTGGCGGAGACCTTCAGACAGATATGGGAAACACCGTTCACTCAGTAAACATCAAAACCATCTATGTTTTTCCTTTATATCCATCTTCTTGATCTATCCATGTGATTAGTTTTGACTCCGGATATTGATGTCCATAGTGCGACTATCTGAGTAGAGCTCAGTGACTTATATATGAATTTTAGTATGCTTGAGTGCAAACTCGTGTACATCAATTGGAATTTCGCATCGGGGTACTTCCTCCTGTAATCAATTAGTAAGCCAACCAAGGAGATTCTTTAGTGCCTTCCAAAGATCTGCGTAGATAGTTAGGGTATGGAGTAAAGGTTTTGTGGGTACACCTCTGGTAAACCCTTCCGAGACTATAACTCGGCCACTAGGGCCACCTAGGGGTTTAAAGGCTTATTGCATACGCTAAATGCAATCGACGATGCTTGCGACAGTGAGTTAGGATTTTGTTTTTATTTTATTTTTGCTCGAGGACTAGCAAATAATAAGTTTGGGGGTATTTGATAGACACATTTTTGTGTCTAATTTGTCTCGATTCTATATATTGATAATGCTCATTTTTGTAATTATTATGGTGTTTTATGTGTGTATAGGTATTTTTGGCCAATAAACATTTTTGGAAAAATCGGCTCGAAAAGTTGCACCCGGAGGACACCTACTATTCGGACTCTCATAATGGATAAGGGGTACCCAGTTGATAAGGGCCACCTCAGGGCAGCTACTATTCGCACCCCACCAGAGGATAAGGGGCACACCATCTTCTCCGTTTGAAATCAGTTTTGGCGGGAAACTGTGTACAGCGTCTGGCAGTTTTTTGATTCGAATCTAGAGATGTTCCAAGGAGATTTGATCGCATATTTGTGTTGGGCTGGACTCTAATTGATCAAACAGGGTTGATACATGCATTTGGATCGGTTACAATAAGCTGAATAATCGGGTTGACGTTAAACAGGGGAGAAGAGGATATATCGGGATGTTATGGGTTCTGTTTTGTTTAGTTCCGTGCAAATTAGGGAAGATTACCTTCGGAAGACATTTATCCTTTTTTTTGGAGAGTTTGGAAAGAGCTAGAGTCCGCATATAGGAGAAAAAGAAAAGGAATTCATGACTTTCGGCAAAAGAAAAAGAGGTTTAATCGAGACATGTTGGCTATATAAAGGCTGCTTGGAGTCACAGGAGAAAACACAGATACTTTGGGGGAAGTTTAGAAGAGAACAGAACGCTGAAATCACGAGTTGGAGTTTTATTTCTGCTGCTGCAATACCAAGAACACGAAGAACATAAGACGCACATAGAACTGTCGTAGACAACTATCGCTATTCAACATCAGAACCTAAGTATCGTTTACCAACAATGTTTACAACAGTCTTTCGTAACAGTTCCATTGTAACAGCTATTTTGTAACGCCGATACACCGTTGCAAACAGTCTGTGTTATTACTTTTCACTCTTTTAATCAACTTTTGAGCAACAAACACATATTTTGAGACATGATTAATATGAGGAGCTAAACCCCATTGCTGAGGCGATAGAGGAAGCTATTTTTCCAACAAAAAGTGGTATATTTTATTTTATCTTTTTATTTGCAATTATTATATGATTATTTGCCTTGAACTATTATTGAATATGATTTTTATTTGAGTGATTGTTATCTATTTTGATGGAGTATGCTTAGTTTTAAGACTTTTGATGCTTCATACTTGGTATTTACAATTATTACTTTTGAAAATCTACTTGTTGCAATATTTTAGAATCAAATTAAACAAGAAAATTGCATAAATATAAGTATTGGTTTAACCACTTTGAACTTGGAAAATAGTGGAATCTTAGCCTCAGTGTTCTTTTAATATTGATATCATCTTTGTCAGTGTTTTCTATAATTTTTAGTGAGTTTTGTATTTTTGTTTTGAATTTAAGTCTAAAAAAAATCCTTCACAAGTTCGAGAATCGAATCACTTTTCTTACCACTTTACAAACAACTTCAAAAGCACATCACTGGCATGATTTGCCATTGGCACAGAGGTGCGGCTAGCATGGTTGGCATGCTTTGGCGCGGTCGGTGTGGCTGGCATGATTTGCCATTGGCACAGAGGTGCGGCTAACATGGTTGGCATGCTTTGGCGCGGTCGGTGTGGATGGCATGATTTGCCATTGGCACAGAGGTGCGGCTAGCATGGTTGGCATGCTTTGGCGCGGTCGGTGTGGCTGGCATGATTTGCCATTGGCACAGAGGTGCGGCTAGCATGGTTGGCATTCTTTGGCGTGGTCGGTGTGGCTGGCATGATTTGCTATTGGCACAGAGGTGCGGCTAGCATGGTTGGCATGCTTTGGCGCGGTCGGTGTGGCTGGCATGATTTGCCATTGGCACACATGGGAATTAGGGTTTGGCTTGTCGTAATCCTAATTTGAAAAAGATACCCCGGTAATTATTTAGGGACACATTAAAGGTTTCAGTAAGTGTGCCTAGTAAATGCTTGTTATTTTAAATGTTGTGACATCACTGTATGCTATGGTTTAGTGTTTTACGATTTTAACCCTAAGCTAAAAACCACCATCAACATTAAGTCCCCTGCTTAGCTCGGAACATGTGCCTTGTTGTGAGGTAAGCATATGATGGTGACAGACAAGGATGGAATCGAGGTGTAAATCATTGCAAAGATGGTCAGGAGAATCCGACTAACCTTTTTGAGTGGTAAAGAGAGTTTTGGCTTCCCGTGTTGGCGGCCCTGCGTAAGTTGTACTGGGAATGCAGATCGTGGAGTGGTGAGATGAAAGTTACCGGCTTGGTCTGGTCGTACATCTCCAAGGCAAAGGGGGAGCGGTCTTGGAAGGCGACGCAAGTGGACGGCTTGGCTCGAGGGGCCAAGAGGTGGCGTGGTCTTGGTAGGGTAAACGCGCGTGGATGATAGGGTCGCGACAGTGGAGCAGGCAGCTTGGCATAGTGTGGCCTTGGCAAGACGAGACGTACACGGACGGCTAGGCGTGGTGGGGCCGCGGCAATGTAGCGAATGGCTTGGAAGGGGGGGCCGCGGCAATGGCATGGTGGGACGTGCAAGGGAGGCTAGGCGTGGTGGGGCCGCGGTGATGGAGCGAGGGCTTGGCTGGGGCCGTGGCAAGGTATGGCATACATGGGTGGTGGGGCCGCGGTAAGGCGTGAGTGGTCGTGGACGTGGAAATTGGTCTTTGCGGGACCGGTTTCCTCTTTTCCTTCCTTGGCTCAAAATTGGAGATCCTCTCCTTGTTCAAACTCCCAAGCATCACACCTATAAAAGGATTGTCGGCCTCTCCCTTTGATTCACGTCTTCATTATTCTCTCTCTTTTTTTTTTTTTTTTTTTTGGTTCGCTTGGTAGCGGTGAAGCGGACGAGCGGATTAGGTACGTCTTCCAGTACTTCTTATTTGTCTTGCTTCCCTTTTGTTTTCTTGTGTTGGTGAAAACCCTAGTTGTAGGCGTACCTTTTTATGACCTTGTAGAACATGTTGGTGTGAATCCTAGCCACAAGTATGTCTTGCACGCGCTCATAGTAGTACTTAGGCATGAATACCATAGTAATGTTGACCGCCTCAACTCGTTGTGTAAGGTAAGCACGCGATAGTAATTTGCCATCCCTTTCCCACGAAAACCTAGTTTTTAGGGTTTACTCCTTGTTTTGGTGTGGCCGTGGGCATGGTTCCGCTGGTGGGTCACTCCTCCTCGGTTGGACAAGAATTCTATGCCGCAGGGTACGGCCTTGAAACAAACTGGCTTGCGTCTTGGGTGAAGATAATTTTCGTGCGCTTTCCGTAATAATCTCTCTTCGTATTGTTCCGTTGTAGTGGCTTGGAAAGCGGAAGTACTGTGAGAGAATCTTTATTATGACGTCGCTTGAGAAAAATTCTGCCATACCGAAGGATGTTGGTAACTCCAAGCCAAACGTGGCTGATGAATTCTTCACGGTAGTCTCTGCCAGGAGAAGTCCACTTAAGCATGCGCCACTGCTTCTGACCGGTTCGGAGAGTGAGGGAGGGGACCGGTCGGTTCCTCCCGGAAATGTAATACGGTTTTGCCTTCAGAGGAAAGAGTATTCCGCCTCTCTTATTGATTTCAAAATCCCAGTGAGTCCACTGCGTTCGTTTGATAAATGGGCGCACTTTATGATAAGTCAAGAGTGCGTAAGAGCTAATTTGACCAAGGTGAAAATCATTGATGCTGTCGCAGCCTCTGCATCACTTCAAATTAGGAAAGACATCCCGAGCTTGGTTGCTTTCATCTCCAGGTGGTGTCCAGATACTCATACGGCCATATGTAGGTGGGGAGAACTGACCATATCCTTAAAAAGTGTGGCCATCCTGCTGAATCTTCCCATGACAGGAAACCTTAAAACCAAGCTGTCTGATGATGAGGAAAAAATGCGTACCGCCCTGGTTGCGAAATCGAAAGGGTTTGTCCGAAAGGAGAACGAGACGAAGTGTTTCTATGCCTGGTGGATGTCTCAATGGTTTCCCGATGAGCTGGCACCGGATCAGAAGAATAGTACACTCCACGTCGCGGCATTCTTGGCTCTCTGGTTATCCCGGGATATTTTCGATGATGGCTCTAGTAAGAAGGAGATAAGGCTGGAACTCATCAATTTTGCTATAAGATTGGCGAATGGAGTCGTTCTCCCCATTGGCGGCTTGTTTCTCGGTTCTCTTTACACACACTTGGATCATTTGGCTATGGACATGCGTGCTTCAAACGGTTACATGAAAGTGGATTCGTATGTTCATGTTGCTTTTCTCCAAGCGTGGCTATGGGAGCATTTTGAAAGATATGCTCCTAAACCGTTGGTTTCACTTCCCGCTTCTAAGGGTAGTTCGAGAATACTTCGCTGGTCGAATAGGCGCCCAAGAGCTGGCTCAAACCTGGCTGATTTCCTTGATAACTCGTGCGCCGCTAATTTTTTATCCATGGGCCCCAGTGTGTACATCCATAGCCCAGGTTAATACTTTTGCTTCTGCTCCAAACATGTCTTTGCTTTCTGATGGAGGGAATCTGGGCGTCGGTGAGATTGTATTCATGCGAAGTTGCACGTATGGATATATACCGTCTTTCTTTCGAGGATCGTGTCAGGCAGTCTCTTATAATATTGAGCGAGCAGCTCGGCATATGGATTTCGACCAAGGGGTCCCTCTCGTTCGTCAGCTGGCAGCTCCAGAGGGTCCATTATCGGACGTTCTTGATGCTAGTGTTCTTGCGCCGGGCAGAAGTCTCCCTTTCTTGCTTTCGGAACGAAATCCGTCGACTACCTCCAAGTATAACGTATTCTGGCAAAGTGAATTCCTCGTCATCCAGGAATTTGCGAAAGCCGTAGTGGAGAACACTCGTGGTAGGCCTTCCGCCGAGATTTTAGCAAAACATCCGTTGTTGAGGGATACTTCTTTAACCAAAAGGAAATCCGTCGGTCTGGACGTTGACAGTCCCCAAGTAAAGGAGCGAAGGTCTAAGAATCGTGCAGGCGGTTTCCAGTCAGATTCCACAGCTCTACCGGCTTTTAGTTCATCCAACATGAGGGTACGTGTGATTTTTTTCTTGACTTCAGCTGGATTACGTATATCCTTGTTTCTTTTCTGAGAACGTGTCCTTGTATCTCGTCCAGGGTTTCAGCAGCACGAACGCCTTTGCCAAACTTGCAAGTAGTCAAAAAGCATCGTTTTTCGAGACAGATGGTGGGGGTGCCGAGCTCATCCATGGTGATGGGGATTCCGAAAAGGATGAAAGTCCAGAGTCCAGCAATGGCAAGAGTAGTTCTTCCGATAACAGTGCTGAATCTTCGTCTAGTCAGTCTAAAACTGAATCGGTGAGTCCCCTCCATGTTTTTATTCTTTCCCCTTTTCTTCTTTCTTTGCAGTAAAACTGAATTTTGATTTTTAGGAGGAAACCGTTCCTGGGGATGATCTTAAAGTGGAAGACCACCAGAGTAAAGACGTAGTCGTAAACTGTGCCAGCTAGCGACTTGGACATGGAGATTCATCGTCCCGAGGGCGCTGTCGTGACCTCAGGTGGAGGAGAGCACTTCGGGGGGTAAAATCGTAGTTAGGGATCTCCGCCATTCTTTGATTCATTTGCAGTGCCACCTTCAATCCTCCGTATCTGGCCCCTTTCCCAGGTCATGTGTTGATTGGTGGATTTAGCGTGCCAGCTAAACATGCGACATTGTACACCAAGATTTGGGAAAGCTATGGTCACATTTCCACGACTAAGAAGATCACTAGTCGACATGCGTTGGTCAAGCGTGTGGAGGAAGCCTTGTCTTCGATTGATGAGATGTGCAACGTGACTGGTCATACAATTTCCGAGGATGTAATCTCGAGCTGGAAGTTCCATCGTGACATGTGCGTGGGCTTCGAATTCAACGTTCCTTGGTTCGTTGAAGGTCTCTCTGATGTTGAAAGGTCGTTGGCCGGAGCAGTTGAAGGTCCTTCCGCAGACATGATGAAGAAGCAGGAAGCGGAATTCAAGAAGTTGTGCAGGAAGCTGAAACTTAAGAGGGCGGATCTCCAAAGCACGAGGGAGGCCTTTGCGAAAAGGAGCAAGCCGCTGTTGGAAAACTTCCCTTGAATAGATATCTTTCTTCTGGACCTCTTATCTTTAGGTTTTTTTTTTTTTTGAAAGGCAAATGAGACGCCTGGTTTCGGTTTTTGTTTTTATGATTTTCTCGGGTTAATAGATAAATGCTACCTTGACGGTTTTGGATTATATATATATATATATTTTTTTTGAATAAAATGTTTAGAATTGAATTGTCTTTGGCTATGAATGAAAATGACGCAGACATCCCAGGAAAACCATGGAACCGTGTGTTGGTAGATGACATGGGATGAAACATGGCTATAGGTTTTATCTGAACTTGAAAAAGCAAACCACGTATTTTTGTCTAGATATAAGACTTACTCGGTTTCTCAGGTCTTCTGATGAGAATAAACCTTCCGGGTGTAGAACCAAGTTTTTTTTTTTCGAGAAACATGGTCATGGGAAGTCCCTAGTCTTCCGAGTCGTTGCTGAGTTGTCTGATAACTGCGCCTTTATCCTGGGCGGATCGTTTTGCTTCCAGCCTCTGAGAAGTCCCCAGTCATCCCTTGTCGTGTCATGACTGATAATCCAGCCGTCGAGTAACTGAGTCAGAGTGGATCGCCTTCCTCTACCATCTTGACGTCTGAGTCGAAGAATGAGATTCTTTGGTTGAAAATTGACATTGTAACCGAAAGATCGAACCTCCCGCTGTGGTCGCCAATTGTTTGTAGGTGAAAATGGTTTCGCTGATTTCGGTAATTGCGGGTGTGCAGGTGAGAAACAATTTAAACCCTAAACAATGTACTGCAAGGGAGTACTTTAGATTCGAGGGATCAATCTGTACAAGTCCGGCCTAAACCAAGAAATGGCCGTTCCAGACTTGCTTCGGTCACAAAGTGGAGGAGAATGGGTTGGTTTTGGGGAGGGAAGCAAGGAAAGCGGTGAGACCAGAATAGTTGATTATGGAAGAGTGGTTGGGTTACTACGACTTGTTATCAGAAAAGTGAGGGAGCTAACAAGGTGAGCTAGCAAGTAAGTATTTCTGAGTGTTGTATCTCCCGTATGAACTTGTTGTTCAATGGAAATAGGTAAGACCTATTTATACAAGTCAGAGTAAAAACGTACCTTGGTCTCATTAAGGAGTGGGGAAGTAAATGGGAGGAGGTGGTGACCGTATGCATGGAATTGATGTTCCATAAAGTGGTTAACGTATGAAACTGCTAACGTTATGGAATTGATGTCCCATAAAGTTGTTAACGCATGTGCTTTATGTCCCATGAACGTTTCACACATAACTTCCCGTATTTACTAACCGCCTCGTCCTTATGACACTTCCTTATGACGGGCGTAGTGTACGCCGCACGCTGTAAACCGCCAAACCAATACCCAAAGAGGATCCCCCAGTTTGTGTTGATGTCTCGAATGTTTTGGAAAACATGTAGCACGTTGTTGTGGCTTGGCAAGTCAAGCTTGGGAAACTTGCCAGCCAGGTGACCTTCGACGGTCGAGATTTTGCATCTTGAGAGGAGGGGCAATCGTTGATCGTTGCACACCTTCGTTTTGGTAGCCGCGTAGTGAGGGCCAACGTGGTGGCGCGGCTAGGCATGCCGTCAGCATGGCAAGGTTTGGCGTGGCCAAACTTAGGTTTTCGGGCCAAAGGTTACCATGTGTCGTCTGGTAACCTTGGATGGCTAGGATTTGCTCCTGGGATTGAAGGGCAACCGTTGATTGTTGCACGCCTTCATTTTGGTAGCCGCGTAGTGAGGGCCAACGTGGTGGCGCGGCTAGGTTGGCATGCCGTTGGCATGGCAAGGTTTGGCGTGGCCAAACTTAGGTTTTCGGGCCAAATGTTACCATGTGTCGTCTGGTAACCTTGGATGGCTAGGATTTGCTCCTGGGATTGAAGGGCAACCGTTAATTATTGCACGCCTTCGTTTTGGTAGCCGCGTAGTGAGGGCCAACGTGGTGGCGCGGCTAGGTTGGCATGCCGTTGGCATGGCAAGGTTTGGCGTGGCCAAACTTAGGTTTTCGGGCCAAAGGTTACCATGTGTCGTCCGGTAACCTTGGATGGCTAGGATTTGCTCCTGGGATTGAAGGGCAACCGTTGATTGTTGCACGCCTTCGTTTTGGTGGCCGCGTAGGGAAGGCTAACAGGGTGGCGCGGCTAGGGTGTGGTTAGGCTTGGCATGTGGGTCCAAGGGTTCGCCTTGGGCGTGGCTAGCTTTGGCTAGGTGCGATTTTGGTTTGGCATATGGGGCCAAGGGTTTGCCATGGGCGTATGGCGTGGCTAGGGCCAAGGCAAGGGCGTTTGGCTTGGCATGATGTGACTAGCATGGCTAGGGCCAAGGCAAAGTGCGTTTGGCATGGCGGGGCTAGCTTGGCTAGGTTTGGGTTGGCTTGGCATGTGGGGCCAAGGGTTCGCCTTGGGCGTGGCTAGCTTTGGCTAGGTGCGGTTTTGGCTTGGCGTGTGGGTCCAAGGGTTTGCCATAGGCCCATGGCGTGACTAGCTTGGGCTAGGTGCGGTTTTGGCTTGGCATGTGGGGCCAAGGGTTTGCCATAGGCGCATGGCGTGGCTAGGGCTAAGGCAAGGGCGTTTGGCTTGGCATGATGTGACTAGCATGGCTAGGGCCAAGGCAAAGTGCGTTTGGCATGGCGCGGCTAGCTTGGCTAGGTTTGGTTTGGCTTGGCATGTGGGGCCAAGGGTTTGCCTTGGGCGTGCCTAGCTTTGGCTAGGTGCGGTTTTGGCTTGGAATGTGGGGCCAAGGGTTTGCCATAGGCGCATGGCGTGACTAGCTTGGGCTAGGTGCGGTTTTGGCTTGGCATGTGGGGCCAAGGGTTTTCCATAGGCACATGGCGTGACTAGCTTGGGCTAGGTGCGGTTTTGGCTTGGAAGGTGGGGCCAAGGGTTTGCCATAGGCGCATGCCGTGACTAGCTTGGGCTAGGTGCGTGACCAAGCTAGGGTTTTGGGGCAAAGGTCGTTTGGTAACCTTAAACGGCCAGGATTTGCTCCTGGGATTGAAGGGCAACCGTTGATTGTTGCACGCCTTCGTTTTGATAGCTGCGTAGTGAAGGCCAGTATGGTGGCGCGGCATGGGGCCATGGCGAGGTGCGTTTGGCATGGCGTAGTAGGCGTGGCTGGCATGATTTGCCATTGGCACGGAGGTGGGTCTAGCATGGTTGGCATGCTTTGGCGCGGTCGGTGTGGATGGCATGATTTTCCATTGGCACAGAGGTGCGGCTAGCATGGTTGGCATGCTTTGGCGCGGTCGGTGTGGCTGACATGATTTTCCATTGGCACAGAGGTGTGGCTAGCATGGTTGGCATGTTTGGCGTGGTCGGTGTGGCTGGCATGATTTGCCATTGGCACAGAGGTGCGGCTAGCATGGTTGGCATGCTTTGGCGCGGTCGGTGTGGCTGGCATGATTTGCCATTGGCACAGAGGTACGGCTAGCATGGTTGGCATGCTTTGGCGCGGTCGGTGTGGCTGGCATGATTTGCCATTGGTACAGAGGTGCGGCTAGCATGGTTGGCATGCTTTGGCGCGGTCGGTGTGGCTGGCATGATTTGCCATTGGCACACGTGGGAATTAGAGTTTGGCTTGTCGTAACCCTAATTTGAAAAAGATACCCCGGTAATTATTTAGGGACACATTAAAGGTTTCAGTAAATGTGCCTAGTAAATGCTTGTTATTTTAAATGTTGTAACATCACTGTCTGCTAGGGTTTAGTGTTTTACGATTTTAACCCTAAGCTAAAAACCACCATCAATAATAACTAAATGATTATTTCAAAAATCCAAAATTACCCTTAATCCGACAGTCCAAAAAAGACACCCCAATGAACCCTTAATTAGTCTTCTTCCCCACTTTGTCTTCTTCCCCTATCTTGCTCATCAAAATTTTGAACTTCGGCATCATAAAAAGTTCATCTAATCCACCACCACCATTTGCTATGATAATGACCATATTATCACTAATTATTTGATTTTGAGGAGAATAAATCGGAAGGTGAGTAATTATAGATCTTTGTACAATTACGACGATAAGTAATCAGAAGGTGACCATACATGCATACACTATATCATGTTAGTTGATATTACAAGTTGTGATACCATGAATTTTGTCGACTGGATTCACGTTGGTTCCCTTCCTAATTAATTAATTTGATTGGAATTAATTAATTAGTTGTGAGTAATTAGATTCTTGTTATTGAAATTAATCTGAGTTGCGATCATTTATAACTCATTTTCTTCACCAATTTTTCAGCATCAGAAACATTGACCCAAGGTGCAGATGCTAATGAATTAGCCGGAACGATGAGGAATGCCGATGATAAGAACACAGAGGTACCTGAACAAGATGATCAAAATATTAACATTAACAATTCAATTGAATCTGAAATGCAAAGTTTCATACATAATTTGTTTAACAACACGAATCGACCAAACAATCAAATGAATCAGAAAACTAAATTGAAATGAATAAATGCCCCTTGAATAAGAAAAGTACCGAAAATCAGAACATTAAAAATGAATATGAATTAGATTGATTTGATGATTCGGGGTTTATTAGTGAAGTTGATGAAGATCTCCTTCTTGCTCTCCATGTATTTTTTTTTTCTTTTTCCGCATTTTAGATTTGGGTTTTGTGTTGCTTCTAGGGTGCTGTTACACAGCGATCAAGGTTTCTCATTAGTGAAGCACAATAGTAGAAGGGGAAGAAGATAAAGATCAGAAGGGGGTAAATCTGTAAACTGAAAAATAAAATAAATGATGATAAAATAAAAGAAAATAAAAATTGATCAAATTATTTTTGTAACAATCAATTGTTAGTCTTAACAGTTTTTGACTGGTCAAGGTACCAACCATTAATATTTGAAATGTTGGTTACCAAAGCTAGGTGTTGGAAATTTGTTGGGTACCTAACGTTAAATATCCCTTTTTTCCGATTTTCTTAAGACAAGAAAAATAATACAAAAATAACAATTAAAATGGCCATGGTGAAGTACTTTACCGCTTAATTCTTCACAACTTGTATTGTCTCGTATCATAAACTTCAATAACTCTCATGTTTTTATTTTCTTCGCTCTTGTAATAAGTCTTCATACTTAGATATAGAATTCCGCTCCTTATTTGTAAGTCTTCAACATGTATATAAAAATCTGCTCATTGTATGTTGCTTTACTCGGATATGAAATTTGCTCTTCCTTGTATTGTTTCTTGTAAACCTTAAACGTCCTCAACTTTTCTTGTAGATTTTGATGTCGCTCCACTTGTTGATGATGATGGTGTTTCTATGGACCTGTTGTTGGTGAGAGAGAGAATGGTGCTAACTGCAAATCAAACTACAAGAAGGTGGTTTTCATCTATAGACGTCACCCTTATGATTGACAAAATTAGCACTCAAGAGATCAAAGAGTAGTGCTTCTATTGGAGGGAGGTTGGGTAGCTCACCATTCTACCTGGAATTAACGTACGGTGACACACACTCGAAAGAAAGCTCTTTAGTCATCTACAAAGAAATTTTGGTCTGGTGCCTATGTTGATTTGAAATAGGTAGTCTCCACTAATGATTGATCAGCAACTCTAATAATGCATTTCTCCCTGCTCCTCATTTGCATCACCGACATGATTAAATCCATTATTTTAACACTCTAACAAGAAAGAAATCCGAACGTAGTTCCCTAACACTTCCAAGTTCAGTTATGTCGGTCAGAATTATCTATGTAAACATACCTAAAAGTTTGCTAGTGACTCTAAAATCTCTACAAGTTGGAGGTTTTATGCAAAATTTTGAAAACTCAAAAAGACTAAAAACTCTATATGCAAAATACTCCCCCACACTTAAACTTTACATTGTCCTCAATGTAATTGACTCATCCTAAGTAAAATCAAGGTGGGAAATCAAAATATGATATGAAAAACGAAGAAAAATAAATAAGAGAAAGATAGAAATACAAAACCGATGGGTTCCCTCCCACTTAGCGCTTAGTTTAACGTCCTCAGCCCGACTTGGCATTCTCCAAACTACTCCTACAGAGGGAGTAAATCACGAAGATCAATCACGTCCACATTCTCCATAGGTAAGTTTTCGTAATATGGGTTTAATCTATAGCCGTTTACTTTGAAAATTGTCCCTTTCGTGAGACTACTAACTTCAACTGCACCATAAGGAAAAACATTAGTAACAACAAAATATCCACTCCAATGTGACCTTAGCTTACCGGGAAACAACTTAAGACGAGAATTAAACAGAAGGACTTTTTGGCCCACAACAAAACTCTTTCTAGAAATCATTTTGTCATGGAAAAGTTTAGTCTTTTCTTTATAAATCCGGGCACTCTCGGAAGCATCATTACGTATCTCCTCAAGCTCATTAAGTTGTAATTTCCTATGTATCCCGGCATTGTCATAATCCATATTGGACATCTTTATCGCTCAATAAGCCTTGTGCTCAAGTTCAACCGGAAGATGACAAGCTTTTCCATAAACCAACCGATATGGAGATATACCAATCGGTGTTTTGTATGCCGTTCTATACGCCCAAAGTGCATCGTTGAGTATATAACTCCAATCTTTCTGTGTTGTGTTAACGGTTTTGTCCAAGATGGATTTGATCTCACGATTTGAAATTTCAGCTTGCCCACTAGTTTGTGGGTGATATAGCGTACCGACCTTGTGATTTATGTTGTTGTTGATGGTGGTTTTTAGCTTAGGGTTAAAATTGTAAAACCTTTCATATGATGTGACGTCACTCTGTAAGGAAACGGAGCCGTGAGTGCTAACCTCTCCACTGGCATAGTTATTGAGCCGTTCAGTATATTTACATGAAATTTGTCCAGACTGGCGCATGTAGCAACCATCCCAGATGTTCTGTAAATTTCGGCGCCTTGCCTATATTCACTTAATACAAGTTTCTTTGAATGCTTTCTATGCTATGTTCCCCGGCTGAACCCTTAATGTTGATATGGCATGACAATTTGTGTTCACTCGTAGCAGAGTAACACGAATTTCCAAATATCAAGGATAAGGTCTTAGCATAAAGTATTCAATCAGAAAGCATGATGCTCTCTGGTAATGAACTTAAAAGAACTCTATGTCAACACATAGAATTCAGTCGATTACCCTGGATAACTTGCAAAAGTTAGGCTTTTGCGCCTTGCGCAGTATATCAGACGTTTCTTGTCGAAATTTAAGCCTAGGCAAACTAGGTAATTAATCCGCCATGGATTAGTAGACACAAAATCTTGCCCAGAATCAGAAAACAGGGAGCCACAGGATAGGAGCAGCAGAAAGGGAGGCGTGGCCATGCCTTAGGCCAGCCGGCGGCATTTGCCATGGGCCACGCCCCATCCTAAACCAGCCCTATTTCCCTCGATCAATCAGGTCGCCTTAAACTCGCCACACACACATAAGTCGTGGCTGGGCCCATACTTGCCGGCCCCTTTTTTCCATCGACCAATCAGGTCGCTCTAAAGCCTCCACACTCACACCAGAAGTGTAGCCACGCTCATGCCTGGCCGGCCCCTCTCCTTCCTACCGATCAATTAGGTCACTTTAAAATGCGCCACGAACACTAGAGGTGCGGCCGCGCCTCATGTTTGGCTGGCCCCCTTACTTGACCAATCAAGTTGCTCTAAACCCGCCACCATACATTAAAGGCCAAACGCACCTTGTCGCGCCACCATTCTAACTGGCAAGCCAAACGCGCCCTGCCACAACAACATATTAATCGGCATGCCAACATGCCACTCTGCCGCAGTAACACGCCGCCAACTTTGGCCCCGGCGCCAAATCCTAGCCTTGGCCACGCCATCAAACCCTAACTTTGGCCACGGAGTGAAGTCCTAGCTTTGGACATGCCACAACGCCACCATGTCGCAGCCATGCCACACGCACTAATTAGGGTTTCGACATGCCAAGCCCTAATTTGGGCATAATTGCTACGCCAACCAAGCCAAATAACGTTTCCCAAGCGTTGGGATCGATGTGACAACAAAGATATGGCCATAATCAACGGCTACCCTTCCTCATGAGATGCAATCTCAGCAATCCAAGTTCGCCACTGAACTGACGGACTTGCGGCAAGTTCCAGGCAACCATCTAGTGGCCATGGCTACGCCAGGCGCCACTTACACCACCATGCCATTGGCATGCACGAGGTATGCCAGTCATGCTGAGATGCCACTGGCGTACGCCAAAAACGCTACTGTGACATTACCAGGCGCCAACAGAAGGTAGCCATAATCAACGGCTACCCTTCTTCATGAGATACAATCTCAGCCATTCAAGTTCGCCACCAAACTGATGGACTTGTGGAAAGTTTTAGGCGGCAGGCCAAGGCAAGCCTAATAGCATCACATGTTATTTTCCTATGGCAAGTCTCTTGACTTTGACTTGCCACACATAGCAACTGCTACACGTTTTCCACGAAAACACTCAAGACATCAAACATGTCACAAACTGGGGGATACTCATCAGGGTATTGGTCTGGCGGTTTACAACGTGCGGCGTGCAATACGCCCGTTATAAGAAAGTGTCATGAAGTGGGACAGTTACTGGTGATGAAAGTAACGGTGTAAACTAATTCACTTACTTCATCATGGAAGCATAATGCCTGACGGTTACACGTTACTCTATTCTTCCACCACTCAATCATTTCCATTTCCTACGAGATCATGGTACGTTTCAATATGACTTGTATAAATAGGTTTCACATATTTACCACAAAACAACAAGTTTTGGTCGGCAACAACACAATATCTAGAAATCACCTGGTAGCTTTCCATCCTGCTAGCCAGTTCTACTTTCAAATACAAGTCATAAACAACCACACCATCAGAATCAACGATTCTGGTCTCAACACTCTCTTCGCTTCCCTCCCTAAGACCAACCCTTCTGCTTCACTTTGTGACCGAAACAAGCCTGGAACGGCCATTTCTTGGTTTAGGCCAGGATTGTACATATTGATCTCTCGAATCAAAAGTACTCCCGTGCAGTGCATTGTTTAGGGTTTAGATTCGTTTCTCATCCACACACCCGAAATTACCAAAATCAGCAGAAACGGTTTTCACACACAAACAATTGGCGACCACAGTGGGAGATTAATCTCTCGGTTGCAATACCAATTTCCAATTTCATTTTTCTTTCAATACCAATTTCAAGATGGTAGAACTTAGGTCCGGGTCAGCAACAGACCCTGAAAACACTAGCGCTGAAATTACTCTCGGTATTAACGTTCCTTCTAGTGGCATTAACACGTCACTTGTCAACACCAGCGACGCGGAAAATGTTCCTTCTGGTGTTACACCTCTGGTCACCAGAGCCAGAGCCGCTGCCGCCACCCCCAACATTCCTTTAAGTGTGATACCTCCAATCGTCACCAGGGCCGCTGCTACCCCGCCAGGACGAGAAACTGGGGGAGCCAGAGGAAGCCGATCTCATATTACCATTGTTGATTTGATGGAAAGACATGAAGTTCTCGCTAGAGCTCAGACGGACATGGCTTCGACTCAGAAAGAGGTGCTTATTTTCCTCAAGACACTAACGGAGCGGATACCACAAGCATCACGCCAACCAGAGCCAATGAGGAACGCCTTCAATACTCCTGGCGCCGACAACTCAGCAGGGCGCAACTTTATTGATGAAGAGACTCATTCAGGAGCTCCAGCAGAGAGGAATCAACCATCCAATTTTGTCACACAAGAAGATTTAGAACGACTTCTTCGAAACCGAGACAAAAGATATTCTGCGGATATGCATCAGCATCAACCCCCGTATCCTCCTGAAGTGCAAAGAATTCCTCTTCCAAGAGGATACTCTTCTCCTCAATTCTCCCTGTATGACGGCACCGGTAATGCGCGTGAACATGTCTCTAGATTTTTGGAATCCTTGGGCGAGCACGAATACAATCATGTTCTCTGTTTGAAGGAGTTTTCAAAGTCACTTACTGGAAGAGCGTACACATGATACAACAACATTGCACCAAACAACATATCCAACTGGGGTGACATGGTTACAGCTTTCTACAAGAAATACTTCTTTGTGTCTGAGCAAATTACCTTCTCAGATCTAGGAAGGATGTTTCAACGAAACAATGAACATCCAAATGATCAAAAGATTCAGAATTCAAGCGCTGGATTGTCACGACCCAAATGTGACCGAACAACAATTATTGGATTCTTGCACCAATGGCATGGTTCCCATCTACATCGTGCCTTACTGGAGAATTTGCGATTCCAGACATTCTCTGAACTTCATGAGGCTGTTAAACGGTCGGCCACAACAGCACCAGCATTGTTGGAAAGAACCAGGCCAGCCAAGGTTGAAGACGCACGCGAAACTCGAGGAAATAGACGCCTCATCAACAAGCAATATAACACTGGCCCCTCTGTGAGCGTGGTAAGTGGAAGAGGAAAAAGGAAGGCTCCGACAACATAACAACAACCCAAACGCGCAATGCCAACGCATCAGGCGGCTCCACCACAAAAGACCGCGGTTAAGGCTCCCGCACAACATCAAGAAGCCGGGGAAAACACCTTAGATTTCCCGTTCCCAATCTAGGAAGTAATTGAACTCTTGGAAGCATGGATCCAAGATGACGCCATCAAGCTGCCTCCTATCAGACGCCCACCAACTGAAGAAGAAATGGCAAACCCTAAGTATTGCCGCTACCACAGGTTTGTCCATCACCCGACCAGTGACTGCGATAAATTAAAGCGTGTCTTCCAAGAAAAGGTGGAGGCAAGGGAACTTAAACTGGGCAATGAGGGAGTTCACAATGATCCTCTTCCAGTCAGGAGTTGCATGCTCTCTGAGGACTCTGTTCACAAAACCGTGCAATCCATGATGCAGCATGTATGTGAAATTCTTTATTTCTCCAAGGCGCAACGTCAAGATATATTCGCAGCCCTTAACCACGTTGTGTCGGGAAAGAGACTTTTTCCTATTGAAGAAACCACACCAGAATCCCAAGCTCTCTCAGGAAGCGGTGTTGGAAAATGCAACTGGGGACTGCTGACCATGGTTTATCCGAGGGACGCCGAGCTTGATAGCACATTGATCGACGCGGCCTCTGACTTCAACATCGTTACCATCAAGACTCTGAGAGCTGTGAAAATTTCGAAGCAGGAGGCTACCCTTTTCCAATTGTAGTCAAAAACTTGGAAGGAGAAGCAATAAACGCATATGGCTACATCGACCTTGAAATTAAGGTGGAGATTCTCTAACACATGACAAATTCCACATTGTCAAAGAACTCTCAAATTACGACATGATTCTGGGGCGATCATGGGTACATGGCAATAAAGCGAAATTAGGAGTATCCCATATGCCGGTGTCGATACCCGAAAGAATTTCCAACAAGCCATCCTACCCTGAAGATCACATATTGTCGTATCAACAACTTACCAAGGTAACTCAATTACCTAGAGAAAGCCTGTCGACGTTCGTCTGAAGATTCCGAACACAAGTAAGTCTTTTTGAACAACCCTTTCTGCACCCAATCACTTCTCCTCTCGGTCAGGCACGGGGACTCAGTCCAGTTATCAACCCGGACGTCATTAGGAGATGTGAATGGGATGCTGGGCCTTTCAAATGCTTTGTCAAAAATTTAGAAGTCGCCTCAGTCAAAGATAACGAGCTCAAAAATCAAGTGGTGGCGCAACGCCCAAACCCGTTTCAAATTGGAGATATGGTAGTCAAGGTGACCGCGTTTCAAGTTGGAGATGTAACAGTGAAGCTAGCCTCTCAACCTGATTCGCTTAAAGAAAGGGAAGACGAGCCATACCTGGTGGCAGATGTTATCTTGGGTGGTTACTGCAAGCTCATCAACTCCGACAAGCTGGAAGGCGTGCAATTCACTCGCGATGTCTCAAGCCCTTCAATACCTAAAATGATGTATTACCTTTTCCTCCAGCGTTTTCTTTTCAAGTATTTCCTTCAGTAATTTCCCTTTTCCCTGCAATATTTGTAATCCCTCAAAATGATTGCACTGCTTGCATTCATAATTAGGGTTTCGATTTAAATTAAAAGCATCTTTATTTCAAAATAAGTTTTCCTAAATCATCTCAAGGGAAAAGTATCCAGCAAACCCACAAAGTCATTACCCATCAGTTAAAAAACCAGAAAAAATCAAACCCTACAAGAAATATCTTATTCGAAAAAAGAAAAAAAAAATACTGAGGAAGGGAACGTGCAAGGAAGAAGATCATCGAGTGGCGGCACAGGCACCTTCTTTCAAGAACATCTGCCTTCAACTTTTGCCCGACAAGGATTCTCTACTTCTTGCGATGTGGTTCCTAGCTTGTGACGGCTCACACTTCTACATACCCAGGCGGAATGTCACAAATGTCCTGTGTAATTTGCGAGGGAAAATCCAATAAAAGGTTGGTCAAAATGCTTAATCATTGCTACTGTTTTTCCCTGTTTTGAGTTATTGTTGCCCACGGCATGCGAGGCGTTCCCATGGAAGTAGCTAAATGGAGAGAATGTGACGCGCCTACTAGCATTATTTCTGCGTCATTTATGTGATTTGGCTTCCCATCCGCTGAATCGCTTGTAAGGGTGGAAGAACTTGTTTTTCGCAAAAGGGGTTTTAGGTTTCTTCCGGGAGAGTTTATTCATTCAATCAAAGATGTAAAATTATCAAAGCAGCATAAATGAAAGAATATTACTTGGTGAAACATGGCTCCAGTCGCACGAACAAAAAGAAAAACTGAAGTATCAAAAACATATCTACGAAAAGATTGTTTTCCCTGCGGAAGGAAATCACAAAATGGAAAACCAGTTGTCAATGACAAGACACCTTGGTCGATGACGCCTCCATCAAAGCTTTTTCAAGCACTTGCCCCCAGCACCTTCTTCGACAGCAAACATTCCATCCAGAAGCTATCTCAGCAGTAGCTTGAACATCCCATCCAGAAACTATTTCAGCAGCAGCTTCAACATCCCATCCAGAAGACGTTTTAGCAGCAACTTCAACATCCCATCCAGAATACGTTTCAGCAGCAGCTTCAGCATCCTAGTCGGAGCCCGTTTCGACAGCATTTCCAGCATATGTCCCCACATCTTCTCCAACGACTCCAACATATGCTTCCACCGCCTCCCCATCTGCCTTCACAGCATCCTCAGCGATCGCTCCGACTTCCCCAACAAATTTTTTGGCATCCACTTCAGAAGCTGCTTCAGTCTCGCAAACCATAGCCTCTTGAGAATGCTCCGGTTCATCCACCTCAGAATCGAGGATTACAATACTGTTATGGACAGGATAATCAAACTGGCTCTTGTCTAGAATTTTCTTAGACTCAGTCTTTCGCCATTTCAATCGAGAAGCGAATCGTTCATCCCTGGCACTGGTTTGTGGAAAAACTCCATCACGTGGGGATTTCCCGACGCGTTGGGATGCTTCATCATGTCTCCATTTTTCCTCCATGTCCATCGAAGCCATTAAAGCCTGGACTCGCACCCGCATGATCCGTAAATGGGTGAGGGACATGCCTTGTATAATCCCGCCAGCCTCACGGAACAAATAATCGATTTTGTCTAATACCTCCTCATGTGAAGAAAACTTGGGTCTGTCGACTTCATAGGTACGATCATCATCGGAAGATCCCATTATATGCTAAAAAAAAAAAAAAAAAAAAATCTTTACACTATGTCTGCATCGGCAATCTACATAACGAAGAAGACAAAATAGAGAACTAGGAGAAGAGATACGAGACAGTACCTGTGAGGAGGACGGACGCAATTCTATAGTGATCTATACGAATGGAAGGTTCAAGATCGCCTCTTATATTGGGTAGGTTGATGAAGACTGAGAAAGAAAATCCTTTTACCAGGCGTGTATTAAGGCTATGAACGCGGAATACCAACTGGATTAGATACTTGTATATAGGGGATAATTAGGGTTTGGAGTCCGCGCCAGCAGCCATCCCTACCACTCCATGACCAAAGTAGCACCATCTCTGCACGTCCCGTGATTTAGCCAGCTCCGCGAACCAAGTTGCAATGCCATCTATGCCGATCATAAGCCAAGATTGAAACGTCATCTCTGCCAGAGTTGCAACGCCTCCCGCTGTTCCACGAACCAAAGCCATTGGCGCCTTCTTTGCCACTCTGTGTTTGGGCCAACCAATAATGTTATCATTGCCGTCCCATGACTAAGGTAGCAACGTCAGCATCAGCGGTTCATGAAAGAGGTTGCAGCGCCAAGACTGGCACTACAGGGTTAAGCCAGAAGTATGTCAAGCCGCCAATACGAGGATCACGGATTCCTCATACTTTCCGCCAAAGGTTAGTCGAATTTCCCTGGCAATCTATTCATGTCTTGCCCTTTCGATTTTACTCTTGTCTGTCACCATCTCATGCTTACCCCGCAACAACGCCACTGTTATGTGCTAAGCAGGGGACTTAATGTTGATGGTGGTTTTTAGCTTAGGGTTTAAATTATAAAACTTTGCATCTGATGTGACGTCACTCTGTAAGGAAACGGGGCCGTGAGTGCTAACCTCTCCACTGGCATAGTTATTGAGCCGTTCAGTATATTTACATGAAATTTATTGTTAAGTGCATATTTTGCATATATTTTGTATTGAATCCATGCTAGTAATTGCTTATATTCTTGCGAATTATTGTATATTATGTTTGTTTTTCTCTTTTTGTGTTTTATTAGGTAAATCATCCAAAAGAAGAGAATTGGCACTTATTTGTGCAATAAAAGAAGTTAGCTAAAAGCAGAGAAAGGCCAAAGACCAAGTGGAACTCGTCGAAATCTAGGAGTTCTTGATATCATCGTGAAGAGGACGAAAAGACAAAGCCAACGGCGAAAGAATGGAGTCAATTCGACGCCGTATGAAGATTCTAGAAGCATTTGAAGCAAGCCAAAGTTGTCGAAACATTGAGAACCTGCAAGACTGAAATTGAAAGGAGATTTCTAAAGGCACCCGACTATTTTACACGGGGCTGCCACCGGCATCTTCTTCGCCAAGCATCACGACCAAGTTCAGGGAACTGAAATTAGGTAACTACCATTGGTAGTTGACGAAGAGAAGATGGAGCTCAGTTGCCATTGAAGAAGTTGGGTTCTCTCTGCTATTTGAGAATAAGGTATAACAGGGAGAGATCGAGAATATTAGGAAGATGGTTTTGGCTCGAAACAGCAAGTGATACTCGGTGGTTGGCAGAGTTTGATAAAGGAAGAATGTTGTTGATCACGAAGACAGAGAAGAACTCACTCGACACAGGTCAGTGACGTGATGGAGCTGAACCATAGGACGTTGTTGAGCACAATGACGCCTGAGTTTGGGAGATATAGCGATTGATGGAGCTTGGCATTTGCAAGGATGAATCGATGGTAATAATGGAGTTGAACTGTGGTTGATAGAGCAATATAGAGATCGAGAATTCAGGGAGATGTATTCACTGTCACTAATTGCTGCCAGTTCGATCGAGATAGCAGCATTGATGAGGCTCACGATGGAGTCTGTGATGGAGAATATGATGTTTCGATAAGAAGGCAGTGCTGATGGTGCTCGAGTTGGAGGTGCTGCTGATTATAAATGGTAACGATGGAGCTGCAGTATTACTGCCATTGATGGCAGTAAACAAGAGACGATGGAACTCAGGTGATGGACTGTTTGCTGGTGAAATATTGATGCTGATATCAAAGAGGGGAAGAATGGCAGTGTGATGATGAGCCTGAGAAGAACAACGAATGGCTGAGAATGATGTGCTCGAGTTGATGACAGTGATGGGAGAAGCTCGCAATGGTGAACTGCGGATGTTTGATGGGAACTCGAATTTGCTGCTGCCAATGAGATTCGAAGGAAGATGGTTTCTTCATGAAGCTGTAGTTGTTGGAAGATGATGATGATTGTCGTGATTAATGGCAGTAAGTGGTAATGGTTTGCTGATGATTAATGGCAGTGAAGCTGATGAAGCTAAGTAATAACAGAGAAGATCGAGAGGTACTGTGATGTCTTCTCGGAGTTAAGAACTTGAGTCGATTTAGTTTGGTCTTGGCACAGCGTATGCTGGCAGTGACGAGAAGAAGATGGAGTTCGAGTTAAGGGAAAGAGAAAGAGAAAAAAGTCAGAAGAGAATCCTTTTCATGGACTGTCTGGTATACGCGGAGTTATTGGTTTAGGCTTTAAAACTCAGAAGATTATGAAACTCTCGATCACCAGAGTATCCGTGGATGGATGGGTAGAGAATCAAAATCCAGTGAACTTTATTTTTCACGGAGGAGTGACTATCCGAGAAAAGATACAGCCGGAAATCGAAATCCCGTAACTTTTATATTTCACGGTGGCAAGAGTATCCGTGATACTGACGGAGTAAAAGAAAATCGAGGGGAAATTAATTTTCGTAGAGGGATGTGTGTCCGCGGATTTGAAGAGGAATGAATTGTACTGTCAGTAGTCTTTAAGACTGACAGGCTAATGAGTGATGACATTGGTGGACTGGACTTCTACAGAAGCAATGCGCAAGCCCAATAGCTGTTTGGGTTAGTTTTGGCACGACCAAGACTTTGTGGCGTGGATTTTTTGGTGCGTTTTTGGCAAGTTGGCATATTATTTCGATCGGGATTCGAGCACGGGCGTGTCTGCTATTTGGCTACATATAAAAGAGATATTTGTATCTCTTGGATTATCTTTTAATCTTTAATCACGCCTTTGGAGAGAAGAACACAAGGAAAAAAGCTAGGGTTTTGGAGCGATTTCACCATCGTAACAATTTCTCTTTCCTTTTCTTATATATTTAACATGGGTGTTTCTACATCCATGAGTAGCTAAACCCACAATTGATTGAGGATGAATTCTAAGTTCTAGACTTGATTTGGATTAATATATGCATCTATTTTGAGTTCTTCATATGATTATTGTTTGCTTCTACTTTAATGAATGTCTATGATTGATTAATTGATTGCTCTAGGTGGCCAACTATATTAGTTCATTGATTGATTTATTGCTATTAAAGGGTTAGGATATCCGTGTCATTGTTGAATAACCCATACACAAGTAGAAAACGTGAGACCTTGCAGAGGGATTCTGTGGAGCAATCGCGTGTAGAACAACATTAGAAAGTGGACCTTGCGCTAAGAGTCTAACTACTAAGATTAACCTAAGTCGTAAATATAAACCATTCGACCAAGTTACACCTTGAGTGCGCTACTACTTGGTGGCTTGGACGAATAGAATCTGATATTCGAGCGCTTCGGTATCCAGTGAACAAAGGACTTTAGGGGATAGCACTGCGCTAGTTGTTATTCCACGGTTGATAATAATCTATGATTAATGATGAATTGATGAATATATTAACTCATTGACGGTTTAGTAACGAAGAAGGATTCCTCGATCATCTCTCTCCATATTGCTTGCAATCTTAATTACTCTTAATTGCTTTGTTATTTACTTTGTTCCAAAATCTCAAACAAACCCCCATTGTGACACTTTTTGACAACTAAATCTCACTACTCTTCGTGGGAACGAATCTTATTTGTCACTATTTTATTCATTAGTAAAGTAGAATATAAGTGAATTAATTTGTGCACCTACGACACGCATCAAATTTTGGCGCCGCTGCCGGGGAGCACTCGGTAGCTTTAGTTGTTATCTCTTTTTGGTTTATTTTTGGTTTTAGTCTTATTTTTAGTTTTTGATTTAGTTTTTTTTTTGAGAATTTTGTTTCAGGTACTTAATCCCTGGCACCGAAAGATTGGGATTACCTGAGGTGCGGAATTAAAACTCGTAAGGGAACATTACTTCAAGCACGTCCACAGTTGCAACCAGAAACTTCTACAGAAAAGATGGTTAATACAGACGACAAGATAGATCCTCCACCTCCGGAGAGGAAGTTAGGAGAGTTAACATCTCCATGCTTAGATTCGCAACCACTGTGCATTACAATCACTAACCCAGTGGAGCTGAAGTCGAATCTACTTCATCATCTACCAAAGTTCAAGGGACATCCAGGTGACAATCCAAATCGACACCTTCAGCAGTTCCAAAACACGATGACAAGTCTGAGGCATGCCACCGCAGACAGAGATATGGCTATGCTACAAGCCTTCCCGTTCTCATTGACAGACTTAGCAGAAGAATGGTTGTATTGTCTTCCTCCGGGGAGTGTTACAATATGGACTCAGATGAAAAAAGCTATTTCTGGAGAAATATTTTCCTGCTTCCAAAGCGGCATCCGTTCGTAAGGAGATTAGTGGCATTATACAGATGTCTGGGGAGTCTCTATATGAATATTGGGAGAGGTATAATAGGTTGTTGGCAAGCTGCCCACACCATAATATATCCTCAACACTTATCATTCAATACTTCTACGAAGGATTACTTCCAGAACAGAGGAATTTGATTGATGCGGCTGCCGGTGGTTCACTTACTGAGAAGACAATCTCGCAGGCAACCAGTTTGATTGAGAGTATGGCTTCCAATGCTCAACAATTCTACACCAGAAATAACTCTAATGTCAGAAGAGTTAGCGAAATGGGAGAGTCTGCACAGTCATAGCAACGGATGAACAACATAGAGAAGGTAGTACAACGAATGGCAGCAGTGATTATTCCTACTTATGAAGAAGAGTCTGAACATGTGAATGTTGTGTTCCCTAATCAGAGGCCAAGGTATGATCCTTACTCTAATACTTATAATCCAGGTTGGAAAGATCACCCAAATTTCAGTTATGCAAATCAGCAAGCTGCAGCTCCTAATCCTTATGGGCGACAAAGTGGTTTTCAACAACCACAGTTCCGACCACAAACTCCACCTCAGCCTCAACAACATACTCAGAGTTCTAATTTAGAGGAGATGATGAATATTATGATGCAAAAACAAGATACAAATGCTCAAGAACAGAAAGCAAACTCTCAGCGTCAAGATGCAATTCTGCAGAAACAAGATATGGCTATAAAAGACTTGCAACTTCAAATGGGACAATTGGCTACAGATATGAATGAAATAAAAGCACAGAATTCGGCAAAGTTGCCATCACATCCTTTTGTGAATCCAAGAGCGAATGTCAATGCTGTAACTCTAAGAAGTGGGAAGCAAACAGAAGAGACAAAACAACAAGAAAAGGTTAGTCACGACTTGGAAGAGGAAGTAGTGGTGGAAACCGTTCCAAAGGAAAATCCAACCTCAACTGGCCAATCTAAGGACACAGTTCCTACTTTTACCACACCACCTCCTTTTCCTAGTCGTTTTGCCAAGTCAAAGAAGCAAGCTCTAGACAAGGAGATTATGGATATTTTCAGCAAGGTGCATATCAACATTCCATTTATTAAGGCCATCAGAACAGTACCCAGTTATGCCAAAGTTCTGAAGGATTTGTGTAAAAGAAAGGAGAGGTTGATTGCTAATGAGATCACTCAGGTGGGAGAAAGTGCTTCAGCTATGTTGCTAAAGAAGATGCCTGCAAAGTGTAAAGATCCTGGTGGTTTTACAGTGCCAATTACTATTGGTGACAAACGGTTTGAGCGTGCTTTGCTTGATTTGGGAGCTTCCATAAGTGTGATGTCAGCCGATGTTTATGATTCATTGAATCTTGGACCTTTAAAGGAGACAGGGATTATCATTCAATTAGCTAATAAGTCTAACATATATCCTAAGGGACTCGTGGAAGACGTGTTGGTGCAAGTGAATGAACTAATCTTTCCAGTTGATTTCTTTGTTGTGGATATGCAGAATGGGGACAATTGTTCGTCTACTTCATTACTTCTTGGGAGACCATTTATGAAGACTGCTAAGACGAAGATGGATTGTGATACTGGGACACTCACTATGGAGTTTGACAAAGAGGTTATACGCTTCAATATTTTTGAAGCTATGTGTTATCCAAGTGATATCCATTCCGCATTTTCTGTTGATGTTATTGGTTCGTTGGCACAACAGATGTTTGATTTGAACAATGAAGATGAACTTGAATCTGTGCTACGAAATATCATTGATTTGGACGTCCATGGCTTTCTTAATTTGGACGTTGATATTCCCAAGGAGTTTTCTGAGACATGTGGTGCTTTAACGGCATCACAAGAAGTTAAAACATGTAATATATCGTATATCTCTTTACCTGTAACTGATGAAGTTCATTTACCTTATGTTGTGCAGGCACCTAAATTAGAGTTGAAACCTCTACCTGATCACTTAAAGTACGCTTACTTGGGTGATGGGGAAGAGCTTCCAATCATTATTGCAAAGAATCTCACAGCAATACAGGAAGAACGCCTCCTTAGGGTTCTGAAAGAGCACAAAACGGCTATTGGTTGGACAATTGCTGACATCAAAGGCATTAGTCCAGCCATGTACATGCATAGAATCCTTATGGAAGATGATATCAAGCCAGTACGTGATGCTCAGCGTAGGCTTAACCCCCCAATGATGGAGGTCGTGAAGAAAAAGATCCTCAAATTACTAAGTGTGGGGGTGATTTACCCAATTTCTGACAGCAAATGGGTTAGTCCGGTGCAAGTGGTGCCTAAGAAATCAGGTGTCACTGTGGTTAGAAATCAAGATGATGAACTCGTTCCAACAAGAGTTCAAACAGGACGGCGAATATGCATAGACTACAGAAAGCTAAATTCGGCTACCCGCAAGGATCACTTTCCATTGCCTTTCATTGATCAGATGTTAGAGAGGTTAGTGGGACATTCACATTATTGCTTTTTGGATGGTTATTCGTTCTACAATCAAATTGTTATTGCACCATAGGATCAAGAGAAGACTACTTTCACTTGTCCTTTCGGTACATTTGCATATAGAAGAATGCCATTTGGTCTGTGCAATGCGCCTACCACTTTTCAGAGATGTATGGTTAGTATATTTTCTGATTACGTGGAAAACATCATTGAGGTATTTATGGACGAATTTAGTGTTTATGGTGATTCATTTGATATTTATTTAAATAATCTTGAACTTGTGCTTAAAAGATGCATATACACTAATCTTGTTTTAAACTGGGAGAAATGCCACTTTATGGTAAACCATGGAATTGTACTTGGCCATATCGTGTCCTCCCAAGGGCTCGAAGTAGACAAGGAAAAGATAGACTTGATTAGGAACTTACAATACCCCACTTCGGTGAGGGGAATTCGCTCGTTTCTTGGTCATGCATGTTTTTATATGAGGTTTATCAAAGATTTCTCCAAAATCTCAATGCCGATGTGCAAATTATTGCAAAAGGAGGTTGCCTTTAACTTCGACCAGGAGTGCAAGGATGCCTTTAATAAATTGAAGGAATTGTTGACTACTGCACCAATTATTAAGTCACCTGACTGGAGTTTGCCATTCGAGTTAATGTGTGATGCAAGTGATTATGCAGTCGGAGCTGTTTTGGGTCAAAAAGTAGACAAGAGTTCACATGTGATTTATTATGCATCAAGGACCCTAAACGATGCTCAAATCAACTATTCCACTACTGAGAAAGAGTTGTTGGCTATAGTATTTGCATTAGAAAAATTTAGAGCTTATTTGGTGGGTGCCAATGTGATTGTATATTCTGATCATGCAGCACTACGGAACCTATTGAAAAAGAAGGAGGCTAAGCCAAGACTCATATGTTGGATTCTTTTGCTGCAAGAATTCAATATGGAAATCAGAGATAAGAAAGGTGTTGAAAATACAGTTGCTGATCATCTTAGTAGACTTGTTGTTTCCGAAGAAGAACCCCCATTACAGGATCGTTTTCCAGACGAACAACTTTTCTCGATTGAAGAATCAACACCTTGGTAAGCTGATATAGTGAACTATTTGGTTACAAGGAAAGTACCTAGTACGATGTCTAATTTTCAAAAGCTAAAGCTTAAGAAAATAGCCAAGCAGTATGTGTGGGATGAGCCCTACTTGTGGAAATATGGAGCTGATCAGATTATCCGCAGGTGCGTACCTAACTCTGAATTTCAATCCATTCTATCTTTTTGTCATTCTTATGCTTGTGGTGGTCACTTTGGTGCAAAACGTACCGCTCTCAAAGTCCTTGAGAGTGGCTTTTATTGGCCTACCTTATTTGAGGATGCATATGCTTTTTGCAAATCTTGTGATAGATGTCAACGAACGGGAAATCTAGGTGCTCGAAATCAAATGCCACTCAATCCTATTCTCACTGTCGAGATTTTTGATGTGTGGGGCATTGATTTTATGGGTCCTTTTGTTAATTCGAATGGAAAATTTTATATACTTCTTCTTTGTGGATTATGTTTCTAAATGGGTGGAAGCTAAAGCCACCCCTACTAATGATTCTCAAGTTGTTTGTGAGTTTGTGAAGGAATATATTTTCTCTAGACATGGTACACCAAGAGTGGTTATTAGTGATGGAGGCTCGCACTTCAAGAAATCCTTCCATGCTCTCCTCAAGAAGTACAACATTGCACACAAGATTGGTATGCCGTATCACCCACAAACTAGTGGGCAAGCTGAAATTTCTAATCGTGAGATTAAGTCCATCCTTGAGAAAACCGTTAACACTACACGGAAGGATTTGAGTTATAGACTCAACGATGCACTTTGGGCGTATAGAACAGAATACAAGACACCGATTGGTATGTCTCCATATCGATTGGTTTATAGAAAAACTTGTCATCTCCCAGTTGAACTTGAGTATAAGGCTTTATGGGCGGTAAAGATGTGCAACATGGAGTATGATAAAGCGGGGAAACATAGGCAACTACAAATCAATGAGCTAGAGGAGATACGTAATGATGCTTACGAGAGTGCTCGTATATACAAGGAGAAGACTAAACTCTTCCATGACAAGATGATTTCTCGAAAGAGTTTTGTTGTGGGTCAAAAAGTTCTTTTATTTAATTCTCGTCTTAAGTTATTTCCTGGTAAGCTAAGGTCCCGCTGGAGTGGACCGTTTGTTGTTACTAATGTTTTTCCTCATGGTGCAGTTGAGGTTACTAGTATCGCAACGGGAACAACTTTCAAAGTCAATGGCCATAGATTGAAGCCATATTACGAAAACTTCCCTATGGATAATGTGGACGTGATTGAACTTCAGGATTTACTCCCTCTGGAGGAGTAGAAAGGAGAATGCCAAGTCGGGCTGACGACTTTAAACCAAGCGCTAAATGGGAGGCAACCCATAGGTTTTGTATCTTAAAACCTTTTATTTTTTGTTTTTATTGTTTTCATATCATATTTGCATCCCCATGTTTAATTTCATTGAATCCGGAATCAATCTTAGAAGAGAATTATGACGAATACCTTTTCGTCAGAAAATTCAGACTGTGCGTAGTTCCGTCCAGAGACCATAACTGTCAGACCGTTTATCTAAACACTGTGCCCTTTTAACATGTTGTATAAAACACGTATATGAACAACTTTTGTGAAATGTAGTTTTTCCAAATTCCTTACCAATTTGTACATTGTTTGCGTTTTATATGCTGTTACGTCAGAATTCAGAATTTTCGGTTTTACACATTGAGGACAATGTGAAGTTTAAGTGTGGGGGAGTATTTTGCATATAGATTTTTCATTTTTTTGTACATATTTGCATAAAAAACTCCAACTTGTAGTTAGTTTAGAGTCACATAGTATACATGTCGCTAAGATTACTTCGAAATTCTCACAAGAGTGACTGAACTTAAAGATGACAGAGAACATGATCACGTTTCTTGCTTGTTTGAGAGTTAAAGTTGGATTTAACCATGCCAGTGGCAAATAAGGTGCAGACTGAATTTGGTAGTAGAATTGTGATCCCCTATAGTGGAGACTACCTATTGTTACATCATGTGAGGCACCGACCTTCAATTCTTTGTACGTGTCTAAATATGTGCTTTTTGAGTGTGTGTCACCGTACGTTAATTCCGGGTAGAATGGTGAGCTACCTAACCTCCCACCAATAGAAGCACTACTTTGATCTCTTGAGTGCTATTTTATCAATCATGATGGTGACATCGAATTGCTAACTTACATACCACTTGTAATCTTGTTCGCAGTTAGCACCATCCACTTTATCTCTCTCTCTACACCAACAGGTCCATAGAAACACATCATCATCAACAAGAGGAGCGACATCAAAATCTACAAGGAAAGTTGAAGACGTTTAAGGTTTACAGGCAACAGTACAGAAATGAGCAGATTTCAGATTCAAGTAAAGCAACAAGACAAGGAGCATAATTTCTACATGTTGAAGACTTTTGTACAAGAGCGAAAATTATCAAGATGAGAGTTCAAGAAGTTTATGATATCAAGACATACAAGTTGTGAAGAATCAAGCGGTAAAGTACTTACACCAAGGCCTTTGTACTTGCATTTTTATTTTATCTTTATTTGTATTTGTTTTATTTTCTCTTGTCTTCAAAAAAAAAAAAATGAAAAATGAAAAAAAAAGAGACAAGAGAAAATTTTGTTAGGTTCATTATTAGTTTTAATATTTTGTTTTGTTTTGTTTTCATTTTGTATTTGTTTTATTTTTCTTGTCTCAATAAAAAAAAAAAAAATTCGTTGTATCATATTGTGGTTTGTTTTTAGTATTGTTCTTTTAATAAAGCCAGTGGAAGAAGAAATATTTATAATGAAGTATCAAGCAACAAGGATTTGAAGAAAAAGAGTTACATTGTCAAGATTCTACGAAGTTCAAGAGTTATCATCAAGAGTTGAAGACCGAAGACGAAGATGAAGACAAGGATTAAAGACCGAAGACGTTTCTATGGATGATGTGAGAGTGGTGCTAACTGCACGTCGAACGGATAACGAGGTAAGTAAGCATATTCCCACCTTCGTTAAGTGGTTGATTCCCTTTCTTAGAGATCGCCAGAAAAAAAAAAAGGGTTTTCAAAAATGATAAAAGATGTGGGTTTTCAAAACAATTCGGAGGGTTTTTCCTTCCTACTATTCAACGTGTCGCAGGATTCTCTCTTCATTCCTACCTGGACACATGTGTGACCCATAAAAAGTTGTTTATTATTGAGAGCAACTTCATAAAACCCTTTCTGGTAAGGCAGAGTCGATACTTTTGATTACTCTCGAACCCGGATTCTTTCGACAAGGGATAGTTATTTCTCTCTCAACTTTTAAGGATGAGATTGTGTTCATATATATGTCTAACTTCTTATGACTAGTGTGCAGAATATCTATGTCTTCTTAGCGCGTTGGATGCTATCATTTTGGGAGAACTAGTAAGTTGGAAAAGTAGGTTTTGTGGGTATATCTCTAGTAAACCCTCACGATACTATAACTTGTCCACTAGGGACACCTAGGGGTTTAAAGGCATGTTGCATTAGCTAAGTGCATCCGTTTTCTCGACGATATGGAGTTGTTGTATTTTAGATAGTTTGCTCGAGGACTAGCAAAGGCCAAGTGTGGGGGAATTTGTTAAGTGCATATTTTGCATATATTTTGTATTGAATCCATGCTAGTAATTGCTTATATTCTTGCGAATTATTGTATATTATGTTTGTTTTTCTCTTTTTGTGTTTTATTAGGTAAATCATCCAAAAGAAGAGAATTGACACTTATTTGTGCAATAAAAGAAGTTAGCTAAAAGCATAGAAAGGCCAAAGACCAAGTGGAACTCGTCGAAATCTAGGAGTTCTTGATATCATCGTGAAGAGGACGAAAATACGAAGCCAACGGCGAAAGAATGGAGTCAATTCGACGTCGTATGAAGATTCTAGAAGCATTTGAAGCAAGCCAAGTTTGTCGAAACATTGAGAACCTGCAAGACTGAAATTGAAAGGAGATTTCTAAAGGCACCCGACTATTTTACACGGGGTTGCCACCGGCATCTTCTTCACCAAGCATCACGACCAAGTTCAGAGAACTGAAATTAGGTAACTACCATTGGTAGTTGACGAAGAGAAGATGGAGCTCAGTTGCCATTGAAAAAGTTGGGTTCTCTCTGCTATTTGAGAACAAGGTATAATACGGAGAGATCGAGAATATTAGGAAGATGGTTTTGGCTCGAAACAGCAAGTGATACTCGGTGGTTGGCAGAGTTTGATAAAGGAAGAATGTTGTTGATCACGAAGACAGAGAAGAACTCACTCGACACAGGTCAGTGACGTGATGGAGCTGAACCATAGGACGTTGTTGAGCACAATGACGACTGAGTTTGGGAGATATAGCAATTGATGGAGCTTGGCATTTGCAGGGATGAATCGATGGTAATAATGGAGTTGAACTGTGGTTGATAGAGCAATATAGAGCTCGAGAATTCAGGGAGATGTATTCGCTGTCACTAATTGCTGCCAGTTCGATCGAGATAGCAGCATTGATGAGGCTCATGATGGAGTCTGTGATGGAGAATATGATGTTTCGATAAGAAGGCAGTGCTGATGGTGCTCGAGTTGGAGGAGCTGCTGATTATAAATGGTAACGATGGAGCTGCAGTATTATTGCCATTGATGGCAATAAACAAGACGATGGAACTCAGGTGATGGACTGTTTGCTGGTGAAATGTTGATGATGATATCAGAGAGGGGAAGAATGGCAGTGTGATGATGATCCTGAGAAGAACAGCGAATGGCTGAGAATGATGTGCTCGAGTTGATGACAGTGATGGGAGAAGCTCGCAATGGTGAACTGCGGATGTTTGACGGGAACTCGAATTTGCTGCTGCCAATGAGATTCGAAGGAAGATGGTTTCTTCATGAAGCTGTAGTTGTTGGCAGATGATGATGATTGTCGTAATTAATGGCAGTAAGTGGTAATGGTTTGCTGATGATTAATGGCAATGAAGCTGATGAAGCTAAGTAATAACAGAGAAGATCGAGAGGTACTGTGATGTCTTCTCGGAGTTAAGAACTTGAGTCGATTTAGTTTGGTCTTGGCAAAGCGTATGCTGGCAGTGATGAGAAGAAGATGGAGTTCGAGTTAAGGGAAAGAGAAAAAAATCAGAAGAGAATCCTTTTCACGGACAGCCTGGTATACGCGGAGTTATTGGTTTAGGCTTTAAAACTCAGAAGATTATGAAACTCTCGATCACCATAGTATCCGTTGATGGATGGGTAGAGAATCAAAATCCAGGGAACTTTATTTTTCACGGAGGAGTGACTATCCGAGAAAATATACAGCCGGAAATCGAAATCCCGTAACTTTTATATTTCACGGTGGCAAGAGTATCTGTGATACTGACGGCGTAAAAGAAAATCCAGGGGAAATTAATTTTCGCAGAGGGATGTGTGTCCGCGGACTTGAAGAGGAATGAATTGTACTTGTCGTGAGTATGTGATCGACAGGCTAATGAGTGATGACATTGGTGGACTGGACTTCTACAGAAGCAATGTGCAAGCCCAATAGCTGTTTGGATTAGTTTTGGCACGACCAAGACTTTGTGGCGTGGATTTTTTGGTGCATTTTTGGCAAGTTGGCATATTATTTCGACCGGGATTCGAGCACGGGTGTGTCTGCTATTTGGCTACATATAAAAGAGATATTTGTATCTCTTGGATTATCTTTTAATCTTTAATCACGCCTTTGGAGAGAAGAACACAAGGAAGAAAGCTAGGGTTTTGGAGCGATTTCACCATCGTAACAATTTCTCTTTCCTTTTCTTATATATTTAACATGGGTGTTTCTACATCCATGAGTAGCTAAACCCACAATTGATTGAGGATGAATTCTAAGTTCTAGACTTGATTTGGATTAATATATGCATCTATTTTGAGTTCTTCATATGATTATTGTTTGCTTCTACTTTAATGAATGTCTATGATTGATTAATTGATTGCTCTAGGTGGCCAACTATAGTAGTTCATTGATTGATTTATTGCTAGTAAAGGGTTAGGATATCCGTGTCATTGTTGAATAACCCATACACAAGTAGAAAACGTGAGACCTTGCAGAGGGATTCTGTGGAGCAATCGCGTGTAGAACAACATTAGAAAGTGGACCTTGCGCTAAGAGTCTAACTACTAAGATTAACCTAAGTCGTAAAATATAAACCATTCGACCAAGTTACACCTTGAGTGCGCTACTACTTGGTGGCTTGGACGAATAGAATCTGATATTCGAGCGCTTCGGTATCCAGTGAACAAAGGACTTTAGGGGATAGCACTGTGCTAGTTGTTATTCCACGGTTGATAATAATCTATGATTAATGATGAATTGATGAATATATTAACTCATTGACGGTTTAGTAACGAAGAAGGATTCCTCGATCATCTCTCTCCATATTGCTTGCAATCTTAATTACTCTTAATTGCTTTGTTATTTACTTTGTTCCAAAATCTCAAACAAACCCCCATTGTGACACTTTTTTGACAACTAAATCTCCCTGCTCTTCGTGGGAACGAATCTTATTCACTGCTATATTATTCATTAGTAAAGTAGAATATAAGTGAATTAATTTGTGCACCTACGGGCCAGAGCCAGAGCCGCTGCCGCCACCCCCAACGTTCCTTCAAGTGTGATACCTCCAATCGTCACCAGGGCCGCTGCTACCCCGCCAGGACGATAAACTGGGGGAGCCAGAGGAAGCCGATCCCATATTACCATTGCTGATTTAATGGAAAGACAGGAAGTTCTCGCTAGAGCTCAGACGGACATGGCTTCGACTCAGAAAGAGGTGCTTATTTTCCTCAAGACACTAACGGAGCGGCTACCACAAGCATCACGCCAACCAGAGCCAATGAGGAACACCTTCAATACTCCTGGCACCGACAACTCAGCAGGGCACACCTTTATTGATGAAGAGACTCATTTAGGAGCTCCAGCAGAGAGGAATCAACCATCCAATTTTGTCCCACGAGAATATTTAGAATGACTTCTTCGAAACCGAGACAAAAGAGATTCTGCGGATATGCATCAGCATCAACCCCCGTATCCTCCTGAAGTGCAAAGAATTCCTCTTCCGAGAGGATACTCTTCTCCTCAATTCTCCATGTATGACGGCACCGGTAATGCGCGTGAACATGTCTCTCGGTTTTTGGAATCCTTGGGCGAGCATGAATACAATCATGTTCTCCGTTTGATGAAGTTTTCAAAGTCACTTACCGGAAGAGCATACACATGGTACAACATCATTGCACCAAACATCATATCCAACTGGGGTGACATGGTTACAACTTTCTACAAGAAATACTTCTATGTGTCTGAGCAAATTACCTTCTCAGATCTAGGAAGGATGTTTCAACGAAACAATGAACATCCAAATGATTATGTCAAAAGATTCAGAATTCAAGCGCTGGATTGTCACGACCCAAATGTGACCGAACAACAATTAGTGGATTCTTGCATCAATGGCATGGTTCCCATCTACTACCGTACCTTACTGGAGAATCTACGATTCCAGACATTCTCTGAACTTCATGAGGCTGTCAAACGGTCGGCCACAACAGCACCAGCGTTGTTGGAAAGAACCAGGCCAGCCAAGGTTGAAGACGCACGCGAAACTCGAGGAAATAGACGCCTCATGAACAAGCAATATAACACTGGCCCCTATGTGAGCGTGGTAAGTGAAAGAGGAAAAAGGAAGGCTCCAGCAACAGAACAACAACCCAAACGCGCAATGCCAACGCATCAGGCGGCTCCACCACGAAAGACCGCGGTTAAGGCTCCCGCACAACATCAAGAAGCCAGGGAAAACACCTTAGATTTCCCGTTACCAATCTAGGAAGTAATTGAACTCTTGGAAGCATGGATCCAAGATGACGCCATCAAGCTGCCTCTTATCAGACGCCCACCAACTGAAGAGGAAATGGCAAACCCTAAGTATTGTCGCTACCACAGGTTTTTCCATCACCCGACCAGTGACTGCAATAAATTAAAGCGTGTCTTCAAAGAAAAGGTGGAGGCAGGGGAACTTAAACTGGGCAATGATGGAGTTCACCGTGATCCTCTTCCAGTCAGGAGTTGCATGCTCTCTGAGGACTCTGTTCACAAAACCGTGCAATCCGTGATGCAGCATGTATGCGAAATTCTCTATTTCTCCAAGGCGCAACGTCAAGATATATTCGTAGCCCTTAACCACGTTGTGTCGGGCAAGCGACTTTTTCCTATTGAAGAAACCACACCAGAATCCCAAGCACTCTCATGAAGCGGTGTTGGAAATGCAATTGGGGACTGCTGACCATGGTTTATCCGAGGGACGCCGAGCTTGATATCACATTGATCGATGCGGCCTCTGACTTCAACATCTTTACCATCAAGACTCTAAGAGATGCGAAAATTTCGAAGCAGGAGGCTACCCTTTCCCCAATTGTAGTCAAAACTTTGAAGGAAAAGCAATAGACGCATATGGCTACATCGACCTTGAAATTAAGGTGGGAGATGCTCTAACACATGGCAAATTCCACATTGTCAAAGAAATCTCAAATTACGACATGATTCTGGGGCGCTCATGGGTACATGGCAATAAAGCGAAATTAGGAGTATCCCCTCTGCCGGTGTCGATACCCGAAAGAATTTCCAACAAGCCATCCAACCCTGAAGATCACATATTGTCGTATCAACAACTTACCAAGGTAACTCAATTACCTGGAGAAAGCCCGTCGACGTTCATCCGAAGATTCCGAACACAAGTAAGTCTTTTTGAACAACCCTTTCTGCACCCAATCACTTCTCCTCTCGGTCAGGCATGGGGACTCAGCCCAGTTATCAACCCGGGCGTCATTAAGAGATGTGAATGCGATACTGGGCCTTTCAAATGCTTTGTCAAAAATTTAGAAGTTGCCTCAGTCAAAGATAACGAGCTCAAAAATCAAGTGGTGGCGCAATGCCCAAACCCGTTTCAAATTGGAGATATGGTATTCAAGGTGACCGCGTTTCAAGTTGGAGATGTAACAGTGAAGCTAGCCGCTCAACCTGATTCGCTTAAAGAAAGGGAAGACGAGCCATACCTGGTGGCAGATGTTATCATGGGTGGTTACTGCAAGCTCATCAACGCTGACAAGCTGTAAGGCGTGACAATTCACTCGCGATGGCTCAATCCCTTCAATACCTAAAACGATGTATTACCTTTTCCTCCAGCGTTTTCTTTTCAAGTATTTCCTTCAGTAATTTCCCTTTTCCCTGCAATATTTGTAATCCCTCCAAAATGATTGCACTACTTGCATTCATAATTAGGGTTCCGATTTTAATGAAAAGCATCTTTATTTCAAAATAAGTTTTCCTAAATCATCTCAAGGGAAAAGTATCCAGCAAACCCACAAAGTCATTACCCATCAGTTAAAAAACCAGAAAAAATCAAACCCTACAAGAAATATCTTATTCGAAAAAAGAAAAAAAATACTGAGGAAGGGAACGTGCAAGGAAGAAGATCATCGAGTGGCGTCACAGGCACCTTCCTTCAAGAACATCTGGCTTCAACTTTTGCCCGACGAGGATTCTCTACTTCTTGCGATGTGCTTCCTAGCTTGTGACGGCTCACACTTCTACATACCCAGGCGGAATGTCACAAATGTCCTGTGTAATTTGCGAGGGAAAATCCAATAAAAGGTTGGTCAAAATCCTTAATGATTGCTACTGTTTTTCCCTGTTTTGAGTTATTGTTGCCCACGGCATGCGAGGCGTTCCCATGGAAGTAGCTAAACTGAGAGAATGTGACGCGCCTACTAGCATTATTGCTGCTTCATTTATGTGATTTGGCTTTCCATCCGCTGAATCGCTTTGGAAGGGTGGAAGAACTTGTTTTTCGCAAAAGGGGTTTTAGGTCTCTTCCGGGAGATTTTATTCATTCAATCAAAGATGTAATATTATCAAAGCAGCATAAATGAAAGACTATTACTTGGTGAAACATGGCTCCAGTCGCACGAACAAAAAGAAAAACTGAAGTATCAAAAACATCTACGATCTACGAAAAGATTTTTTTCCCTGCGGAAGGAAATCACAAAATGGAAAACCAGTTTTCAATGACAAGACACCTTGGTCAATGACGCCTCCATCAGAGCTTTTTCAAGCACTTGACCCAGCACCTTCTTCGACAGCAAATATTCCATCCAGAAGCTATCTCAGCAGCGGCTTGAACATCCCATCCAGAAGCCGTTTCAGCAGCAGCTTCAACATCCCATCCAGAATACGTTTCAGCAGCAGCTTCAGCATCCTAATCGGAGCCCGTTTCGACAGCAGTTCTAGCATATGTCCCCACAGCTTCTCCAACAACTCCAACATATGCTTCCACCGCCTCCCCATCTTCCTTGACAGCATCCTCAGCGATCTCTTCGACTTCCCCAACAAAAGTTTTGGCATCCACTTCAGAAGCTGCTTCAGTCTCGCAAACCACAGCCTCATGAGAATGCTCCGGTTCGTCCACCTCAGAATCGAGGATTATAATACCGTTATGGACAGGATAATCAAAATGGCTCTTGTCTAGAATTTTCTTATACTCAGTCTTTCGTTGTTTCAATCGTGAAGCGAATCGTTCAGCCCTGGCACTGGTTTGTGGAAAAACTCCATCACGTGGGGATTTCCCGACGCGTTGGGATGCTTCATCATGTCTCCATTTTTCCTCCATGTCCATCGAAGTCATGAAAGCCTGGACATGCACCCGCATGATCCGTAAATGGGTGAGGGACATGCCTTGTATAATCCCGTCAGCCTCACGGAATAAATAATCGATTTTGTCTAATACCTCCTCATGTGAAGAAAACTAGGGTTTGTCAACTTCAAATCTTTTCTCCAAAGAATCATAGGTACGATCATCATCGGAAGATCCCATTAAAAAAAAAAAATCTTTACACTATGTCTGCATCGGCAATCTACATAATGAAGAAGACAAAATAGAGAACTAGGAGAAGAGACACGAGACAGTACATGTGAGGAGGACGGACGCAATTCTATAGTGATCTATACGAATGGAAGGTTCAAGATCGCCTCTTATATTGGGTAGGTTGATGAAGCCTGAAAAAGAAAATCCTTTTACCAGGCGTGTATTAAGGCTATGAACGCGGAATACCAGCTGGATAGATACATGTATATAAGGGATAATTAGGGTTTGGCGTCTGCGCCAGCAGCCATCCCTGCCACTCCATGACCAAAGTAGCACCATCTCCGCCCGCACGTCCCGTGATTTAGCCAGCTCCGCGTACCAAGTTGCAATGCCATCTATGCCGATCAGAAGCCAAGATTGAAATGCCATCTCTACCAGAGTTGCAACGCCTTCCGCTGTTCCACAAACCAAAGCCACTGGCGCCTTCTTTTCCACTATGTGTTTGGGCCAACCAATAATGTTATCATTGCTGTCCCATGACTAAGGTAGCAACGTCAGCATCAGCGGTTCATGAAAGAGGTTGCAGCGCCAAGACTGGCACTACAAGGCTAAGCCAGAGGTATGTCAAGCCACCAATACGAGGATCACGGATTCCTCATGCTTTCCGCCAAAGGTTACTCGAATTTCCCAGGAAATCTCTTCACGTCTTGCCCTTTCGATTTTACTCTTGTATGTCACCATCTCATGCTTACCCCGCAATAACACCACTGTTACGTGCTAAGCAGGGGAATTAATGTTGATGGTGGTTTTTTGCTTAGGGTTAAAATTGTAAAACCTTGCATCTGATGTGACGTCACTCTGTAAGGAAATTGAGCCGTGAGTGCTAACCTCCACTTGCATAGTTATTGAGCCGTTCAATATATTTACATGAAATTTATCCAGACTGGGCGCATGTACCAACCATCCCAGATGTTCTGTAAATTTCGGCGCCTTGCCTATATTCACTTAATACAAGTTTCTATGAATCATTTTTATGCTATGTTCCCCGGGTGAACCCTTAATGTTGATGTGGCATGAAAATTTGTGTTCACTCACATCAGAGTAGCAAGAATTTCCAAATATCAAGGATAAGGTCTTTGCATAAAGTATTCAATCAGAAAGCATGCTGCTCTCTGGTAATGAACTTAAAAGAACTCTGTGTCAACACATAGAATTCAATCGATTACCCTGGATAACTTCCAAAAGTTAGGGTTTTGCGCCTTGCGCAGTATATCAGACCTTGCTTGTCGAAATTTAAGCCTAAGAAAACTAGGTAATTAATCCGCCATGGATTAGTAGACACAAAATCTTGCCCAGAATCATAAAACAGGGAGCTGCAGGATAGGAGCAGCAGAAAGGGAGGCGTGGCCATGCCTTAGGCCAGCCGTCGCCATTTGCCATTGGCCACGCCCCATCCTAAACCGGCCCTATTTCCCTCGACCAATCAGGTCGCCTTAAACTCGCCACGCGCACATAAGTCGTGGCTGGGCCCATACTTATCAGACCCTTTTTTTCCATCGACCAATCAGGTCGCTCTAAAGTCGCCACACTCACACCAGAAGTGTAGCCACGCCCATGCTTGGCCGGCCCCTCTCCTTCCTACCGACCAATTAGGTCACTTTAAAATGCGCCACGAACACTAGAGGTGCGGCCGCGCCTCATGTTTGGTCGTCCCCCTTTCTTGACCAATCAAGTCACTCTAAACCCGCCATCATACATTAAAGGCCAAATGCACCATCCCGCGCCACCATACTAACTGGCAAGCCAAACGCGCCCTGCCACAACAACATATTAATTGACATGCCGACATGCCACTCTGCCGCAGTAACACGCCGCCAACTTTGGCCACGGAGTCAAGTCCTAGCTTTGTCCATGCCACAACGCCACAGGTGTGGCCATGCCGCAGCCATGCCACACGCACTAATTAGGGTTTCGACATGCCAAACCCTAATTTGGGCAAAATTGCTACGCCAACCAAGCCAAATAACGTTTCCCAGAGCGTTGGGATCGATGTGGCAACAGGGTCAATGTTGCCAGATCCATATTTGGGTCTAACACCAATATGCAAAAATAGCTGCCACGGCTACGCCACTGGCATGCCGCTATGCCACGGCTACGCCAGACGCCACTATGCTAATAGTGCCACTTTGCTACACAAAAAAGATATGGCCATAATCAATGGCTACCCTTCCTAATGAAATGCAATCTCAGCCATCCAAGTTCACCACTGAACTGACGGACTTGCGGCAAGTTCGAGGCAACCAGCTAGTGGCCATGGCTACGCCAAGAGCCACTTACACCACCGTGCCACTGGCATGCACGAGGTATGCTAGTCATGCTGCGATGCCACTGGCGTACGCCAAAAACGCCACTGTGACATTACCAGGCGCCAACAGAAGGTATCCATAATCAACGGCTACCCTTCTTCATGAGATACAATCTCAGCCATTCAAGTTCACCACCAAACTGACGGACTTGTGGCAAGTTTTAGGCGGCCGACCAAGGCAAGCCTAATAGCATCACATGCTATTTTCCTATGGAAAGTCTCTTGACTTTGACTTGCCACACATAGCAACCTGCTACATGTTTTCCACGAAAACACTCGAGACATCAAACATGTCACAAACTGGGGGATACTCACCAGGGTATTGGTCTGGCGGTTTACAGCGTGCGGCGTGCAATACGCCCGTTATAAGAAAGTGTCATAAAGTGGGATAATTAGTGGTGATGAATGTAACGGTGTAAACTAATTCACTTCATTCATCATGGAAGCATAATGCCTGACGGTTACACGTTATTCTATTCTTCCACCACTCAATCGTTTTCATTTCCTATGAGATCATGGTACGTTTCAATATGACTTGTATAAACAGGTTTCACCTATTTACCACAAAACAACAAGTTTTGGTCGGCAACAACACAGTATCTAGAAATCACCTGGTAGCTTTCCATTCTGCTAGCCAGTTCTACTTTCAGATACAAGTCATAAACAACCACACCATCAGAATCAACGATTCTGGTCTCAACACTCTCTTCGCTTCCCTCCCTAAGACCAACCATTCTCCTTCGATTTGTGACCGAAGCAAGCCTGGAACGGCCATTTCTTGGTTTAGGCCAGGATTGTACAGATTGATCTCTTGAATCAAAAGTACTCCCGTGCAGTGCATTGTTTAGGGGTTAGATTCGTTTCTCATCCACACACCCGAAATTACCAAAATCAGCAGAAACGGTTTTTACCCATAAACAGTTGTACTTCTTGAGAAGAGCATGGAAGGATTTCTTGAAGTGCGAGCCTCTATCACTGATAACCACTCTTGGTGTACCATGTCTAGAGAAAATATATTCCTTCACAAACTCACAAACAACTTGAGAATCATTAGTAAGGGTGACTTTAGCTTCCTCCCATTTTGAAACATAATCCACAGCAAGAAGTATATAAAATTTTCCATTAGAATTGACAAAAGGACCGATAAAATCAATTCCCCACACATCAAATACTTTCACAAAAAGAATTGGTGTGAGTGGCATTTGATTTCGAGCACCTAGATTGCCCGTTCGTTGACATCTATCACAAGCTTTACAAAAAATATATGCATCCTCAAATAAGGTGGTCCAATAAAATCCACTCTCAAGGACTTTTAGAGCGGTACGTTTAGAACCAAAATGACCACCACATGCATATGTATGGCAAAAAGCAAGGATGGATTTTCAGTGTTAGGTACGCACCTGCGGATTATTTGATCGGAACCATATTTTCACAAGTAGGGCTCATCCCACACATACTGCTTGGCTATCTTCTTAAGCTTACACTTTTGAAAATTATACATTGTACTAGGTACTTGCCTTGTAACCAAGTAGTTCACTATATCAACGTACCAAGGTGTTGAGTCTTCAATTGAGAATAGTTGTTCGTCGGGAAAACGATCGTGTAACGGAAGTTCTTCTTCGGAAATAACAAGTCTACTAAGATGATCCGCAACAATATTCTCAACACCTATCTTATCCTTGATTTCATAATCAAATTCTTGCAACAACTATATCCGCCGTATAAGCCTTGGCTTAGCTTCTTTGTTCTTAAGTAGGTACCTAAGTGCTGCATGATCGGAATATACAACCACTTTTGCACCCACCAAATACGATCTAAATTTTTCTAGTGCAAACATTATAGCCAACAACTCTTTCTCGGTGGTAGAATAGTTAATTTTAGTATCGTTTAGGGTCCCAGATGCATAATAAATCACATGGGACAGCTTGTCCACTCTTTGGCCCAAAACAGCTCCAACCGCATAGTCACTTGCATCACACATCAATTCAAATGGAAAACTCCAATCCGGTGACCTGATAATCGGCGCAGTTGTCAACAATTCTTTCAATTTGTCAAAGGCTTCTTTGCACTCATTGTTGAAGTCAAAAGCAACCTCTTTTTGCAACAATTTGCACATAGACATTGAGATTTTGGAGAAATCTTTGATAAACCTCCTATAAAAACCTACATGACCAAGAAACGAGCGAATTTCCCTCACCGAAGTGGGGTATTGTAAGTTTCTAATCAAGTCTATCTTTGCCTTGTTTACCTCGAGCCCTTTAGAGGACATGATGTGGCCAAGTACAATTCCATGCTTTACCATAAAGTGACATTTCTCCCAGTTTAAAACCAAATTAGTGTTTATGCATATTTTTAGCACAAGTTCAAGATTATTTAAACAAATATCAAATGAATCAGCATAAACACTAAAGTCATCCATAAATACCTCAATGATGTTTTCCACGTAATCAGAAAATATACTAACCATACATCTCTGAAAAGTGGCAGGCGCATTGCAAAGACCAAACGGCATCCGTCTATAAGCAAACGTACCAAAAGGACAAGTAAAAGTGGTCTTCTCTTGATCCTCCGGTGCAATAAAAATCTGATTGTACCCCGAATAACCGTCCAAAAAGCAATAATGTGAGTGTCCCGCTAACCTCTCTAGCATTTGATCAATGAAAGTCAAAGGAAAGTGATCCCTTCTTTTTGCGGCATTAAGCTTTCGGTAATCTATGCACACTCTCCATCCTGTTTGAACTCTTGTAGGAACAAGTTCATCATCTTGATTTCTAACAATAGTGACACCCGATTTCTTAGGCACCACTTGTACCGTACTTACCCATTTGCTGTCAGAAATTGGGTAAATTACCCCCACACTTAGTAATTTGAGGATCTCTTTCTTCACGACCTCCATAATTGGGGGGTTAAGCCTACGCTGAGCATCACGTACCGGCTTGCTATCATCTTCCATAAGGATTCTATGCATGCACATTTATGGACTAATGCCTTTGATGTCATCAATAGTCCAACCAATGGCCGTTTTGTACTCCTTCAGAACTCGAAGTAGACGTTCTTCTTGTATGGCAGTGAGGTTCTTTGCAATAATCACCGGAAGCTCCTCTTTATCACCCAAGTAGGCATACTTTAAGTGATCGGGAAGAGGCTTCAATTCTATTTTAGGTGCCTTCACAATAGAAGGTAAAGGAACCTCATTAGTCACATGTAAAGAAATATAAGAGATATTACCCGTTCGAGCTTCTTGTAATGCTGTTAAACAACCACACATCTCCACTAGCTCTTTGACTAAGTCGACGTCCAAATTCGGTTGCCCGTGAATGTCCAAATCAATGTTATTTTGCAACACACCTCCAAGTTCATCTTCATTGCTCAAATCAAATATTTGTTGTGCTAACGAATCAATAACATCAATAGAAAAAGTGGAGTGCACATCACTAGGATAACGCATGGCCTCAAATATGTTGAAGCGAATGATCTCCTTATCAAATTCCATAGTGAGTGTACCATTGTCAACATCAATCTTCGTCTTTGCAGTTTTCATAAACGGTCTCCCAAGAAGTAACGAAGTAGATGAACAATTATCTCATTTTTGCATATCCACAATGTAAAAATCAACCAAAAAGATTAACTGATTCACTTGAACTAACACGTCCTCCACGACTCCCTTCGGATATATATTGGACTTGTTTGCCAATTGAATAGTAATCTTTGCCTCTTTCAAAGGTCCAAGATTCAAAGAATCATAAACATCGGATGACATAACACTTATGGATGCTCCCAAATCAAGCAAAGCACGCTCGAATCGTCGTTTACCAATAGTAATTGGCACTGTGAAGCCACCCAGATCATCATACTTTGCAGGCATCTTCTTTAGTAACATAGCTGTAGCACTTTTGCCCATCTGAGTAATTTGATTAGCAATCAACCTATCCTTCCTTGTGCACAAATCCTTCAAAACCTTGGCATACCTGGGTACCGTTTTGATGGCCTCAATAAATGGGATGTTGATTTGTATCTTGCTAAAAATATCCTTGATCTCCTTGTCTTGAGCTTGCTTCTTTGACTTGGAAAAACGACTAGGGAAAGGAGGTGGTATGGTAAAAGTGGGAACCGTGTCTTTAGGTTGGCCGGTTGAGGTTGGCTTTTCCTTTTATACGGTTTCCACCTTTACTTCCTTTTCGATGTCGCTACTACCATTTTCTTGTTGCTTTGGCTCTTCGGTTTGTTTCCCACTTCTTAAAGTGACTGCATTGAGATGCTCTCTTGGATTCATAAAAGGTTGTTCCAATCCTTCGATGCCAGAGATTAAGTACCTAAAACAAAAATCTAGAAAACAAAGTTAAAAATATAAAAAGAAACTATAAAAAGAAAATAAAACTAAAAGAAACAACCAAAGCTACCGACTTCTCCCCGGCAACAGCGCCAAAATTTGATGCGTGTCGTGAGTGCAATCAAATTAAATCACTTATTTCCACACAATTAACAGGTAATATAATGGAAGCAAGGATCGTTCCCACGAAGAGCAGGGAGTTTAGTTGTCAAAAAGGTCACAAATGGGGGGTTTTGTTTTAGATTGTAAACAAAGTAAATAAAGCAATTGAAATTGAGTTGCAAAGCAATAGGGAGAGAGATATGATCGAGGAATCATTCTTCGTTACTAAACCGTCAATGAGTTAATATATCCATTCATTCATCATTAATCATAGATTATCATCAACTGTGGGATAACAACTAGCGCAGTGCTACCCCCTAAAGTCCTTAGGTCACTGGATACCGAAGCGCTCGAATATCAGTGTAGATGGTGGATTTTCAACAAAGGTTAAAATCGTAAAATCATGAGGCATGTTTTTGACACGACTTTCAGGCATGCAACGATTCATATTTTACGAAGCCATGATGAATATGTTTTCGAAAAGCCTCCACTAGCCGAGCGTTCGATCCCTGGCATTTCGTCGTGATCTGTATGCAGAATAACGTATTTGGGAGGTTCTCCGTAGATTGAGAGCTTAACGCCTTCAGGACGTCGGTGACACTCACTGTTTCCTGACTGCAGGAGAGAGACCCACCTCCACATAGAAGAATAGTTAGGCGGCGGACGCCTTCAGGACGTCGGCGACACTCATCGTTCCCTGACTATGTGGAGAGACCGTGTATAGATTCAGGCGGTTCTCCGTAGATTGAGAACACTAACGCCTTCAGGTCATAAACAACACCGTGACTCCCTGACTATTCACCATTCAGAATAGATGTGACGCTTTAACTGGCTAATATATTTTCTGCAATAGATTAATTCTGCCGCGACATTTACCACTGAATTCCCAGAATAATTTGTTATTGCTCCTATTCCATGGTCGAATCCACGGCCTGATCCCATGGAATGGCAATAACAATTGCTCCTATTCCATGGTCGAATCCACGACCTGATCCCGTGGAATGGCAATAACAATTGCTCTGATTCCATGATCGAATCCACGGCTTGATCTCATAGAATGACAATAAACTACTACATTATCTCATTATTCTAATTTCATGATCGAATCCACAGTTGATCTCATGAAATGGTGATAGATAATTTTAATTAATCCGATTTTATGGTCGCATCCACGATCCCATAGGATGGTAATGCTTGCTTTATTATTCTGAATTCGTAGTCGAATCCACAGCTGATCTTATGAATTAATAATAAACAACTATTCTTTTTTATTACTCAGTTTCATGAATTATTCTCCACTGAATTTCATAAATTAGTAATAAATACTCAATCTTAGGAATCGGATCATCACTTTGAGTAAGCCCCACAAAAATGGTGCAAGTGTATTCGACAATGATGCACGACTGAGCACCGGATGCAGGAACGAGCATCCAAAAAATATGAAACAATGAGGAATCCTACGCAAAACAAGAGAAAATAATAAGAGGCGCCCAGGGCCGGGCCCACCGGCCGTGCCCTATCCATGGTCGGTCCATACCTCTTCCATTATTTTCCTTATTTTTTGTTATTTCATGAAATCATGAAAACTCCTTGGTTTTAGCAACTTTCCTTGTTTTTGCAAAAACTCATGAATCCTCCATAACTTCAAGGATTCATGAAAAATAATATTATAAAATAGGAAAAAGTGTGCGGGACCGGGCAACCTAGCCGGCCGGCCATGTTCGGGCCGTGGTCGGTCCCACACCTCACAATCCTTAGCTTTTTATAATTATTATTCCCTAATCTCACGAAACTCCTTTGTTTCAACAAAAACTCATGGATTCTCCATAACTCCAAGGATTCTCCATAACTTCAACGATTCATGAAAAATAATATTATAAAATAGGGAAAGGTGTGCGGGACCGGGCAACATAGCTGGTCGGCCATGCCCTAGCCGTGGCCGGTCCCACACCTTACAATCCCTAGTCTTTTATAATTATTTCCCTCAATTCATGAATCTCCTGAGTTTGAGCAAAATTCATGACTTCTTCATATTTTCTCAAATATTGCTCAAATCACGAAAAACCAAAAGCCAACATAGTTACACGACTGGCTAGCTTCTCACGGCAATTTTAAATATTAAAACACTTTTATTTTAATATTTTCAAAATATTAATGAATTGAGCATACATGCTCATTCCAACAAAAATCAAGAATTTCAGTTAAGATGAAACTCTTCTGAAAATTCACAACATTTCTCGAACGCACATCAGAAAATACTGAAACTCTCAGTACGGAGACACGGGCACCACGGCAACACATGCATGCCTTCATGACCGACCAGAGTCATCCTTAGGGCTTGCACAAAGCCGGTCCCACACGTTTTCATAATTCTGACCTAATTTGCTCAATTGCTCGTATTGGGCCCAAACTATCTCCAACCAACCTGGGGATTGCTCAAACGGCCAACAACTGGTCACGTGACCACCAAGAGCCGGTCCCATGCTCTCTTGGTCGGTCCCCATCTTTCATACCTAGGTTTTATCACCTAATCTTTGAACCCAAAGCAATATTTGATAAATGATGAAACCAACATTTAATCATCATTCTTTCACCAATTCTCAACCGAGAACCCCGGTGCATGCTCACTCGAGCACGGGCACCACATGGACGCCCATCATCCCATGTGGTCGGTCCCTCTATCACTCATGACCTATTTTCAGTGATTCATCAACCATGATGCGAAATTAGGGTTTTGAATAAATGCTCCACGAATCATCACTCTGAGCACGATTCAAACACTAATGAATTTATGATGGATTCAACAACCAACATCTGAATTAATCATATAATATTTGGTAGCTTACTAATATTTTAATATTTTATTGGGTCACGTCACCAATAAATGTTTCGTCGAATCGAGCAATACTTGCTCAGTTGCTCAAATATTGATCCAGCTATCAATATTTGGTAATTTATCCGTAATTTGTCGAATTGAGCAATACTTGCTCAATTGCAAGACAAATTATCAACATTCAGTAATTTGCCGAATCGAGCGATACTTGCTCAATTGTACGTCAAATCATCAACATTCATTATTTTGTCGAATTGAGCAATACTTGCTCAATTGCTAGTCAAATTCTCGATATTCAGTAATTCGTTGAATTGAGCAATACTTGCTCAGTTGCTCGAATAATCCACATATATTCAGTAACTCATCAATATTCAACAACTCGTCGAATTTACAATATTTGCTCGGACGAGCAACATTAACATTCATGAATCATTGAGCATTTGTCAAACATGCTCGATTCAACAAAACCTAGACTCATTGTCTAATCAGTCAACAACTGACAAACTAAATACACGTCTGTCATGCAGACTCCACGATTCGTGAGGCGTTAATCACGTCAAATTGGGGGATAACAACTAGGGTTTTGGTCTGGCGGCCTACAACATGTGGATTTCATCCACGACGAGAAATGTGCGTAAGTTGTGTAAACGGTTGAAGGAGTTAGCAAAGTAGTGGGTGCACGATCCGTCAAGTCTCCACATGATGCGTGTCGTAGGTGCAATCAAATTAATATCTTATTTCCACTCAATTAAAAATAATATAATGGAAGTCAAGTTCGTTCCCACGAGGAGCAAGAGATTCTAGTTGTAAAAATTGTCACAAAAGGGGGGATGTATAAAGCAAAAGAAAATAAACAAAGCAATTAAAAGATAAAGTTGAAATCAATAAGAGAGACAAGATCAAGGAATCCTTCTTCGTTGCGAAACAATGAATCAAGTTATGTTCTTTTCTACTTGTTATTAGTCACAAATTATCACCAACCGTAGGTAAAGCAGCTAGATCAGTGCTAAACCCTAAATCCCTTGTATCACCGGATACGGAAGTTCTCGACTACCGGATTCTATTTACCAAACCACCTAGTAGTAGATCACTCTAGATGTAATTTAAATAAACACATTAAGATTTATGAACTTATTAGGTTAATATTAGTAGTTAGACTCTTAGATCAAGGTCTACTTGCTAACGTTGTTTTCACACACAATTGCTCCACGAAATCCCTCCGCAAGGTCTCGTGTTTGCTACTTATGTAAAGAGTCAAGAAACGATTACTTATCCCCTAACTTTCACTAGCTTTAGATCAAATTAACAAATCAATTTAGCGTGCACTCTAAACAATCTATCAATCAATCATGAATGAATAAACATTCCTATTAGTAAAAGCAAACGATAATCATGTGAAAAACTTCAAGATAGAATTGAAACAAAAATCAAATCATATATTAAGAACTAAGAATTCATCCTCAATCAATAAGAAAATTAGCTACTCATGTTTTTGAAATTCACACAAAATAATTAAAAAGGAGAATTTTCAAGTTCACACAAATAATTAAGAAGAAGAATTGAAAGCAAAAACACAAGTGTTGTGTGTGTAGAGAGGTGTGTAAAAGATATGTAAAAGTGTGTAGAGAACTTCTCTACTTATAGGCTTCAATGTTCTCCAAATCTTCCAAGGAATAGAATCCCTTTCCTTTAATAATTCAATTTCCAATTTCAAGTCTTTCTCAATCTTCCATCTTCTCTTTCCAAATTTGAGCCATATTCTCCATCCAATTCCAAGTCCAAGTCTTCACACCCATGAGAAGAATCCACACAAAAATCTGTAATTTTGGTCGCCGGAAAGCTGGTATTATGGCCGGAATTTGGCCGGAATCCGGCACCGGAATCTTCTTCTCAGTCGACAGAATATTCCGTCACGGCACCGTTATAAGTAACGGTCAAGACGGTCAACCGTTAGTCAACCGGGTCAATTCGGTCGAGTCAACGGGTCGACTCCTTTGAGTCAAACGGTCAAAGCTCGGTAGGAGTCAGGTAGCTACTCAGACGAGTCAGGTCTGACTCAGTCTGATTCACTCTGGCTTATGCCATTTTGCACGCCCTAATCTGTGTTGCACCATCATTAAGCATCGCAGATTAAGCCCCATCCATAACGGCTGCTTATTCCTCCAAGCTGCAGCAATTCCATTACCACCATGCCATGCTGCTTCTCTCAATTAGCCAGTTTTATTACCAACACCAGCTAGCCTGCCATCAAACCAACTCAATTTCAGTTCCAGCTGCATCATTTCAGTTGAAAACATCCATTCACTGCAAACCCAAACTTCATCTTCATAACTCCCGTCGAAACAAAACCAGCGACTTCCTTAATTCATTCACCCAACACCAACTCAGCTTCACTGGCTTACTTGGATGTATCTACTTAACTGCAACACTGCAACCTCTTATCAGCATAGCCAACTGCATACACTTCTTCAGTTCTGCCATAACATTCAGAAACACTGCCTTCACTTTAAACATTGCCAGAGACCGCAACTGCAACCATCCATTTCAGTCCACCACTCTCCATATCACACCACCAGTACCAGAACCCATATGCCTCATTTCCTGCACAAGATCCTAACATACATCTATTGAGTTCAACACAACCCATTCTCAAGATCAGCAACTTAATCTTCCCTGTCTCATCCCCCCAAATCCGGCTGCAATATCATTTGTTGTAGCTTCATTGAGCTCCAACAGTAGCCAACTCCTTCGTGCCAACAGCAACAGCTCAGCTCTATAAAAGCAACTCCCAAATTCCAACTTGAGATGCACCATTCATCGCCATTTAAACTCAAGCTCAGACTTCGTCTCTCTGTATTAGCAGCAACCCAACTCAGTTTCCAGCTCATTGCCATCATATTCAAATCCCAGTAAACCAACTAGATTCTGACTTTAAATTCTCCCTTCCTTCCAGACTCGAGCTCAATCAATGGTCTTCATCGTCACTTGCTAGTTCTTGACACTGGCAGCGACTCATCTTTCAAACACCGGCAACAGCAAGACCACAAGCATCATCAATCATACCACTTCAACCTTCAACTATCTTCATCCTGAGTCTTGATTGCAACAGCAGCATCGATTCAATAGAGGCTCAACATTTCTCCACTGCCTTCACGAATCAATTTTTTGTAATTTCCATCCACCAACACATACCCATTATTGATCTTCACCTACCACAGACTCGATCCAATCTTCCCTGAACTTTCATGGCTTCATCTTCTAACCCATTTCACCGAGCTTCAAACAGCAGCCACCAACAACACCAATCTCGACCTTCAACAATTGCACGAACCCTAATTTCTACCTCATCAATTCTCTTTGTTCGTTCATCAATCCATAGACCCATAACAGCAGGAACAAGCTCTTCTCGGATTCAAATCAAAACCCCTATCGGCTGTCTGCAACTTAACCTAGCCTCCATTTCCTCTCTTATCCTGCTGCCCTGAAAACCCACTTTCTTTATCAATCGATGGCAGAATCATCTCTGTCTATTTCTTCATCTCATAATCACAACAGCGATTGCATATCTTTCAATTCTATACTCGAGTCGAACCCATCTTTAATCTCAGTTCCAGAAACTCATCGGTTCGATCTCTTCTCTCAATTTCAGTCGAACTTCAAGAACACCATTAATGGCAACACAATAAACTTGGTTCTTAAACCAAACCCATCTCCGATTTCATCTCGCTGTATTCATACATCACTCTCTCGATTTCATCTCTCAATTTTCCATCTGCTATGGAGCTGTAATTTGATAGCAGTAATTTCTTTGTTTTTAGTATCAGGTGAAAAGGAGAGTAAATGAGAAGAAGAGAAAATATCTTCTCGATTTAGGGTTGGGTTTAAATAGGGTTATTCAGTGTCTGGTCCCTTTGATAAGGGCTACACAGCTAGAAGCCCCTTAACCATTGCTGGTCTGTCTTTAATACTCCTTCCAATAGGGTTGCCCCTTAACATTGGCTGGGCTCCAAATAGTGTTCGCCCATGAAATGAAAATTTTGCCCTTTTGCTCAAATTGGTTAATTTCTTCTTCTTTTCCTCTGTGCGACTCCAAAGTAGCTATAAAACTCAAAACAAGCGTAAAATACATAATTTACAAGAAAAATAACAAAGAAAGCATAAACAATAGATAGTAAATAGGATGTATTCTACACCCTATCAAATTCCCCCACACTTAGACTTTGCTAGTCCTCGAGCAAATCAAACTAAAAACTCACAACTTCAAAGCGTTCAAGCGTCCCAAGCATCCAAAGAGTTATGAGGACATAGAGTTTCTGCATGCTAGTAATAAGAAGTTAGAAATACTAAAGAACATATTCTCATTCTTAAATGTTTAGTGAGAAATAACCACACCATAATGAGAGAACGCGTGTTTGAGAAATGATCAATAAGCATTTCGCCTCGACTTCTGCCTCACCAAAAAGGATTTTATGATAATTGCACTCAAAAAGACGGCTTTTTATGGTTCTCACATGTGTGCAGGTAGGAATGAAGAGAGAAATCCTGCGACACGTTGAATGGTGGGAAGGACAACTTCCGAAATATTTAAAAACCCACATCTTTTAACATTTTGAAAAACCATTTTTCGGACGATCTCTAAGAAAGGAAATCAACCACTATTATCGAGGATGAGATTACTTACTCACCTTCACATCCGATCGCCAATTATGATAACACCACTCTCATGGCATCCAATAGAAACGTCTTCCGCTCCTCGTCTTGATCTCCTTGGTCTTCGTCTTCGGTTTCAACTATTGATGATAAACTCTCGAATTTCATAAATCCTTGACAATTTGTAACCTCCTTGTCGCTTGAAACTTCCTTATAGATTTTCCTTCCCCACGGCTTATTAAATAAAAATAAAAAAACAAAACAAATATTTCTCTTGTCTTTTTTTTTTTTTTTCTTTTTTTTTTTCATTTTTCATTTTTTTTTTTTAATCATTTTTTTTTTAAACAAGAGAAATAAAACAAACCGTGGCCGTGGGAGAAGTATTTTACCGCTTGATTCTTCACAACTTGTATCGTCTTGAAATCATGAACTTCAACAATTCTCACCTTTTTAATTTTCTTCGCTCTTGTGAATAAGTCTTTATACTTGGATATAAAATTACCTCATTGTATTGTAAGTCCTCAACATATATGTAAAAATCTGCTCTTTGTATGTTGCTTTACTTGAATATGAAATTTGCTCTTTTTTTTTTTTTTTTCGTTCCTTTGCTTGTAAACCTTGAACTTTTCCAACTTTCCTTGTAGATTTTGATGTTGCTCCTTGTTGATGATGATGGTGTTTCTATGGATCCGTTGTTGTCGCGAGAGAGAATGGTGCTAACTGCAAATCGAATTACAAGAAGGAGGCTTTCATCTATAGACGTCACCCTCATGATTGACAAAATTAGCACTCAAGAGATCAAAGAGTAGTGCTTCTATTGGTGGGAGGTTGGGTAGCTCACCATTCTACCCGGAATTAACGTACGGTGACACACACTCAAAAGAAAGCTCTTTAGTTAGATGGAAAATTTCTGGTCGGTGCCTCACATGATATGAATACGGGTAGTCTCCACTAATGATTGATCAGCAACTCTAATAATGCATTCCTCCCTGCACCAAATTCGCATCACCGGCATGATTAAATCCATTATTTAACACTCTAACAAGCAAGAAATCCGAATGTAGTTCTCTAACATTTCCAAGTTCAATTATGTCGGTCAGAATCTCTATGTAAACATACCTAGAAGTATGCTAGTGACTCTAAAATCTCTAAAAGTTGAAGGTTTTATGTAAAACTTTTTTTTTTTTTTTTTTTTTTTTTTTTAAATACATGCTTAACCACTCCCCCACACTTAAACCTTACATTGTCCTCAATGTAATTGAATCGTCCTAGTAAAGTCAAGGTGGGAAATTTTAACATGATAAAGAAATAACAAAAAGCAAAAAGCAAAAGGATAAGAAATACAAAACCTATGGGTTGCCTCCCATTAAGCGCTTGTTTTAAAGTCGACGGCCCGACTTAGCTCTTGCTGCACATTACTCCTCCAGAGGGAGTGAATCTCCAAGTGTAAGTTCATCCAAATTCACATAAGCGATGTTCTCATAGTATGGCTTCAATCTATGGCCGTTGACTTTGGAAACCGAATTGTCTCTAAGACTAGTAATTTCAACTGCACCATGAGGAAAAACATTAGTAACAACATATGGTCCAATCCAACGGGACCTTAACTTTCCAGGAAATAGTTTAAGGCGAGAATGATATAAAATGACTTTTTGTCCCACGATGAAGCTTTTACGAGAAATCATCTTGTCATGAAAAAGCTTGGTATTTTCCTTGTAAATACGGGCACTCTCGTAAGCATCATTACGTATCTCCTCTAGCTCATTTAGTTGTAACTTCCTTTGTCTCCCCGCTTCATCATACTCCATGTTAAATTTCTTTATCGCCCAATAAGCCTTATGTTCAAGTTCAACCAGAAGATGACAAGCCTTTCCATAAACCAACCGATATGGAGACATACCAATCGGTGTCTTATACGCCGTTCTATACGCCCAAAGTGCATCGTTGAGCTTAAAGCTCCAATCTTTCCTTGTCGTATTCACCATTTTCTCAAGAATGGACTTGATCTCACGATTTGAAATTTCCGCTTGTCCACTAGTTTGTGGATGGTAAGGCGTACCAATTTTGTGTGTTATGTTGTACTTCTTGAGGAGAGCGTGGAAAGCCTTCTTGAAATGTGAGCCTCCATCGCTTATCACCACTCTTGGTGTACCATGCCTTGTGAATATGTTTTCCCTTACAAAATCACAAACAACTTGAGAGTCATTAGTTTTGGTGGCTCTAGCTTCCACCCATTTCGAAACATAATCTACGGCAAGAAGTATATAAAAGTTTCCATTCGAATTGACAAAAGGGCCCATAAAATCGATACCCCACACATCAAAAATCTCAACGGTGAGAATTGGTGTGAGTGGCATTTGATTTCGAGCACCTAGATTGCCCGTTCGTTGACATCTATCACACGATTTACAAAAAACATATGAATCTTCAAACAAGGTGGGCCAATAAAATCCACTCTCGAGAACTTTGAGAGCGGTACGTTTAGAACCAAAGTGGCCACCACAAGCAAAAGTGTGGCAAATGGAGAGAATGGGTTGAAATTCGGAGTTAGGTACGCACCTTCGCATTATTTGATCAACGCCATATTTCCATAAGTATGGTTCATCCCACACATATTGCTTAGCTACCTTCTTAAGTTTCATCTTTTGGAAATTAGACATTGTACTAGGTACTTTCCTTGTCACCAAGTAATTCACTATATCCGCATACCAAGGTGTTGATTCTTCCATGGAGAAAAGTTGTTCATCCGGAAAGCGGTCTTGTAATGGAAGTTCTTCTTGAGACATAACAAGTCTACTAAGATGATCCGCAACGGTATTCTCCATACCTCTCTTGTCTCGAATTTCTATGTCGAACTCTTGTAGCAATAGGATCCACCGGATTAATCTTGGCTTAGCTTCTTTCTTCTTTATTAAGTGTCTTAGTGCGGCATGATCGGAATACACAATAACCTTTGTACCCACCAAGTATGATCGAAAATTTTCCAATGCAAAAACTATAGCCAATAACTCCTTTTCCGTGGTAGAATAATTGATTTGTGCATCATTAAGGGTCCTAGATGCATAATAGATAACATGGGACAACTTGTCCACTCTTTGACCCAAAACGGCTCCAACCGCATAATCACTAGCATCACACATTAATTCAAATGGAAGATTCCAATCCGGTGATTTGATAATCGGCGCACTTGTCAACATTTCCTTCAATTTGTAAAAAGCATCCTTGCATTCCTTGTTGAAGTCAAAAGGTACCTCCTTTTGTAATAACTTGCACATTGGCATGGAGATTTTAGAGAAATCCTTGATAAACCGCCTATAGAAACCTGCATGGCCAAGAAAAGAACGGATTTCCCTCACCGAAGTGGGATATTGTAAGTTTCTTATTAAATCTATCTTTGACTTGTCCACTTCGAGCCCTCAAGAGGACACAATGTGACCAAGTACTATGCCGTGGTTCACCATAAAGTGACATTTCTCCCAATTAAGGACAAGGTTTGTGTCTATGCATCGTTTAAGAACTAGTTCAAGGTTGTTTAAACATCCATCAAAAGAATTGCCATAAACACTAAAGTCATCCATAAATACCTCGATGATGCGCTCCACATAATCCGAGAATATACTTACCATGCATCTTTGAAAAGTAGCCGGCGCATTGCAAAGGCCAAGCGGCATCCGTCTATATGCAAACGTTCCAAACGGACAAGTGAAAGTGGTCTTCTCTTGGTCCTCCGGTGCAATAACAATTTGGTTGTATCCCGAATAACCATCCAAGAAACAATAATAAGAATGTTCCGCTAACCGCTCCAACATTTGATCAATGAAAGGTAAAGGAAAGTGATCCTTCCGGGTTGCGGAATTAAGCTTTCTATAATCAATGCACACTCTCCAACCGGTTTGAACTCTTGTAGGAACAAGTTCATCGTCTTGATTTCGAACAACCGTGACTCCGGACTTCTTTGGTACCACTTGTACCGGACTAACCCACTTGCTATCGGAAATTGGGTAGATTACCCCCACACTTAGCAATTTGAGTATCTCTTTCTTCACAACCTCCATCATGGGAGGATTAAGCCGACGTTGAGCATCACGTACCGGCTTCACGTTCTCTTCCATAAGAATCCTATGCATGCACATGGATGGACTAATGCCTTTGATGTCTGCAATTGTCCACCCAATAGCCGTTTTGTGCTCTCTCAAGACTCTAAGAAAACGGTCTTCTTGTACCGGTGTGAGGTTCTTTGCAATAATCACCGGAAGCTCATCTCCATCTCCCAAGAAAGTATACTTCAAATGATCCGGAAGCGGCTTCAATTCTAGTTTAGGCGCCTTCACAATAGATGGTACAAGTATTTCATCATTCACGGGTAAAGAAATATATGAAACATTACCCTTTTTAGCTTCTTTCAATGTCGCCAAGGCACCACACATCTCCACCAATTCCTTGGAGATTTCAACATCCAAGTTAGACAAGACGTGGACGTCCAATTCAATGCTCTTTTGCAACACCACATCAAGTTCATCCTGTTGGTTCAATTCCACCATTTGTTGCGCTAATGAATCAACCACATCAATGGAGTAAACGGAATGCACATCACTTGGGTAGCGCATGGCTTCAAATATGTTAAAGTGTATTATCTCCTTGTCGAATTCCATAGTGAGTGTACCCTTATCAACATCAATCTTCGTCTTTGCGGTCTTCATAAATGGCCTCCCAAGAAGTAAAGAAGTAGATGATCGGTTCTCATTGTTATCCATATCCACCACAAAGAAGTCCACCGGAAAAATAATCTCATTTACTTGCACTAGCACGTCTTCTACAAGTCCTTTTAGATATATGTTAGACTTGTTTGCTAATTGGATAATAACTCTCGTTTCTTTCAAAGGTCCAAGATTCAAGGAGTCATATATTTCGGCCGACATCACACTAATGGAAGCTCCCAAATCAAGTAAAGCATGTTCAAACCTTTTCTTACCAATAGTAATTGGCACCGTGAAACCACCGGGATCCGTGCACTTTGTAGGCATCTTCTTTAATAGCATAGCCGACGCACTCTCGCCAACTTTAGTAATTTCATTATCAAGCAACCTATCCTTCTTGATGCATAATTCCTTCATGAACTTGGCATACCTTGGAATTGTCTTAATGGCCTCAATGAATGGGATGTTGATTTCAATCTTCTTGAAGATGTCCATTAGTGCCTTGTCTTGAGCTTCTTTCTTGGATTTAGCAAAACGACTAGGAAAAGGAGGTGGAGTAGTGAAAGTAGAAACCGGTTCCTTGGATTGGTCGGTTGGTGTGGAATTCTCCTTTGGTGCGGCTTCCTCCTTGTTTTTGACTACCTCTTCACTAGCTTCTTCATGATGACTTGGACCCTCCACTTGTCTTCCACTTCGTAAGGTAACCGCATTAACATTCTCTCTTGGATTCACAAATGGTTGTGAAGGAAGTTTTGTGGATGCTTGAGATTTCAATAGATTCACATCGGTCGCCAATTGCCCCATTTGAGTTTGTAAATCCTTGATCGCCGAATCGGTCTTTTGTTGGCTTTGTTGGAACATAGAAGTAAGACCTTGCATACCTTGCATTAACGCATTGAGCTTGTCATCATTCAAAGAATCACGCTCCTTGACTTGTTGTGGTTGGAATTGTTGAGGTTGAAAGCGTGATTGTTGAAAACCGCCTTGTTGCGCATATGGATTAGGAGCCGCCGCTTGCTTATTTGCATAACTAAAGTTGGGATGATCCTTCCAACCGGGATTGTAAGTATTCGAGTATGGATCGTACCTTGGCCTTTGATTTGGATATAAAGCATTGACTTGTTCGGTCTCATCATCCGGAATAATAACCGCGGCCATCCTTTGAGTCATTTTCTCCATGTTACCCATCCTTTGATCAAGGTGTGATGAATCACTAACTTCATGCACTCGCCTAACCATTGGTTCATCTCTTGTGTAGAATTGTTGCGAGTTTGCCGCCATACTTTCAATCAACTCGGTAGCTTGGGTCACCGTCTTGTTCACTAGTGCACCACCACCCGCGGCGTCAAGAAGAGACCTATCACTTGGGTTGAGAGCTTCGTAGAAGTATTGGAGTATCATAACATCGCTGAATTGATGGTGTGGACAGCTTGCCACCAACCTCTTGTATCGCTCCCAACATTCATACAACGACTTTCCCACATGTTGTTTCAATCCACAAATCTCCTTGCGAATTTGAGTAGCTTTGGATGCGGGAAAATATCTCTCGAGGAAAAGTTTCTTCATCCCATTCCATGTTGTGATACTTCCGGAAGGTAAATAATATAACCATTCCTTAGCATTGCCCGCCAAAATAAACGGGAAAGCTTTCAACATTGCTCCATCCGCATTAGTTTCCGGTGGAAGCATAGCCATAACTATGGTATAGAAGTCCATAAGATGTTTGTTTGGGTCCTCATTCACCATGCCATGGAACTTTGGTAACTCTCTAATCAACCCCGGCTTGATCTCGAAGGTTGAGTTAGTTTGGATACACCATTGTTTTGTATCAAGCTTGTGAGAAGCTAGGTCCTTGAGTGTACGTTCAGCCATTGTTTCTTCCTCTTTGTCCGAATCTGTGAAATCACTTGATGAAGAAGGAGGAAGTGGAGTGTTAACCGCTCGAATGAAATCCTTTAGTTGAGTGCCGGATCGAAGACGTATTGGACTCGGTCTGCCCTTTTTAAGCATTCACCAAAGGTATAACACCTGAAACAAGATTCTCAAAAACTAAGTTAGATACGGTAAAGAATCTAACAAAGCAAGAATAAAGCAAAAAGAAAAATAAAAACAACTAAAATCGTCCGCTGCTCCCCGGCAACGGCGCCAAAATTTGATGCGTGTCGTAGGTGCAATCAAATTAATATCTTATTTCCACTCAATTAAAAATAATATAATGGAAGTCAAGTTCGTTCCCACGAGGAGCAAGAGATTCTAGTTGTAAAAATTGTCACAAAAGGGGGGATGTATAAAGCAAAAGAAAATAAACAAAGCAATTAAAAGATAAAGTTGAAATCAATAAGAGAGACAAGATCAAGGAATCCTTCTTCGTTGCGAAACAATGAATCAAGTTATGTTCTTTTCTACTTGTTATTAGTCACAAATTATCACCAACCGTAGGTAAAGCAAACTAGATCGGTGCTAAACCCCTAAATCCCTTGTATCACTAGGATACGGAAGTTCTCGACTACCGGATTCTATTTACCAAACCACCTAGTAGTAGATCACTCTAGATGTAATTTAAATAAACGCATTAAGATTTATGAACTTATTAGGTTAATATTAGTAGTTAGACTCTTAGATCAAGGTCTACTTGCTAACGTTGTTTTCACACACAATTGCTCCACGAAATCCCTCCGCAAGGTCTCGTGTTTGCTACTTATGTAAAGAGTCAAGAAACGATTACTTATCCCCTAACTTTCACTAGCTTTAGATCAAATTAACAAATCAATTTAGCGTGCACTCTAAACAATCTATCAATCAATCATGAATGAATAAACATTCCTATTAGTAAAAACAAACGATAATCATGTGAAAAACTTCAAGATAGAATTGAAACAAAACTCAAATCATATATTAAGAACTAAGAATTCATCCTCAATCAATAAGAAAATTAGCTACTCATGTTTTTGAAATTCACACAAAATAATTAAAAAGGAGAATTTTCAAGTTCACACAAATAATTAAGAAGAAGAATTGAAAGCAAAAACACAAGTGTTGTGTGTGTAGAGAGGTGTGTAAAAGATATGTAAAAGTGTGTAGAGAACTTCTCTACTTATAGGCTTCAATGTTCTCCAAATCTTCCAAGGAATAGAATCCCTTTCCTTTAATAATTCAATTTCCAATTTCAAGTCTTTCTCAATCTTCCATCTTCTCTTTCCAAATTTGAGCCAAATTCTCCATCCAATTCCAAGTCCAAGTCTTCACACCCATGAGAAGAATCCACACAAAAATCAGTAATTTTGGTCGCCGGAAAGCTGGTATTATGGCTGGAATTTGGCCGGAATCCGGCACCGGAATCTTCTTCTCAGTCGACAGAATATTCCGTCACGTCACCGTTATAAGTAACGGTCAAGACGGTCAACCGTTAGTCAACCGGGTCAATTCGGTCGAGTCAACTGGGTCAGCTCACTGAGTCAAACCGGGTCAAAGCTCAGCCGAGTCAGGTAGCTACTCAGACGAGTCAGGTCTGACTCAGTCTGATTCACTCTGGCTTATGCCATTTTGCACGCCCTAAGCTGTGTTGCACCATCATTAAGCATCGCAGATTAAGCCCCATCCATAATTTGCTTATTCCTCCAAGTGCAAAGCAATTCCATTACCACCATGCCATCTTTGCTTCTCTCATTAGCTTGATTTTATTACCAACACCCGCCTAGCTCGCCATCAAACCAACTCAATTTCGAGTTCAGTGCATCATTTCGATTGAAAACATCCATTCACCGCAAACCCAAACTTCATCTTCATAACTCCCGTCGAAACAAAACCAGCGACTTCCTTAATTCATTCACCCAGCACCAACTCAGCTTCACTGGCTTACTTGGATGTATCTACTTAACTGCAACACTGCAACCTCTTATCAGCATAGCCAACTGCATACACTTCTTTAGTTCTGCCATAACATTCAGAAACACTGCCTGCACTTTAAACATTGCCAGAGACCGCAACTGCAACCATCCATTTCAGTCCACCACTCTCCATATCACACCAACAGTACCAGAACCCATATGCTCCATTTCCTGCACAAGATCCTAACATACATCTATTGAGTTCAACACAACCCATTCTCAAGATCAGCAACTTAATCTTCCCTGTCTCATCCCCCCAAATCCGGCTGCAATATCATCTTTTGTAGCTTCATTGAGATCCAACAGTAGCCAACTCCTTCGTGCCAACAGCAACAACTCAGCTCTATAACAGCAACTCCCAAATTCCAACTTGAGATGCACCATTCATCGCCACTTAAACTCAAGCTCAGACTTCGTCTCTCTGTATTAGCAGCAACCCAACTCAGTTTCCAGCTCATTGCCATCACATTCAAATCCCAGTAAACCAACTCGATTCTGACTTTAACTTCTCCCTTCCTTCCAGACTCGAGCTCAATCAATGGTCTTCATCGTCACTAGCTAGTTCTTGACACTGGCAGCGACTCATCTTTCAAACACCGGCAACAACAAGACCACAAGCATCATCAATCATACCACTTCAACCTTCAACTATCTTCATCCTGAGTCTTGATTGCAACAGCAGCATCGATTCAATAGAGGCTCAACATTTCTCCACTGCCTTCACGAATCAATCTTTTGTAATTTCCATCCACCAACACATACCCATTATTGATCTTCACCTACCACAGACTCGATCCAATCTTCCCTGAACTTTCATGGCTTCATCTTCTAACCCATTTCACCGATCTTCAAACAGCAGCCACCAACAGCACCAATCTCGACCTTCAACAATTTCACGAACCTTAATTTCGACCTCATCAATTCTCTTTGTTCGTTCATCAATCCATAGACCCATAACAGCAGGAACAAGCTCTTCTCGGATTCAAATCAAAACCCCTCTCGGCTGTCTGCAACTTAACCTAGCCTCCATTTCCTCTCTTATCCCCGCCGCCACGAAAATCCACTTTCTTTATCAATCGATGGCAGAATCATCTCTGTCTATTTCTTCATCTCATAATCACAACAGCGATTGCATATCTTTCAATTCTATACTCGAGTCGAACCCATCTTTAATCTCAGTTCCAGAAACCCATCGGTTCGATCTCTTCTCTCAATTTCAGTCGAACTTCAAGAACACCATTAATGGCAACACAATAAACTTGGTTCTTAAACCAAACCCATCTCCGATTTCATCTCGCTATATTCATACATCACTCTCTCGATTTCATCTCTTAATTTTCCATCTGCTATGGAGCTGTTCTCAATTTCAGTAGCAGCGGCTGCTGTTTTTAGTATCAGGTGAAAAGGAGAGTAAATGAGAAGAAGAGAAAATATCTTCTCGATTTAGGGTTGGGTTTAAATAGGGTTATTCAGTGTCTGGTCCCTTTGATAAGGGCTACACAGCTAGCAGCCCCTTAACCATTGCTGGACTGTCTTTAATACTCCTTCCAATAGGGTTGCCCCTTAATATTGGCTGGGCTCCAAATAGTGTTCGCCCATGAAATGACAATTTTGCCCTTTTGCTCAAATTGGTTAATTTCTTCTTCTTTTCCTCCGTGCGACTCCAAAGTAGCTATAAAACTCAAAACAAGCGTAAAATACATAATTTACAAGAAAAATAACAAAGAAAGCATAAACAATAGATAGTAAATAGGATGTATTCTACACCCTATCACCACACGACATGGAACTGACTTTACCACGATCTTCCACTTGCCCACTCTTCCACTCATGAAACCGTCACACTTACAAGGATCAAGGTGTTCACAACTCTGACAATATAAATAAGTCTCTGAATCCATGATTGAGAACAACGAATGATCACTAGCTATCAGCAATCGTCCACATAGAATTTCTCGAGTAACTACTCTCAAGAATCATCAATCTATCAGAACTTATTCGAACTCCACAGTTCACCAATTACTGCAGAAACCTTCAACACACCCACAATCCTTGATCATTACTGATCCCACACAATTCTCAGCTTCCTTCCTACAGATCAACCCAGCTCCCTCTTTGCGACCGAATTGACTCTGGAACGTCCATTATCTTGGTTTAGGCCGGAGTACTGCAGATTGATCTCTCGAATCTAAGCACCCCCTTTGCAGCGGTGCATCTGTGTGAGGTTCAGCAGTTTGCTCGGTTGAGGAGTCTCGACCACACGCTCGACTCTTCATTTTCCTACAAAACCAGCAAACCATTTTTCCCCATCCATAATCAGATTATATTCATCCAAGCCACCAAGTAGTAGCGCACTCAAGGCGTAACTTGGTCGAATGCTTTATGTTTTATGACTTAGGTTAATCTTAGTAGTTAGACTCTTAGCGCAAGGTCCACTTTCTAATGTTGTTCTACACGCGATTGCTCCACAGAATCCCTCTGCAAGGTCTCACGTTTTCTACTTGTGTAAGGATTATTCAACAATTACACGGATATCATAACCCTTCAATAGCAATAGATCAATCAATAAACTATTATAGTTGGCCACCTAGAGCAATCAATTTATCAATCATAAACTTTAATCAAAGTAGAAATAAACGGTTATCATATGAAGAAATCAAACTAGATGCATATATTACACCAAATCAAGTCTAGAACTTAGAATTCATCCTTAATCAAGTATGGGTTTAGCTACTCATGGATGTAGGAGCATCCATGTTATACAATTGATAAACTAGAGAAGAAATCGTTACGATTGATGAGAACCGCTCCGAACCCTAGCTTTTCCTCCGTTATGTTGTTCCTCTCCTCCAAGACTTGCAAAATAATGTAAAAGATGCTCTCTTAATGTTTTTAGGCTCTCCTTATATAGTACCCATGAAATATAGGGTTTAGAATCCGTCCGGGACCGGGATTTGCACGTCTTAGAAGTCAAAAGTCGCACCTTCAGCACCTGGTTACGGTTGGGTTTTTTCATGTTTCCCTACCGTAATATCCCCTGGATTTACCTACGGTTGGGAATTTTGAGTTTCCAAACCGTAGGTCCATCTGTGTTTGCGTACGGTTGGGTTTCCCAACCGTAGGTACTTCTGAATCTCCTCATTTACATTCCTTCACCATTTTGGCCATAACTTCTTCATCCGACGTCCGATTAAGCACATTCTTTTTGCATTCTTTTTGTCTCGTCGTCCTCTACAAGATGGTGTCTTAAAATCCTTCATATCTTCTCATTTTTGTCTACGGTTTGGTTGAGAATGCTTTCCAAACTGTAAGCTTCCCTGGATTTGCATACGGCTTGCTTTCCTCGCCGTAACTCTGACAATTCCTTGCAAACATGATTCATCTACGGTTTGGTTGATATGATTTCCCAACCGTAACTCTGACAGAAAATGTTCTCTTCTTCCCAGGCCTACGGTTGAGTTTCCTCACCGTAGATGTCCCTGCCTTTGCGTACCGTTGGGTTTTCCCACCGTATACACTTCTGTAACTTGGTTCTTTATTCTTCTTAAGCTCTTTCAACCCCGATTCCATTGACTTTGGATGATTCACCTAAAGAAACAAATAAAACACAAAAGTAATACAAAGATATAATATGCAAGAAATATAGCTAAAACAAGTATGGAATTGACATTCTAAACATGTAAATTAAGCACTTATCAGAGACCCGAGGTAAAGGTACGAACTCCACCGCCGGTAAAAGGAGAAACACCATTCATATCTAAACACACATCACGACCATTATCCCAATTATGCACAAGTAAAAAGTTTAGATGGTTTTGATGTTGACTAAGGTGAACGGTGTTTCTCATATCTGTCTGAAGGCCACTGCCAAAATAAACCTATCCTAATGGACTGAGATACTGGTCTGACTAATATCAACACACTGGCATATACAAGGGAACCAGTGGTCGATAATCCTAACTCTAGGTCAACACAACTGGCATATACAAGGGTTCCAGTGGTCGACTTTATTGAATTTATTCCGGTTGGTCTGATGGTCTGGTCTCAATTTTTTTTTTCTCTTTTTTTTTTTTCAACTTTTTTCAACTTTTTTTTTTTTTTTTTTTTTTTGTATCTCAATCACTCTATTAGCAGTGGTAACAACTTGAATCATGAGCCCCACCTAATCACTTAGACAAACATATTTTAAAGAAAACAAAATAAAAATAAAAGTGAAAAGGATTCAACGACATATGCCGAAACTACCATGTTTTTTTTTCTTTAATTCTAACACCTGAGCTCTGTGCTTTTATGAATAGACTCTTTAGATGTTTCCATCTAATCAGATTGGTTCCTCAACTCCTACAACCAAAATGCTTCCATCCACTTAGATTGGTTAGTGCAATCCTTAATAAGCATAAATTTCTAAGCTCTGGAGTTTATTAATGCAACTAAAAAGTTTCTCCCATACCCCCAAACTTAAATCTAACATTGTCCTCAATGTTCTAAAGATAAAATTAAAAGCATGAACAAGGAGAAACCGTTAACATTTGAAGCAAAAAGAGTTAAGGAAAGATATTACAGTGTTGCATGAACATGGGTTACCTCCCAAAAAGTGCTAAATTTAACGTCTTCAGCCAGACTAAGAAAGGATTAGTCACCTCATAGAATCATAAAGTAATAGCCGGAATTTCTGTGGGTCATCAAAACCAAATAGAGCTATCACAAGTAAAAGGAGTCTGCAACATGCCAAGAAAATTAACAAATAAAGCACACCCTTGTCTAGTTTCCTGTTTAAGACAACTATATCTAGTTGTGGTTCAGGTTCATGCTCTATAACTGGGTCGAGATAAAATATTTTCATGTGCTGGAATTCCTCAAAACTAAGATCCGGTTCAGGTTGTAAAGTCTGTAAAAACTCAAATAAGAACTTAGAAGCACATAACAATAACCTGAATAATTGCGGATCCTTAAAGTCAATCAAATTTGACTCACACAATTGACCATGATGAAACTGGCGGTCAATCTTAAGCAAATGTGTCGTTTCTATTCTCCTAAAATATTAGGTTTATTCTCAGAACTTAATAACTGACACATTTTGAACTCATACATTCCCACAATTGGTTGAAAAATATTTGGTGGGAAAACAAAATCAATCTAGGTATCATAGCCTGGGCTAACCACATCAACCAGAGGATGGGTTATTAACAACTGAACTTCCCTATGGACATCACTAGGTTCAGGAAAACGTGTATGAAGATAATCTTTTAAAATGGTTGAGGCACATATGTCAAGTCCCAAGTGAGGGACCTTTCTAAGAGTTAAGGCACATGGAGAATGATAATCACCCCCAAACTTAGAGTTTTCAGTGTCTCTAGAAAGACTAGTCACAACTTCCCTAATTTCAAGGTCATCGATTCCCGAAAATGGTCAATTGATTCTTCTAAGTCAGGTTCATCCTCACTCATCTCTACGAGTTCGTTTTCTTTGTCTAAGACTAATGTTTCTAAATCGCTAGACTCTAAAACAATATTCTCAGAAGAAACTCGTCCCTCTAAACCATTATTAGCTTCGTAATCAAAAGGAAATAATACATCGTCTAAAACGGGGGTATCTCTAGTCAAATCCTCGTCCTTTTGAATAGGTGAATAATTATTAAAATTATTTGGATTTGAACTAGAAACATTATCATTATTATCATTATTAAGCTCAACTGGAGTGGAAAATTCCTGATCACTATGCCTACTTATTTCAAATTCTTCATCAACACTATTCTCATCATAATCATCATTGTAATAACATGAAAATGGTTGAACCTCATCTAAAGTAGTGTTACCAATTTTATCCTTGTCATCTTGATTATGCAAATAACTATCCTCATTTTCAAAGGTACTATTGGAAACACTATATTGGAAATTAAGACTATCTTGAGCAGTTCTTTCCTGGGCCTCTAACAATATTTTCTGAGTCGACTCACATGACTTCCTGATTTTATCTAGGAAAGAAGGTTCACACGTTGCATTGCTTTCGTCCATAACTAAGTTATTCATCTCAGCTGAACTACGTGTCGAGTAAAGTAATTTTTGTGATGACTCAGCTAACTTACGTGCGGACTCTAGTAGAGAGGAATTTTGCTCATATGACCGGTGGGCGTATGGATAGTAATTGGGATCACCATGGTATGGACCATAACCTTCAAAAGGCTGATGTTCCCAACCACTATTCACATTATGATCAAAGTAGTAACGTCCATTTTGAAACTCAGTCGGATTTTCGTTGTATTGGCTATTGTAATACCAGTTCGACATTCTATTGCAGGGGTGTGAGTTGTCACACAAAATTAAAACCCACTGACAGGGGATTCGTGGGTGGATAGAGTCTTACCTCCCGTACCAGACGGGCGATGAACCGTTGAAGTCGACTCAGGCCACCGACTCCTATGTCAGTGTACGAACCCGAGGGGCCGAGACAGTATCGTAACTATCATCCTTCCCTGCAAACAGTTTATATTTAATTTTTAACCCTTCCTTAGGGTTTTAAAAATAATGTCCAGTCCAAAAACATAAAAATGTCCAAAAATAAAAATGTCCAAAAAGGAAAAGAAAATTTACAAAAATAAAACCCTATTTACAGTTTCTAAAAATAAAAAAAAAATAACTATATACAAAATCTTCTTCTTCACTCCTTGGACTCCTCTTTTCTTTCCTTCTTTGGCGATGCTTTCCTTTTATAGCACTTTTTCTTTCCTCGTAGCTTTGCTCCAAATCTGAAAAGAATCAAAAAAATACCAAAGGCGTAAAAAAAAACAAAAAATAATAAAAATAAACCTAAAACAAATCTAAATACAAGTCCGCGTCGGCGGCGCCAAAAATTGATGTTGTTTTGAAAGTGATAAGTAAAATGGTAGTAAAAGTTCGTTCAACTCGGGCTTGTAAAGGTTTGATTTAAGGAAATACAAAAAACAAAGAAAATATATATATACAAGGTTTGTCACAATTTCGAGAGATACTGAGACTCGGGATTCCACCATAAACACATTCATGCGATTCATATATTTATTCCAAACAATTATAGCTCAAATAAAGTATTGACTCTGTTTCTTTGCTAAGGTAGATTTTTGAAAAGCAACGACTGTATATCTAAAGCATGGGATATCAAAAGACTTAACCTAAGTATAACCCATCAATTGAAATCACAACCATTCAATAAAAACCATAAAACAATTAACAATCCATGCAAAAAGTCATGAAAGAATTAAATATAATTACCACACGCATGAAATATGGCTTCCTCCGTCATCCCAGTGTTGGGGTTTAGCTCCTCATATTAATCACGTGCTCAAAATAGGTGTTCATAGCTCAAAAGTGTGGAAAAAAAGAGAAAGCTAATAACTCAGGCAGTTTGCAACGCTGAAGAGGCGTTACAAACAGACTGTTACAGAAGAAATAAGACTGCCTTTTAAACAATACTTCTTTTGTGCTGTTTGAATACGATATATGAAAACTGCTGTAGAATATAAGACTGCTCTGCGACTGACTCCGTTGGTCCAATGTTCTTCGTGTTCTTGATAACTGCAGCAGCAGCAGCAACAACAACAATTCCTGCAGCTCTGATTTCTTCTCATCTCTGCCTCCGTTCGTCCCCAAAAGTCTCGACACCCCTCTATGAACTCCCAGCAGCTCTTATATACTCCACAGGCCCCAACTTTCTCGATCAAATCTTCCCAAAAATAAATTTTTTTCTTCCCTGCAAGTCACGGGTTTTTCTCCTTTTTAATCTCATGCGTCTCCCAGTTTTAATCCACCGTCTCTCGGAAAAGTGAAAACAAATCTTTAGAAATATAGTCTCTAATTCTTTCCGCACGCAACTGCCAATAATATCTCTTTTTGGTCTTTCCCTGTTTTGATGCAACGAATATGGAAACTTCCATTTTTTACGCGCCACGTCCAACTACCATCTCTGTTTTGATATAACAGGGGATTACCAAACCAAATTCACTTGAAAACCCGATTAAATTTCGCTGAAGCCTTGTCCAAAGCCGATCCAAAAAAAAGTATGCTGGTGAATAGCTTTTAAACGTGACTTTCCCGCCAAAATTCTTGTTCACGCAAGGAAGAAGGTGGAGTCCCCCTAACAGAAATGGGGGTCCCTTTAGCAACTCGTGCGTAAATAACCAAAACTTGGGTGCAATTATAACTTTCTCCGGGGTGCCTTTAGCAATTTCTTTGGGTGCAATTGACACTTTTCTGGGGCGTCTCCAACATACTTCCAAGAGTGCAAATACCACTTTTCAAGCCAATTTCTCCGCAAAAGCTTATTTCTCCAAAAACACCTACAAAGACATAAAAAGCCAAAATAAATACAAAATCAAACACTAACAATACACATAATTGAGAACAAAATAGAAACATAAATGCGTCTATCAGTACCGTTGGGTTTTCCCACCGTATACACTTCTGTAACTTGGTTCTTTATTCTTCTTAAGCTCTTTCAACCCCGATTCCATTGACTTTGGATGATTCACCTAAAGAAACAAATAAAACACAAAAGTAATACAACGATATAATATGCAAGAAATATAGCTAAAACAAGTATGGAATTGACATTCTAAACATGTAAATTAAGCACTTATCAGAGACCCGAGGTAAAGGTACGAACTCCACCGCCGGTAAAAGGCGAAACACCATTCACATCTAAACACACATCACGACCATTATCCCAATTATGCACAAGTATGTCAGCCGGTCTCAAAGCAGTGCCATTATTCGCAATAAGCCCGAGGTCAACCTCCTTCCTAGCCGGCACACTCACACGGTAACACATGTCTGCAATAGTGTCTCTCACCAAATCATGTCTAAATTTAAGCCCAACTTCATTCGCACAATGCAAGGTATGATCACCAAAGATATCCATATCTCTCTTACCGAAGGGACAAGCACCATTCACCTCGAAGAGAGGGATCCAAAATTTATACCAGAGAATTGCACTGAATTGCCTAGCTCCAATAGTTTGATTAAACCCCACAATTGGAATCGCCATAAAAAATTCCCATGCATGTTTTGTTTGGTTGCAGTGCCATAAAACAGAATCACGCTCCGACATAGCATAACTGGTGGGTATGTTTTCCTTCACAGCATCAAAGTAAATATTTGCCAAGGAGTTCATGGAATGGGTGGAAAAATTACTTGAGCAAATAGGAGAAACGACGACACACAGTGAGTTGAAGGAGTCCAAAGCTCGCTTAAAAGAGGGGCCACTAATATTGATTCCAGCACCCCTCAAAATCGTGGACTGCAGCTCTAGGGTCTGTAAACAAGATGCAAGAAAACAATAATGTTTGGTATCCTGTATAGTGTACACACCCATACCTCCATGTTTGAATGGCAATGTAGAACGCCTTTGCTGAAGGAGTCCATAGCCAGGGCCATCACCAGAAATGATGTGTCTAAGGAATTGAAACAGACGAGCGTCAAATAAGTCTTGAGCTTCTTGTAAAAAATCAGGCTTGGTTGTTCTCAAGGCGAAATAAAGTCTCGAAACACCGGTGCAATTCCAAAACAAAAGCAATTCACCTTGAGGGTCTTCTAATTTCTCTACAGCATCAATGAGGGCTATAGTCTTGCGTACTCTACTAACAACCAAATCTTTATTGAATTAAGCATCAAGGCTGACCGGCCCACCCAAAAGTTTCACACCCTTAGTTGGCCTACTGATATTTGGAGGGAAAACGCCTGGAACCAGAGCTCTAGGGTCTGGAGAGGGTCAAAACAGTTCCGTCTTGGCAATTTTTAAATACAAACCCCTTTCACCCCCATAATCTTGAATGATCTTGAGCCTTTGCAACCATTAGAGTATCTCCTATCAAAGTACCATCATCCAAGTACCAGGCTTGCAATTCAAGCTCACATTGCACGGCAATTTTTTTAACCAATGGGTGAAGAGTAAGAGCAAACAACAAAGGCCCAAGAGGATACCCTTATTGTACACCCTAGGAAGAGGCGAGAACGTGATCCATGTAATATAAACGAGCAGGAAAAGCATAACAGAATTCAACACATCGAGAAATCGATGGGCACGAATTACGTACCTCAGAAAGCATGGATCCGGTTAATGAGGTTAAAAGCATTCGAGAAATCTACCATTAACATGGAAAGATTGTCCGGGTCCTCTTTCTCCTCAATCATGCGGTTAAAATCATGTAAGATCGCCTCTCCACCACATTTGGAACCCACTCCAAACTGATAATCCCCTACATAAGCATTGACTTCTTTGCCAACATGTGTTGCAGCGCATTTGGAGATGAGCCTTCTCCATATAGTCCCCACAGCAATGGGACCAAGATAACTCTCGGCTTAATCAAGGTTGTAAGCGGTGCACTCACAACGAATTCCCCCAAGAAAGGTGGACACAGGCCAGAAAGCCAAAGATTAACTACCTCTGTGATGGCTGCGAGTACCTCTTCAGAAATGGCAGCTGCGGAACCACTAATGGCATCCAAAAGATGTTGCTCCCTAAGCCCATCTCTTCCACAGGAAGTCCCCTTAGGGAAACTTCTAAGACGGCCCAAAACAAGATTAGCCGAAGCCGGCATTGCCTCTTGCGTTACTGGTGTAGAAGGAATCTGTGGCGGAGCCACTGATGGATGCTTACTCCGAAGCTCATTCAAGGTGCCTTCATTGTTAGGAGCAATACCACTGAATGTGAGGGTGCGAATAGCTGCGGCATACAGTCCGTTCCGCAGTTTGCCTCTACACAACCGAAGGTCAGTAGCTTCTTGACTTACCGGCAGTGTCTTCTTCCTCTTAACTTCTTCCCGTAGCTTCTGAATATTCCGGTGCTCATCCAGCACATTATGAATCAGCCTCATACAGCCATTAACTTCTTCCCATTGATTCAAGGCCAAGTTAATGGACCTGATTTGCATCTTTTTTTTGGTAGAAGATTTCTCTTCTTGATTGCTCTGTGGAATACACATATGGAGAATGCAAACATGGAAGAGGAGGAGTTGAATCCAGGGTGCCAGTTCCTTGGGCGAAGCCACGACTTTCTAAAGAACAGCTTTGAAAGTACGAGCAAAGTGGAGTCTGCACTTGGTAGGGATACTCGAGACAGTTGGGATATTGGCCTGGAAAACTGTATGCAGTAGTTCTAAACTCATAGTAGGTAAAACCAACTCATTGGGCTTGTCTATCCCTGCAACGGTGAAGGCATTTGAGCTGTTAGGAGCTTCTACACCTACAACAGTAACCGGAGCAGAAACTACATCTCCCTGATGCAGTTTACATTTCTTACCCCAAGCATTGATGTACATGCATTGAGAGCAAAGCCAACTCTTCAAATACAGCAGAATTGAATCCCATGCCATGTAAACAGCTCTGTTGCTTCGTATTCTCTCACAGCATCTATTTTTACCTTCTTCCCTTTTGTAATGCTGATTCTTCAAATGGTTCTCAATAACCCTCTCCCACCAACACCGTTCCTGCAACCATCCAGTCCACGATAAGGGCATTGATAAAGATCATTGCAACCTTATGAACTCAGGCTATCATGGGGGATTGCAGTCAGGGGATGGGGTATAAGAGTTGTGGAAACTAAACAGTCAGTTCCAAGCATTGGGAGAAGGCCGACTGTAAAAACCCTAGACGAAGAAGCAAATAATGAAAAAAACCCTAGAAAAAGGTAAGTCGCAGCACAAGATGTTGTTGAAGTTGAAAAAGGAATCGATGGGTAGCTAAACAGGAGGGGAATGAAGGTGAGGACCGAAAACAATGAACAAGGATCATACAGAATCGGTTTGATCAGATAAAAACTCACAGACTGTATGATCGCCTGCAAATCGCCGAAAATAAACAAGTTTGATAAATTAACGAAGTGATAAGTCAAAATATCATTATTCTTCCTGCATTTATTAGTATTGAAAATTATTAAATTTGATACAACAACAATTTTGATACGAACTTTCATTTAATTGCGAAAAATAGATCAATATTGAGCATAGCTATGAAATCTTAATGATTATAGTTACGATAATTTACACATCGGCAGGTGGTAATGCATGGACATGCCCATACGGAGCCCATCTCGATAAGAATCCATTTCGTGATGTATTTTTTGGAGCTCATTTAGCATCAACTTTATGAAATGTACTTGAGACTAATTGGAAAAAACTTCGTTAGCATCTTCAAACAATGGCAATGGAGCTTGGTTTGAACTTAAAGCCATAATCTAACAGACAACAAGAGCAAAATGATAAATATGTCCTACTGTAATACACTATACACTAATTTAATAGATGGTATTTATGTTACCAAATTATTACTGAAACAATTTAAAAATAACTTCCCATAAAAATACTAGAGCCTACGACCAAACTACCAAATCAACCTCCAATTTACTGAATATCACAGTCAATAAAGTTCATGATACATTCCAACTAAAATAAATATTTAAAGATTCAATCATTGAGCCTGCACCTGGTTTCAAGGCAATGTTTCACTTTGTCGTTTCCGATCAAAGGTCTGGCAAGGTAATTGGTTCTCACCTTTCTGTTAACTTTTTTTATGTTGGTTACTTTAGCAACTACGTCGATTTTTGCCTTGTGATTTGAGAAGCATACATTGTGGAATGCTGCACAAAGTTAGACTAAATTTACCTATTTGTTAATTAATGCATTTTGTCGACTGTAGGTTCATCTCGTCTTATCGAATGTTTATCAAGTGTTTCTCATTGTCTGAATTTATTGCCTCGGTCATGGATTATTAAATTAAAAAAAAACTAATTAATAGAACCCACGGTGAAAAGATGTAAGATTTTTGAAAAATCAGTATGTTTGAAGAATATGGGAAAGATGATATCATGACATACATCAACTACTAACAAAAGTTTTAAGATAATTAGATCTACATAAACCGAGTAATATCCATTAAAGAAAATCAAAAATAAAATAAAATCAAACAAAAAATCAAAGTTATATAAGATTCCAGTACTTCTATAATATGAGAGGAAAAAACCCATAATAAAACCTTAAAGAATATATTTACCTTTTAATGGGTCTACCTTCCTTATCACTTTTTTTTTTTTGCTAAGAAAAAACAGATGCATTAAAACTGAAGAAAGGTTACAAATTTTGGTTTAGGAAGTGAGGATACTCATTATCCCAAGAACATGTTACATTCGTCCCTCTACTAAACTGGATTGCTTTATCACAATAGCTCATGTATATATTTTGTTAAGAGGATGAAAGAGGAAAGTGTATATGAAAGAAAAGAAAATATAAAATAGGACACTATTACTAAGGAGAAGTTATATAAGCAACTGTTGAGAGAAGTCGGAAGCCATGTTTTCTTGCTCCAAAAAAAGTTACTTTTTTTTTTCTTATGAAAGTTGTTTTAAAATAGCACGCCCGAACTGAATTTCGACTTTGTGACTTAAAAAAGTCGATAAGCTACTTCTTTATGACTATCCGGAAGACCTATAAATCACTTGATGTTGCACTTACGTGGGTGAAGGAAAAGACCATCACTTATTTTCGCTTGTTTAGCCCAGTTCCAATGCAATATGTTTTATTTATGTGTTGGCCATGCTAGGTGGTTGGCAAACTCACCGAGTCACCATGGGAAATAACCAAAATGGACACTCTATTACCAATGGGTTTTCTTTTACTGCCTATAAAAATATGAATTTCAAACTTCATTTTTAAACATAAATTTTTATTAATTTAGCATAAAAAAACTTACCCTTCATCTTTACATAATTTTTTTCTTCAAATGATAGAAATTGCAACCCAGTTTGATTTTTCCGGAGTCATGTTTGAAGCTGCTATTAACAAGATATTTGATGGTTATAAAAAAATTGAGAATGGGAAAGTGCAAAAAAGTCTTCAAGTTTTAGATATAACCAAGTTAGCTAGATCTGCAGCCAAAAGGCAAAGATGATTTTAATTCAAAGAAGAGTTCAAAGTATTAACGCACCGCTCGGTCGAACTCGCAAGTTTTTCTATCGCAAACTTGTTGTGAATTTTAAATGCACAAAACTAGATCTTGATTTCTAGTCTGCTAAAACAAGTCTCGGACTAGGATTAGAGTATGGTAGTAAGGTATCATGCATCACTGAATAGCCCTCGGAGATTGAAGACTGGGGAACATACGAAGACGTTTGCAGTAGCTTCGTCAACAAAGAGGTATGTAAAGACTGACCTATCTTATTTACTCGCGGCATTTACCATTTTATCTTATGATACTATGTCATATGATCTTAGTAGATTTGGTATATGCAAAGAAGAAACTTTGAGTTCAAGCTTGTCTTTGTTAAACTCTTGAAATATGAATCAAGCAATGGATGTTCACGGATCCTTGGCAATCTTAGTTAAGAATAGTTATTTTTCCTAAAATATATTTGTTTAAAGTTGGTTATTTGGAAATTGCCCAAGCAACAATGCATATTTTTAATGGCTATTGAGAATGTTTTAAATTAATTATGAGATATAAAGAATTGCTTGGCGCTAGGTATACATACTTGTATGTCTTAGCAAAGTCAATTTGAATTCTGTGAACTGTATATGTTTACGAACCCATTACATCTAAGTACGGGAATAAGGTAGGTTACCAAACCTTCGCGAAATGCCAATGTTTGCAAACCCTTGTGGCCTGACTTTCACAAACTGCCAAGTCTGCAAATCCGGTTCGCAAATATTTGTGCCCTGACTTCACGAATTGTCATAGTTTTGCGAACCCGATTTGCAAACTTGTCTATTTCCAATATTAGCAGAAGTGTTTGAACTCTTCTGTATGATTATGTTCGACTTTGCTACAACTATCATAGACGATCTAAGATAACTATATTCACTAAATCACCTTGTGTTTGTGGATCATTGATTTAAGTCTTGATTGATATTCAACACCGCTATGTGTTTGTAAGTTCAAAGGCTACTGAGCCGCTATGGACTATCATTGTGCACGGTTCCAGAACCCTGGACCATAGTGCATATTCTTTTGTGTAATTTCGAGGCAGGCATCTCACATGCTTACATGAATTCCTAAAAAGAATTTCATCTAAACTGAGAAATTGATTGCTTGAATTCCAAGCAACCCTAGCTTGTATTCAAAGCTACTTGGAGCCTTAAAAATATATAAATAGAGAGACTCTTGCAGCTGGATTTCTTAATACATGTCACTCTTGTGTCCTGGTTGTTAACCTCTCGACGTTCTCTAAAATTTAGGTATCCTCTGATAAACATAATTAGGTTACGACTTTGAAGATTTCACTTAGGTATTCATGAAGCCCGATCAGACTATATTTTACATGATAGTTCTTGAATATGTATCTTGTTTTTATTGATCTTTGAGGTTTTCGTAATCTTGGATCAAGAACAAGATAGATAGAAATCATAAATTTTCTTCACCTCGGACTTTGTGATTCCTTAACAAAGATATCTAAACTCTTCTTTGATTTTTATGGATTGTTCTTGATAGGTGGTTAGTAATCCAAGCTTCTCAGCTAATTGAGTATAAGTATTATGGATTCGTTAGGCTTGCTGGACTTTGATTATTGAAAGCATATTTCCAATCCTAGATCGAAATATCAAAAGGGAAATCAAATAAGCTTGTTTATTAGAGGCAGATTGGCATCGAAAGTCTTCACTTATGTTGAAGAAACTATTAGGATGTAACGATTTCAGCTAAGGAAATCAATTGTGTAGAACATTGCGAGACTCAAGAGGCGTAAGGAAAACGACTGCAGCTGAATTGCTTGAAGGGTTGATTCGGTCTCAACTACAAACCAGTCCGAAGTCTGATAGTAAGCTAGTGTTTATAGTGGTTTCATATAGTGTGGTGTTCAAAGTATCGTTAACAAAATTTCTGGTATCTTGTGATTCACTTTACGCATTATATTGTTTATTTTTATAATATTAATAATACAAGTAGTACGTAATCAATCTAGATAGTTTAACTTTTTATTATTTGAGATCAAACATAAGACTCGTTCTTGTTAAGTTCATATCTTGGAAGATAGATTGCAAGTTTCATACTTCTTAAAATTCAGATCCTCTTAATTTAGATACGACTAAATTGATCTTGGATATTGATTTTTGAGATCGTACAAAAAATCTTTTACACAATCAGGTACACGGACCTTGGTATACACATATTGATTGTGGAAGAGAAAGAGATAAACTCTATACACGGTCTTCTTCAAGGGTATTTGATTTGACTTACTTGTAATTATATTAGGTTTCGTCAATACAGGTTGTTGAACGAAAAGTTGTTGGTGTACTTGGTACCCTCTCCTTTTTCACAAACTTAACCATAGTACTAGTCACAAAACCTAAGGAAAATTTTCCCAAGAGCGCATTGAATGGAAGTTACATCAAATGAAGATAAACAGGTGTTCATGGGTAAAAATGTGAAAAGACGAGGGTGCCCAAATACACCAAATCTTTTAAATATCAACCTATAAGTCCTCTACCGAATGTGATCGTCTATGGACAGAGTCGGGACAATACAACAGATTTGGTTCACACTTCGTGTGATCGTCTATGGATACAAGATCGAGACAATACAATAACAGGATCACTTGTGTGATTGACTATGGATACAAGATCGAGACGATACGACAACAAAGTGTGTACTTGATAATAGGTTCGGAAATAACCGAAACACTATAGGATCACTATCAAGTATTACGGAGTTAACGTACGTGTGTATTTTACTTAATTATAATAACAATTATAATGCGGAAAACAAAGTAAAAGACACAGCAAGATTTTGTTAACGAGAAAACCGCAAATGCAGAAAAACCCAACGACCTTGTCCAGTACTGAATATTCTCAGAATTAAGCCGATATACAAAATCTAATACCAACTTTGTATAGTTGAGACCAAATAGACTACCCTTAGCTACTTAGTTCCCTCAGTATCCCCGCGCCTTCGACTTCTAGAGTACGCACGTGAATAACAACTCCTCTGGATCGTATTCCAAAACAGCAAAGGAAAAATTTATTTGGTAACCACTCTAAACAATTCTTGCTAGGCCTAGGAGATATTGGATTTGTTGACAAAGGATCTTCCGTTTAATCTAATAAACTCTTTTGTATGGTTAGATTAATCTATACTTTGATTATGAAATAATCAAAATCTAGACATGCAATCAATCAATATAGATCTCAAAGAGAAACTATAAATCGATGCCGATCTCACATAAATAACCAATCAAATCTATCAAAGATAAACTGATTCTATTTGGATCCCAGCCGATCAAGATTTGTGCACTAAATCCACAAAATACGAAAACTAATAAGAATTTTTCTTCGTCTTCAAATCTTCTATTGCCTTCAATAACCTGCACAACAACACTTGAATCCTCTTGTGATCAATCACACACAGAACAAAGTCTGTTAACAATGGATAATCACAATATGTCTTTAGATCTAACAACAGTTCTAAATATCCCGTCGATACTTTGATCTCGTTTGAGTGACCCTTATGTCAGAAGAGAAGGCTCTCAAGAATAATCAAACTATGTATAATCAAAGTTACAACAACCATTGGTCAATCAAATCAATCAATCAAAAACTACAATAACAATGTAATTATCTAGTTTCCCACCAACGGTACTCGTAGAGCTTCTTGATCACACAGAAGTCTTTACACAAACGGCCGTAAGAGATTTCGCCTAATTAGGGTACTTTCCTCTCCGGATATACGGCTCCACCAGAAACAACAAGAAATGAAGTTTTCCTGGCTCTTAGGATAGTTTGCTAGAAATGCAAACTTAGGTATTTATAGACCAAGGTTGTTTGGACAACAAGGAAATTCCAAAATCGAAAATATTCTCAAGATATGCAATAAACACCAATTTTCGATTTTCCTATTCCCAATAAATTTTAACCAACATTTCCGAAATCTCTCATAGAAAACTTTTATTATTAGTATTGCACATTTACTAATAAATATTCTCTAGAGTATATGCTTTAATTGCTAGTAATAAAAGCATATCAAATTGAAAATCTTAATTAAATGCATTCTACATTTCGGTATGGGATCACCTTGAGCATCAAGGAATATCTTTGAACAATGAATGATAAGAGTTATGTACATGTTCAGATATGTCGACATCATGAAGGTTCTCATCTTGGCAAACCCTAGTTCACACACAACATGAAGAAATATGTGAATCATGATTTTGATCCGATTGTACCATCACTCCAAAACATGTTGTGACCGGATACAATATGATTCCCAAGATAGGTTGTACTCGGTTACACATTCTTCCACAAAGTGGGTTGTGACCGGTTACACCTTGCTTCCCGAAGTCATTATGTGATCAGTTACACATTGCTTCCCAAAGGAAGCTTGTGACCGATTACAACTAACTTCCCAATACATCATGTGACCGCTTACACTTTGGTTCCCAAATCTACTATGTGACCGGTTACAACTAGCATCCCAATCATAGCATGTGATCGATAACACTTTGATCTCCAAAGATATTATGTGACCGATTCCAACTAGATACAAATTATAGGTCATGACCGGTTATACCTCAAGTCTCAACATAGTCAAGATAGGTTCTATCAATGAATAACAAGACCAATCATGATTTTCCTTTCGTTTATGAAAACGAGTTCATACATCTACTTCCTTAAACTAATGTAAAGATACATAGTTTTCTAGGATGAAATCATACCTATACAATGCATACATAATCAAATAACTATATACAATAGATTATGTTGATGTCGTCTTTGCTAAGTTCCAAAAGATAAGCGTTCATACTTCGTACTATGTTTTCTTGATACTTTGATCACACTATTATGATCAAGTCTCACTACTTGAGCATTATATACAATATTTACAGCATATACAGCTTCGCATGTTATGTTTTTAATATAGCACGACTTGAAAGATACGTTAGGAACGGAAACAAGATCAAGTCAATATTACTAACCTCAAGTGGAAGGATGATATCTTTGTTGTATTTGTTACTTCTTCTCATTCTTCAGGTCTCCAGAGTAATACTTGTGTGTCTCAACATTCCTAGACTTTATAGTTTAACCTAAACGAAGTTGACTCTAGTATTTAATCAAGCGACTCTAGCTGAGTTTTGATACTAAAATATGACAACCAAACTTGACATACCAACGCTTGGTGGGTTTAACCGAGCTATGACTCTAGATTCAATTCGGTCGCTAGGAAGAAGAAGGGTCGGTCTATAGGGAGGGAAGTTGAGAATGTGTAGAGATCAATAGAAATTGATTGATTATGAGTGATATGGTGTACTGCTTTGACGATGATTTCTCTATGTAAGACCGGGAGAAGTCTTATGCGTGTGATTGATAATAAAATGTCATAGGTTTCCTTACGTTAAGTCTTGTTCTCAAGTCATAGGTTGAAGAACCTATTTATTGCAGAGGTAATTAGTATATCGATCTCCTACAAGTGGTGCCAGTCGAAGAGGAGTGAAAGAATGGAAAGTGGGAAATCGGGTGTAAACCAGATCCATTTTGCGTGAGAGACTTGGTCGATTGTCCATCCACTATTTTTTTTTTAATCCTTCAACCACCAACATGACTTACTCACATTTCTTATCGTGGATGTATTGCTACATCGCACGTGTTGTAGGCCACCAGACCAAAATCCTAGTTAATATCCCCACATGTAGCACGATTAATGTCTCATGTGAAAGTCTCTTTTCAAACGAATATCTATATGGTCAATCGTTTACCTAGTTAGACTGTGAGTCTTAACTGATGAATTGAACATGGTTCTTAATTCATATGGATGAAGTACGAAGTGTCTGTTGATAAAACAACAATGTTTTTTGGACCATAGACGTTGAGTTTGATGGGTTACTGATGATTGCGACATATCATTGTGCTAGCTGAAGCAACAATGCTATTCAAATATTTTGGATTGATAAGCATTGGTTCAATGAGATTCCTATATCGATCATAATTAACCAATATGTATTTTGGATGTGTAAAGCATTTGACAGGAGAAGTCATATAAAGATGATCATTGTTGAATGATCATAGAAGGTTCATCTTCGATCCACCATGTCATAAGTAATTCGAATGACTAAGCAGACATATTACTATATTAGAATATTGGTTGAAGGACCAATAAAATATTGACCGATGAACCAATAGCATACCGACACCTAGATCACTATGAAATATATTGCTTCGCATAGCAATTAGACATTGATAGTTGAATTGATGCGTGTTGTAACCACAACAAATTAGTAAATATTTTTCCACTCAATTAACAAGTAATGGCGGTAGTCAAGTTCGTTCTCATGAAAAGCAAGAGTTTTTAATTGTCTTATAATATCACAAAGGGGGGCTTTGTTTTAGATTTCAAAAAGAAAAATAGATAAACATACATGTCTCTAATATATAAAAGAAAACCAAATAATTTTATTATTTTTGAAAAAATTTAGAAGAAAATAAAAACAAATAGGAGAAGACAAAGAATATGAGAAACGACAAGAAAGATTGTATTGATAGCAGCAACCATATTACATAGCATAATATGATTTATTTACAACCATTGGGAAAACCCTAACTACCCTAGTTGGGCCGCACATCCATGGGCCGTAGGCCCTGTAACAATAAGTGCAATTTTTTTCATAAATAAAAAAAATGTAGAAAAGAAAAAGGCTAGAAAAGACCCATTAAAAGAACTTATTTGAAACGAAAATAAATTTTGCCGAAATCCTCTAAATAAGTTAAGAAATCCGGCCTCCCATGAAACTCGTTAGTAATACTATCTAAGATGGAAACATATTTTGATATCACGTCTGCAACAAGATTTACTTCCCCAAAGACTTAATTAAAAGTATGTTATTATAATTACCCTGAATTTTTCTCCGCCTGCATAAGACTTCCCGCTGCACTTTGCCACTCCTAAAATATAGCACAATGCTATCGGTGTCAGAGGATTGATCCCTCGTAACCGGGTGTTTCATAGGAATAACGCTAGTTAAACTATACACACACTATAAAATGTTCTAACTATTCGACTTGAACTTATTGTTTTACATTTGCTTTGACCATGGCGAATTAGAATATTTTATAGTAAATGTAAAACAATAAGTTCAAGTCGAATGGTTAAAACATTTTATAGTGTGTATATAGTTTAACTAGCGTTATTCCTATGAAACACCCGGTTACGAGGGATCAATCCTCTGATACCTATAGCATTGTGCTATATTTTATGAGTGGCAAAGTGCAGCGGTAAGTCTTATGCAGGCGGAGAAAAATTCAGGGTAATTATAATAACATCACTTTCATTTATGTCTTTCGGGAAGTAAATTTTGTTGTGGACGTGGTATCAAAATTTGTTTCCATCTTAGATAAGAGTATTACTAACGAGTTTCATGGGAGGCCGGATTTCTTAACTTGTTTAGAGGATGTTAGAGCATAGCTCGGTTGAACCCACCAAGCGTTGGTATATCAAGTTTGGTTGTCATATTTTAGTGAACCAAAACTCATTCAATGAGTCGCTTGATTATGTACTAGAGTCAACTTCGTATAGGTTAGCTTGAAAGTATTAGGATATGAGACATTACAAGTATTGCGAAGACTTAAAGAAGTGGAGAAGTAAGGAGCTACAACGACAACATCATCCTTCCACTTGAGGTTAGTGATATTTTTTTTTTTTTTTGCTAAATCAATTTATTTTATTAAAACCAAATCAAAAATCCAAAATACAACAAAAATTAAGGACAAAAGAAAAAAGAAAAGCCACAACTTGAAAAAACAAGAAAACCCTCAACTTTCCTAACTGACTCTGTAGTACTCAGTATTAGGCATTTCGATTCTAGGCAAGAAGTTAGGCCTGCCTATATAGCATTGTGTTTCTCCTGCCTTCAAATTAGCACCTCTCTTAGCCACTGTGTCAGCAGAGAAGTTAACTTCTCTGTAGCAATGTTCAAATATTATAGAAGCTAGCTAACCTTGAGTTTGCTTTTCTCCATCTAGCTCTAAGAAACCGTGGAACATCACTTCTTTCAAACTCCTGCAAAACTGTTGTAGTTGCAGGAAATCCCACAATACACCCCTCACAAGAATTTACTTTACTAATCCATTTGAAGATGAGTAATTATATATTTTTATTGATAATCTTCTTGAAATGTTTACAAGGATAGATAGAACAGAGCTAAAGAAATTACAATCACTCTAAATTTTCTCTCTCCTAATGACTTGCTTAACAATTCTAAAAGAACTCTCCCTACAACAGACTAATTCAACCCTTTATATAGGGTAATACATAGTGGATGACAGCTAAGCTGTCCTTTATTTTCGGGAATAACTCGCGAAGTGTCGCGAGTGTTATAAACGTTTTTACTTGCGACACTCCTAAATCTCGCCAAGTCTTCATACTTTTCTCATGTTCTGGCTTTCGTCATCTAATGCGTCATTTAAATCACTTCACTGCGACACCTTCGCAATACTTTCGTTTATTGATCTCGCAAGATACCGATGTCGCGATATTCTGATCCTACATCTTGCCTCTTTTTTCTTGAATATTGCTTGAAGAGCAATCTTTAAGAAAAAATCCGTTGTTGTAGTAATCTTTAATTTTTGTTGATGAAGGAATGAGCGAAAGAATATTGGACTTTGAAAAGTACGTACTTGCCTCTATTCTTTTGCGAGATTTCGAAGCTCTTCGTTCCATGTTCTTTGCCTCATGCTATGAGCTCTTACTCTCACATGTTCACTCTATAATTTCGCAGGTTACTCATATTTTAGTGCTCCGCGAAGTCTTATTAATCATAATTATGTCATGAGAATTAATATTTTGAAATATCGCGATCGTTCATTTTTCACCAAAAAAAATTTTTTTTTTTGTCAGCAAGATTCCGTATATTTAGGAATGACCGCTTACACGTGTCTAACACTCCCCTTTTTACCGAAAGTTTTTAATGCTATCCGGTTACCCTTTTTCTGTCTATTTAAGGGAGAACTTCCCATGAAAATTCTTCTTTTCTTTTATTTCATCTTCTTTCTCGTCTGCAATTTTTCTCTCTGCTGTTTTCCTTCATCGTCTTCTTCATCATCTTTTCTGCTGTAATTCTTCTGCTACTGTTTCCATGGCATCAAGGTTTGCGAACTTTGCTAAATTTAATCATTTCGTGATTGATCTTTCCTAATGAAATAGTTTTGTTCTGTTACTTCCCCTTTTTTAATGACTTTCCTGCCATTTTTGTTTTAGCAAGGACAAGTCTAGCATCAAATTCACCGTTGCAAACCCTAATATTCCCAAGGGTTCGCAGCCGAAATCCTTTGCTTCCAAAAGAAAGACTGCGAATGGCAAGGTATTAAGAAACATTTACCCTTTTAATAACAATATTGTTGCCTCTGTTTCTTATTTAACTTGTTATTCGCAGGATGACAAAGATATTAATTTATCTCCCAAGAAACCTCGCCACTTTAAACCTGTCGCACCTGCCATTACTTTTCCTGGGTTTAAATTTACTACTTCTCTTGCGGCATCTTCGCAAGATAACCCAATTCCTTCTTCTCATGACAAATCACCTTCTCCTGCGATGAACTCGCCTGACAAATTAGTCCCTGAATTTTTCGTGAATGAAATTCTTCAGAATGTTCCCCTCTCCACTTTTACTCTTAATGCCTCTATCCCATCTTCCCTTGTTGATCAAGCTCCTCCAACTGGCATTCCTATGAATAAGGATGACTCAGCTTTTGCCTCTTCTTCCATCATTTCCTCTTCCTCTGAATCTATCTCTCTTACTAAAGAAAATTTAGAAGGGATGGATATAGCTTTTAAAGTTTTATCAACTACCATGAATGATGTTAAGAAAATCTCCACTGATCCTGTCAGGTCTAGTGTTTATGAATCTTTGAGTAAGTATTTTGGCTCTGATACAATGTCGGGCATCTTTGGAACAAGAAATTAAGATCTTAAAGAATAGCCTTCATAATGCTTCTCTGGATCGCGACAATCTTCGTAAGAAAAATGAAGAACTAAAAGGTACCACTACTTCCCTTTTTTTTTTTTTTTTTTTTTTTTTTGAAGACTTTGTTCGCCTTTAAAGTTTTGAATCAGAAACGTAAAATGGAGATATATCAAGTGGAATCTATCGCGGAAGAAATTCGAACAGAAAGAGATGCTTGGATGGAGCAATATAACCGATTAGATAACCTCCATACATATTTTGTTGACCAGATAAATAATCTTACCCAAGAAAACGCCTACTTAGTCCAGAAACAAGAATTGTTAAGTAGCGAATTATCGCATATGTCATATTCTTTGACTAAATCTAATTTGTAATTGGAAACCTTATCAGATGAAAATGGAACTTTGTCCCGAGAGAAGCGAGCTTTGTTGGATAAAGTGGCTATGTCCTCGCAGCAACTTGGTGTTTGTCGAAAAGCATTGAATGAGCAAGAACAATCTATCTGCTCTTTGAAAAATAAACTCAAAGAAACCACAACCGAAAGAGATAAGCTTATTCAGGGTAGAATAACCCTAAGTGTGAAAACAAAACTGACTCAAGGATGAATATACTAAGTTAAAAGAATCTCATTCCTCCCTTGCGAAGGAGAATAATTTATCGATTTCTAATGAAAAAGCTTGCGTTCTCGATTAAAAGGTCTTGTTGGTGATGATTTTGATACTGCCATGGATCATTTGGAGAATAGTTGCTTTGCCCTGACCCAACATCTTATCTCGCAAAAGGAAGGTAGTCATAAAATTTGACTGCCTCAACCGCCGTTTTCCTTTTCTAACTTCTTTCATTATGTTTTAATCTTAATCCTGCTGTTCATATATATTTTCGCAGAATCTGAGAAAAATCTTCGCACTTCTCTGTCTACTTTGGAATCCTCCCACGCCAAGATTCGCAAGGAAAACACAATTATTGTTGCTACTCTTGCCCATTCTCGTGATCGTGCCGCGAGGAGACTTAATTATCTCAGCAATCTTAAAGATGTACAAAGTAGGAATCAACAAAAGGCACTTCTTCGTCAATTTCATCCCAAAGCTGAAGTTGTCGTGAATGAGATCTTACTCTCTAAATCCCTTGAACCTCATTTGTTGCACCTTTGGAAGTTGGAGATGATGAAGTTCCTAATTCTCCTGATAGTGATTATGATTATGAAAGCTGCGAAGATATCGCAAACAATGAACTTGTCGAGAAGGATCTTTATGAAGCTGAGAATCCCAATGAAGAAACTTCTGATGGAAATCCTCTCACTAGTGAAGGTGATGCTGATAAAATTGTTGAAGGACATTTATCATCTCCTGTTGCCGAGAATATCGATGTAGAAAATTAAGTTACTCTTATAATTTTATATCTTTCAGTCTCTCTTTCTGCATGACTTTTTGTATGAGATGCTTTTCAATTTTTGCTGAAGTACGCTTTTTGATTGGAAAGACCAAACCCTTTGATGAACAATCTCTTATCTTCTCTTTCTATCTCATTTTAGATTTGCAATTTTAATCTCGCAAGCTTATTCGCTTACCTTTAGTTATGTTAAAGTTCATCATTGCGACAAGATCGCAAGATATCCTCATAAATGAAGAAATCTATTGATCTTGTCTTATCATTGATTGTGTGGTCTTATTTTGCCTTCCTAATTAAAGGTCTTATTTCGCCACCCCTCGTTACGACAAAGTCGCAGGACGTCTTTACACTTTCATGTAATGACCCATTGACCATGTCTTATCATTTGTTAAGTATTTTTGCCTCTGCAGGATATTTTATCTGCGACAATATGACAGGCTTAAATACTCTTGCGAGTGTAAAATCCCATGACATTGCCGTCTTCGCGACGAAATCGCAGGACGTCTTTGTATTTTCATGCAAAAACCCATTGATCTCGCCTTATCTTTGCGTCAGTATTGTTGCCTCTACAGGATCATCGCACAAATATGACAAGCCTAAATTTCCTTGCGAAAATAAAGCCTCGTGACATTTGCGTCTTTTGACACTTATCGGCTCCCTAATGGAGGGTGCCGCCCTTATCTTCTCCCTGGTTGCCCCTTCAAGGAGGCGTACATCGGCCATACAAGACTAGCTCCTCCCATCCGGTCTTAACAACAACGGTTGTTTTCGTGACCTCTTATCCCTTATACCTATATGGTTTATGGTTACGAGACTGCACCCTAAATGGAGTTTTCTTCGGGCCGAAAAGATATACCAAGACTTGCCAAGAATGGCCGAGACACTTCAAATGCCCCAGGCACTCTTGGCTCAACCGTGTACCCCGGCGCCTTGAGCATACATCGACTCCTTGGAAGAGACCCTCGGGCGTCCAACCAGGGTATAACCTTATATATATAGTTGGAAATCCAAGGTATCTCCCAGGATAGGCTTTCATGGGCCCCAAATCTCCATGACTCGGGTTCCGGGAGCGGTGTAACCTTTCCCCGAGCCATGTCAAGAGATACCCCTTATATGACGCACTTTAGGTCTTACATTTGCCTCTTGCGAAATATCATTCGCGAACTAAGGTGTACGCCATAAAGGTTCGTCCCATTCACTCACTCATTCATTTTTGTTAATTCATTCAGTCATTCATTTTCTGCAATGTATTGCTTGCGAGATATTCGCATAATATTTCTTTGTTTTATTTAATCTCGCCATCATTCTGTCGCAAAAACATTTCATCCAAATTCATATCATTTCATCCATCTGTTATGGATAATACTTCTTGAGATACAACCTATTCCATGGTCTATCCAATCTTTGTCCTACATCTCTCCCTTCAGGATCCATTAATCTATATGCCCCTGTGCCAACTATTTCCTTAATGATATAAGGTCCATCCCATTTTCTTGCCAATTTACCACCACTTTCATCTTTGATATATTGGTGTCTCTCTCACAAGACAGATCTCTGGCTGAAATTCACGTATCTTGACACGTTTGTTATATTCTCTGGCCAATCTTCGCTGATAATTCTCCATATGTTGTAGTGCTCTCTCTCTTTTCTCTTCTAATTCATCTAACTTGATTAAAATGTTACCCGCACTGAGATTTTTCTCCCAAGCTTCTTTCTTTGTAGTTGGGATCTTAACTTCTGTCGGGAGTACAACTTCAACTCCATATGTTAAACAAAAAGGGGACATGCCTGTAGCTTCTCTTCTAGTTGTATTATAAGCCCATACTGCATTGGGTACTTGTTCGCACCATCCTTTATTGTATCCTTCTAACTTCTTCTTCAATATATCTGCGATTGTTTTATTTGTCGCTTCTGCCTGGCCATTAGCCTGCGGGTATAGAGGAGTTGATTTTCCACATCGTATCTGAAATGCATTAAGCAGCAATTCTATATTTTATCCTTCAAACTGCTTCCCGTTGTCAGATACCAACTGTGCTGGAATCCCAAATCTGCATATAATGTTCTCAAATATGAAAGTAAAAACATCCTTGTCGCGAATGTATTGTACCGCTTTCACCTCTCGCCCATTTTGTGAAATAATCAGTGGCGACAATTAGATATCTTCTCTGTCCTGTTCCTGGTAGAAATGGTCCCACAATATCTAAGCCCCATTTTCCAAAAGGCCACACACTTGTTGAAGAATTTAATGGCGCTCCCGGTGCATGTATCTTCTTCCCATGTCTTTGGCAATCTTCGCAACGCCTTGATATTTGTTTCGCGTCCTCATGCATATATGGCCAATAATAGCCCTGCATTTTTGCTTTATATGCTAAAGATCTTCCACCACTATGATTACCAGCGTCCCCGCTATGCAACATCTTCAATATGGTTTCTCCTTCCTTCCTTGTTACACATCTGAATGAAGGTCCATTAAAAGATCGTCGGTATAGTACTCCATCTCTTAACTCATAATTTGTTGCCCGGCTTTTTAATTTGTGTGCTTCTAATCTATTTCTTGGTGTTTCCCCTTTTGTCAAGTATGCATGAAGTTCTGCTCTCCAATCCTCTTCGCAAAGCGTTTGTATTCCACCTTCTATTAACATTACATCTGTTTCCTGTTCTTCTTCTTTATTAATTGACGGTGCTAAAAGTGTTTGTATTTTTATATTTCTCGCAGTCGGATTTGTCATCATACTTGATATAAAGGCAAAAGCATCTGCGAGTCTATTATTTCTCCTTGATATATGTCTCCACTTTATTTTCGGTATCTGCACCGACAGTTCATCAACAAGTTTCTTGTACTTTTGCAAAGATGGTTCATTTATAGTATATTCTTCTTTTATTTGGCGAATAGCCAATTGTGAATCACTGGTAATCCTCACGTTTTCCAATTTCATCTCTATTGCGAATCGCAAAGCATGTACTATAGCTTCATATTCTGTTTCATTATTGGTTGACGCGAATTCTAATCTGAAGGAAAAAACCATTTTGTTACCTTCTGGCGATATCACAACAATTCCAACCCAGTTACCTTCTCCATTAGATGACACATCTACTAATATTTCCCATCTATTCGGCTCAGTTAACAAATCTTTTGGATCTCCATGTTCTTCATCTACGTCCATTGTTTCTTCTACTGGTTCATCCTCTTCCAAAGGAAATTCTGCTAAAAAGTCCGCGACCACTTGTGACTTTGGTGAAGACAATATTTCGTATTTGAGTTTGCAATGACTTATTTGGGCATTCCATCTCTCAACTCTCCCCGATCTTTTTGAATTTTTCATTACTGATTCGATTGGTACTTTCGTTACTACCTTAACAATGTGCGCTTGAAAGTATATGCGAAGTTTAAATGTTGCGTAAACCAATGCCAAGATTAGTTTTTCAATTTTTGAATAATTCCTTTCTGCGGCGTTGAAAGTTTAGCTGATGTAGTAGATTGGTTTTTCTACCCCTGCATCCACTCGCAGCAATACTGCACTTAATGCATGCGAAGTCGTCGCAAGATAAATTAATAATTCTTCTCCCGGTTCTGCTTTTTGTAAAATTGATATATCCATTAAATGTTCCTTTATTCCTTGGAAGGCTTTCTCACACTCGTCTGTCCATCTAAACTTTGATCCCTTTTTGAGAATGTTGAAAAAGTGTTTACATTTATCAGATGATCGCGAGATAAACCTCCCTAGCGAAGCTAGTAACCCATTTAACTTCTGAACATATTTTACTGGTCGCAGCGTTGGCATATCGCGAATCGCTTGTACTTTCTCGGGTCGATTTGGATTCCCTCTTTTGATACGATGTAACCTAAAAATTTCCCGACGCAACTCCAAAGGTGCATTTTTCTGGATTTATTTTGATGTTGAAATGTCTCATTTGTTCAAAAATTTCTTTCAGATCCTGTATGTGGTCTTTTGCTTTCTTACTTTTGATTAACATATCATCTACATACACCTCTAGCGTTTTGTGTATCCATCTCGCGAACACCTTTTCTACCATTCTTTGATATGTTGCTCCAAAGATTTCGCAAACCAAACGGCATTTTTGTATAACAAAGATAATCCTCTAGGAGCAAAGAAATCAAGTATGTTCTTGATCTTCTTCAAACGAGAGGAATTTGATTGTACCCTTTATATCCATCGAGAGATGATATCCTTTCGTTTTCGTTTCTTTGCTTCAACCAATTGTGGGATATCTGGTAACGGGAAGCTATCTTTGGGACAAGCTTTGTTTAGATCGGTAAAATCTATACAAATTCTTATCCCTTTCTTCTTCTTTGGGACTATAACCATATTTGCTATCCATTCGGGGTATTTTGCTTGTCTAATGATTCCTGCATCTAGCATTTTCTGCAACTCTTCTTCTATTTGAGGATGATATGCTGTTGCGATCTTCCTAATTCTTTGTTTGAATGGCCTTATATTTTTGTCAATCTCCAATTTATGACAAGCTACAGATGGGTCTATACCGGGCATTTCATCCATATCCCATGCGAAAATATCTTTATAGTCTCATGAGAAATCAATAGTTCCTCTTTCTTCATCTTCTTCCATTTTAGTCCCAATTTTTAACACCTTGGGTTCTTCTTCAGTTCCAACATTCACCTCTTTTGTTTGTTCTGCTGCGATGTAGCTAGCTTTCGGTTCTCCCATAGGGGTCGGTCCTTTCATTTCTTTACTCTGCGAGATTTCGCTAGGTATTCCTTTTCCTGTTTTGCCCTTATCATGTAAATTTTAAATTCTTCTTCTTTTCTAGCTGCTTTTACCATTTTCTTACGATCTCTTCGCTTCTTCACTCGTTCTTCATAATGCTTTACTTCGTCTTGATGATATATTCTCCCTTTATCAATATCTCCTCTAATTTCACCAATCCCAGTTGGCGTGGGAAACTTGATACACTGATGAAGTGTTGACGCTACAGCCTTGATTGCATGTACCCATGGCCTTCCTAATAACATGTTGTACGGCAATTCCATCCACTACACTCACTGTTACTTGCGTTTTAATTTCTCCAAGCAGAATTCGTAACTTTACTTCTCCTTTAGGTTTTGTTATAGATTTTCCAAAACCATGGATATAATACGCTGGGGAAATCATTTCTTCATCTTTATATCCTAATTTTTTGTAAGTATGGTAAAACATGATGCTCACCAAACTACCTGTGTCTACCAAAATCCTATTTATTGCCCACTCTTCCGCTGCTTTCGCCGATTCTTCTTGATTTTTGCATACATTTATTGTGATTACTAATGGAGATGTATGATTCAATCCTTGTTTAGGTACTTCAGCTGCTGTAAATGTTATTTTCTGCTTTTCCCACTCTTTCAAAGACGATATCTTCTCCTCATCTATAATCTTCTTTCCTTCAAAATCTCGTTTATGTATTCTTCCTCTGATATTTTCGTGAAATTCATTAATTAGACTGTACTCCATATCTTCCTTATATTCCTTGTTTCTTAACTCCTCTACCTCATCTGATTTAACATCTTTCTCTCTCATTTTCTTGATTCGGATAATTTTGGCTACAATCTTTTAGAATCGTCCATGTTTCTAGCGCATATGTAGTTGCAGGAAATCCCACAATACACCCCTCACAAGAATTTACTTTACTAATCCATTTGAAGATGAGTAATTATATATTTTTATTGATAATCTTCTTGAAATGTTTACAAGGATAGATAGAACAGAGCTAAAGAAATTACAATCACTCTAAATTTTCTCTCTCCTAATGACTTGCTTAACAATTCTAAAAGAACTCTCCTTACAATGAGACTAATTCAACCCTTTATATAGGGTAATACATAGTGGATGATGACTAAATTTGTCCTTTATTTTCGGGAATAACTCGCGAAGTGTCGCGAGTGTTATAAACGTTTTTCCTTGCGACACTCCTAAATCACGCCAAGTCTTCATACTTTTCTCATGTTCTGGCTTTCGTCATCTAATGCGTCATTTAAATCACTTCCCTGCGACACCTTCGCAATACTTTCGTTTATTGATCTCGCAAGTAACTGATGTCGCGATATTCTGATCCTACATCTGTTTTGGAGTCTGATCTAATTATGATTCTTGGAATTCCCCATTCCATGGCTAACTCTGCTGCACAAATTATTGCATAATTCTCAGCAATGTAATTCGTTGCCATACCCAAACCACCACTGAGGGTACCTAATACTTGACAACATTCATCTCTGACCACCACTCCAAATCCTGCTGCACCAGGATTTCCAAATGATGATCCATCACAACAAAACAGGATGTAGCCATTTATTGGAGGAGTCCAGAAACAAGTTTTGATGCACTTATATTTTATACTTCTATTTCCCAGACTGAAAAACTTTATTATCTACTCATCATAGACTTGACTCCATTTGTGGCCTTTCATTCTCAGACCTCCTTCCTTCACATACTGAGTCACTCTTCTTTGAATATTCTGCACATTTGGATTAATTTCTTCAAAATACTTCTTGTTTTTCTGAAACCATATTTCCTTAAGTGTCACACAAGAAGCAGTGATCCAAATCTCCTGAATGAGAGGACTTTTATTCTTTGTGCACTTCCAGATATCATCAAAAGATTTTGGGGCTTTGACTTGAAAAATTGTTGAGATCCATTCCCATATTTCAACACTTATAGCACAGTGCCAGAGTAAATGATTCATGCTATCTGGTTCCTTTTCACAAACACAACATCTAGATGCTAATTCATACCCATTCTTCACCATAATTTCATCATCAATATATATTTCTTGCACCAGTTTCCAAACATTACTTGCAATACTAGGGTGAAGGAAGTTATTCCACACATACCTTGACCAATGCTTCCTGGATTCTTTGTGTCTAAGTTCATTTGTTGCTGCTGACAATTTAAATGCTCCTTTGATATCACCTTTCCAGATCAATTCATCCTCATTTCCACTGATTGCAGGTAAGGTCTGACCCATTATTACTGCTTGAATGTCACTTGGAATAACCCATGAGACATCATGTAAAAGTTCAGCTAGCCTCATCTTCTTGTTGTTTAGCAAAAACTGAGAATTACCCATTTTATTCTCCAAGGGAGTATCACCTATCCAAACATCATACCAGACTGAAATTTTTTCACCAGTTCCAACACTCCACCTTACATTTTCCTTTAAAACTTCCCAAGCCCATTTGAGACCTGGCCACACAGAAGATAGTTGCCACTTGTTACTCCATTGGCCAAACTTATCCATATACTTGGCTTTAAAGAAAACTGCACATTCTTCATCTGAATGCATGATCTTCCACATCATCTTCATAAGTAATGCTTTGTTGATGACTTCAAGTCTTGGAATTGCTAGACCTCCTTCCTCCAATGGAGTGCAAACTTTCCTCCATGCTAAGGTTTTAGATTTCCTAACCTCTCCATCACCTGACCAAAGGAAATTCCTTATAATTTTCTCACATGTCTTGATAACTGTTGAAGGCCATTTGTACACAGCCATATTGTAAATGGGAATGCTACACAAGACTGACTTAATTAGAACCACTCTTTCTTGAAAAGATAACATTTTTACTTTCCAAGTAGCAAGCTTTCCTTGAAGCATCTCCACCATAGGCCATACAGTTGAGGATTTCACTCTGCCTGCTGATAAAATGACTCCCAAGTACTTGTCAGGGAAGTCATTTACCTCCATCTGCATTGTGTCTTGAATTATTTTTTTCCTTGAGCTAGAAGTGCCATTAATGAACAACTTACTCTTACTCTTATTGATGATTTGTCCAGAACAATTTTGATATGTTTCTAACAGCTGTTGAACATTTTGAAGACACTTTTTTCCTCCATTAAAAAACAGGAAAACATCATCTGCAAAAAACAGATGAGTAGGACCAATTCCATTTCTTACAACCATTGGACTGATCTTGCCATTTTGCACCAATTGAGTAATCTTCTTACTTAGCACTTCCTCCATTAGCACAAAGAGAATTGGAGATAGAGGATCTCCTTGTCTGAGACCCCTACTTACTGGAAAAAAGCCACATGGACCTCCATTTATCAATAATGATATTCTTGCAGATTTAAAAATAGTATGCAACCAATCACACCAACTTGTGGAGAAACCAAATTTTTTAAGCACTTGAAAAAGAAATTCCCAACTCACTGAATCATATGCTTGAGAAATATCCAATTTGAGACCAACATTACCTCCTCTTCTTTTTTTCTTCATTTCATTAACCATTTCAGAAGCAAGAAGAACTTGTTCTTGAATACATCTCCCTTTTATGTAAGCAGCTTGTTGAGGAGCTACCAGTTTCCCCATTAAAGTACTCATTCTCACAGTCATAATCTTGGTGATGATTTTGAAGCTCAAATTACTTAGACCAATTGGTCTAAATTGATTTGGAGTTTTAGCTCCCTGCACTTTTGGTAAAAGAACTAAGAAGCTTGAGTTAAGACCCTTGGGAATAAACCTTTTCTTCCAACAATATTGAATTGCTTGCACCACATCTTCATTAATGATTTGCCAGCAGGCTCTATAAAAGCAACCAGAGAATCCATCTGGGCCTGGAGAGCTATCAGGGTCCATGCTAAACACAGTATTTTTAATTTCTTCTGCACAAGGCACTGAATCCAACATAGTTTGATCTTCCTCAGTAATTTGATTTGGAATGACATCCAATAACTCACTTGCTGCTTCAACCTCTTTATATTTGAATTTTTCTTCATAGTGATGAACTAGAACCTTTGCTATGTCCTTCTGATCAGTGCATACATTCCCATTTGCATCTTCTAGTTCACTTATAAAGTTTTGGGCTTGCCTTATCTTAACTGAAGTATGTAAGAATCTTTTGTTAGCAACTCCATCTTTTATCCAATTTACTCTAGCTTTCTGTTTCATCATTGTATGGAATTGTACTTCCTTAGTGTTCAAAACATTCTGAGCTTCAACCAAATTGCTAAGTTTTTCCTCATTAAGAGTATCTTTATCTGATATTTCCATAGATTCTTGAACTTTAGTTTCAGCTTCTTTTATCTGAACATTAACATTCCCAAAAACTTGCCAGTTCCATTCTTTGAGAATAATCTTCAATCTTTTCAACTTTGTTTGAAAAACAAAGACAGGATCACCTACCACTTTTTCTGCCCAACTTTTTTGAACTGTCTCCATAAAATTGGGATGAGATATCCACATTTTTTGAAACTTATATGGAGAATTTTTTGGTTTAGGAATATTCAAATTACCTCCAATTAAAGGTGCATGATCTGAAGCAACCCTTTCTCCCACTTTAAAACTCCAATCTTCATAATTTTGTAACCAAAGATGATTAAACATTGCTCTGTCCAAATTGCATAAAATCCTTTTGCTGCCATGCTGACAGTTAGACCATGAAAATAGCTGACCTGTTTTTGGAGCTTGCAGTAACTCACACACATCAATACAATTGTTAAAGTCTAACATTGATCTTCTATTTGGAGCTTTACCACCTGCTTTTTCTTCTACACAAGTTATAGCATTGAAGTCCCCCAGAATTAGCCATGGTTTTTTTAGTTGACTTATAATTTCCATTTCTGACCATAAAAATCTTCTTTGAACTATTCCCATATGAGCATGAACTCCTGATATTAATGAATCCCCAACACTCACAGTTATCATTTGACTTGACATAGACACTACAGTTCGTGTTGTAAGTGTTTTGTGCCAAAAAAGCCAAATGTTTCCCTTATTATTTGAAACTTAATTATGAATTACCATACTCTGCATACCTGGAAGATTTAATTTCTTGCAAAAAGATGAAGTACAATGATTTTTTGGTTCTACAACCCAAACTAATGAAGGCTTGATTTGATTTACTAAAGACCAAAGTTTATCTTGAGCCCTAGGTCTTTTAAGGCCCCTTAAATTCCAATAGAGAACTTTCATTGTTTAGGCTGGAGGCTTGTGCCTCCTTTTCCTTGATTTCTTCTCAGATTATGCTTCACTGGTACAGGTTGAGGTACTACCTTTGGATCAACATTCTTTTGTATATCATTTTTTGTAGCCATACTTGGTTTTTGAATAACTCTGGACCAAGAAGTTGAAGGAACTCTTTCTTCAGATACTTCACCATTTTTACCATTGACATATTTCACTACACTTGTATCCAAGGAATTGTCATCTACCACTTGTAGGATTTTTGCTGGACTTAACATTTCCTTATTAGTACTTTGTTTCTCAGTATCTATGTTTTGTAACACATCAAATCTGCCTGAACTCCTTTGAAGAATACTTATTGATCCTGCAGTTGTTCCTTTAATTTGAGTTGGAGTATTAACATCATTGTCCTTACTTTGAGTTGGAGCCTCATCCACATGTTTTGAAATATTAACTGCTTCTATTATTTGTGGTGGAGCTATATTCTGATTCACTCTCTGGCTGCTTGCCTGCTGCTCATTTACTTTTTCTGAATTCATCTTTGCTCTGCACTCAGGCTGAGTATGACCAATTATCTTGCAATTATGACAAAATTTGGGTAACTGTGTAAGAAGGACATTTTGCATAAATCCTCCATACTTTGTCTTAATCCATAACTTGTTAGGAATTTTCTTTGCTAAATCAATCTGCACCAATACTCTTGCATAGAGACCATTTTCATAGTTTAAAGTGACTTCATCTACTTTTACTGGAGTCCCTAATGCACTGCTAATGGTGAAAAGAGTTTTTTCATCCCAGTATTCAAGACTTAAACCTGGATAATGAACCCATACCATTGCTGAAGAAGTTCTCTGATATTCTGGTTTAAAATTAGACATCCAATTCCTAACCCTCAAAATTTGATTTGCAACTTCCCATGTACCAAACTTGATTGTATTCTTATCCATTATGTTATCTAATTTGATTGTGAAAAACCCTTTCCCCAGAGGAATCATTTTGCAAGAACCAGATAATTTCCATTGACTTTCCAAGTTCACTACTGCATCCGCAAATTTAAGCTTTAAAAAATCCAATCTACCAATTAAAGAGAATTTCCATACATCATATCTAGCTTCTGAATTATTATCTATCAGATCAATTTATGGACATTCCTCAACAGGGGTAACCAGATCTATAGTCGGAACCTCCATCGAAGAAAGCCTTACTTGATTTGAAGATGAGTAAAAATCGAAATTAAACAAGACTTAATGGTAATCGATCATTATGTTATCACTCCAATCATCAATAGTACTGTAAGAACTCCTGAATAATGATTAACTACCTGGAATTAATGAAGAACGAGAAAATTTTCCTCCGAGTCGACCGATTCGGTTCGGATTCCACCCGGTTGGTGATATTTGACTTGAACTGTTTCATTCCCTAACGTATCTTTCAAGTCGTGCATATTGAAAACATAACTGCGAAGCACGAATGATTACGCTCTAGTTAGACGTAGTATTAAGGAATACAATACAAAGTATAACGCTTATCTTTTGAACTTCGTATATAAGACATCGACATAATCGTTTGAATGCTATTGTGATTATGTATGGGTATGAGGTGAAGCTTTCATCCTAGGAAACAATGTTTTACATTAGTTTAAAGGAAGTAAATTCATGAACTTGTTTCGTGAATCGAAAGGGAAATCGCTAGGCTTATTGGTATTGTTATTCATTATCTTTTGAACTACCAATATGTGTGATTAGTATAACCGCTCATGACTTGTTTATGTTCTTGGTAAAACTATTCACAAGGCCTGACTTTTGTATTGGTATGACTTTTATTAGTGAAATCGATCTTAAGTAATCACCTGAGATGGTATGATCGATTTATTGTTATTGGTATGACCAACTCTAGGCAAAGGGGAACCGATCCTATGAAGAGGTGCAACCGATCACAAGGGGGAATCGATCCTTGTAAGAGGTACAACACGTTTTTAGTAGATGGGGGAACCGATCCTATGAACATGTGCAACAAGTTTTTAGTGAAAGGGGAACCGATCCTATGGACATGTGCAGCAAATACAAGTAGTTACCATAAGTATGTAGGGAACCGATCCTAGTACCTAGTCAACCGAATTTTTGGAAAGCTAGTGTGACTAGCACAGTACTCACATGGAGGTAGAACCGAAACTTGTTTTGGTAGAACCGTGAAACCCATGATTTGTGATTGAGTGTTCTTAATCAATCACATAGTTCTTGAAAGTTAGATGAACCAATTCTTAACTCGTTTGGAAGTGTGGCAAATCGGTTTCAAGATTGTAAGTATGAAAGAGGACTTACAAAGTGAAGATGTCGACATACTTTGAACATGTGCAGTAACGCTTATCTTTTTATTTGTCAAAGATATTCCTTAATATCTAAAGGAAAATCCCGGATCGAAAAATAAGTTGAGAATCTTTTAATTAAGGTTTTTAATTTTATTTTTGGAAAATAAAAATTGGTAATGTGCATTTACTAATTGGAGATTTTATAAGATATTTTCGGTCAATGTTTGGACAAAGCATTTCCAGGAATTATGAAAACCGAATCTGGAATATATTGCATATCTTGAGAATATTTTCGGTTTTGAAAATTCCTTGGTGTCCAAACTTCCTTGGTCTATAAATACCAAAGTTTGCATTTCTAGCAAACTAATCCTCAGAGCCAGCAAAACTACCTAGTTGTGTTGTTACTGGTGGTGCCGCCTATTCGGAGAGGAAAGTAACCTAATTAGGCGAAATCTCTTACGGCCGCTCGGTTTAAAGACTTCTTTGGGATTGAGAAGCTCTATTGGTACCGTTGGTGGGAAACTAGATAATTGCGGTTTATTATTAGTTTTCGATTGATTTGATTGACTAACGGTTGTTGAACTTTGACGGGGATCTTTAGACTATTTGTATATCTAGAACTTATATTCTTTGTCTTCTCCTATCAATACAACTTATTTACATCATTAGAAATCATCTCATAAGATTGTCTCTGAATATGTCCATGAATCAAACTGGAGGACCCTCCGAAGTTTAATGATTCCAGAGAACAATGATATCCCAAGTGGATTATGAGATTGCGCACGAGTCAATGGAAAGATCATGCGAGCATATTGATGATTAATTTCATATACACTTGCTTAAGGAAATAAAGGAAAATAAGATAGATACAAGCTCCTTGTTGCTTAATGTCAACAAAGAACATATTTTTCCTATACAATCCAGGTAGAACTTAGTTCTTTGAAAAATATATAGGTATTTGGTGTGGTAGTGCTAACCAACCAAGTGTAAAGCCTATTGGACATACATGATTAATTTGTCACAAAGCATAATGAGAAGAAATCATTCTTAAAGTACAAAGACTCGCCTTGTGGCGCGATGTTTCTCACAAAGCCCTGGATTGGTTCTCTTGAAATAAACGTTATAGCGTTCCGCTACTTAGTTAGCTTGGTAATTTCAAAAGGACTTGAAATGCAGCATATGTATGTAGTTGTTACGTATCTCTGAAAGAATCAAGAGATAGGAAATATTTACAAAAGTACTTGATAGCCTTTTGTTTCCTAAATCAAGTGACTCTAAACCATAGAGTGCGTTTACAGTTAGATGAACGCTCACTTATATATTGAAGCAATCAGGCGGATGTGGTATACACGTCTAAGTGACTATTTGATTTGGAGGGGATAGACAAGTAAGTTATTTTTCCTTGCGTATTCACAAGAAAGTTCTTGATCTGGAATTGTAGCTATCTATGTCGATGGTACATACATAATGGATACTCTTGATGTAATAAGAGGTCTTAAAAGCTATTTGAAATCCGAATTTGAGATGAAAAATCTGGCTAAATCTCGACCGAATACTGAGCTTGTGGTATATTATTCCACTAGTTTGCATATGTATAAAGTTGTCAGGTAACAAAGACACACATCATGATACCACTCTCATGATTAGTCGAGGTTCAAATGTAAGTACGTGACTATTTCGTCTAAAGGAAGATGACGAAGATGTGTTGGGAGATGAAATTCCCATATCTAAGTACATTAGACACATTTTTGTACTTCATATAATAATGTACTCGATCGAATTTTGCGTCCTTAGGGAACTTGTTAGCTAGATATAGCTCAGTGCCAACGCAACGTCATTGGAATGGTATAGTGAATGTAATCATGTACTTAAAAGTAACCATTGACATAAATTTGTTTTATCCCTGCAAAGTCATAAAAAAGAATGTTAATGAAAGTGCAATCCAAAAGTTGTTGATTATGAAGGAAAATAATCTCTTCTCCAACGAAATTAATCAGGGGGAGATATGGTAGACTATTTTCTAAGTCATTACCGATATTCAGTTTCGAAAAGTACATGACTAAAGGAACTGTCTAGAACAACTCTGAAAGTAATCAGGGGGAGATGCCGACATCAGGGGGAGGATCCAACGATATGATGTCGACATATTTTACTTCGAAATTGAAGTTGTGTTGTACTCTTTTTCCCTTCGATCGAGAATAGTTTTTCACAAAGGGTTTTTTACTCGACAAGGTTTTTAGCGAGACAACACTAAAAACATCAAGTATGTTGAACGTTGAAGACATAAAGACCGCGTTGATATTATTGAAAATATCTGAATCAAAGAAATGAAACGTGATAGTCTGTTAAGCAACGTAACTTCCAGAATCAACAACGTGGTCTTATAAACATTCAAGTCACCAAAGTAAAGTGTGATAAACTCCTTTTGACTGCATTAGACTAATGAAAATTGTATGACATTAGGGGGAGCATCTAATGGTGTGTTGAACTATTTTCCTTCACCGAGGTTGCTTTTTCCCACAGGGTTTTGTTACTCGGCAAGGTTTTTAATGCGGAAAATGGGTCATATAGCCAAAAAGGTAATATTTCTGGGTCAAATGGACCGGTAGAAATATGGTCTGGGTCAAATGGACAGAAGAAGTTTTGGACGGAACTACCCTAACAAAAATCACAAAAACTGTCACGTTCTCCCTCTCCTCCACAAAACCACGTTCTCCCTCTCTCTTCAATTGAAAACCACCCCACTAACGTTCTCTTCATCTTCTCAAATACCAGGAACAATTTCCTCCAACCTTTTCCTTCCGTCAACAGCGTCGAAATGTTGGGTTTCATTAACCATTTGTAAACACCATCAACAGTACTCTACAACATCAGAGGTTTCCAGGGCTTCAATCAATCTATCAGTTCAGTGAAGAATCAGGGTTTGAAATCAATTTGGAGAATCAGGGTTTCAAAATGTCTCCTAGAACTCGTAAATTTTTAAACCCTAACTCTGAATTTCTCTTAGTTTCAGAATTGAATGGTTAATCGGTGGTTTTATTTTCATTTTAGTTGATTAATTTGTTTAATTGATGATTTTATTTTTCATTTCAGTGGGTTTGATGAAACTCGCTTGCATCTGGTTATTTGATTTTTTTTTTGTTGAAGTGAGTTGTTGTCTTAACTCGGTTGCATGTTAGACTATAATGAGCAGATTAAGACTAGATGAAAACCAATTTCATCCAGGTTAAAATCTGCTAATCTGGATGAAATTTGAGTGTAAAATCTGCAAACCAGTTTCATCCAGTTGTTGTAAAACCATTTTAGTTTCATTTCAAAGCTAGATGAAACCCAGTTACATCCTATCACAACCTAATATTCAGCATCAACTCCATCCCAGTTTCATTATACAGTGTAAAATACATCCCAGTTTCATTATACAGTGTAAAATACACCATCAACTCCATGTAGCCATGCTTCTCTTGTTATTTTTTTATAGTTTGTTGTGAAATTTGAATAGATCTTACTCGGGTATCTGCTAAACTAGCATGAGTACTGAATATTAGGTTGTGATAATGAAATTGGTTTCATTTAAAGTAATGTTAGGATGTAACTTGTTGTCATCTAGCATTAACATGGGATGTAGTTGGTTTTGCATCTGTTGGTGTACCTAATGATTAGGTTGTAAAGAAATTGTGTTGGATGAAACTGGTTTGTATTCAGAACGGTTGTATGTGTTTCATTCTGTTAAATAATTTGCGCAAATGCTTTTGTTGTATTGTGCAAATGATTATAGTAGTACAATAGTATATGGCTGAGTGTCTATGGCATGGAAATGATGTGGATTCTTATATAGTGTAGTTCGCAATATATGGGACTAATAACAGCGTAGATATCAGCGTAAACTACTTGTATTTGATTCTTTAGACAATATTAACATGTATAATATATAGGATGTAACTGGGTTTCATCTGATTCCTGCAGAAACTTGGTTTCATCTAGCTCTATTATATAGGATGTAACTGGGTTTCATCTGACTAATATTTAGTTCATCTAGCTTATCTCATCCAATCATGACGAATATTATGACGTAGTTTATCATCCAAGTTCATCCACTCATGCCCGGACGGACGAAGAATTTCAATAAACCCTATAGGAACAACAAAAACCCCAAATAATCAAGACAACTCTCTTTTACCAAAACTTGGTTTCATCTAGCTCTATTATATAGGATGTAACTGGGTTTCATCTGATTCCTGCAGAAACTGGTTTTCATCTAGCTTTGAAGATAGGATGTAACTGGGTTTCATCCATATTTTAAAATATGATTTAACTGGTTTTATGCCAAATTGTTGCAGGAAGCAGTAGCAAGAAGAGTAAGAAGAATGATGGTGCTGAAAGAAGAACCAAGAAGAGTAAGAAGAATGATGTGAACGTGGGTATTGAATCAAGCACCGGGAATATGGATGATGTGGATTCCGAAAAGGAAGGAAAGAAAACATTCCGAGCAAACATGAAACCGACAGTTGAGTTGCTGGGTTCACTGGTATTTACGGAAAGACAAGAGGCTGCATTAAGGAAGACTAAATTTTGGAACTTCATTGAGGCGATCAAACAAGGAAAGGTGGGGAAGGTCGAATGTAGCAAAGCTCCAAGGGCGTTAGAGTTCATCATAAAAAGTTTTGACCCGAACGAGCTAATATTCAAGATTGGTGATCAAGTTTTCAAGACCGATGCAAACAATTTTGTTGTTATGTTCAAAATGCAGAGAATACGTATAACAGAAGAAGATAGGAAACTTTATGGACCAAAGGAAGACCCTAGTTTGAAAACTTCTGCATTTTATACAAAGTATTTTCTGGAGCCAAAGAGAAGGGATGAAGAAAACAAGAATAAGGAAGGTGAAAAGAAGGAAGGTGGAGCGGAAAAGAAGAAAAAGACACACAAATAGAAGAACGCTGGTGACAAATTGGAAAAGAAGTACATCCTTGAAGGCATAAATGCTGTTATAAATGAAGAAGGCAAAGAAGAAGAGTTGGTGATACTGTTGTTGTTGTTCATGTTCTGTACAATCTTCTTCATTAACACCGGAGGTATGTATGTCAACTACAAGTATTTGAACTGCCTACGATCAATCGAAACCATTAATAGGGTCTCATGGCCGGATCTTATCCATGAGCATCTAATTCAAAGTGTCGCGGTCGTATGCAAGACACCTTACTCCATCAATGGTTGCAGCTTTTATTTTCTGGTGAGTATCATCTTTTATCATCTTCTTTCTTTTGAATTTTTTTTTCTTACATTAAATAAATCATAATGTGGTGAGTTTCATCTTGTATCTTTTGTTTTTGCAGTTATGGATTTTTGAGCAAATCAAAGACATTAATAGGAAAGATGACAGTGAAGCATGGCCAAGGTTTGCAAGATGGGACTTGTATAAAGTGTCTTGCGAAATTGAGGGAAAGCTTGAAACTCTTTCAAGCAATCAGGTAAAAATCTATCCATATTATAACTGGATGAAACCAGTTACGTCTTCTATTTATTTAGTTTAGATTTGTTTTTAGAAATCTATCCCTATTATTACTGTGTCATTTGTGGATGAAACCCAGTTACATCATGTGTTATCATATGATGTAACCAGTTACATCCTGTTTTAACTGAAATGAGAAATATATGTTTACGTGTTTGCAGGTTGTTGATTTTGTTGCTAGCTGGAGTGAAGAGGAAAAACAGTTATGCTTGTTTGATGAGGAAGAAGAAAACAAAGATGAAGATGATTTTTCAAAGTTGAAGAATGAACTCAAAGAGAAAGACAAGATTATCTCTCACTTGAATGCTGAGTTAGGAGCAAGAAATGAAGAGTTGGAAGCAAAGGATTTTGAGTTGGAAGCGAAGGGTAAGACAATCTCAGACTTGCAAAATCAATTGGAATCCTTGAAAGCGCAACTCAAGCCTCAACCGGAAAGTCTGCTAGCTTCACCTCTTGATATGGTTGTACATACTAATTCTGCACCTGATGACGCTAGCGACAACTTTTTCAATCTTAAAATCACTCAAGAGATGAACAAACCAGTGGACCGTGATGTTCCCGGTGATGCTAGCAAGGAAGGTGAAACCGATGTTGTTCCTGATGGAGCCGTAAATCCAGATTCTCACGGAGAAGAACCGATAACACCAGGTCCTCCAGCAGAAATCATGGAGGAAGAAATAATCGCTGCAGAACCTCTGGCAGTCATGAATAAACTTGTAGAAATTGGATCGCTTGAGAAGAGAATGAAGAACGTCTATAAAAGGAAGACAAAGGATTTTGGTCCGGAGTTTGTAACAGAAGCGGATAAGCGTGCAGTGAAGAAGCCGAAGCAAGATAAGTTGAAGAAGCTAACAAAGAACAACAGGTTGTGGAAAAGTTACTTGCAAGACGGAGAAAGAGAAGCTGAAGAAAAGTTAATAAAGGATTACTTTTTAACTGGAAAATTGAGGTACGTACACGCATTTTTTTGTTGGTAATTCTTTTTTCATTCTACAGCAAAGTGTATCTAGGATGTATCTAGTATCATAATGTTAGAAAATGAACCATGTGTGCTTGTATGAAATTGGATGAACTTGTTTAAATGCAGCGACTGCGTTTGGAAAAGCGATAGGGGCATATGTATCAATGGAGAACAAATCCAACAACTTTTTTTCAATCAGCCATTGGAGAACACAATTTTGGAGTTCAAAATGGAAAAATGGAGACAAATGTTTCAATCTGGTGATGATACAAAAGGACACTTAAAGTCAATCTTTCTCAGCGCGTATGCATGGGTAAGTATCTTTCTTAGTGCGTTTGAACCTTCATTTTAGAATGAATGATCTAAGTTGTGCAATTTATCTTTAGGGTGATGTCATTGCGGGAGATGAGATGAAGGCTGCAAAGTATATATATGCTGAAGTGGAGAAAATTGATGTTGAAACGCAGCACCTGTTCATCCCAATGATAAACGACAAAGAACATGTCACATTGCTTCACTTTGACATCCATGGCAGAACTTGGACACACTACAATTCTCTCCTAGGTTCTTCAAACTACTTGGAAGATGCTAAATTTATGGCGAAAAGAGTAGGTCAGCTCATTGCCATTCACTTAGGAAGCAATAGTATGGATGAAATTGTAGTCGATGTGAAATCAGATTGTCCACAGGGAGAAAGGTAGGTCCTTAACTCTTCGAACTGAGATTATAACATACAAACTGAAACAAAGTTTGAATTGACATTACATATTCATTTGTGTTGCAGTCACAATTCTTTGATGTATGTTATCTACTACATGGAATGGGCAATGACAAACGGTTACTCCTTTGAATGCGAGAATATTACAGAAGATAAGATGAACACAAAAAGAGTCGAACTCGGATATGAAATCCTAAGTGATGAGAAAAGTTGCTAGAAAGTTTGATCTATTGATGTTTCTGAAAAATTATTAATGTAGGATACTCATTTGTGATCATTGGATCATTGTTAATTCAAAATACCTATTGATGTTTGTTAATTCAAAATACCTATTGATGTTTCTGAAAAATGCATATACTTTTATATTTGAGAAGATGAAGAGAACGTTAGTGGGGTGGTTTTCAATTGAAGAGAGAGGGAGAACGTGGTTTTGTGGAGGAGAGGGAGAACGTGACAGTTTTTGTGATTTTTGTTAGGGTAGTTCCGTCCAAAACTTCTTCTGTCCATTTGACCCAGACCATATTTCTACCGGTCCATTTGACCCAGAAATATTACCTTTTTGGCTATATGACCCATTACAAAGTTTGAACTGACATTACATATTCATTTGTGTTGCAGTCACAATTCTTTGATGTATGTTATCTACTACATGGAATGGGCAATGACAAACGGTTACTCCTTTGAATGCGAGAATATTACAGAAGAGAAGATGAACACAAAAAGAGTCGAACTCGGATATGAAATCCTAAGTGATGAGAAAAGTTGCTGGAAAGTTTGATCTATTGATGTTTCTGAAAAATTATTAATGTAGGATACTCATTTGTGATCATTGGATCATTGTTAATTCAAAATACCTATTGATGTTTGTTAATTCAAAATACCTATTGATGTTTCTGAAAAATGCATATACTTTTATATTTGTGTTTGAATATGCAGGATGAAAACCAGTTTCACCCTGGACAAAAATTCCAGAATATGCAGGATGAAACTGGTTTCATCATGTATAAAACTATTTGTCAGAGTTTTTGTCAGGTTACAGGTTGAAAATATTCTTTCTTAACAGAATATACATGATGAAACCAGTTTCACCCAGTTTCACCCTGGCCAAAAAATCTCTTTTTTTTCCAGAATATGCAGGATGAAACTGAATTACATCCTAGCCTGTAAAAACTAATTGCATTCAAGTCAATGAAAACTGAAAAAAGAATGTACAATGAAAACTGAAAAAGATTCATAATACAATTAAAAAACCAACAGAAGAATATAAGATAGGAAACTGAAAAAGATTCATAATACAATTAGTAATGAAAACTGAATTACTAATTGCATTCAACAGAAGAATATGTTTTTATGAAGAAAAAAAAACAATTCAAATGTAAATACTAGTTCCAAAAATATAATTCCAGCTAAAAGAATCTTAAATGTGCAACAAGAGGCTGCAGAGAAGAATAGACTAATAAAAGAAATCATAGTAAGACACTGCACAGAATGAGGAATGGAGATGTTCTTTAGCAGGTTCATTGTTGACGTTGCTTTTTTGCTGGAGGATGAGGACACGTCGTCTTGTTATGACGTGCCTTAGTATGGCAGTTACCGCACGTAATTGGTCTCGTGAAACTTGCACTGCCGGTGTTAGGAATACGCTTCTTCTTCGGCCTACCAGTTTTTTTTCCTAGGACGGTTGGTGGGTTCACAAGTCTTCCAGTAGCAACATCAATAGGCTTGTCGTGATCATGGATGGGCTTGATAGGACGATCATACGATGCACGGAAGCTGGAAATGCTGAAAAACGGATTAATGTACTCGTAAACATTGATCTTAGCTGAGACCATACATGAAATAGCGTGAACACAAGGGAACTGCTCCGTAAACCAAAGCCTACAGCTGCAGTGAAACATCGCAATATTAACAGCATGCGAGTACTGTCCATCAGCTACTTCCCACTCCATGTCACCAGACTTGGTTATTTTCCATTGGGCACCAACACGAATGGAAGCCCCGCACTTTTTCTCTAGCCTGGGACAAATGAATCCTTTATACGTCGCCCCCTTAGCCTTCCTTTTACTCATCTGATCCATAATCTTAAGTCTAATCCAGTTAACTAATGTGGCAATAGGCATACCTTTCGCCTCCCTAATCCAAGCATTGAATGACTCTGCAATGTTTGAACACATGTCGCCATAACGACAACCTTCACAATGTGCATTGGACCAACATTCCACTGGAAGGTCACTCAAGAATTTGTGAAGACCATCGAATCCCATGTCTTTCAACTTTTGCATACCTTCGCGGAAGCCTTCATGCGTTGATGAATAGAAACATTGTTTGAACAAATCCATTGCAGCACAATGCTCTGCCTTTCTCTTGTTGGTCTTACTGCGGACATTGTTCTTCAAGTGCTGGTAACAAAAACCATGATGGAAATGTGGAAAAACATCACGAATCCCTTGGATCAAACCTTCATGGCGATTCGAAATAATAGTTAGTACCCGAGGACCCAAGATAGTTTTCAATTTCTCCAAGAACCAATGCCAATTTTCAACAGTTTCACTTGAAACAATACCATATGCCACAGGAAATATTCCTACAGAAAACACAAAAGAAATAAAAAAAATCACTGAAACTGCTATTGCACAGAATGAAACCAGTTTCATTCTTTGATCTGACTTCACCAATTAAGGATGAAACTGGTTTAATGTATAATTTGACATCAAAAAAATTCTGAATTTCTTTCAAATGAAACTAAACTATAAGACATACCATTATTCGCATTCTTCCCGGTAGCCGCCATAAGACAACCTCTAAATTTCCCAGTTAGGAAAGTAGCATCCAAGAACAATACCGAGCGACAATACTCGAAACCCGAGATGAAAGCATCAAAGGCTAAGAAAAAACTCTTGAACTCGCCCCCTTCAATGACTAAATCAGCCCGACTACCTGGATCATGTTTCTCCACGGCTTCACACCACCAAACCAGGTCAGTGTATGAATTAGTGTCATTGCCATACAACTCCTTGAAACATAATTCTCTACCGGCATGCGCCTGGTCATAGCTCAATGTTAAACCATAATCACTTTTGAAATCACCAACAATATCCCTGCATTTCTTATTGGGATTCTGTTTGATCTGGTCAAATATTAAGCTCTTTACAAGTTCGCGAGTAACTGGATCATCCTTTGTTCCATCACTATAACCAGCACAACATGTATGTTCCCCATTATAGCTTTTGAGGTATAAATGGCCCTTTACATTGGAAGTCTTCGAAGCTGCATGGAACCTCCAGTCACATTCCAATTCCTCCTTGTAAAGACAATCCACAGTATACCCTCTTGGATTACTCTTGACGACTCTTACCTTGCGACCAAAAAAGTGGTTATATTTTTCAACAACAAGACGAGCCTCGTTCCGTCCTCCATAAAAATCCTGACCAACACCTTTTATAATGAACTCCCATTCAACCGCCTTGCAAGATCTTTTAATTGCCATCTTTCCATTGAATGCACGTTCTTGAGACATGGGAATATCTTGTGACGAACCAAGTTCTTGAGAAGAAGGTACAAGTGACAGATCTGGGCTATTGTCTTTACCTAAAAGCAACTCTGTCATTGTAGGTTTATGAGTAACTTTATTCTTCGGATGATGACAAGGAATAACCAGCTGACTTGTGCCAGGGCATGAAACTGAAGGCAACTCTGTCATTGTAGGTTTACGAGTAACTTTATTCTTTGGAAGATGACAAGGAATAACCAGATGACTTGTGCCAGGGCATGAAACTGAAGGCAACTCACTCATTGTAGGTTCACGAACATAATCAGGAACACGTTCTAATAAACGAAGCTCCAAGAAACTCAACTGAAAAACATGACACATTGATATGACAGATTGAAGCTTCGCATCACTGTCAACAACCATGCTTCTTCCATCATTGTCAAATACAAACTGGATTGAATCTGGCGAAATATAATTCCAATAAGAACACACATACAACTTCAACTCATCAATTGTTGACTTCTCATTAACGTGGTATGGACATGTATCGGGACCACGGATAACCACACAAAGAGTATTCTGAACCATCTACAAAAGGAAATATTCAATTGAACAAATTAAACAACCAGGATGACTAAAAACCAAATTCAACAACAATTAGTATAAAAATACAGGATGAAACTAATTTCATCCTGCTATAAAAAACTGGAAAATCAATTGTGACACCCATATTCATCATGGCAACCAGTTAGGGTTTTCTTCTGAGCAAAAATTGTAAGCAAACTCTAATCAAACACACAGACATGATGATATTATACCAATTCCGTTCACTTCCAAAACAATGAAAAACTAAAAATCACTTTAATCAATTTGGATTGCATCTATGTATTGTTTCAGCAGGTTTAAACTAAATTTACTTTGATGAACAATCAATCGATTGGATATAAACAAATAATCACGTTTACCAACACCAACTAAAACCCTGGATAATCAAAATCAACAACTAAAACCAAAAATTGATACAGAAATTTCAAAATCGACATACCCAGATATGCAGTACAAAGAATTAGACAAAAAAACGAAATCGAAATTGGATTAATTGAAACTTGAAACTTACCGATTTGCGTTCATCGGATCTTCGATGATATTAGATGACTTGAAAGTTGATTAATCTAAACTTCGATTCAACAATTGAAAACCACCATGATTGATCAACCAGATCTGAAAAATAAAAAGAGCTCTGAATTTATTCTCGAGACAGGTGAGGGACGAGCGGTGAGGGACGAGAGCTGAAAGAGAAATAAATTCTCTTTGAAAAGAAGGGTTTAAAAGGTTAGGGGGTATTTTAGGTAAGATATATTTTTTTATCTTAATTTTCCTGGGTGAAATATCCAAACTGACTATATAAACAATATATTTCTGAATTTTGGCTATATGAACAGTATCAAAAGCTAAGAATCTATTTCACCCAGGAAATTTCTGTTTTGGTCTTTTTGACCAATTTTGTGTATAAACAAACCGTGTTTAACTTCAGATAACGGAAATTGACTTTGACCAAACTTTAGGACTGTGGGCCGCAATATGACTGCTCTTTAACTTGTACCATCATCTTTAAACCCAGCCCTAGTAGCTGGCTTGTCGTCATGACTCTAATTTATCTCTCTGTTTTTGTCTGCCCACTGGATTTAAATTTTGGATATTTTCGATTTTTTTTTTTTTTTTTTTTTTGAAGCATGCATATATTATAAAATCAACTAAACCGAAATTACACGAGTGAATGTGATTCCCCTAGAATCGCTTAACAAAATATGGTTAAGAAAAGCCGGGTTCGCCTGGTCCCATATTGAGGTTGAGAAGTTTCCATCTTGGCTACCGTCTGCCGCATAGTTCGCTAGACCATCTGCTGCTTGGTTTCCTTCTCTGTAATTGTGCTGAATAGCACAACATGGAATTAGGCCCATCCGATGTTTAATTTCTGTAATCATTTCTGATATATACCAAGGGGCTTCTGTTGGAGTTTTAATGAAGTGTATGAGACTTTCAGAATCTGCCTCAAATAACACTTTAGACCATCCTCTTTCCGTGGCAGTTCTAGTTGCTAATACAGTTGCCCATGTTTCTGCTGTGAGCGATGATGTTAATCCTAGAGGTTGAGCAAGAGCCATTATCGTTCGCGCATTCGAGTCCCTGCAAATGAAACCTGCTCCCGCCATACCTGGGTGGCCTCTAGCAGCTCCATCAGTGTTGACTTTGATCCATTCTGGTTCTGGGTTACACCAACCTACTTGAATTGTTATGGTTGTTTTGGCTATGTTTGTAGCAGTTCGAGACGGCGGTTCTCCCGGGAGAACTGGAGGGGACATCGTTAGAGCCCATTCAAATTCCTGTTGTTGTGCCAAGGATTTTTGCATAATATCTGTGATAGTGGATGGTGCTTGATTGAACACGAGTTCATTTCTTGTCGTCCAAAGTGACCATAACAGAAAACAACATGCCGTGATAGAAGATGTATTGCCTCGAGTTTGGAGTATTTGTGATATTGTTGTTTGAGGGGTTATAGTAATTGATTGGTTGTTTCCTTGACGTTGGTTTGTTGATATTTGGTTTGAAAGGATGGTCCAAGTGGACATTGCTATTGGGCAGTGAATAAGTATGTGTTCAGATGTTTCTGGTGCGGAGTTGCAGCGGGGGGCAAAGGTTGGTATTGGAGAGGTTGATGTGATGTAGCTTAGATAAGGTTGGTAAACCTTCATTTATAGCTTTCCACAAGAAAAGCTGAATTTTTGGTGGACATGGTAAAGTCCATAAAAATTTGGCAGTTGGGAGGAGGTTAGGGTGTGAGAGGTTCTCTTGTTGGATTAGACAGCTATACCCAGATGCGGTGGTGTATTTTCCTGATTTAGTGTGGGGCCAGATTATTTTATCCGGGGTGCTGACATTAGGAAGGTGGATGTTTATTATGTGTTGGATGGCATTAGGTGGGAGGTTGTTTAGCTGATTATGGCTCCAATTATGAGAAAATGGGTCAATTAACTCAGCTACAGATTGTATAGGGGAACACTGGGTGGGATCGAGATTTTGAAAGTGTGGTATCCAATTAGCTTGGATAGGGGTATCTAAACCATTTCCTATTTGGTGAAATAAATGTTGTTTTATCGACGGTACGAGAGACGCCATTTGTTTCCATTGTGGGCTGGCATTAGAAGGAATTGTGAGCTCACCTTGGAATATTGGTTGATGTTTGAGGTACTTCTCATTGAAAAGTCCGGTGCAGATGGAATGTGGCTGGGCATGAATGTTCCATATCCGTTTCATGAAAAGAGCTTTGTTGTGGTGGCTACTCTTTCTGATTCCGAGTCCTCCCTCTGCTATCGGCTTGTGAAGTTTGTTCCATCCTATTGGGTGAAACTTTCTCACAGAAGAATCATGTCCCCAAAAAAAATTCCTAGCAATCCGATCAATTTGTTTGTGTACCTGGGTGGGGAAAAGCTGTGTTTGCATAAGATGATTGGATGTTGGTGTTAAAGAGGTTTTAATAAGAACTAGCCTCCCTGCCTGGTTAAGGCATTTTGTCATCCATCCCTGAGCTTTACGAGCCAGATGTTGGAGTAGAGGTTCAAATATGTGTCGAGAGTTTCTTCCGTGCTTGAATTGGACTCCTAAATATATAGGTGTAATTGATGTGGTTGACATGTCGTAAAATTGTTTCAGAGAATCAATGTTATTCTGCTGTAGCCTCGGGTGGTGGATGATTGTTGATTTCGTTGTGTTGATTATTTGTCCTGCTGAAGTGCTGTAAGATTGAAGTATCCTCTTTAGGTGATTGCTACTTTCGTGTGTAGCTTTGTACGTGATTAGTAGATCGTCTGCATACATTAGATGTAAAATTGGTGGTGCCTTTTTTGATATTCGGAGACCTCCGACCATATTCCTCGCTTCAAGAATAGCAAGATTTGTTGATAGAATTTCTGCACAAATAATGAAGATGTAGGAAGATATAGGATCACCTTGTCTGATACCCCTGGTAGGAGTGATAAATCCATGAGGTGTGCCATTGATGTTGATCGAGTAAGTGACTGATTTGATACATAACATGATATACTCCACAAATATTGATGGAAATCCCAGTTGTGTAAAAGCTTTTTTGATGAATCCCCAATCAAGACTGTCATAAGCTTTCTGAATATCTAGCTTTAGAGCTATCTTGGGGTCTTTAGTTATTGGAGACGTTTTAATGTGGTGGAAAAGCTCTCTGGCAATTGCTATGTTATCATGTATTGATCTTTGAGGTACGAAGGCACTTTGGTATGGGCTTATTAAGAATGGGAGAAGGGGGCGTAATCGATTGACAAGGATTTTGGATATGATTTTGTAACTGACATTACATAGGCTAATAGGTCTGAATTGGGATGGTTTTGTTGGATTGTCGACTTTTGGAATGAGTGTTATGTTTGTGTGATTCATGAGAGGGTGTATGTTTAAAGAATTGAAAAAACTTCGTACCATAGCTATAAGTTGTAGGTGAGTGGTGTCCCAGAAAACTTTAAAAAACTTACTGGTGTATCCGTCCGGTCCCGGAGCGCTTTCGGAATTAATGGAGAACAGAGCTTGCTTGATTTCTTTCACAGTAACTTCCGCAGAAAGACTGTCACATTGTGCCGATGTCAATCTTGGAGTTATTTCCTCAAAGAGTGTTTCATCTATCGTTGTATTTGGGGCAGTGTATTGTGAAGTGAAATTGTCCAGGATTATCTGGATGACCTGGTCTTTATCACTGACCCAGTTGTTTTGATGATCCTGTAGTTGCTTTATGTTATTACGTCTTCGGTGGATGGTTGCCTTTGTGTGGAAGAAAGTCGTATTATTGTCCCCCGATTGAAGCCATTGAATTCTGGATCTTTGCTGCCAATATGTTGCATGGCATTGGAGTAATGTGATGTGTTGACTGCGTAGCTCTTTGTCGCGTTGTATCCAGAAATTTAGTTCCTCGCCGGTGTGAATAGCGCATTGATGTTGAGCCCTTTGAATTTCCGCTGTTGATTTTTTAATTAATGTTGGTAGGTGACCAAAAGTGTTCTTGTTCCATTCCATCAGAGTTTGTCCCGTTGTGATTAATCTTAGTTGAAGGTCTAGAGCAGAGTCTGAGTCACTTTGTTGCTTCCATGCTGATTCGATAATCTGCTTGAGTTGTGGATGTGTTAGCCACAAATGCTCAAACTTGTAATTTTTTTGTCCTTGCCAATCGATTGCTTTAGTGTGCAGCAGGATGGGAGCATGATCTGAAGCAATCCTCGGGAGGTGAGTAACTCCTGCATGAGGATTTGCTGTTCGCCAATGTTGGGTTGCAATTGCCCTATCAAGCCGTTCCATTATATTGTCTTGACCCTGTTGGTTGTTTGTCCAGGTGAATGGGTCCCCTCGAAAACCTAAATCTATGAAGCCCATTTGATCAATCATCGTTAGAAATGGCTGGGTTTGACTAAATGTGATCTGTCTTCCTCCCTTTTTTTCTGATTGATCCATTATGTCATTAAAATCTCCTATCAGAAGCCATTCCGTTGATATGTTGATATTGGGGAAGATTGTTGGGAAATCTTGCCAAAAATTCGTTCTTGCATCTGGGTGAGGAGGACCGTATATACCTGTGCAGAGCCATGGTTGTGCAGGGGGTGGAGGTTTGATAAGAGTGTGGATGTAACTTTGGGACTGAAGTAACACTTGAATGTTTAGGTTGTTCCACATGAGACAGAGTCCTCCTCGTCGACCCACTTTTGGAACAGAGGTTAGGTTTTGAAACAAGTTGATATTTTGATTCCACCGTTTTCTTATTTCCACTTTTCCACCCGGAAAACAAGTTGTCTTAAAGAATTTAGATTAAACTAGATGTGCCCGTACTACGCACCGAACATCATTCTTTTTAACCATATTTTTCATTTGGTGTGCGCGGGTTTTGACCCGCCCAATGGCGATACATTTTCGATTTGGTGTGGCGAGGTGAATATATTAAATAGGTGGAAAAAAATAGGAAATATGTGCGGATTTCTTTTTTCCTTTTATTTTCGCAGAAAATATATGTGAAATAAGTATATGTTTTTTTATGTATTAATTTGGAAAAAAAAGTCATAATATGGTAGGTTGTCGACTTCGAATTGAATTTGGAATCTCATAATATTCCAAACATGAAACATTGTAAGTCAAGTTTTTCTTTTGAATTTGTAATTTTTAAATCAATCATACGCTGCCAAGTGTCTCATCAGAATGCTCGTTTCACAAAACTCAAAAAAGACTTGTTTTGGCCAATAGGAAGGTTTCCTCACCGTTAAACGTGAGAACTTTATTTGTCTAGGCTGTAGGATTCAAATATCGCACAACATATTTCCTTAGCGTGCGAGATTCAATTATTTCCTTAAACTCGCGAGAAGAGTTTGCGAGATTCATTATTTTCCATAACTCGCGAGAATGTAGCAAGACTCGAGAGAATGTCTCGAGAGAAGGTAGCGAGAGCCTGCGAAATTATTAAAGGGCTCGAGAGAATGTCTCGAGAGAAGGTAGCGAGAGCCTGCGAAATTATTAAAGGGCTCGAGAGAATGTCTCGAGAGAAGGTAGCGAGAGCCTGCGAAATTATTAAAGGGCTCGAGAGAATGTCTCGAGAGAAGGTAGCGAGAGCCTGCGAAATTATTAAAGGGGTCGCGAGAATGTCTCGCGAGATGGTAGCGAGAGCCTGCGAAGTTATTAAAGAGCTCTCGAGAGTATGAGCTGTATGTGAGCTGTCATCCACTATGTAAACACTATATAAAGAGGAGAGCAGGAGAGAGAAAAGGGGGGTCATTTTTGTAAAGGAGGACACTTTTAGGAGGAGAGAGATTTTTAGAGAGAGATTTATTTTCTTTATCATCTTCTTCCCCAAATAATTAGATCTAGAGCTCTAGAAAATATCCATTAATGGAGATTCTCAATGTAATTCAAATGTAACCTCAACAATCATAGTGAAGAATCGTGGATGTAGATCACATTGATCGAACCACGTAAAAAATCCTTGTGCCCATTTTACAATTTTAGTATTTTTATCTTCATTTTCATATCAAATAAGTTTAGATCTAGAAATTATTATCAAGATATAGTGAGGGGTGTAGTGTGGGATTTCCCGCCACTACATATGCGCTAGAAACAGGGACGTACTTGTTGGTCCAAGAAATTTCAGAGAAATTGGTTACGGATAATGAGATATTCTACGGGATCTATGAGCTTTAAAGGCAGAAATGGAAATTCCTGGAGTTTTATGCATCTTCAAACAACAAACACATCTTAGTAATTCAGGAGGAGAGATGTAGACATGCGGAAATCGTCAAATAAAGAGCAATTAGACCTACTAAGAAGAACAGGAAAAGAAAATGAAAGAATTGAGAAGAAAGTTTAGGCGAAGAAAGAGATCCACAAATTCACAACGCGAAGAAATGTCGATCCAGCGAAGAAAAATACCAGCACTAATCCAATCAAAACCAATACCAAGAGCAGAAAAGCAAAGTTAGAGAAACAACTAGGAGTTGCTAGCGAAGAACTGAAATGGAAGACATAAAAATCATTCATAGTACGCGACAATTAAGTTCAATGCAATCGGCTAATTCTCAGTTAGAATTAATATCAGTTTGAAAATATTCAACGCCTGCGGAGCTAATAGCTCACGCGAAGAGAACAGTTTACGCAAAGTAGAAGTGCAGTAATCAAAACTTCATCGTCAGTTATCAGTGAGAAGTTATTATCATCCATCAATAGCGAGAAGAGATCATTTTAGACCAAAAATAAAAAGAGTTCTCAACGAACCCATAATAATAGACCTTGCGAAGAGGAAGAAAAGCTATTCTTGCGAGATTATTATATCAATGAAGAAGGAAGCCAATCCCAGTTTCATCGTTTAAAGCTTACCAAACAATAAACAAACCTTCACTGCATAAGTTCGTATGGTATCATCTCTTCGTGGCTACTCAAATATCAGAAATTAAAAAGATAAGTATTCCTTTTCTTGTTTACTTTTGCAAGTGTTTTGTTATGACCAGATCCTATATTCACTAAAAATGCTTGAAATCCAAAACACAGCCTGCTCTTAATCAAAAAATTGACTATTCCTTAAAACCATGATATAAAACGAGTTTCGTTTTGAAATTCAAAACCACCAGAACTTGATTGGATAGTAGTTTACTTGTACCAAAGTATAATATATATTTAAATCTTCGCTGGGTAACAACTTTCTTAGTTCTTCATTGGATTGTAGTTTGCTTGCAAAGAAAGTATAGTTACAGGTGAAAAGATGAAGCTACACGCAAACGAAAGGATGCAGAATCTAGCGAAGTCCATCTCTTTAGATCAGTTCAAGTTCAAGAGATACAAGACAAATGATTATATGACTCATAAGACGGACGAATGAATATCAAACAACAAAATCCGAGCTACAAGTGCCAAGGAAGACAAGAGCAAACTCAACAGTGAAAATCAAACAACGACAAGTAAAGTTTAAGAAAAATGAAGAATATGAAAAGCCAGAGGATCATCCACAAAAATAAAGTAAAAATTCTTACTTGATAGCAAGCTACTGCAAAGAAATATGAAAGATGAAGGGAGGATGAGGCAACTAAGGAAGAAGTATTTCTGCGAAGTCAGCAACCAGCAAAGATTAGCTCGCAAGCTTAAAACCTGAGAAGTGAATATTTGACACGAAGTTAATAGTTTTTGCAAAGAGGAAGGAAAGAAGAAGGAATGACGAAAACAGAGAACAACAGGACACATCCGGTGATGAAGAAAAGTATAATGAAAGAGGCCAAGAAGCTGGCGAGGTCATCCAGTCTCATCCAGCAGTAGTAGCAGGCGAAGATAAAACTCAGTCAAGCATCCCAAATAGCACGAAAGAATGAATATGAATTAGGAAGTGAAAGAATACACCAACAGACTCAACAAAGTAGGATCAATGTCAACCAGCAACATGAAGAATTATCCAACATGACGAACAGTTAAGCCAACCTGCGAAGAAGTGTATGCGAGATTCTCAACTTCACAGAATGCAGAGATATTTCCTTCAAATATGTTCACTTCGCAAACACTACAGCAGGGAGAACTCAACTTACCAACATGGAGAAAATCGCAAGAAACAACAGAAGATAAAGGGGAATTGAAAGGAAGAGTTAAATCTTAAAACCTAAGTTGCAGGTACTATTAATGGAAACGATGATGTCTCGAAAGTTGCAGGTACTATTAATGGAAGTTCATAGGTTACGGCAAGCAGAATGAAGATAAAGAATGGCAAAGTTTAAGTAAACACAAACAACAGGGACGAAGGGAATCTTAAATTGCAAAGAAGCGAAGTCTTCGCAGAAACACAATTATATACTGGTATGATGAGGAATAAGTTATGCAAGTTGTATTTTTGCGATCATTTCGCACACAGTGAACTAGCACAGTGGGTCGCCAGCACAGAGAATGGGTTTGAAGACGCGGGTTCGAATCTCCCCAGTCGCAAAAAAAAAAAAAAAAAAAAAAAAAAAAAAAAGCAAAGTCTTTGATTCTTTCGCAAGAGAGGGTTTAGCAAAGTTGGTCAGGAGGCATGAATGCAAGCAGGAGATCGCAGGATCAATTTTTGCTCTCGCACATTTATCTTTATATGAGAATGATAGAATGAATGAAAAAGATGACTGAAATGAAGAAAAGAATAGAAGAATGAATGAAAGAATGAAGACATGCAAAAATTTCGCACAGAAAATGACAAGAGATTATCAAATATCAGCGAAATTACAAAAGAGCTTATATGCAGAAGAATCAATAAAATAACCAGAATGGGACGAACCTTTATGGCGTACACCCTAGTTCGCGAATAACATTTCGTAAGAGGCAAATGTAAGACCTAAAGTGCGTCATATAAGGGGGTATCTCTCGACATGGCTCGGGGGAAGGTTACACCGCTCCCGAAGCCCGAGTCATGGAAATTTGGGGCCCATGAAAGCCTATCCGGAAGAGGTACCTTGGATTCCCAACTATATATATAAGGTTTATACTCGGTTGGGAGACCGAGGGTCTCTTCCAAGGAGTCGTGTATGCTCAAGGCGCCGAGGTACACGGTTGAGCCGAGTGCCCGGGATGGATGAACCTACCCCCGGCCATTCTTGGCAAGTCTTGGCATATGTTGCACTCGCCCGAAGAAAACTCCACTTAGGGTGCAGTCTCGTAACCATAAACCCTATAGGTATAAGGGATAAGAGGCTGCGAAAACAACTGGTTGTTGTTAAGACCGGATGGGAGGAGCTAGTCTTGTATGGCCGATGTTTCGCCTCCTTGAAGGGGCAACCAGGGAGAAGATAAGGGCGGCACTCTCCATTAGGGAAGTGCCAAAAAAGACGCAAATGTCATGAGGCTTTGTTTTCGCAAGGAGACTTAGGCTTGTCATATTTGTGCGATGATCCTGCAGAGGCAATAATACTAACGCGAGGGTAAGACGAGATCAATGGGTCTTTACACGAAAGTGTACGGACGTCCTGCGATTTCGTCGCAAGACGGCAATGTCATGGGGCTTTATGTTCGCAAGGATATCTAGGCCTGTCATATTGTCGCAACTAAAACATCCTGCAGAGGCAAAAATACTTGGAAAATGATAAGGCAAGATCAATGGGTCTTTACATGCAAGTGTAAAGACGTCCTGCGATTTTGTCGCGATGAAAGGTAGCAGGGGAAGACCTCTAATTAGGGAGGTCTAACTTGGAAGACCACACAAAAATGATAAGGCAAGGTCAATGGGCCATTGCATGAAAATGTAAAGGCGGCCTGCGACCCTGTCGCAACAAGAAGAGATAAAATAAAGACTACCGAAATGATAAGGCGAGAAAAGTAGGTTTTTCCTTTCATGGAGATACCTGCGACCTTGTCGCAATGATAAAATTCAACGTAAAGCAATGAAGAGATTATACTATTGCATGAGCACAACGCAGAGATAGAGGAAAGATAAGAATGAAGAAATAACTCACTCATTCAACACTTTTTCAACGATTCTACCTTCGTAGATAAAGAACGAGAGGCAACAATGGATTACCGAAAAAACATTTTATGTTCTTTATTTTCTCGGCAAGAATCATTTCCAAAGAAGATGTTTACCAATGAACAACAAGAATCCTCACCAAAAATGGAATAATGACTTCGCATGAACAGAGGCAATACTTCTTATACTTCAAGAATTAATATTTATTATCCACTTCGCAAAGTTTCAGAACTTCGCGAAAGGATAGAGCATAGCATGAGGCAAAGAACATGGAGCGAGAGTTTCGCATGATGGATTCGCAATACTTCTTATGTTTAGAGGATTAAGTACTTCTTATACTTCTCAAAGGATACTTCATACCTCTTATATATTTCGAGGATTGAGTACTTCTTATATTTCTTCAAGGATACTTCATACTTCGCATACTTCAAGAGATGATACTTCATATTCACTTCGCAAAGCTTCGGAACTTCGCAAAAGAATAGAGGCAAGTACGTACTTTTCAAGTCCAGTATTCTTCCGCTCGTTCCTTCATCAACAAAGATCAAAGATTACTACAACAACAGATTTTTCCTTAAAGATCGCTCTTCAAGCAATATTCAAGGAAAAAGAGGCAAGATGTAGGATTCAAATATCGCACAACATATTTCCTTAGCGTGCGAGATTCAATTATTTCCTTAAACTCGCGAGAAGAGTTTGCGAGATTCATTATTTTCCATAACTCGCGAGAATGTAGCAAGACTCGAGAGAATGTCTCGAGAGAAGGTAGCGAGAGCCTGCGAAATTATTAAAGGGCTCGAGAGAATGTCTCGAGAGCCTGCGAAATTATTAAAGGGCTCGAGAGAATGTCTCGAGAGAAGGTAGCGAGAGCCTGCGAAATTATTAAAGGGCTCGAGAGAATGTCTCGAGAGAAGGTAGCGAGAGCCTGCGAAATTATTAAAGGGGTCGCGAGAATGTCTCGCGAGATGGTAGCGAGAGCCTGCGAAGTTATTAAAGAGCTCTCGAGAGTATGAGCTGTATGTGAGCTGTCATCCACTATGTAAACACTATATAAAGAGGAGAGCAGGAGAGAGAAAAGGGGGGTCATTTTTGTAAAGGAGGACACTTTTAGGAGGAGAGAGATTTTTAGAGAGAGATTTATTTTCTTTATCATCTTCTTCCCCAAATAATTAGATCTAGAGCTCTAGAAAATATCCATTAATGGAGATTCTCAATGTAATTCAAATGTAACCTCAACAATCATAGTGAAGAATCGTGGATGTAGATCACATTGATCGAACCACGTAAAAAATCCTTGTGTCCATTTTACAATTTTAGTATTTTTATCTTCATTTTCATATCAAATAAGTTTAGATCTAGAAATTATTATCAAGATATAGTGAGGGGTGTAGTGTGGGATTTCCCGCCACTACATAGGCCTTTAAATCTTTAGATTTAGATTTTGGATTGGTGTTCTTTACGGATGGTAAAGAATTGCATATTTTACGGTCCTGTACGCCTCAATTGAAGGCTCTGGTAAAACAAACCAAAGCTTCTATTTGGCCACTATGGTTTACAGTCGTTGGGAATCTTGGGACTCCACGTACTATCGTTTTAGATTGTTCATGGTCAAAATTTTGATACAGGTAACTTTAAATAATATCCCTACGGATATTGAGGGAGGATTCTCTGCATGTTTTATTCTTATACTGCTTCATACTTTAGACGTTTTTTTGTGTGAGATAAAAACCAAACAATTAACTTCACCAAGAGTCAAATTTATGGGTAGGTTTTGATGGGAACTTATCTCGATTTTGTGATAGTTTGGGCTGTTATTATGGGAGCTTACCTACTACATACTTGGGATTATCCCTTGGTGATAGATCCAGAGGAGTAGCTAAGTGGGATAAGGTGGTGGACAAGCAGGGACGGACGGAAACGGGGACAAGTGGGGTCTTCCCCACTTGATTTTAATACTCCATTAAGCTTAATTATTATTTTTTGTAAATTATATGCCTTTTGGGTGCAAAAATGTATGATAAAATCAAAATTCTAGGCAAAATCATACACTTAATAATTAAAAATACATCAAATAGATGACATAAATATGAAAAACAATGTAAACTACTATCTCTAATTTAGTTAGAATATTTTGTAACTTGATATTCACTTTAAAAATGATACAAAATCAATTAAAATGCAAAAAGAAAATTGGACGGCCTTCAGCCACCTAATCGCCGTTATAGCCAAACTTATAATATATGAATTTGCCCCCACTTGAGTAAAAGTATGGCTCCAACACTGTGGACAAGTTCATTACAAGGCTAGCTGGTTGGAAGAAAACACTTCTCAAAAGAGCTGGTAAGATCACTCTCATTAATAATGTCTTAGCTAGCTTGCCTGGCTAATACATGAGTTTGTTTGATATGCCTAGTTCAGTCTGTAAGAAGCTTGAGAAAATTATGAGAGATTTTTTGTGGCATGGTAATGTTGGAAGGAAAAAGTTGCATCTTGTAAAGTGGATTGCTCTTTGCAGAAAAAATAAGTTTGGGGTTTAAGAATTAAAAACTTGAAAAAGAATGAATCAAACACTTTATGCAAATCGTGTTGGAGGTTTGCTATTAAAGAGGATGCTCTTTGGAGAATATTGTGGCTGAGAAATATGGCGTAGGAGATGTGGATTGATTGGCAAAAGTTTTATCTTGTTTTTATGGCAGGTTTGTTTGGAGAACTTTAATACATTCTTTCTTAAATATATCAGATTCAAAGTACATTTTAGTACAACTGTAAGATTCTGGGAAGACAACTGGCTCTATCATAAACCTATCAAAGACTGTTATCCTCATTTGTTTGATATTTCCAGGTTCAAGAATATGAAAATTGTTGAAATTGGTGTAACTGATGGAGTTGGAGTTATTTGGAATCTAAGATTCCCTAGAAGACTGTTTGGTGAAGCTACAATGAAACATTCTATTCTTGTTTCATATTTGAACTCTTTCTCCTTTAATCATGAGCTTGATGATGAGTTGCATCAGACTGCTAAAAAAAAGTTTTTTCTGTTAAATCTCTTTATGGTTTTCTCAAAATTATTGATTCAGGTCAAGAAGATAGTGTAATTTTCTCTTTCATCTGGAAGCAGAAATATCCTCATAAGATAGGATTTTTCTCTGAACTATTGCTCATGGTAGGTTACCAACAAGAGATTCTTTAAGAAGAAAAGGTATGAATGTTCCAGCTAAATGTCTTTTCAGCAGTGAACCTGAAACTTCCTCTGACTTACTGTTACAGTACACTTTTGCAAAGAAGATTTGGAGTAAATTTCTGGACAAGCTTAACTGGTTTTTTGCAATGCCTGAACACATCTTCCTACTGCTATTCAATCCTGGCATTTGATTCAATCTTCAACAACAATAATTTTTATTTGGAGCTTAATTCCTGCAGCAATTATTTAGTGAATTTGACAAGAAAGGAATGCAAGAGTATTCACTGACAAAACATGTAACAATGTTGCAGTCACTAATAAGGTAATCTACTGCCTTTACACTTGGTCTTTTGCAGTCAAAGAATTTGAGCACATTTCCTCTTCAGATGTCATGAATAACTGGCACTCGACCTTTTTTGAGATGCAGTAGTGTTGGTTTGGGGTCTTTTGCTTGTCAGTGGACCTCGGTTTTTTTCTTCCTTTGTGCTTAACCTATTTGTGGGTTTTGCTATTTTTTTTCTTTCTTTTCTTATGCTTGGTTAAGGGTGGTATTACACCCTCTTTTTTTTTTTTTTTTATCAATATACTCCTTTCTTTTCCGATAAAAAAAAAAAGATAAAGGATTTGAAGCTAATATTTTGGGGATACGTTCTTCTTACGAAGCTCCATATTACTACAAAAAATGAGTGTATTCTGAAACACTAAACCTAACCATCTAGCAATCTTAATTTCAATGGTTATAAATCTGTTAGTTTTCAACAGCTCACTTTCAAAGTAGTAGATGGAGGTGTTATACGTCTTGGAATGCACTCCTTTTTGGTAGGTATGTAGAGCTTTGTAAGAAGAACGTAATATTAGATTCAAATCTGATATCATTTATTTTTAATTTATAAAATGTGAGATAATGTTAGATAAAAGTGTGAAGGGATCCTCCCTCATAAATATTATTATTATTATTTTCAAAAAAAAATAAGTTATGAATAAGGCTACAAACTAAGCAAGGACTCAAATAACTTCGCTTATGGGTTTCAAAGCCAAAGTTCATTTACCTCATGAGCAATTGCTGCTCTAGCTAGGCAATCTGCAACAAAGTTTTCCTTTCTATAATAATGACAGATCATACTCCCTATCCTAGATTATGCACATCTAAATACTTAAAACCTAGACAATATAAGCTCCCGCATTGAACGATGATGAAACCCTCACTTCTTACTCGTTGAAATATGCATTTCGTGAAGCAGGAGGATACTTGGAAACTATTGATTTGTGTAAATATTCTAGGGTAGCGAAAACCCACTTTTCGATTGGTTGTTATGTTTAAAAATTACTATGCTTCCTTTTTTATACCATATACTTAACTATGCCGAGTCAGCGTCACCTACAATCGGTGAATAATACCTCAGATCGACGACCCACGTTTAATCATCCTTGAATAAACAACTATGGTTCCATGATTCCATCCTATTAAAACTCACATAAATTTTATAATCCACTCAACCTGCCAAGGCAAAAGTTTTTCAAGAAAAACTTGTAAAGGTATCTTTTATGAATTATCATGAGTGTACTTATTTGCAAGTGATCAACGACATATCAAATCATGGGTATGAGATAGTTCAAACCGTCAGTGTGGATATTGGTCTAGATGTGCATGTGAATAGAGAAACGAGACAGTCAAGAGCCCCTCAAACCAACCGATAGCTTCCAAACTTTTGAAGTTCGTTGTTTACATCACCGGTCAGAGAGTCACTGTATAGACAATATGAGCAAAAATTCCTGGCTTGATTGGGGTATACCCAAACTAATTGGGGTATACCCAATAAGACAAAATAGGGTCATTTTGAAGTAAAGTCAAGCTACCCCTTAACCTATATTTTTGTAAATGGCTAAAATGCCCCCACAATGATTAACTTTAATTTAACTAAAATGATTAGATAGTTAAATTAGTTAGATTAGTTAGTTGATTTAGTTATAAGTTGAGTTTTAGAAATCATTTAGAGAGAGTATTAGTATGAAGGAATAGAGGAGATTTTTTGGGGGGGGAGTTAGGGTTTTTGTGAAATTTGTGATATGAGTGAGATGAGTGATTCTAATCCTGATTTTGAAGTGGGGGAGTCTTCTAACTTTCCTCTTACATATGAGTACTTGTATGATGATCTATCAGACCATGATCGAATGGATTACATGCATGACCCTCACTTTTACTTTCCTCAAACTCATGATGGGTATGGAAGTGATGAATGTATTGAGCCAAACGAAGAATCCAATGAGCAAGAAGAAGAGAATGGAGCTGAAAGTAATCAGGTAGACAACCTACGTGGTGAAGATTGTGATTTTTCCATGCAAATGATCGATTTTGCTTTATTTTTTCAGTTCTGTTGTACAGGGTCGGCAAGGTCGACGCTTGTCGATCATGCCGGCCATAAAAGCCGGCGTGGTTCTACTTTGAACAACGTGCCGACTTTTCATGAGCAGTACCACGCCGGCCGTGTACAAAATTTTAACCTTGCCGACGTCCATTTTTTTGAAACACAGGAGTCTTTACTTGAAAATGCTTACGCCGGCATTGTCATGTTTTCAGACCTTGCCGACTGTTTCCATGTCGGCAATGTTTATATTCTATTACGTTCCGGTCTTTTCTAGCCGGCATTGTTTTATATGTCGACCATGCCGACCGTGGTAATACACATCAACTAAACTTTTGATGTTTTGTAGATTGTGGCATTGGTACCTATGGAGGATCAGCCTCAAGCTCAGAAAATTCGGGGTCCCGATACTTCCTCACATTATGCTAATGATTTGGAATGGAAGGAAAAAGACGGCGCGGTCAATTGGATTGTTGAGAAAGCCAAAGAGAAGATGTGCGTTCTAGTGAAAAATACCCAACAAAAATCTACGCGTTTTGAAATGGTATGCGAGTGTTATGGATCGCCGGAGGAAAGTCACAAGAGAAAGGTTATGTGTATGATAAGAAGACGACTAGGGTGTACAAGACGAGGTCAAATAAGTGTGGATGCCCATTCAAGATAATTTTTGGGAGGAACAAAGATACCGACAACGTGTGGAGAATGAGTAGAGTTGATGTTGGTTGGCATAACCATAAAGATCCGGACACTCTTGTTGGGCATTGTCAAGTTGCCAAGTTGAAACCGCACGAGTTCGAACAAGTAAGAACAAGTTGGGGAGTTAAACCAAGTAAGCTCCTAAGTAAGTTCAAGAGGGACGACCCGCATAACCTCTCTTCATTGTCTACAATTTATGCGGCCAAGGCAACTATTAAAGAATTGAATGGGATGGAAGAAAGGTGATGGAAGAATCACAATGGTTAATACACAAATACAACTACACGGTGAGACACCATGAGTCATCGGAGGGGAAGGTGGATCGTATTTTTCTTGCGCATCCCGATATGATTCAATTGGCGCGTTGCTTTTACCAAGTTTTGTTCATGGATTGTACTTATAAGACGAATAGGTACAACATGCCTTTGTTGAACATTGTAGGACAAACCTCGGATAAGCAATCGTTCACGGTGGCATGGTGTTTTATGGATCGTGAGAAGGATGATAGCTATATTTGGGCATTAGAAACTTTGAAGCTTCTCTACCACGAAGACGAAACTCCGGGGGTTATAGTCACCGACAATGAGCAAGCAATAATGAACGCCGTGAGGATAGTCTTTCCCAATGCACAAAATTTCCTTTGCACTTGGAATATACAATGCAATCTTAGAAAGAATTGTAGAAGTCATATCCAAAAACCGAAAGCAAAGAAAGGAACTAAACGTGAAAAAGAGGAAGATGAACGTCTTAGCAAACTAACTAAAGAGGAGCGAGAGAAGGAGAAAGAGAAAGAAGACGAAGAATGGAAAGAAGGTGAGATTAAGTTTGGGTTATTCATGAAAGCTTGGGATAAGGTGGTTTGGTCGATGAGTGTGGGAAAATAGGAGTTAAACTTGAAGGATTTCGAGGATGATTGGGGGACTAATTACCCCAAAGCAGTGGAATATTGCAAGAAACAATGGTTGAGGCCACACAAAGAGAGGTTTGTGTATGCTTATACTTACGACTATAAACATTTAAAACTTGAATCCACAAGTATGGTAGAGCAAGCTCATGGGAGACTAAAAGGTCTACTTTTCACGAGTCAAAATGGGATTGTGACGGTGCAACATGCTATCCATGAGTACACTAATAATGATATCGACAAGATAAAAAAACAATTCCAAGAAAGTAGCTTAGGAAGTTGAAGGAGTTTAAGGAGGATGATTGGTTGCTTGTTGGTATACATAGAAACGTCTCGCATTGGGCAATACGTTTCATGATGAAACATCTCGCATTGTTTAAAAAGTATAAAAAGTATGATGACCCGAACACTCCTTGTAAGTGTAGGATAATGAAGGCTATCGGACTTCCATGTCGTCATATGCTTGGTAGGTATAAATCTCCTATTCCTATTGATGACATCGATCCCTATTGGAAGCAATTATTTTTCAAACCGGCTCCAAGAGAAGATCCCGATGAAGAGTTTGGCGACATGGAACTTGGGCGAATAATCCTCGAAAAGTACCCCAAGTTGAATAGGTTGGACAAACAAACTATGAAGCACAAGTTGATGCCGATAGCTTACCCTTTTATGGAAGAACTTGAAGAACCGGCGAAACAAGATCCTAATGGTAGACCAACTACCAAAAAGACGAGGACGGAAGAAAGAGAACAAATCAAAGAGTTTTTGAGTACAAATTGCGATCAAGATCAATCCGAAGGAGAACAAATCAAAGAGTTTTTAAGTAGAAATAGTGATCAATCCAAAAGGGAAAACATTAAAGAGCATTTGAGTACAAAGTGCGATCCATCCGGACATGTGTATACCGAGGCGCAATACAAGGAGGAGACCGCTAAAAAGAAAAGAGGTCGTCCAAGGAAGGATTCAACTACGCCAACGGTCTCTAACTTGAATACAAATGGCACTCTACCTCTTGAGAGTCAAGCAAGCGTGGAATTTGTTGGAAAGAAAAGGGGTCGGCCAAAGAAGGATTTAACTACACCAACCGTCTCTAACTTGAATACAAATGGAACTCTACCTCTTGAGAGCCAAGCAAGCCAAGGAGATGTTGCGAAGAAAAAATGTCGTTCAAAGAAGGTAGTACAACCGGTGTTGCAAAAGTATCGCACTCAACTCCCTCCAATTATTCAAGATTTCGTGATTGGTACCGACGATGTTCCGAAAGATGGAAATTGTGGGTTTCACGTTATCTCGCAACAATTGGGACACCTAAGTGGAGCGGTTGAAGAGAATCTCACCCAATGCCAATATATTAGAAAGAAGATGGCCGCTCGACTAGAAAACGACAAGGAGTTCCATATCTCAATGATTCTAGAAGGTTTCATGGAGGAGAAAGAAGCAACTTTCAAAGGTTTGCTAACTAGTGTTAAAGGCCCGGAGGGAAACGCACCGATCAAATGGGAACATTGGTTGAGAATGCCGGAGTGTGGCCATCTATTGGCAGATACTTGGAATTGCGTGGTATATTTTTTTAGTGAGGGACTATCTATAGCATTTGCACCGAAACATGCGGTTTGCGTGGACCAACTCAAGCATAGAAGAATTGTCATGGCTTTGGTGGATAAAAATCATTTTATTGGTCTACAACTCAATAAGGAATGTCCATTACCTCCTCTATGTAGGTTTAGTTTGTGGGAGAAGTTCACAAACAACAAGAGCAAGGAATGGATGAAAATTTATGAGGACAACATGGCCCTTTGGAATGTTATAGATGAGTCTAGGGAATGTCCCATAGATTTGACTAAAGGAGGTTCAATAGGTTTGAATGAACTCCCTCCAATAGATTTGAGCGAGGAGTGATTATGATTAGGGAATAAAGCAGCTTTTTGTGTAGTGTACAATGGATTACTAGACAAAACATTCGTACTTTTTGGAGTACTTTTGTAATTGCATGCGTGTTTTGTGTAATATACTTTGGAGTGCTACAAATGAATGAAATGGATGTGTTTTTTTTGGGTGTATTCTCATTTGGTCGGCATCATATTTATTACCAAACCCTGCCAGCTCTCCCAGGGTCGGCACGGTATTATTTCGTCAGACTGCCGGCCGCAATGCATGACAGTACAGGAAAAAGCTGCTTTATATGGCCGGCAAGGTCCGGATTTTGCCAAGCAATGTTTATGAAATTTACCATGCCGGCTAAGAACTCCCTTAAAAAGATTGTTCCTGGATGTTTTTTTTCTATCAAGCCGGCAAGGTCCTGGTTTTGCCAGGTTTCCGGCTTCTATTGAGCCGGCATTGTTATTGAGGAGAACCATGCCGGCTAAGAACTCCCTTCATGAATGTTATTTTCTATAAAGCCGGTAAGGTGTATTATAATATCCATGCCGACAGAACAACCGTCGGAAAGCTTTTAATATAGGATAATGCCGACTATGAGGGCGCCGGCAAGCTTCTAATTTAGGACAATGCCGACTATACATCGGATACAAACCTTAATTAAAGCATACAAACGTTAAAAACCTAACCCTAACACATTTGGGACATAGATAGTATCTTTTTCCGGTACACAATTTCTTAGGAGAGGTAATTAGCTTCATCCTACCGTCGCAACATGGATCTGTGCATGGTAGAAGGTTGATTTTAGCAACTTCATCTTCATACGGAGCTACACGCTCATCTATCCAATAGAAAAACCCACAACAAGTGCATTTTGAAGCATACAGCTGATATACACCTCCTATTGCAGCTTTCATGAGAAATAAGAATCCCTTACAACCTTCAATAGTGCATTTGCTTCCTTCAAAGGGACAATCGCTTGCAAAATGACCACTTAGTGTACAAATACTACAAATATTTGGTGGTGAAACTTCCATTCTTTATGCAAGGTTGAAGATGAAGTTGGGAATGCTTTTATAATAACAACATACCTAATATCTTGATTTTGAAATTTCTAGCCATTGAGCATTCAATGGGTTGTACTTTGTACCTAAAAGGTGCAACTAACATTTAGGTCGGCAAGGTATAGATTTCATACCATGCCGGCCTCAAGTACTTTGTCTAAAACTGCATAAACAAAATAATAACTTCTAAAGCAACTAAAACTGAAAATTAAAATAAGTTTAACAAGTCTAAAACCACAATCTAAGAGTTCAAAACATAATGTAATAGTTCAAACCACAATAAAGTTTCTAAAGCAAGTAAACATAATAAACTTTAAGAATTTCAAGGATCCTTCTCATTGTTGTTATCTTCCTCCCCATCACTAGCTTTTTCACCGACATCATCTTTTGCTTTTCCCTTCCCCTTCACTGGACCTATGTAGTCACCATCCTCATTGTAATAGGGGTTCACTCCAGAAAAGTCACATGCCCTGAAAAAAGTTCTTGGATCACCTCCTCTTCTTCCTCCTCTGATGATGTGCATTCTTCATAGTTGAGGGGATTGCTAGGACTGTTCATAAACCTTAGAAATTCTTCTGGATTCTCCTTACCCATCAAACATAACTTTCTAAACGGGAAATTCTCTTCAGTTTCATCTTTAGGTTTTTCTAAATTGGGATAAATTGTGTCCAAATATTCAAATAGCTCTTCTGAATTGTTAACAAGACAAGGTAGTTCTTCTTTTGTTTCCTCTGGGAACCTAAACAATGCACAAATAAGATATATGAAAACAAACAACACAACACTGTTGATCTTCTTCCACTGGCCGGCAAGCCCGATAAACTAAACACTGCCGACTACAGTAGAGTCGGGAAGATGTTAACCAACTACCCTGCCGACGAATAAACCGCCGGAATTGTCCTATTTATGAAAGATTTCGACTAATAACTTAGGAAATTAAGGTTTCTGATGCCTAACGTCGGCATGGTACAAGTCTAAAATCACGCCGACCAAATATAGCCCGGCATGGTTGGTTATTATACCCTGCCGGCCCTGGTTATTGTCCAACAGTCGCCATGGCTCTGATGAAAAGTCGGCATGTTATTCATCCTGATACCATGCCGGCGCTTTGAAAATACAAATGGTCGGCGTGTTGTTAAACTATCGACCTTGCCGGCCAATAAATCTGAAAATCATAATTTTCGATTTCTAACCTAATCTAACAATCATATACAACAAAACAATAATGGGTTTGAGTTTATAAATCACTTACAATCTTCTTTTCTCCTTTAGAGGTTTCTTTTCAGCATCTTCAAGGATTGCATTCTTGGGTTTACTCGTTCCAACCTTTCCCTTACCTTTTCCCTCTGATTTGGATCTTTTCATGTTACCAGTTGAATCTCTCTTGCTGCTGGATCGTTTAGAATCAACCATTTTTTGTAGAAAATCAAAATTGAAAATTTTGGTTGTGTTGATGGTGGATTTTCGTTTAAGGTTAATTTGTAAAAAACCAGAAAAAATCATGCGCTGACATCTTGTAAAAGATAAAGCCATTTATAAGTGTTGGATACTCCCTCACTTAATTCACCAGGAATGGAGTACGTAGCAACAATCCCATTCTGTGAATACATGAAATTCCTCCAGGTTGGAGCATGTGGCAACAATCCCTTCCTGTGAATTTCATATCACCTTGTATTTCCAAAGTACTCATTATCGTATGGCATGACGATCGAGTGTTACTCTTGAGTAATACGAACCTCCAAGCACTATAATGAAACCATGTACGAAATACCCGTATGGCTGACTCTTGGTGTGTTATACTAGCCCGATTGAGCCCCTCTCGGTGTGTTATACTAGCCCGATTGAGCATCCTGACCGACTGTATTGGCCGTATCGGTCGGATATGATTCGATCGCAGATCATCCAACTCCATAAGCATGATTGGATGACCCCGCATCAATTCCATCACCCCAAGCGGTATGGAATACCCACGGCCGACCCCGCATGGTCGGTCATTGGCCTAGCTTGCCAAGAAACCGTTCATACCAAGCATTATGGACGGAAAACCCTAAATTAGGGTTTGCGGCATATTACATGTGTTGCAAAACAGTCTCAACCATCCATCTTCGCAGGTATAGATGGAGGGCGTAGATGTAGACTTAAAGGGCCTAGAGCATGTCAACACGATCACCGTGGGACCGCCTATACACTTGACCAATCGGTCAAAACCAACAATGTTTGGCTGTAACAAAATCGTCACCCAAACAAGAGACGGCGCACGGCTTTGAAAGCCAAAATTAGGGTTTCAAGCCATCACGCGCGTCCATCTTCTCCGGCACGAATGGATGGTCACATATTAGATTAAGCAAGGGCCGGTCATACCAGCATGACCACCGTGGGCCCATCTACCTCCTCATGTGTTCGTCCAAGGCATATCATGCCTGGTTAATCCAAAACGTGCGTCCAAACTAGCATGGCCACGCCTCCCAAACCACAACCGATCTCGACCGCTCAACTTCACCCGGATGATTTGAGTGGCTTAGATCACGTTTTCACGGGATATTCGGGTATAGGCATGAACACCAGCCTCGCCATCTTCACGTCAAACCCATCGGCCAAGACCGACCAAATTAGGTCGTCTTGGAACGCGTCTTGGAAAAAGCATGATGCGCGGCCTTTTGCGGCATCAATTTCCTATTGCAAAATTGATCTCAACCACTCCTCTTTGCCGGTCAAATTGAGTGGCCTAGATCGCACCTTCATGGGACAAAGTGAGGTATGGACGTGCACACCGGCATGCTGTTGTCTACACATATGTCCCGGTCGTCCCTCTCCAAATCCCCTTCCATGCTTGTTTTCGACCAAGTGAAGAGTGATGCTTGCGCACCTCTTCAAAAACCCTAATATTCATTAACGGTCGCAGATGAGTGTCTCAAAGATCATCTCATCCGTCCAACTTCACCGACTTGGTTATACAACCCCGGTCGGGAGTTATTCGGTCGGTGAGGCGTCGTTACCCATCACTTTACCACACCATAATGCAGCACTTGCATAAAATACACATGATACTTCACAAGTATCGACTTCGAATAACACGGTTATTCAATTCAAAGATTACATGCTATCTTTCGTGGATCCATGATCCACACATTCCAGACATCAATCATGTCACAAACTGGGGGGATACATACTGGGGTATTGGTCCGGCGGTTTACAACGTGCAGCGTGCAACGCGCCATCACAAGAACGCACTACACCATTTTTAGGGATTAGCAACGGAGCCTGGACGTTGCTGACCGGGGTCGCAACGGCAGGTTGACGTTTCAAAACATGGTGTTGTAGTTTTTCGCAACGGCATAAGCTCCGTTGCGACTTTTGGTCAGCAACGGAGATTCGCAACGTCATTGTGCCGTTGCGACCCTTTTATTCGCAACCAAGGTATGCCGTTGCTAAGTCATTTCTAATTACAGGAATACCCCTAGGAACTAAAATGTTATTGGTTCTGGTTCTAATTTACTGGTTCTCTGGTTCTAACTTAGCAACAGATTAAAGACGTTGCTAATATTTTGCAACATAAAAAAAAAGTCAAGTCTTCATTGACCTGGTCAAAATCCATTTCCCCCCACATTTCCCCCTGCAGTTACCCAGTTCCCCACATTCATCATTTCCACAGATATACATTCATTCATTCATTCAACATACAAAACTGTATCAAATTATGAAAATTTATTCTTCAATTGATTTTAACAAAAATTATTTGTATTCGATACAAATGTGTTCTAAGTATCACAACAAACTAGTGTACACATTAGAAACATACTTGGTTCCTAAGTTCAGTTCATGTAAAGTTACGAAATTCCTAAGTTCTTCTAACTTAAATCACTATAAGGAGATACTATATAAACTTACAAATCTTGTTTGCTAAGGGATCTAATGGATCTTTTTTTTCGCTTTGTTCTCCAACCTTTATGAATGGGCAAATGGAGCCACCATAAGGACGTCGTCCTCCGTAAGTATCAAGATGGTTTGGCACGAACTCTTCTACTGTCAAGGGTTTATCTCCAAGTATATGTCCATTCATCGCAAGAGCTTTTGGGAGAGATCGGGGATCGACAAACTCAATGATAGCATCCCTGCAAACGCAAAAGTGCCAAACATTATAGTGGGACAACAAAAAACATCAAACAAGACACGAAACTCATCGAGTTAACCACAAAACAGATTGGATTGCTTTTTGAAATCAAGATATGGGCGATCATAACCACAAATATTTCAAGGGATTGCAATGCACAACTGTGATATAAAATCTACTAACCCACAAACAATCCTATCACTACTTATATGGTTATGTTACTCTTGTTATCAATAGACATATGGTGCAAGTGCATACAACAAGCTTAATGTCCTACCTGGTGGCGAGTTCAATTTCTGTTGAACTGAATTTTGTTGCACTACATCAATACAAAATCAGATGATGAATAACACCCCTCAAATTACCAATTCTCGTCTCGTAAATGAGACCAAGATGATGAAGAACCTGTCACAAAGGATTGTGCAGCTAAACTCAGTATTGAGAAAACTGAAAAATGACAAGTAAAGAACTTTCAGTCTGATCTTATCAGAGTGCTTACCCATGTCAGAGTAATGAATGCCAATTGGAAAGAGTTACGCAAAAGCCAACTCGATATTTGTAAGGAAACTAATGATAAAACCTTAGAACAACCTAAGTGTTTGCACTCAATCACCTGAAGTTACAATCTTCATTACGGAATATGATGAAATATAGAAGATGAAAAACTACAGGTTGAACCAACCAACTTATCATGGGGCTTCACTAGCGAAGTCCCCTAAAAAAAACATCTTCATTGTTCCCTAGCTGAACCTCCTCATCAACTTGGTTTACTTGTACATCAATCTCTCCCTTAACGACTATTTCCGGATTCAATCCGACAGATGTACACATGGTCAGGTTATTTCCTCACCTTCAGTCAGAGCCTGCAAAACGATAACAAATTGAACATGAAAAGCTCAGCTCACGAAACAGTCCATAAATGATACCAACACGTATATCTAAAAAACCCTACTCATCCCCATTTAACTGCAACTTGAGATTGCGCTAGAATCTTGACTCTTAAACTATGGAATTTCGATGAATTTGAATTATGCTATTAACCTTTTCAAATATGACAGAAAATAAACATCCAATATATCATAGAAAAGGATATTTGTGAACCTGTTCTACTTCGCTCTTATTTGGTTATTGGGTTTCCCTGTACCATGCAAACAAAAAATATTGAATTCAGTCATTATCAACAATAACGATGCAGAATTTAAAACATCTTATTAAGTTTCTCTTGACTCACCTCAGGGCCCTTGAAAACAGCATATAACTGGCTTATTAAGATCTATGAGTCAACTAGCATATAACTTTAATGTAAGCAAGGCATTATATAACGTTCAAGAAATTAGCTAATCAGGTGAACTGGCTTGTTAAGCAATAGCCTATTGGCGTAAGACAAACCAGATTGGAAATATTAAACAACATCAATATTGCCAACGATTGGCAATGTTAAACAACATCAAGTCTGCTCAATACAATTTTTTAGCCAACAAACTTGAGATAAGAAGCATACAAAACAATCATGGTATGTTTAACTATCAAACTTTACAAGATCATTGTTGAGCTTACCCAAGTTTGGCCTGGTCCATCATAGTTTAAGCTCTTTACGCCCTCCTGCCGGGGGTCCAAATAAGTGCCTTTACATCGAGAACGACTTAGCTGAAAACGAGAGAAATCTTTTAAATTACTAAAATTAATCAGTTAGGTCTATAAACGAAAAATGAAGTTAATTACTCACCTAGCCCATGCTCAATGGTTAATCAACACCAAAAACTCCATCATCATCACCTGCAATTCCATAACATGCCGCCATCTTAACCTCACATACCACCAGCAGTTCCCATCTAGCACAATCAACTCCTGCACACAACATTATCTCATCCAACATCTTCTCAGCCCCTCAAACACCACCAACAGAAAACCATCCTCTATCACAAGTCTGTACCACAATCCATACATTCCCTGCATCAAACCTTAACTTCAATATCTCGGAACTCCTTTAGGTCTTCTCGCATCTGCAATTTCTCCACTTGATTTCACCTACAATGCATCAAGCATTAATAACAACTTCAATTGAAGTATTGGGGAAGAACAAGAAACCCTAATTTTGAATTTCTCTAAATTTATTCTTCAAAATAACAGAATCACCACCATCAGTTCTTGAGTTCAACTCAAACCCTAATAGCAGCTTCTTCCATTATTAGTACCACCTTAATTCCTCTCGATCTTCTTCTGATTCATTAAACGAAACCCTTCGCTTAAATCAAACCCGAGCTTCAATCTTCATCAACTGCAACTTATCACCATCACCATCACCTTCTCTTCAATGATTACTCTAACTCTTCTTACACAAAGACCTAGCTCAACTCATCACCTTCTCCTCAACGGGTTCATCCCGTATTTGCGAGTTTAAGAAATTAAAAACTGAAATTGAAAACAACAAATTCACAAATGAAACACTAAAATCGATAAACTGAAATCGAAATCCTTAAAATCGAAAATAGCAGACTCACAGATAAAAAACTAAAATCGATAAACTAAAAAGAAAAAAATAGATTCACAGCTGAAACCCTAGAAATCAAAATATCTAAAATTGCAAAATCTATAAACCCTATAAACTGAAACAAAAGGATTATTAAAGAGACTTAAAACCTGGTAGATTTCAGTGGTTTTAGATTGAAAGAGATGACAAAGATGAGTTCTTCAGAGCTCCGGTTCGGTGGAGAGGAGATGAAAAGAGATGAGGTTACGTGGAGGAGAAAAATGTGAAGGAAAAAACGATGAGGAAGGGATATATGATAACTTTGGTCAAGGGTGGAAAAGAAAGAAGCATACTTGACCGAAGTTTGACTTGGGCGTAATTATCGGTGCAGTGTTCAGACCACACACATGTTTCACACGCTTGAACCCTGAGCAGTTGCAATTCGCAACCTCACGTGTGTGGTTGTAAAATTTGCAACGGCATCTCTCTGTTGCGAAAAATTAGCAACGAGGATTAGCAACCGAAATTTCGCAACGGCACTAGTGCCGTTGCTAATCTGGGTTGCAAATCCCTTAAAATGGTGTAGTGACGTGTCAGGAAGTCATGGACGGTTAGAGATGGACAAGAGAAGTGGGCAAGACTGGTCGTATGGCACCGACGCACAACTCCACTACTCCATCACTCCACTTCCTCCACTTCCCACGAGAGACGTGAATAAGGCTCAATGACTTGTATAAATAGGTTCTCCGCCCTATTTAAAACAACAACACAAGTTCAGACGAGACAGAAAACAAAGTGTTAATACAAAACGTATTCCAACACCCAGAGCCTGCTTGCACAAGCCTGCTCACCTTTCTGTTACAAGTCATAAGCAAGCCAACACCTTCACAATCTCAACACCTTCTTCGCTTCCCTCCCTAAGATCAACCCCATCTCCTTCACTTTGTGACCGAAACAAGTCTGGAACGGCCATTTCTTGGTTTAGGCCGGACTTGCACAGATTGATCTCTCGAATCTACAAGCACTCACCGCGCAGTGCATTTGTTTAAGGTTTAGATTCATTCCTCATCCACACCCCAAATTACCAAATTCTCGCAGAATAGTTTTCACCCATAAACAATTGGCGACCACAGTGGGAGCTTAATCTCTCGGTTGTAAAGTCAATTTCTTCGAAATCCGATTCAATTTTATCAATTTCAAAAGGGTAGATCTTAGAATCAATTCAATTAACAATTCATTTCAAGATGGTGGAATTAAGGTCGGATCAAGCAATCAACTCTGGTGGGGCTAGTGTGGGTACCAATCCACGGTGTCGAAGTAGTGTCAGTGGAGCTACCGTAGCCAACACATCTCGAGGAGCCTTTACCTCTATCACCAACACTAGCGGAGCAGGAGACATCCCAGTAGGTGTAACGCCCCCCATCACCAGAGCCAGAGCAGCCGTAAATCCCGGCATCTCCTCAAGTGTAACACCTCCAGTGGTCACCAGAGCAACAACTTTCACTCCCCCATCAGGACGAGGAGCCAGAGGCACAAGAGGAGGACCACCGTCCTATTATGCGTTGCAGACTTGATGGAGAAACATGAAGTTCTTGCTAAGACTCAAACAGATATGGCCGCAACTCGAAGGAGGTACTCACTTTTCTCAAAACCTTGATCGAACGATTGCCGCAAGATTCACGTCAATCTTTGGAGCCAACAAGAAATGCCTTCAATTCACCGGAGCGGGCGTTTCCACTCGGACCCACATGAGTGAAGAAGCTCGTGTTGCTCCTGAATGTTCAAGAGAAAGGGACCAGACACCTAACTTCATCACACGTGAGGATCTATAACGACTCCTTCAAAGCCGAGGCAAAGGAAATCTGACGGATGCACATCAACACCAACCTCCATACCCTCAAGATATGCAACGAATCCCTCTTCCAAGAGGTTACATCTCTCCCCAGTTCTCCCTCTACGACGGTACTGGTAATGCTCGTGAACATGTCTCTCGATTCTTGGAATCCTTGGGGGAACATGAATACAATCATGTTCTGCGCCTGAAAGAATTCTCGAAATCACTTACGGGGAGGGAGTTCACCTGGTACAACAACATCGCGCCTAACAAAGATATCCAACTGGAGCGAGATGGTCGGTGCTTTTGTAAAGTATTTCTTCGTGTCCGAACAAATCACCTTCTCGAGATCTAGGAAGAATTCTTGCGGAACAACGAGCATCCTAACGACTTCGTCAAAAGGTTGAGAACTCAAGCGCTGGATTGTCATGACCCGAACGTCACCGAACGACAATTGGTGGAGTTGTGCATCAACGGATGATACCCATATACCGTGCTGTTAGAGAACTCTGGGCTTTCAAACGTTCTCTGAACTCCACGAAGCTGCAAAATATTCAGCAACAACTGCACCGGCACTACTAGAAAGAACCAGAGTTGTTCGAAGTGAAGATTCACGTGAAAGTCGAGGGAGCAGGCGCCTCACGAACAAGCAATACAACACCGGTCCTTCTGTGAGTGTAGTGGGCGGAGGAGAGAAAAGGAAAGCTCCGGTGACGGAACAACAAACCAAGCGGACATCCCCGGCACACAAGACTTCGTCTCGAAAAGGAGCAGACAAAACTCCTGCACAAAACACTAAAGACACGGGTTTTCCTTTTCCCATGAATGAAGTGATAGAGCTCTTGGAAGCGTGGATCCAAGACGACGCCGTAAAGCTGCCCCCTATCGACGTCCTCCAACCGAAGAAGAAATGGCATATCCCGAGATATTGTTGCTACCACAGGTTCGTCCATCATCCAACCAAAGATTGCAACAAGGTTGAAACAGGATATTCGGGGAAAAGGTAGAGACGGGGGAACTCCGGCTTGGAAACGAGGGTGTTCATAGAGACCCTTTACCTATCGGGAACCGCTTGATTTCGGGATTTGCAAAAGCAAGACCGTACAATCTATGATGGAGCACATATGTGAAATATTGTACTTCTCCAAAGGACAGCGTCAAGACATATTTGCGGCCCTCAACCACGTTGTGTCAGGTAGGCGTTTGCGTCCAGTAGAAGTCCAGGAACCCCAGTCTTTCCTGAAAGACATGAGCAATGGAAACTGGGGACTCCTAACCGTCACTCGTTTGAGAAACGTTGAATTCGATAGCGTGTTGATTGATACGGCTGCCGAATTTAACATCATTACTGTCATGACCTTGGGAGCGGCAAAGATTTCGAAGCAGGAAGCTACTCGTCACCCAACTGTAGTTAAAGATTCAGCAGGAGAGCTTAGAGATGCATATGGATACATTGATCTTGAAGTCAAATTGGGTGATGCCTCGACGCAAGCAAAGTTCTACATAGTCAAAGATCATCCCAACTATGACATGATCCTAGGGCGCCCTTGGATGCAGGACAACAAAGCCATACTGGAAGTCTGTCCTCTACCGGTTTCGGTACCTGAAAGAATCTCCAACACGCCTTCTGGACCTCCCGATGATTGTTTGTTCTTTGTACCGACAACGTGCCGATGTGACACAACTTCTCGGGAGAGCACCGTCGGCATACATTGAAAGGTCCCGATGTCAAGTAAGTCTCACCACACAACTCTCTTTGCAACCTACCGCCCCTCATTCGACAAGTCACGGGGACTGGCTCCAATCAACAAACCAACCCCGGCTAAGAGATGTGAATGGGAGGCCGGCCCTTTCAAGCGTTTTATCGGGAGCGTGGAAGTCTTTTTGGTCAAAGACGATGAGGCCAAGGTCCAAGTATCCGCACGACCAAACCCGTTTGGAATTGGAGACACAGTGACGAAGGCGACTACGTTCAATGTTGGGAGCGTGACGGTGAAGATGACCACTCCTGACTTGCCTACCGAAAGAGAAGATGAACCGTACCTGGTAGCAGATGTTATCCTAGGCGGCTACTGCAAACTCATCAACGCTGATAAACTAGAGGGCATAACGATTCACTCACGATGGCTCAAACCCTACCGAACTTAAGATACTGTGCTACCACTTTCCGGCATCCTCCACCCTTTAAAACGCTGTGCTATTTTTCCAGCGTGTTTCCTTTTTATAGTTTCATGTCATACTTGTAATTCCTCCAGAAAATGATTGCAATACTTGCATTCACAGTTAGGGTTCCAATTTTCAACTCTCAATTTAATTGAAGTATTATTTCCATCTGAGAACCTCTCTACCCCTAAAAACACAAAGCCCTGAGTCGGCCTAAATCAACACACTGAGCAAGAAAGGAAATCCTAAACAAGCATCTCATGGGAAGAAGGAAATAGAACATGTGCACAAAAGGAAAATGATTTGAGCCATCTGCCCCAGCAAAGCCAAGAAGATCTTGCATCAGGAGCACAGGTCCGTGGATATTCCATTATAGTATTACTTCTTTTATCACTAAGGATTACGTGTGAAGGCGCACCCTTGCGCCTGAGAAGGTTCGGTTGCAGTCTTGACAAAGGATTATAAAAGAAAAACTTTATTCAAACAATCAAATGGAGGAAAAACCTTGAACCCGGCCGCCACCGAGTACAAGAAGGATGTTCAAGCGTACAAAATATACTTGGAAAGAAGAAAGAAGAAAAGAGGTTTTAGCCGTCAAAAGGATCGACATCGCCTGCACCACTGTCAGGTTCTACTTCAGCGTCGTCACCTGTTGATGCTCCTCCCTTCGAATCTACCTCAGCTGCTTCATCAGACATCTCCGCAGCAGCAGCGCATTCTATCCCAACATCACCAGCGGGAGCATCAAAGGGCATAGCAACACCAGGGGCCGCGCAAATTGCTTTCACATGTTCAGGTTCGTCTGTATCAGAATCAAGAATTATCACGCCGTCCTGGATCGGGTAATCACACTTGTCTTCACTCGGAGGTCGTTTATGCTCAACTCTCCGCCTCTTCAACCGCGCCGCAAATCTCTCTCGCCCTTGCGCTTACTAGTGTCTGCAGCGTTTCCTCGCGCCTCCACCGCTCCTTCATGTCAATCGCGGTGAAAGTGCATGATACGTCCTCTCCGGCAATACGAAGGTGGGAGATAGACATCCCCGTATATCACGACCGACTTCGCGAGCGAAGATTGATCTTAGCCATTACATCTTCGTGTGCGCGGTTTTCGGGCTTGTCAACTTCGAAACTTCTTTCCGGGAAGCAACGAGAATGATCGTCACCGCTTCCATGATAAACGCAAAGGAGAGGAGGTTATGAGCACAAAAAAAAAAATCAAAAAACCAAATCAATCGATCAGTCAATCAAAAGATCAGAGCAATACCTGAGATATAGAATAAACGACCATGTGAGATGATTCTTTATAATCTCACAAGTCGACAGAATCCCAGAATGAAAAGAAGTCTTTACTTGCCACCTATGAAGGCTGCTTATTCGGGATAACAATCGATGAGGCTTATCGGATATACCCGAGGAAAGCCGTGTATGATGAAAGAAGTACACCGAAGAAGCGGCGGAGCTCGAGATATGTACAAGAGGAACCAAAGCGACTCACGAGATCAAGTCTGTTTCCTTCGCATCCTTAACGAGAACCAACCGGGGTTCCAGTGGCAACGCCCGACTATCCGAGTAAATATGTATCTACTTTAGCCTGGTCATTTCAAAGTATATATGTATGTCACCATCTCATGCCTACCACACAATAGTGTAACCATTATGTGCTAGGCGGGGGACTTAATGTTGATGGTGGATTTTCGTTTAAGGTTAAATTTGTAAAAAACCGAGAAAAAATCATGCGGCTGACATCTTGTAAAAGATAAAGCCATTTATAAGTGTTGGATACTCCCTCACTTAATTCACCAGGAATGGAGCATGTAGCAACAATCTCATTGCGTGAATACATGAAATTCCTCCAGTTGGAGCATGTGGCAACAATCCCTTCTGTGAATTTCATATCACCTTGTATTTCCAAAGTACTCATTATCGGTGTGGCATGACGACTGAGTGTTACTCTTACAGAGTAACACGAACCTCCAAGCACTATAATGAAACCATGTACGAAATACCCGCACAGGCTGACTCTCGGTGTGTTATACTAGCCCGATTGAGCCCCTCTCGGTGTGTTATACTAGCCCGATTGAGCATCCGGACCTGACCAGTATCGGTCCGGATATGATTCGATCGCAGATCATCCAACTCCATAAGCATGATTGGATGACCCCAGATCAATTCCATCACCCCAAACAGGTATGGAATACCCACGGCCGACCCCGCATGGTCGGTCATTGGCCTAGCTTGCCAAGAAACCGTTCATACCAAGCATTATGGACGGAAAACCCTAAATTAGGGTTTGCGGCATATTACATGTGTTGCAAAACAGTCTCAACCATCCATCTTCGCAGTATAGATGGAGGCGTAGATGTAGACTTAAAGGGCCCAGAGCATGTCAACACGATCACCGTGGGACCGCCTACACACTTGACCAATCGGTCAAAACCAACAATGTTTGGCCGTAACAAAATCGTCACCCAAACAAGAGACGGCGCACGGCTTTGAAAGCCAAAATTAGGGTTTCAAGCCATCACGCGCGTCCATCTTCTCCGGCACGAATGGAGGGTCACAGATTAGATTAAGCAAGGGCCAGTCATACCAGCATGACCACCGTAGGCCCATCTAACTCCTCATGTGTTCGGCTAAGGCATATCATGCCTGGTTAATCCAAAACGTGCGTCCAAACTAGCATGGCCACGCCTCCCAAACCATAAACTGATCTCTACCGCTCAACTTCACCGGATGATTTGAGTGGCTTATATCACGTTTTCACGGGATATTCAGGTATAGGCATGAACACCAGCCTGCCATCTTCACGTCAAACCCATCGGCCAAGACCGACCAAATTAGGTCGTCTTGGAACGCTTTAGGAAAAAGTATGATGCGCGGCCTTTTGCGGCATCAATTTCCTATTGCAAAATTGATCTCAACCACTCCTCTTTGCCGGTCAAATTGAGTGGCCTAGATCGCACCTTCATGGGACAAGTGAGGTATGGACGTGCACACCGGCATCTTTGTCTACACATATGTCCGGTCGGTCCTCTCCAAATCCCCTTCCATGCTTGTTTTCTACCAAGCTGAAGAGTGATGCTTGCGCACCTCTTCAAAAACCCTAATATTCATTAACGGTCGCAGATGAGTGTCTCAAAGATCATCTCATCCGTCCAACTTCTGACTTGGTTATACAACCCCAGTCGGGAGTTATTCGGTCGGTGAGGCGTCGTTACCCATCACTTTACCACACCATAATGCAGCACTGCATAAAATACACATGATACTTCACAAGTATCGACTCCCCGAATAACACGGTTATTCAATTGAAGATTACATGTTATCTTTCGTGGATCCATGATCCACACATTCCAGAACATCAATCATGTCACAAGCTGGGGGGATACATGCGGGGTATTGGTGCGGCGGTTTCTGACATGCAGCGTGTAACGCGCCATCACAAGAACGTGTCAGGAAGTCATGGACGGTTAGAGATGGACAGGAGAAGTGGGCAAGACTGGTCGTATGGCACCGACGCACAACTCCACTACTCCATCACTCCACTTCCTCCACTTCCCACGAGAGACGTGAATAAGGCTCAATGACTTGTATAAATAGGTTCTCCGCCCTATTTCAAACAACAACACAAGTTCAGACGAGACAGAAAACAAAGTGTTAATACAAAACGTATTCCAACACCCAGAGCCTGCTCACCTTTCTGTTACAAGTCATAAGCAAGCCAACACCTTCACAATCTCAACACCTTCTTCGCTTCCCTCCCTAAGATCAACCCCATCTCCTTCACTTTGTGACCGAAACAAGTCTGGAACGGCCATTTCTTGGTTTAGGCCGGACTTGCACAGATTGATCTCTCGAATCTACAAGCACTCACCGTGCAGTGCATTTGTTTAAGGTTTAGATTCATTCCTCATCCACACCCCAAATTACCAAATTCTGCAGGAATAGTTTTCACCCATAAATAGGTTGATTTTAGGTTTTTGGAATGAAAGAGAAGAGGAGAGGATTTAGAGAAGAAGGATTAGAAGAAGATTAATCAATTTTTAGTTTTTAAGTTTAGGGTTTAATTTTAGGTTAATTAGTGTAGGGGTATTAAAGTAACTTTACCACATTTTGGCCTCCCCTTAGTAAGGTCACATGTCCACTTAAAATTGGGTATACCCCAATTAGTTTGGGTATACCCCAATCAAGCCAGGCAAAAATTAGTTGGGTGAATATTGTTTTGTGCGTGGTGAGTTTAATCACCAGGTATAAAAATTTGATTTAAATATTGTGAACGGTCATAAGTCAAACATTCATGTATGTTCAAGGTAAGATTTTTTTCTTGAGTTCATTTAGTTTGCTTAACCTGAATAAGTTTGTGTGAGAAATCACCAAACTTATTTTATATTAAATAAAAATAAAAATGCTTTATATAATCTAGAATATTTTTCTCTTTCAGCAGGGGGAGTTAGAGGCTGTGAATGAGATTTATGGAGATGAACATCCCAATGTTGTGATGAAAATTACTAGAATATCTTACTTAATACTTGGATTTTGGGAAAGCGTATATCCCGCTTGAAGTAGCTGGTATTATTCTTTCAGAAAACCCATTACTCTGTAATATTAATTATACTATATCACTGAATCGTAAATAATTCCATTTCATAATATTCTTATTCCATTTATTATTGCGTTCAACTCTTATTCTGCATATGAAAAGGAGAGGGTACCTGATACACCATCAACTTTTCGTTCGTGAACATGCATAAACAATTCCTTGTACGATCAATACGTATATCCTTGTTCTTAATTGTATACCAAGGTCAACCTAGTATGTACCTGAATTGTACAAGAACCGAATTCCAACAAGAACAAATCTTATTATTCATTTTTAAAGACATAGATTCACAAGAACAATTATATAAATATCAGCCTCCCTCCATACAACTTTCCTCCCTACAACTCGACCCTTATTCTTGTTTTGTGACGGAATTGACTATGGAACGACCATTTCTTGGTATAGGCCGGAGTCTTACAGATTAATCTCTCGAACTCAAAGCACTCCCGTGCAGTGCATATGTTAAAGTTTTAGACGATTTGCTTGATCGAGCACTTGCATACTCCACCACTTTACATAAAAAATCGTAAATCGTTTTTACCCATCAACAATAAAGAAAGCTCAAAGTCGAACCACATAACTTAGGGATGCACATCAGTTGGTCGGTGATGGTTTTTTCCAATATCGACTACCGAACTGCTAGAGTCGGTTTTGAGAATATAAAAACTGCCACTGAACTGTTATTGACTCGGTTCGGTCGGTCTTCCGGTTCCCATAGGTTTTGGATGTAAATTTAAAAATGGGTGTAAATAATGAAAAATAAATCATGCTTTCCAAAATCAATCAGATTATAAGATTACATCAATTCAAATCTTATTTCACCAATAAAAACACAACAACATGAACATATTATATCCCAAATCTTTGACCACAACAAGAAACTCTATCCTTTAATACTGGACTTTCAGACATGTATCATTCATCTTCAATTAATTGTAGCAAAAAATGTCATGAAAAACATCATTAAAAACCAAAATATGCAAATCCATCCAATAAAACACCAGTAGAATCATAAAAATGTTAATAAAGAAAAACCTAATAAGGAAAAAGGAAATTTAAATACAACCCATAATAACAACCACTCGCCTAATCCAAAGATCATATGAACCAAAAAGATTGGAGGTGGTAGTCCGTTCTTATCATCATCGACAACACTACATTAATGACCATAATAAGAAATATTGTTGATTGAGAAAACTACCGTGAAAAATGCAACATCACAATACGTAAAAAAATGTACATCATTTTGAATGTTACAGTAACTTCTAGCTTATTACATTTACATGAAGCTAAGATTAATTTCTCTAGATCCAGAGGCCAAGAGAAGAGAAGGAGATATAGGGAAATAAACGAAACCTAAAACATAACTTGTATATACTAAAATTAATATTCACTTATACTAAGTCTTATGGTGTGCTAATCTAGCAGCTAGATTGGCAATCCACGTCAGCTAGGACAACCACCTAAGTCTTATGGTTATGCTAATCTAGCATGCTAGTAGCTGAACAAAACAACGCCAAGCGCTGAACCATTCATCGTTCAACAATATTTCCGCTTTTCGCTGCACTAATCAGCGCTTGACCAGTCAACTTGGTCAAAACGCTGAATCATTCATCGCATAGCGCTGAACCGTTCATCGTTGTATAAATCGACTTAAACTAACAGAAGCTCGATCTTATTCCTTCTTCCCCATTTTCTTTAATCCTCACCCAAAGCTTCCGAAAATTCATGTAGTAGAGAATTCGTTCCAGAGATTTTCTTCTCAAATCTCACCATGGGTTTGAAGAACATCAACACGATTGGAATTATTTGAGATTGTTTTGGAGCGATTCCGTCCACGAAATCGATTTGGGTAAGATTTTGAAATTTGTATGATTATGATGAAAATGATGAAATGTGATTGATTTTTCTTCTTCTTTTGTTATTGATTGTAGTATGAGTATGGAAGAACATATAGATGCTTTGGATATAATATCAGCAAAGGGTATAGATAGGCATGTATGTAATAATTTGACCGATGCTCGGACTATAAACTTTAGAGGTAGTTTTAATGAGGTTGAAACATTATACCAAATTGTAGTGAAAGATAATCCGATAGCACGACGATGCTGTGATAATTGTGGGTTTTCTTTTGTCTTTGAGTTTAATTTTTCAAATGCGGATAGAGGTTTAGTTGAAGCCATAGCTTAGAGATGGTGGAAAAAACCAAGAGCTTTCATTTTAGAGATTCTGAGCTTGGTATCCTTCTTGTAGATTGGTATATGTTAACGGGAATTCCCATTGGTGGCCCTACAAAACGTCAAGTAGTTATGACGCCATTGGGTGAGCTAACATATGCTTGTTTGGATGATTTGTATTTTCAAGATTCCAAAGGATTTGATAAATGGAACAATAAGAAAAATACAATATCCCTGTCTATCTTGAGAAGCTACATTAAAAGTAGAGAAAATACCAACAATTTTGAATGTGCAGAGGTATTGACAAGAGCATTCTTTCTTTGGTGTTTTGGTCATTTTCTTCTTGAGGGTTCTAGTGGAAGAGTAGATAAATGTTGGGTTCTATTGTTGGATAATTTGGATAGAGTTGGGGAATATGATTGGGGTATAGCTTCCTTAGGTAATACCTATAAATTTCTTGATGAATGGTCAGTCAATGGGAAGGATTTATCTGGCATGGTTATGGTACTTGAGTATTGGTACTATTATTACTTCCGCAACATGCGACCCTTGCTTTGTCAGACACCGGGAGGAGAACACCTAGATGTTTTCCCAAAGATTTGTCTCTTCAAGAAGACTAACATTAAATCAAGGAAGATCTAGAGAGGCCAAAGAGTAGGCCAAAGGGATACGAAGAAACACTCAGTGTCCAATGCAAGAGCACAAATTGACACTAGAACCCGTACATTATGTATTTGGCAACCATGGCTAGAGAGTGTGTATTCTGAGGGAGACCATTATGAATATTCATTACAGTTATGCGAGTTGTGTTTTTTGACCTAGAAAAAAAACAACACAAGAGCTAGCTGTTCTTTGGCTGAGAGATTTCAGAGGCAGATAACAAGTGAGATTGTAGTCCCAAAAAATCCTCCAAATTTGCAATCAGTTGTGGACAGAGAGATTGTAGGTGTATGTGCCGAACACTATTTGGCAGTCAATGAGGATCAATATAGAAGGTGGTGAAGAAGAAGAGTGTTGGACCTTATCTCACTGAGTCATACCATTCACAGAATGTCGATGAGATAACATTTGGTAGCACAGTTGTTCCTGTCCATTTGTTTCCTAGTCATCCGCCTTCTAGCCGGATGTCACAGACCTATAATTATGGCACACATAATGAGCCCCTGACACAGCTGCCTGAGATAGATTTCACTTTACCATTCATCAGTGCAGTCGGCGTTGAAGAGCGAGTAGAAGTTCCAAGGCAACCTTGTTCGTATAACTTTTCTGCGATGGGTTTGACATTGGTAAGTTCATTTACATTTGTTTGCATTTTCATTTTAAGTTTCTTGAATATTCCACTAAACCTATCTACTTTATGCTTGTAGGATCAGTGCTTCAGTTTTATGTCACAACAATATGAATTTTATAATTGAGCTCATCAAGTAGTACCGAGGGAGTCAAGGCGTATTTATGCCTCAAGTTCATGTTCCTCATCTGGCAGATCTTGTTCTTCTTCTTCAATCTGTCTTTTCCTCACAACCAATCAATCAAGAAGATCTCACATTGGGTGGTTCATTTAATCTATGGCCTTCAACTCAAGAATGTTACCTTCCTAGGTGTGACGATGGAGCAACTACATCACACAATCAACAACAACCTCACCAAAGCAATGAATTTACCGATGTGTTGATAGATACCGTTCCTAACATTGTTTATGATACTCAATACACCCAACCAACCCGTCGGTACTTTGAGTGAATGAAAGTACTTGTAGTGTTTATGAAAACATATGGATTGTTATTTCTTTTTTATGGAGTGTTTTAAGTAATATTTTTCTCTTTATTATGGAGTGTTTTATGAAGTGTTTTAAGTACTATTTTTAAAATTTTGAAACAAACAACCGTTGGAACAAATTGTCAAACTTTTCAAAATTCAAAATTTGAAAACATAACCGTTGGTGTGTAACAGGAGTGTGAGAAAACAAAGAATGATGGCGTAAAACAGTTCAAAATTTAATTACTGAACTACTGATGGCGTAAAAAAGTTAAAAAAAATGTCAAGCGCTGAATGGTACAACGCGAAAGGGTGGCGCGTTTCCATTCAACGCCAGCATCCTGCGCTGTACCATTCAGCGTAGATGATTGGAATATTCTTGCTAGCGCTGTTTGATTCCGCGAAAATGTGGTTTTTTCAGCGCGTAACTATCTGGCTGCTAGTTCACATGCGAGCAACTAGCTGGAGAGAGAACTAGTGTTAACAAATAGACAACACTTTTTTTTTTGAATTGCAACACATTTCTGCTAATCTAGCATCTCAATCTAGCCCATAATACTAAGTCTTATAGTCCAACAGTAGGGTGTTGGTTTGATCGGTCAGCTTGCTAGTTGTCACCGAATTGTGAACTGACCGGTTTTGAATTCTAAAACTGTCACCTACCGTTGGATGAATTGTTCGGTTCAGATCAGTTCCGGTTGAGCCGACTTCCGGCGGTTTTGTCGGCCTGGACAGTTTCTTGTGCATCCCTACATAACGATAACAAGATCTAATTCCTAATGTCAATGAGATGCGCAATGCTGATACAAACCATAAGACTGATACAAACCATAAGAAGATCTAATTCTCTAATGTCAGTGACATGCCCAACACAGATACAAGAAGCCATGTATACAATAGTATAAAAAGATTAAGACATCTCAAAATAAATAAATAATGCAATGATAAACCCGGCTTGATTGGGGTATACCCAATAAGACAAAATCAGGTCATTATGAAGTAAAGCCAAGCCACCCCTTAACCTTGTATTTTCTAAATGGCTAATATGCCCTTGGTTAATTAACACTAAAATTCTGATTAGGTTAATTAATTGAGTTTATATTAAAATTTTGAAATTATGAATTCAGTAAATTAAACCTTTCATCTGTCTTATGAGTTCGATTTCGATCAAAAAAATTTGGTTTTGAAAATGCACAAGGCCGGCAGGTCGTGGTTTGAATAAGGTCTTGCATTGTCCTCTCGGCTAAGCAAGGTCCACTTTGAATAACTCTGAGACCAATGTTCAACCGGCAGGGTCCACTTTGAATAAGTGCCGACCGGGTTTAGTCGGCATTGTCTCGGTTGAAGAACACGCCGACTATCTTGGGCCAGAATTTTACGGTCGGCATGGAAAATTTTCCTACAATGCCGGCGGTCATAAGATCGGCAAGCAAATAGTTTTTAACACTACCGGCTGACCTGTAGCCGGCATGTTAAGGATTTATAAACTTGCCGACTTGTACTTATACCAAACAGAAAACAGAAAATATGGAAGATGTAATTCACTTTATTCATGCAATTTTGGTTACTACATTGATTGAAACATAAAAACGAATGCACTTAGCATGTGCATCAAGCCTTTAAACCCCTAGGAGACCCTAGTGGACGAGTTATAGCCTTTAAACCCCTAGGCGACCCCCGATGTTGTGAAGTCAAGAGTTTTCCACCAACACGAGGAGGTCTTGAAGGAGGACTAATAGCTTTCAGAGCTTTCTTCTTTGCCTTCTCCACCCTGAACAAAAACAATTCAGAAAAAAAAAACATTACAGGCCGGCAGGGTCGACAATCCGGCGAAAACATGGCCGAAAGGTCCACCAAAAGATGCGTGCCGGCTAAGCCGCAGCCGGCAGGGCATCACTAAAATAGCCTTCCGGCTCCCAACAAAAATGTACACAGTAGAAATAATAAATTTTCACTATACAGGTCAGCAAGGTCCATTACACATACATTGCCGGCTGACAAACCGCCGGCATGATTTTATACAAATACCCTTCCAGATTAAAAAACTCTAGGCATCAGGAAACATTCAAAAGAAGCAGCCGGCAGGGTAAAAAACAAAAAGTTGCCAGCTTCATTAAAAAAAAAACTGACGCCGACAAGGTATACAGTTGAATAACTCTGCCGCCCCGCTAGTAGCGATTCTGAAACTATACATCCAAGCAAGTTCTTCAACCTTATAGCTTGCTTAGGCCAAACCCTAACTATGAAAATCCCAAGAAGATCGATAACAAAATACCTTCTTAGGCGTCATAATCGCCAATTCAAAATTTTGGATTTTCGACCTAATTTGACATGCAAACATGAAATCGAAGTACTAGAGTGAGTTTAAGTAGGCCCTTACTTTCTTAATCGCACCATTTCTGCTTTTTCGGCGGCTTCGATTTCTCCTTCTTCGACGGTTTTTTTTCTTCACTTTTTGCTGAACTATTTTTGCAATTTCGGGATTGAATTCATTGCGCTTTCTATTTGTTTGCTTCATCTTACTAGCCCTCGGCGGATCCATTGGTGAAGATTAATTAGAGTTTTGGAATCGACAATTTTAACGAATTGATCGTCGAGTTTTTTTGATGGTGGTGGTGGTGGGGGTCGGTATGGTGGGGAGGAGAAGAAGAAGAGAGGAAGATGAAATGAAGAGAATAAAATCTGATTTAGGGTAATTAAGATTATTAATGGGTAAGGGTAATTTTGAACTTACCCATTGTGACTTCCTAAAACCCACAAAAAATGTCCTTTAAAATTGGGTATACCCCAATCAAGCCAGGATGATAAAGACAGAGCCCGTGTGGATGAAGGTGGTCAAAAAATATTTGACGTCTGGCATTGGTCCACCAAAAAAATGCACGTGTGAAAATAACAATTCTCATAAGTTTGAATCTTCCTCGACCATGTTCATTGCTCCTCATGTGTCTATCTCCCACTTGACAATTGACATTTTGTTGCTTAACTTTGAATTTGATCTAATCCTCCTAATCAACAATTAAAAACATTAATTAATTAGCTTCCCCACGTTTTTATATCAAAATCCTTTCTAGATAACACCCCTTCTCAAAAGCATCTCTCTCTTTTAGAACTGCCCTCGAAGATAGATTCTCCATAAACATTTTTTCTAATTATTTTTTCAACCAAATAGCTTTACGTTTATTCAAAAAATAATCAAAATAATAATTAAATGATGACAAAAAATAATAAATGATGACAAAGAATAATGAATGATGACAAAAAAATAAAAGAAGGTTGCTTCTCGGATCAAGCCAAGAAGCTGCAAGTCACGTCCGAAAAAGAAATACCCATTGAAAACTTTGGCTCCTTTATATACCACCATTACCGCCTCATCACTTCATTCAATCCACTCTCACATCTCATCTTTCAGCTTCAAGCTTCAAATCACTGAAAACAAAATCTATCTTCATCTCACTAGATAGTCTACTAATGGCAACACAAGATGAATCATCAACTCTTGATCTGATCAGACAACATCTATTAGGTGATTTTGCATCACTTGAAAGCTTTCTCAATGATTTAAGTCCTATTTGTACTCCAAAAATCACAAGAAATGATTCAATTGAGAAATCGGAAGTGAGCTTGGCTCCTCGATCTGAATCGTCTCAAACAGAAACTTCTTCTTCTGTCTCTGGTACTCAATCATCTTTATACTCACAAAATTCAGTTTCAAAACCAGATTTTGAATTTTTCTTGAATTTCCAAGAAGAAGACAAGAAAAAGACTACTAATATTTTTGAGTTCAAAACCTCGAATGATATTTTCCGATTCGAACAGAAACCACAGATCATTGAATCAACTACTAGTTCTATGAAAGATCGAAGACCTTCGTTGAAGAACATCTCTGTAAATAAACCTAATGTAACGATGATGATGAGTTTCGCTGAACAACAAGAAAACAAAAAATCTCTACCAACTAAAACTGTTACCAAACAAAAGAATCAGACAGATTCAAGAAAATACAGAGGAGTAAGACAACGACCGTGGGGGAAATTTGCAGCAGAGATTAGAGATCCAAGCCGTAAAGGTTCTAGAGTTTGGTTAGGTACTTTTGAAACAGCTATTGAAGCTGCTAAAGCATATGATCGTGCAGCTTTTAGGATGCGCGGAAGTAAAGCGATATTGAATTTCCCTAATGAAGCTGGTAAACAAACTGATGAACCAGTAGTGAATTCGAATATCCGGAAAAGAAGAAGAGAATTTGAACCACCAACAGTTGCTAATGAAGAAGTAAAAGTTATCAAGAGGGAGAATTCTCCAGAGATTGAAAGCAAACCTTTAAATTCTCCATTAACGCCTTCAAATTGGATGGCTAATTGGGAAGGGTTCGAAATGGACGGAATATTTGACATTCCTTTGTTATCACCGTTATCTCCACATCCTCCTCTTGGTTATCCTCAACTCATGGTTCTGTAACGGTAGTTGATGAATGACGTAATGCCTAGTAGGCTCCGTTAGTATTAAGTGAATGAATGACGTATTCTTTTCTTTCTTTTTTTTCTTTTTTCTTTATTGTTGTAAATATGCGGGACAGAGTGGTTGTACAGTTTGTACAGTTGTACTATTGTGCTATGTACCACCTATACCGTCACATATTTGTTACTTTTTTGAAATGAAATGGCATTTTGGTACATCTTTTGTTGTAGCTTTCTTTAAACTTGGTGGCTGTTTTATTTTTTTGCTCGCCGGAAGCAAAACCACGGCAAGGAAATACAATTATGAGGAGGTATCAACTGCCAAACCAGCTAGGATACCAAAAGGAGGAGATAGCAACTATTTCTCAGTAATATGGTCGACTCCGTTAGTATTAAGTGAATGAATGACGTATTCTTTTCTTTCTTTTTTTTTCTTTTTTCTTTATTGTTGTAAATATGCGGGACAGAGTGGTTGTACTAAAGAAGATGGTGAAGCATAGTTCGCTGGGTTGTGGGCTGGGTTGTGGGCACCTATATTCACGTTACTGTCGATAAACTAAAACTGAATAGAACTGAAATCTTTAATCAGACTACGTTGTCGCCAAGATGGTACTTAATTCTCCAAGGAGGGTCTTGAGCACCAGAGTTGATGAGGCTGATTATCACTTGCACATCTCCTTCTACAATGCAGTTGCCCATCCTCTTCTCTTTGGCATACTTCAACACATGGACAAATCACAAGCTTTTGCACAAAGTGGTGAGCTTTCATGAAAATAAATAGCTTGACCACCCATAAACCCGCCTCTGTCATTCCTGGCGATAATCCCCACAATATTATCATTGTCTTTTGCACTGGCATCAACATTCAACTTAGTGACATTAGTGGGTGAAGGAGACCTGCACCTAGGATTATCCTGAATACTAACCCGATCTTTTATAGATTCATCTGTAGAAGTGTAATTCATAGCATTATAGTAGTTGGAGAAAATGAAAGCCACTTCACTAAGGATTCTTCTAATATATGGGACCCGCCCTTCTAATATAAGCATATTTGGTTTCCCTTTAGATATATATATATATATATGAAGACTTGGATATCTGTTTGGGATAGACAAAGTTAGCAAACCTCACAAATTCGAAACACTTACACTCAGCTAGCTGAAAAGCCTGGATTATTAACCACCTCTCAAGAACAGTCTTAACCGATCAATTAAGAAGAGTTTTAGATATCTATCTTGAGGAAGAAGAGAATTTTGCGATTTCTATCTATCTCATTTCCGAGAGAGATTACTAAATAAAGAACAAGATCAAGATACACGAACTACCAATGCATAATCGGTTTATGTGAAGATTCATATTTACTGATTCTGGTTAAGAGCAAATTGAAATCATACGATGGCACACGTACGCTGATTGTTCTGGATGTTCTTTAACCACGAAAACCATCGAGAACAACCAATTGATATTGAGTGGCTCATCCGCCAATTATTTTTGACATCTTCTACTGACCCTAATTATGTAACACTCATAACTATGGATCTAACAAACTAAACTAACTTCACAACTAATTAATACGGGGAAAATTAACGATTAGCAAAAATAATCAGATACAATTTTCTAAAATTTCTTCAGAATGACTCTATTTTGTATTTTATGATAAGCCTCTAATAATTTATGATATCATGGCCTCAATTTAGCCAGGCATAAATATAAGATAATTAAACTAGATTACTGCAGCAGTAGTGGTCGACCAAGAAGGCCAAAAAAAATTGCAACAGATATTGCCCTTTCTAAAATATTTGATGACGTTTTGAAAAGTCACATATATCTGCACCACTTAAACTAATTTTTGATAATTAGCAACGGTTTATTTCACCTAATTTGCAACTTCTATATGTGTTGCAAAATGACTCATAGACCCTTTCTTTTTCGATTGATTCTACCTGCACGTGGCCCTTTTTTTCTGGGTGTTTGAACTATCATATGTAAGAATTGTGAAGCGAAACGATGTAAAATTGATAAAAATCAAAAAATTAAAATTTTAATCATTTTTTTTCCGTTATAATTAAAATTTCAACCTAGAAATTCTTTGATCATGGTCGATATTTTTTGAAAAAAAATTCGATTTATGAGAGATATTATGATTAAGAGCTCTCTACTGAAAATTTTTCGAAGGATAAGATTTAGAATTAGAATCGATGAATTCTTGATTTCTTTTCCTTTCCGAAACTCAATTTTGAGGGTCGCAAAAGTGTAACGAACAAATTACACGACCACATACAAGGTTTACCTTTGGTCGACCAATTATAATTTCAAATACCAACTTAGCTCTGCTTTTCTCTTTCCTATCATCTCGATATATTTTTGTTATTCATGTAATCTATTTTTTTTTTTTAAGCAATTAGGCCAAGCACTATGGTGCCCCTTTTCCCTACCCTATCCCTCATATGTAGGGAAAAAACCAAAGTATCAACCACTATGGTCTCCCATATCCCTACACAAGTAGGGATATCCCTCCCTTTCTCTACAAGGTGGATCACATCTGATCCGGGTAGTAGGGAAGGGAAATCACACGGCTACTCAGTTGCCGTATGAATTTACGCTTTACGGCTACTCAGTAGCCGCATGGCAGTTGATACGGCTATTGAGTTTCTGTAGCATTCTACACGGCTACTGAGTAGCCGTTTCCGTAAATTTATTTTTTTGACCTTTTTTCTGTTACACCTCTCTCACACCCGATCCTAACCATCCATCATTAATAACGACTCTATCTTCTCCACCGTCGGATCCCAACGGTCATTTTTTCAAAATCCTCTATAAATACCACTTTAATTCTCTACTCAAATCACCCGAAATCAATTGATTTCTTATTTTTCTTCTTCTTACATCAATTGATTTCTTATTTCTCTTCTTCTTACTATACTTCTTTGATTTTTATATTTATCTTCTACTACCCAAGTTCTTATGTTCAGGGCGGAGCCAGAATTCAAGAAATGGGTGGGCAAGTTACCAATCAATGCACATTTGAAGGGGTGCAAAAGGGTTAAAATGGCTAAAATGAGAGGAAATTAGATTAATTTAGGCTTGGGAGCTCACATTTGAGGGGGTGCAATTGCACACCCACCTCTCCATGTAGCTCCACCCCTGCTTATATTTTAGTTTGATTCAAAATGGTTAATAATTTTGTGCAACGGGAAGAGATTGATCTTACTGCTGCATTTATTTATGTGAGTATGGATGAAATTGTGGGTTCGCAACAAAACCGCTATGTTTTGGATACGTATTCACCAAATTTTTGTCGAACGCAACGGCAATCCTAATGGAAGAGATTGGGGAGCCTTAAAACCAAGATGAAAGCAATAAAAAAAGATGTCAGAGAATTCGTGTCCATTCTTAACGCTATATATTGGCAAACCAAAAGCGGTGCGAGCCACGAAGATTTGGTAAGTTCTATTAATTTGTTAAGTTTTTCCATATAGTTGGTGATAATAATAATAAACTAAATTCTTCTTACATAATTTTTCAGACAAAAGAGGGTCGGGAGCAATTTCAGGAACAAACAGGAAAACCATTCAAGTATGATGCATGTTATGAAATTTTTAGAGAAAAGGTCACTGGATTTAATTATGAACTCACTGTGGACCAAAATATTGAGTTGTTTAATAATCATCGTAACTTTGTATCATTCGAAGATGGTACCGAAGTTCTTCTTAATGGAGAGACTCGTTGGAATTACAAGTATAATGCACGTCTTATAGGAACAAAAAAAGCCAAAATGCAAGCTAGACAAAAGAAGGATCGCGAGCAAGGTATATTTAGAGAAGGTGATGAAGGAACATCTTCGGTTAAGATGGAAGAAGATAGGATCTATCAACAATTAATCATGGATTTTTCACTAAATATATGTTTTAATTATATTATTGATTGAATTGCATACTACATACCTAACCAACCTAATATCAACAATTTCATCAAAATAAAAATCAAATTAATTTGAAACCCTAAAATTAGAATCACTCACCTTAGATGATTTTTTGGATGAAATTCGAAATTGAAGAATGAATTTGTTTCACCTTGGAGTAACGATCAAACCCTTTAAGTTAAGCCAACGAATCGCAATGAATCAATATGAAAATCGAAAGGGGATAAAAGGGGTTTGAAAGGGTTTTGAGAGGATGAAAAACTAGAGAAGAAGAAGAAGTGGGAAATCCGAGCCAGCTTCTGATGCCTTTATACCTATAACACGGCTACTCAGTATCCGTATTGGTCAAGTCAACGAGTTGACTGATACGGCTACTCAGTAGCCGTTTGGCACTATCCATATGGCTGTTGAGTAGCCGTATCGTGTAGGGAAGGGAAAAAAGGGCACCATAGTGAGACTGCCTTCCTTGTGATATCCATTCCCTTTAGTTGGGGGATAGGGAAGGATGCCCTGCACCATAGTGCTTGGCCTTAACATAACTCGACAAGATAATCAAATCAATAAAGAGGATATATTTGTTATTCATGTAATTCCTTGTGCCCTGCCTTTCCCTTCCCTGTGGATATTTAACATAACTCGACAAGATTTTTTTTTTGGCTTTTTGACGCCATAACTCGACAAGATAATCAAATCAATAAAGAGGATTTTCATTCCAAAATTTTAAAAATTAATAAAACAAATAGTTAACGGTAGGTGTGTTAACTTCAGCCACGCTTTGCCGTTTATATGCAATCATCAGCAAACACATCACTCGTCCATCCTCATTTTCTAACGGAGTTTTGAAACACCGTTGAAACTCATATCACCATAAGTTGGGAAAAACAAAAAGCAGGTAATGGAGATAACAGAGGAACATCAAAAATATCGTTAACTTCGATATTCTCTCAATTAGCCATCCAATTTGTAGGCGTTGATGGAGAGCTAATAGTTTGGGTTTCAGATTCCAAAGGATTTTCCGTCTTAATAAGTTTATTAACTTGTTCATTAACAAGTGATGGTGGTTGAATTTTTCTTCGTCTTTTCCTTGAATTGGAATTCACTACTGGTTCATCAATTTGTTTACCAGCTTCAAGAGGGAAATTCAAAATTGCCTTGCTTCCACGCATCTTAAAAGCTGAACGATCATAAGCTTTAGGAGCTTCAATAGCTGTTTCAAAAGTACCTAACCAAACTTTAGAATCTCCACGACTTGGATCTCTAATATCTGCTGCAGATTTCCCCCATGGTCTTCGTCTTACACCTCTGTATTTTCTCGTATCTGTCTGATTCTGTGGTTTCGTTACGGTTTGGGACGTTACCGTTTTTTGTTTTTCTTGTTCACAATTGAAATTGATCATCGTCGTCAAATTAGGTTTATTAACAGAAACCTGTAATAAAGGCTTTCGATCTTTAGTAACAACACTCGATTCAGAACTCGTATTTGATTCACGGATTTGAGGTTTGGTTTCGAATCGAAAGAAATCATCAAACATGGGACTCTTCTTATCTTCTTCGTCAAATGTTAAGTAATCGAGGAAATCGAAATCTGGTTTTGAAATCGATGACTGAGAGTACAATGATGATGATGATGATTGGAAACTATATGTAGTAGATATAGAAGAAGAAGAAGTTTCAGATTGAGAAATGGTAATTTCTGATGAAGTAGATGGACAACGTGGAGTCATATCATTGAGAAAGCTTTCCAGTGATGCGAAATCACCTAAGAGGTGTTGCCTGATAACATCAAGTGCTGAAGCTTCATCTTGTGTCGCCATTAGTAGAGATAGAGAGTTTTAGATAAAAGACTGAAACTGACAAAGAGATTTTTAGACTTAGATTGAATTGATGAAGTGAGAGTTGAGAGTGGAAGGAAAGAAGTGAAGACAAATGGATATTTAAATGAGCGAAATATGGTTGGGGCGTGGTCTTCAGAAAGTGGTCTTTTAGAGGAAACAAGGTAAGTTCCTTCCATGATCTCACCAAGAAGTAACCTTTTTCTTTTTTCACCTTTTCCAACAATTTTTAGATTTTGAGCAAATATTGATTTTATCTATTCCACGTCAGATTTTGCATTCAGCCGTTATGGTCCGTCCGTATCTAGTACACTGCCAAAGTGCACGAAGCACATGAATACAAAGGACGTTGCTTGTCGGCATTTCTTTATCAACATGATATTACTATGGTTTACAAAGGACGTTGCTTGTCGGCACATGAAATTAGTTGAAATTAAGGATGAGGTTTTGTTATTGGACGAAGTTCCCACAGTAGATATAAAGCGGTGGCGCCACCATATCAAATGCCAAATTAGCAAGTGTCTAATTCTTTTTTTTTAACAAGTACTTAAATTTTTGTTTTGCAAGGTAAGTGCAAAGAATCCATGGCGACATGTGACTTCCAAAAGGAGAAAAGAAAAATTATTATCCAAATCCGATTAAAATAATAAAGAAAATTGAATTAGAAACGTGGGTATTGATTTAGATATAGGTAAGAAACAAAAGAAGAAAGGCTATTATTGGGGCGTCACATTTCATCAGAGGGGCGTCACCTAATAGGACAAAAACGGGTCACCCGTAAGTAATTTCAAAAATCCCTTATCTCAAATAATTGTGTAATGATTAAACAATCCTTGTTTGGATTTAGTTTAATTAATTAAACCTAGCTACGTCCTAAATTACGCCTGGAAAATCAACTAAACCTAGGCGTAAAATTGGAATTACGCCTGGAAATCAACTGAACCTAGGCGTAAAATTGGAATTACGCACTGAAATCAACTAAACCTAGGCGTAAAATTGGAATTACGCTGAAATCAACTAAACCTAGCGTAAATTGGAATTACACGGAAATCAACTAAACCTAGACGTAAACGACATGCAAATCAAAGTTTACGCTTGAATTGAACTAAACCTAGGCGTAAGTTCTTCAAAAACTAAATTACGATTGAAAAATCTAGTACCGTACCCAGGCGTAACACTAGCAGAAAGTAAATAAAATCCTAATTTTACTTCGATTTCATTCGATTAAAGCACAAAAACGGGTACAAAAAGATGGGTTTGTTTGATTATTACCTTACATACACCATGGGTTGTTGTTGAGGAGTTTGAAAACATGATTCTTCAATTGATTGAATCGGTGGAATGAGTTGAGGTTGATTGAGTTGTTGATTACCATCACTAGGATCAGTTTGCTTCTTCCTCATCTATTTTTAGTAGTTTTAATTGAAGGGTAATTTTGACAAATTGCTATGGAATCAAAATATCCCTTAACCAGATTTTTGGTCACCAAATATCCAAGTAAAGCCCCTCTAATAGAGTGTGACGCCCCAATAATAGCCTTCCAAAAGAATGTCAAGTGGGACTGTGGGAGAGAATGATTGATATTAATATCAAGTGGGAGATGGTGTTAAAATTAGATGTCAAGTGGGAGTGGATACACATGAATATGTACCTAGAAATTTCTTAGATGAGTGATTGATGTCTTTTACTGGTGATAATGATGCTAATGTTTTCAACTTTTCGTCGTACTTACTTCAGCTCGTGTTTAGTGGTACAACGTTATCAGCAAACAAGAATCAGGTTAACTTGGATATTTAAAGTCAAAGTTTCAAAACCAGTTCACATCAAAGTTACTGTTTTACCGTTACATTTTTTGTTGCCGTTCCAGGGAGAAACTCTTGGCGACAAATGGTTCTATAATTCCTTTAAATGGCCAAGTGACCCTTTACGTAATCCATGTTTGAAAATCAAACATCTCAAGCCTATATCTTCATGGAAATGGACATGTCTTAGTTCTTAAAAAATACATGTAACCGATTTTTGTGACTCAAATTGTGTATGTGGTCAATTCTTAAGCACTTGTAATTTAGTAACAGCAATTGAGAATCTCAAATTTCTGTAATGAAACAAGTGACTTCGGAGCTCTCAAAGTCGGTTTCAGAATATCTTTTTTTTATCCTTTTCAATAATCTTCTGCGGTTTTTGCTTTTATAAAATTGTGATTGCTCACATGCTTAAAATGGTATTAAGTCTGAAGTTTTTCTGTCAAAGTCTTCCTTCGATCGTTGAAGCATTCTTGATACACTTTGATATTCACAAGTAATACTAGTATTCTACAATTAAAGTTGTATATAACCAAGATAATTTGGTTTCAAAGAGTTAACTGTTCACCTAGCAGGATACTCGAAACCAATCTACTAATAAGGCTTGCTAAAAGCCGGAACCGTATTTGGGGACTTCATTATCTGTTTACCTCATCAATACTTCTAATATGTGGAAACATTTACTGTCTGTATAGTATACAAACATCACTTTCCCAAGTGACTTTCAAAATATAATGTAAATGCATTGACAATTAACCAATATCCAAACTTTCGATGATTTCAAAATGCATTTGCAAATTCGGAGGCTGATCAGCAAAATATATCCTTTTCACTGCCTGTAGTTTCCCTTCAGTTTTCAGCTCTGCATCTTTGAGCAACTGAAATAGTTTTTCCATTTCATCCCGGATCCATGGCCGTCTGTTGTCACACCACCGCCTTGGAGTTCCATGAAGAACAAATCGAATTCCAGCAACTCCTACGAGCACCCGCTTAATAATTCTTTCAATCACTAAACTATCAGTAAGATACGCACCAGTAGAGTTTAAACCCACATCCACATAATGGAACTGAGAGATGCTATTTAAGAGCTCCTCTTTTGAATTCGGTATAATTTGATTTTCTCCATGGATTTCATAAGTACTTACTGCCCTTGAATTCTCTCGTTTTTTGGTTCCCATTTCCAGTGTTTCAAGTTTTGAGAACGCGAGTTCAGTAACCAATTGATTAAGTACAGTGCCACCCTTGCTAAAGCCAAAGATGATTGTTTTCGGTTGATTGAAACATGATGCATCATCGCCTAGAGTTGCAACATGTTCTTGTTTTCCTAAAATCTGTCTTTTGGCCTGTTCATGAACAAGAAAAAAATGTTTCATAAAAGATACAATTGAAGCTTGACATAAATCTCAACACCCAAATCTCAAGCATTCTTGCTTCAACAATCAAATGTGGATTATAGAGATTCTTTCCAACCCTTAGACCACTATGGAGACCTTCACCACCCCTTCACAGCCTATGCCATGTCAGTGTGAAGAGGGGACTGTCTGCTGCCGCTGTGAAGATGTGAAGGTTGAAGCGCTAAATGATTTAACGCTCCATGCGCTAAACCATTTAGATCTCCACTTTTAACCCCTGGATCCTCAAGGGTGGGCCGACCATAAAAAGCAACCAATGGATACAAAAGTGGGGAGCTAAATGGTTTAGCTCTAAAGTCATTTTTTGGAGGGCTAAACCATTTAGCACCCTACATGTGATAACAAGTGCATTCCACAAAAATGCAGAACTCAGTTGGGTAGTGCCTCTAGAGGCCACACTTTTCAGCTGTGAACTGGCCTGTGAAGAGCCAGCCATAGTGGATAAAAAGAGCGAACTTCAAGACCCAAATTACTGATTCACCTAAAGGGATATTCTACAATAATATGTAACAAAAAGAACATTTACTACCACAACCTCTCGACCATGTTTTACCACAAGCCGAGATTCTAAGTCCAAATAAATAAATTTAAGCTTTTGGATGAAAGTAAAGTACAAGATCAGAATTTTGTCAATCTTAAACCTGAGAGATTACTGATCAAAAAGAAGATGACATGAAATGATGACCGGATTGGGCAGTTGTACAAGCTTATTCTTTTTAATAAAGTCAAGAGAACCTAAGCAATGTTCATCTTAAAGAGACAAGAAGATGACCAAGCATGGTGATGCAACCTAATTCACCAGCTCCAACTAGTTAACCATTTGAAGCATAATCTCATTTAGGGATAATCCAATAACTATTTGAAGTATAATCTCATTTAGAGATAATCAAATAAATTGAGTCCAAAAACAATAAAATTATCAACTTAACCACATGGGTGACCAGATAAATAATCGAAAAATAGCTAGACATGATGTATGAGTATGACACTGTGATCTTATCAGCAAGAACTTAAAAACATACAAGTGATGCAATTTAATAATACCCAGAGAAACCTAAAGAGCAATACCTCTTGTAGAGCTCTCAATAAGAGAAGGCTGATCGACCCAAAAGATGGAAATCCACTTGGATCATAAGACTTAGGTTCTCCATAGGAATTAATAGACCCAAAGAATTCATTATAGACAGCAAAAGGACCATTAAAATTAGATGCTTCAATAACCCAAGCATTAACAGAGACACCCAATTTCGAAACAAGAATATCAGCAATGTTTTGCAAGTTGGAAAGTTTTTCAATTACTGCATTTCCAGTTCCTTGAATTTTGTCTCCATTGAAAAAGATCGCATTTGTAGTTGGCACCTACAATTTAAGAAGATATGATTGAAATTGAAATTTGGGTCTCGATTTAATCGACGAGTTAGAATCGACAAAATGAAATAGAGAGAGAAACAAACTTACAGTTAGGGTTTTGGAAGAGGATGAGAAGCAGAGAGAAACTGCAATCTTGAAGTAATATCTAGAATCAGGGTTTAAGGAAACCCTCAGAACACCATTCCAACGGTCCATTTCTCTCTTAGGGATTAACACCTAGAGCAAATGTAGTACACAGTTCTACTTTTGATTCTTTGAGTAATTTTTAATGCGTAGTTTATACTTGCTGCTGGCAAATAACCGATGACATCCCTCCATGACAACTTTTGAAGCCGAAAAGAAATTCTTACTTTTCCTTTTAGCTTTGAAATTAGAAGTTTGAACTACCCAAAATGACCTTGATCTTTCATAAGCAGGCGCAGCTGGCCTTTGGCTTCCACGCGTCATATATTCAATTAGTCACGCAACTATGTTGCACGGTGTCAAACCCACGACGCACCTGGCAGATTTATGGCACGAGTATAACCTGGCAACAACGTGATTCGGTGAATCAAGCTTCATCCACAATCATTTCAGTCTTATAGGTTTGCACCAATGCAAACATCATATACACATTTCTGCAACAGAAATCTTTCGGTCTTCTTTTTCTTCTCTTTTTTATCAAATGCTTACCATAAAACATTCAAACATTGCCAAACATTCACTAACACAATCAGCCAACCAAGAACACTTAGAACATGATACAATTAATCCATTTTATTACATCAAATGGAAGATATGCAAAACTTACCCACTTAGGGACTTACACAGACTTGTTCCTCTTGAACCAAGCCTTTACCTCACTAAAACTCTCTTAATTTAAGTCTCACAATCAACTCTGTAAGCCTACTGAATTTCTAATGTATCTATACTATTCATACAGTGGTTACAATGGTCAAAAAAACCGTGCACAACACTTGCACAGCATGGAACAACCATCTGTCCCATAAGGCAGTTCCATAACCTCCAATAATTGTGCCTACTGGCCAGTTTCTTCTCTAACTCGAGCCAGCTTTCTACACCTGTTCCAAAGAAGTTATGGATACTCCTTTTAGTTCACAAACACCATTGGCATGCTTACAAAGCCAATAACCAACTTATAACCGTCACTTGAGCCATAATGTGCAATCCTTGCTCATTACTGAACTTGGCCTTGAGTCAATACTCATCCAACATGGCACTGTAGTCGTCTTGGCATAAGCCAATGTACATCCAACATTGCTCTACAATCATCTCGGCCATTCGCGTAGCTCCTTATGGTTATTCATGCATCATATGCTTCACTTAGCCAACTTGCTCGACAATAGCAATGCCTACTCTTGCATTACTAGCTTGCTTGCACTGTCCAAACTTTGGCCAGCCTTGGACTAATGCGTAGGCCAACTCTTGGCGTATTCTACACTCTCGCGTCATCCTTGAGTTTGGGCCAACTCAATTACATGGATATGCCTCAATGCCAACATCGAATGTTGCATTTGTCATTTTGGCCTTGTCTTTCCTTCCTCGATGAAGCTTAATTGTGTCGGCCAATAAGCTTCATTACTTGACCACTGACTCTACAGTTTAACGCCATATTGGCGCTTTACTGGCCCTGCAAGGTCCTGCTATATTAGTGCTTCATGGTCTATGCAGTGTAGCCATCATGGTTGAACACTGACTAGGCCGGCTATGCTGTAATGTGGCACTATGGTGCTTAACTAGCCTTACCGGTTATACACGTACACTTCAAGAAAGAGGCGTAACCGTGTCGGATACACAAACGGATACGACATGGTTACGACACTTGACCGACACACGATGGACACGCCACATCACATGTCGCGTAAAAATCGATATTGGACACTTTCGGACATGCCATAAATGATTCATTTTTGTTTAGAAAATCAAAATAAATTAAATGTAACGCTAATTTATTCTCCTTTGTACTCAAATCCAAGCATTATTCATAAAAGGCTATCATTATTTCATTATTCTTACTTTTATTTAATTAGTAATCAAGCATTTTAAAAATAAAAATAATTATTTTGTTGAGTAGATTGTTGTGAAATCTCATCTTAATGGTGTGAGTAATACATATAATGTGTCCCCGTAACAAACTTTTTTGAAGTTCGGCGTGTCACTGTATCATGTCGTGTCGTAACTGTGTCCCATGTACGTGCAACATTGTCACACAGCCGTGTGTTTTTACCACCTCATTATTACGCTCTTCGGTGGTTCTCCGGGGACCGAACCTTTTGGTATCCAAAGGTATCCATGGGAGCAAGGGATATGTAATAAATGCTTTTACAATCATTCACTTTCAAATCGAAAGAAAGACTGACTCAAGAAGTGGGTTTTGGACTATGGGGAGGCTAATTCGCACACTAAGAGACACATGATCAGTTGCTTTCATGGAAAAGCCGAAGAGGCTGATCATCAGTCGCTGAAGGGGGTGAAAGTTACAGAAGTGGTTGATCATGTTCATATGCCTCCTCAACCCATTTTTAATTATTTTAATTTCTTTTTGTATCTCTATCTTCAAGATGTTGACTATGTGCCGTTGAACACAAGTTCCTTCCCAACCAGATGATTATGTGCCTTTTAGTTTCTATTATGACAGACTCCTTCATATGAAGAAGTGTATGAAAGATTTTATCTGAATGATGAGCATTCTCGTTCCATAATAACACCTAATTTTTTTTTTTTTAATCAAACTCTTTCACATTGAATATTTTCTTTCCATAACAAAGATGCTCTAATTATTTCCCGATTCTTCCATCTAAATGGATATTTCATTTTTACCAAAGTGGGATCATGATCTTCTTAACACTCCCTTCATGTTTGGTTCTATAACTGGTCAACTGATTAATATCAATCGATAATTTATTTCATCCACATTTCCATCACAAGCACCGCAAAATTATTTCAAGAATCCTTAAGGTTCCTCAAATTTCAAAGAAAAACAAATATATAAGCATCCCTCCACTCTTTGGCAAAAGCTATCAGACCAACTTTGGTAAGGAAGAGGTGAGATATGGGTCTGTATTTATAGAATTGAACGAGCCAACTGCCTCAACCACATTTGGTAGAGTTCAATTCCCAAATTAATGCTAGTAGTATCTTTAGTTGTTAATATGTTACATTTACAACTAAACGACTCTTAGAGTCTCTATATTACGTCGTCAGGTTGGACATATAGAACTGAACGACTTTAGAAGAAAACTTGGCATAATGGTGTATATATGTTAGTCCGGAGTCGTTAGTTTATATTGGGAGTCGTCAAATGATTTTAATGTGTCGGTAATTAACGTTTTAGCAGATTGACGACACTTGTGTAATGGTCATATTTCTGTCACAAAAGTCGTTAATTTGCAAAAGATTGGTTGACGATTCTATATGGTGTCGGCAACCTGCAAAAGATTGGTTGACGACACATGGGATCGAAAATATGATAAGTGAAGGGTCGTCATTTTTTGTTTATGTCCATGACGACCCTTTTTTGGAATATTTATGGTTGAACTAGTATTATTGAATTGAAAAAAAACATACATGTACTATGAAATAAAATATAAAGAAAATATATAAAATAGTTCAATACATTGCGCTAGAAAATGTATACGAGACTCATAATATTGGGCGAATTGCCAATCAACTTCCTCCAAGAGAGTGTAGCAGTCCTCGTGCAAAAACTCATGGTCGTACCTTAATTCGTATTGGGTCGGACCCAAAGAACACTGGAAAAACAATTATTTTAATAAGTTACTGTTGTTGAATAATCATAACAAAATTAATAATTTTTGATGAACGACATATTGATTCACAAACCTACTCTACTCATGCGGTATTCGTTTGGCATAGCGTCCTTACGAGCTTTCAATTCGTTTCTTAGCAATACGCAATCATTGTATAAATATGCGTACCTTTCCCTTATCTGCGGGAGCGTCCTCCTATAACGATTTCCGCTTAGTGCTTTAAAAACCTTAAACACCCGTTTCCACCAAGCATTGGTGTTTTGATCATTCCCAAGGTAAGGCCCTCTTGTTGGGTCTTCGTTACTGGTCACCCACTGCGCTTCCTCAATGTAGTGCTTTGTGAGAGTGGTGTGTGCTTTGACAATATCAACATCTTCTAGGTTATTGAACGGAGTTGGAGCCATTTTTAGTGTTTGAAAGTGATGGGTTATTGATTTAGGATGATTGAAAGTGATGGGTGAATAAGTTTGGAAGAGATAGGTCTCTATTTATAGCAAAAATGTACTCAGCGACTACTTTTTTTTGAATCAAACCGTTACTTTTTTTCAAAAAATAGCAATAACTTCTCCTAGGAATCAAACATATCTTTGATTTTGAAATTCCGCATTAACTGCATGTAGAGTCGGCATTGGTTATATATAACCTAACGACCCCTTACTATGTTTAGTAACTGCTCCTCAAAGTCAAACTTACCGTTTATTTGTTAATAGTCGTTTATATTATTTGTGAAGAGTCGTCATTTGGGCATATAAGAGCTGGACGACCCTCTGATGATGGTTTTGTGTTTTGTTTTTTGGTTGGTAGTACGACAAAGCTCCCAGCCAGTACCCGTATCTACATTGGGTCCGGATACCTCCAAACACTATATGACTGATTTGGTACGTTTACCTTTACCGAATCGATATATTTATATATTCAAATAATTTTATTAGTGATCACATGGTTGTCTAATGTAATTGTTTGCTCAATGTAGACATGGGAAACCAAGGATGACATTAAGGAATGGCTTATCCCTAAGGAAAAAGAGAAGATGTGTGTGGTTGTTCAAAGTAGACACGTCGATTGTAACAAGATGGAAATGGTATGCAAGAGAGCGGGTAAGAAGGGAGAAAGTCACAAAAGAAAGAATTACAAGTATGAGAAGAAGACGACTAGGGTTTACAGAACAAATTCGAAGAAGTGTGAATGCCCGTTCAGGATTGTTTTCAAAAGACGTCATGAAGCCGATATATTCCGATTGTATAGTATTCCGAATGGTCGTCACAACCATGATCCACCCACAAGTTTATATGGATACACTGCATATGCCCGGTTGAAACCACATCAGATGGATAAAATTAGGCAGATTAAGGGATTTAGACCACTTAAAATCCTAAATGTCATAAAGGCGGAAGATAAGGATAACTTGTCCACCATTTCCACAATCAACGCCGCCAAAGCAACGATTAAGAGAACCGAATGGAATGGTAGGTTGATTATGCAACAATCAGACTGGTTAGCGGAAACACTAAACTACGCCATGCAAACTAAGGTGGGTCCGGATGAGAAAGTGACTCATATTTTTCTTGCACATCCAAGGATGGTGGATTTGGCTCAGTGTTTTTACCAGGTTCTCTTCATAGATTGCACCTACAAGACAAACAAGTATAACATGCCGATGTTGAATGTGGTAAGCCATACTTCGGATAAAAATTCATTCACCATTGCATGGTGCTTTATGGAAAAAGAAGAAATAGAGGACTATGTTTGGGAGTAGGAACAAGTGAGCTTGATTTACCGTGGAGAAGAGATGCCGCAGGTTATATTTACGGATAGAGATTTTGCAATTATGAGTGTTGTTCGTCAAGTCTTTCCACTTGCTCAACAATTTCTTTGTACGTGGCACATCCAAACCAATCTTTTTTCTAATTGCAAGAATCAAATCCAAAAGATCCATACTAAGAAGGGTAATCAACGTTCTAAGGAGGAAAATGAGAGTTTAAGTAAACTTTCCAAAAAAGAGCGAGCGGAAGAGAAAAGGAAAGAAAAGGAAAAATACGATGAAGAAGGGGATCTATGGAAATTGTTTTGCGAAGATTGGGACTATTTGGCTCATTCGAAAACATAGGTTAAGTATTATGCTAACTTGCAGAAGTTTATTGATGTTTGGAGTACGGATCATAAGAAGGTTGTTGAGTATTGCCTGAATACATGGTTAAATCCTTGGAAGGAGAAGTTTGTTTCATGTACCAATAGATACAAGCACTTCAAAAATGAGTCTACAAGTCTTGCAGAGCAGTCTCACGGGCGTTTGAAAAAAAAATTGGATCAAAATAGGGCTGGGGTAGTTACGGTACAAGAAGCCATTCACGAGCACGCAGAGGATGACCTAAGAAAAATAGTCACTCAGATGGAGTTGAGTAAAGACCATTTTTTGATGCAACACATAAGGGACAAAGCTTTGTTACGGTTGGTAGCACACCAAGTATCATGGTGGGCAATTAACTATATGATGGATGAACTTATAGATTTTAGAGCTAAAACAGAGGCCGAAAAGCTGATGAAGACGAAGTGTAATTGTACAGCCGATATTTGGCTCGGCCTCTCCCTTGTAAACATAAACTTGGTGGGTACAAAGATTACTTTCCTCTTGAATATATCGATCCATTCTGGCAGCAACTTTCATTCATCCCAAAGCCCACGGGTTTAGCCGATGAAGAATTTGGAGACTTGGAGATTGGAAAGTACATCAACGAAAAATACCGAAAAATGAATTGTGCATGAAGGCACATTTTGGTTGCTAACTTGTGGCCGGACGCCCGTAAGAGCTTGGGGTTTGAAGAAGAGCCAATCAAACAAAAACCACCCGGAAGACCAACAACTAAAATGTCATTTAGAGAAACTGTTAAAAATGACAAGGGTTGCGATAGAGACCTATCACGTCATGAGCATGTCCAGGCGGAATATGAGGAGTACGAAAAGTCTTTCATTCTTAAGAAACGAGGTCGGTCAAAAAAACAAGAAAATGAGGATATGGATATTGTTGAGCATGCGATCGATACCCAACAAAGCCAAACTAGTGGTATGGTGACGATAAGAGGAATAAAGGGTAATCCTAAGACACCTAGGGATTCCCAAGGAAGACCACATCGTGTTGCTTACACTTTGTATAAAGAGTATACCGACCAACTTCCTTACGTCATCTTAGATCACCTTATATCCACCGACGACGTTGATGGGGATGGGAATTGTGGTTACCATGTTGCAACCGAACAATTAGGGCATTTTGAGCACGCCGACGAACTTAACCTCACCCAAATCGAATATGCAAGAACAAAAATGGCGTCTAAACTTGTCGACGACAAGCAACTCTATTTAACCATGATCATGCAAGGAGATTCAAAAGAGAAAGAATTGAAGTTCAAAGAGTTGGTATCTAATGTGAAATGGCGGAAGGGGTCGAAGAAGTCCGGTTATAAGTTTTGGATGCAAATGCCTTTTGGTGGTCAAATTTTAGCGGACACATTCACTTGTGTTGTGATTGTATTCAGCAAAGGCTTCCCGGGAGGCTCTTGTATGTACGTACCCTCAAGAACTAGGTGTGAGGCGGCGATAAAGAAAATAAGAATTGTAATGGCACATGTCAACGATAACCATTACATAGGTTTGATGATTTCCGAAGAATGTCCTCTACCACGGGTGTCCTATGGTGATTGGGGAGACTACACCAAGGAGTGGACAAACCAGTACGAGTATGGAATGAACATGTGGAATGGTTTGGAAGGAACACCAAGTACAATGCCTGAACACGTTGACATGTCCGACTAAATGTGGAAGGAGTTGTTCTTTTTTTGAAGCTTACTATTGTGAAGCATACTTTTGGAAGTACAATGCATGAATACTTGGATGTTTGTATTATCACGAATCCTTAACGAATATAATGTGTTTTATCTTGTGTTATCAACTTATCATTATAATTTTTTTTTTTTGAAATAGAGTCGTTTACATGTAACCAATTTAACCTAACGACTCTTACCATAGTTTTTTGAGGTCGTTAACAGTTTATTAATAAACTAACGATTCTATTAGACTATAATGAGGGTCTCCTGGATGTTTTGGAAATTAAGGGTCGTTATCGAGCATATTAACAAACGAACGACCCTAGTATCCCATTTATTACCTTCAAACCTAACGACTACGTACATATACCTTCAACGGCTCTTTTTGGAGAAACTGTTTCCCAAAAATATAGTCGTTGGGCTATTTTCTATATAAAGATTCAACCATTAACTGTTTAATAGAACTTAAAACAACCAAAGAATATCATTTTTGCAATGGCAAGTTCATCATCAACTACCAATTCCATTGAAAGCATACTTAGAAGATGCAAGCGACCAACAAAATCAATATTGGCAATGGAAGAAGAGATACGCAAAAGAAGCATGCGACCTACTAAAAAACCATACACTTTCACGCCATATCCTACGAAGGAAGAAGAAGATATGCACGAGGCCAAAAAACGAGCCGAAGAACAATCCCATCTCCGGGAAGTATTCAAGCAAGTCGAGGAAGAGACTGAATGGGTTAAAAATTATTACATCGTCAAAGATCTTCCCGAAGAACATCAACATGGGAGTATATTTTGGACTCAAGTTGGTTGGAGTCCTTTCACTAATTACAATAAGAAACTACGCTATGATTATCTACCGTCCCACATTCGTGATAGGACGATTCACGTTATAAGATTGTGCACCAAGTATAACGAGTTTCTCTCGAGGAACAAAGGGGATAGGCGTGCGGCCCAAGATGCATATACCAAATGGAGAGGAGAGCAGTTTTATCACATTGAAGCCGCAATGGTAGTTGCCTCTCGCACAAGGAAAAGGAATAATGACCGGTTGTCAGCCGACACAAATATAATTACACTTTCTTACTACTCAAAATATATAATGAAGCAAGGGCAAGAAAGGATCGATCCCACAGAGAGGCTTTCGTTGTTATAAAATTTCAGTTTCTAAAATAACCCAAGGTATGTTTGTTGTACTAAGCAAATAAAAGTAATTAAAAGCAAAGTAAGTAATTCGAGAAATCAATAAGGAGAAGATATTGGTCACGGGATAGTATCATTCACAAACATGTATTTAACACAATAACTAGAATTGATATTTTAATCTCAACTTTTATCAAAGACCCTAGAATACCTTGATCGCAAGTATATCCCGCAAATCTCCTCATGTCATCAACAAACACATTAAAAGATGCGAATATGAATTCTATCTAAAGGAACAACCTAACGTGTAAAAGCACTAATCAAGTTTAATTCCCTAGATGCATTAGGTTCTATGAAATCAGGCCAATCAAAGCAATCGAACGTGGAAAGCGCACTAATCCGATTTAACAAAGGTTATGGTTCACATATGATCATAAGAATATATCACTACAAACTATAATCATATTTATGCTACTTGCAATCCGGAATTATCACTTTTGCGTATAATAACCCTAATCTAGCAATAAAGATGAAAGCAAACTCAATCGATTCGCGACTCGACTAACAAGCATTCAAATCATGTAACAATATTAATGGTGAATCATAAACGATAATATGGAGACAAAACTAATTTATTGAATTAAAACCCATATTTGGAAATCCAACTTATTCCATAACCAATAATAAAACTCTAGCTCATATTCATGGAGTTCATAACAAGAAGAAAGAGAAGTCTCATGTTTCTAAACCCTAGAATAATGTATGAGTTCTCCCTAGTGAAGATATATCTAAGTTTGAGAAAGACTTTTCTATTTATATGTTTCTTCAATTCCAAAAAGATACTCTTTTCCAAATTTAGGTCTTCTCAATACCCATCTCCAAGTGGTCCACCAAGCCCATGTGTGAAAATAAGTCTCTGGAAATTTTGGGTCCAAAAGGGCTGTATCCGACTACCATAACTCGCAGCAACTCACTATCCTTCTCTGCAGTTCATACACTCACAATTCAAAGCAATAAATCTACCAATTCTTGAATTCTTGCGAAAACGCGCCCAAAAGCGCGACTCGTAGCTCATATGTCCGGCCGTCGACTCTTGCATCCGACTCAAACCCGCTTCGCGATTCACTGAAGCATTACGATCCCCACTCTCAGTTTCGAAATCCGACAACCGGAACTAGTTCCACCGGCTTGCCATTCTTGCGGCGTTTTCGCGCAATTTCTGCAATCTTGTTCTGGCACTGTCACTTCCCTGCACAGTTTTGGTTCCTAGCATTCATCTAACAATTCATTCACTATACCAGCGCAATTTCAGATGTCGCTACCACCTCCTTGCTTTGCCAACTACAGCACTGCCTCAAACTTACTGTGGTACCAACAACGCCATCTCAACTCCAATCCTTGCTCCAACCCTTCAGCACAACCAACTGAAACTGCACATTACAATTCCCTGTAATTTCACAGCACCATGACCATTTATCCCCAGCTGCACCTATCATTAATCTATAAGCATCAGTGCCATTTCAACACCAAGTTTGGTACCAGCATTTGCCGCAACTTCCATCCAACAATCCAAAGACCCTGGTCCTGCCATTCATCTCTGGCTCCAGTTGAGGCTCATCTCGACTTGCAGCTTCTCGACTCATTGATCCTGCCTATATTCCACAATCACCACTAAATCCAACATCTCAGCATCATCTAACCACTATCAATTTCAGTACCAGGCCTTGCTTAGAGACTCCAGTTGCAACTTCTGCTACACTCCCTTTGTAAACATCCACCAGAACCCATGACCTGCAATTTTATCCATATCTCAATCCGTTCTACATGGCTCAGTTCCATCTCCATACCTGCAACACAATCCCTTCAAGCACTTGCTTTAACTCCACTGCAATTTGCGCTCATTGCAATACCAGACCAAGCATCCCTTCATTCCGAAACTCCTCATTTTCTTCTCATGTTCCCCTCGCAACAATCACTGTTGCGCCGCATCTTCTCCAGCCCAAAACATAGGTATTGTGATCACCACCTTCACCTGCACACATTCACCACTGCAGCACCAGTTCATTTAGTCGACCCGCAATCACCGCCACATGAGTTCAGCTCCATTGATAGCATCGTCTCCATAGCTACCACGAATAGCGGCTCCGCAATAATCGAGAATCTGTCTCGTGCTCCAACTCCATAATTGCCAATGGCAGCAACCTTCACAGCAGACTGTCCATTCTTCTACCTTCCCGTCACTGCCAGCATCATTCTCTGCCAATCATCATCACTATAGGCATCAAATCAACTTCCCAAACCCTTTAATTCTTGGTCACAACAGACTAGGCTGTTCAGGCCTTTTCACAAATACTTCTCTTGCAGTTTTCTGGTGATGCAGAGATGAACTTGCTGTTGATTTTGAGACATTCTATCTCCTTCCCTGAAACATTCTAGCACAAACCCAACGTTCTCAAACATACACAGGCTCCAAATTCTGTAAAATCAAACCACTCGACCATAAAACTTAGTGACAAACAACCTCCTCCCTTTATGGCAGTGAAACAAGCTTTCTTGCTCATGTCACGGCTTGAATAAACCTTCTACGATTAGTTTAACTGGTTGAATCTTCAGTTCCGTCATGGCTTCTAATATTCCTTTTAACCCTTCGAGCACGAGCCTGGACTCATGGCTTGCCGGGCGTTGCTCCTTGGTATAGCGATAGAGAAGAACTAAAGCTATAGACCTGAATTGTCTTAAGAATGAGAAACACGACCTAATTCTGTAGTTTAGGTTGCAAATGTGAATAAGTAGCCCTTAGTAACTTGAGCGGGTGCCTATAACAGTTCTGTAGGTTCTCTAGTTTTCGACAACTTCTGCTTGCTTCGGATGCTTCAGCATTCTTCATACGATGTCGGATTGACTCCACTCTTCTGCCATTGGCTTCGTCTTTTCGTGCTCTTCGAGATGATGAGAAGAAATCTTGGATTTGAGCGAGTTCCACTTCCCTTTTTGCTCCAAATGACTCCATTGCACCTAATAAACTCAAAAGCACACATAAGATACATAATTTACAAGAAAACTCGCAAAGAAAGCATAAATACTAGATATAAAATTAGGTGTTTTACGACACCTATCAGATTCCCCCACACTTAGACTTTGCTAGTCCTCGAGCAAATCAAATAAAACAATTCTAAAATATACATACAACTCCGTGTCGTCGAGGCTACGGTCACTTTTAGCATAAATAACAAGCCTTTAAACCAATAGGTGTCCCTAGTGGACGAGTTATAGTCTCGTGAGGGTTTACTAGAGATATACCCACAAAACCTACTTTTCCAACTTACTAGTTCTCCGTAATGATAGTATCCAACGCGTTAAGAAGACATAGAGATTCTGCACACTAGTCACAAGAAGTTAGACACATAAATGAACACAATCTCATTCTTAAAAGTTGAGAGAGAGATAACCATCCCTTCTCGACAAAAATTCGGGTTCGGAGTGATCAAAAGTCTCGACTCTGCCTCACAAGAAAGGGTTTTATGATATTGCTCTCAATAAACAGCTTTTTATGGGTCACACATGTGTCCAGGTTGGAATGAAGAGAGAATCCTGCGACACGTTGAATGGTAGGAAGGCAAAACCCTCCGAATGTTTTGAAAACCCACATCTATTATATATTTTTGAAAACCCATTTTTCTGATGATCTCTTCGAAAGGAAATCAACAATTTAACGAAGGTGGGAATATGCTTACTTACCGTGTATCCGTTCGGCGTGCAGCTAGCACCACTCTCACAGCATCCATAGAAACGTCTTCGGTCTTCTATCGGTATCTTCATCTTCGTCTTCGGTCTTCAACTCTTGATGATAACTCTCGAACTTCGTAGAATCTTGACAATATGATTCTTTCCTCTAATTCCTTGTCGCTTGAAACTTCATTATAGATATTCCTTCTTTCCATTGTCTTTATTGAAAGATACAAAAATAAAAACAAACTATACAAACCCAAAATCTAATATTATTTTTTTTATTTTTTTTTTCTAATTTTTTTTTTCCTTCTTTTTTTTTAATTTTTTTTTAACATAAGAAATAAAACAAATACAAAATAAAAATAAAACAAAATAATAAAAACTATTAACAAACCTAAAAATTTTCTCTTGTCTTTTTTTTTTTTTTTTTTTTTTCACTTTTTTTTTTAATTTTCTTTTTTTTTTTTTTTTTTTTTTTTCGAGACAGGAGAAAGTAAAATACAAATAAAATAAAAACGTAAGTACAAAGGCCATGGTATAAGTACTTTACCGCTTGATTCTTCACAACTTATATGTCTTGATATCATAAACTTCTCGAACTCTCATCTTGATAATTTTCACTCTTTTTTGTATTGTTGCCTGTAAACCTTAAACATTTTCAACTTTCCTTCAAATTTGTGATGCTCCTCTTGTTGATGATGATGGTGTTTCTATGGACCTGTTGGTGTAGAGAGAGATAAGGTGGATGGTGCTAACTGCGAACAAGATTACAAGTGGTATGTAAGTTAGCAACTCGATGTCACCATCATGATTGATAAAAATAGCACTCAAGAGATCAAAATAGTGCTTCTATGGTGGGAGGTTGGGCAGCTCACCATTCTGCCCGGAATTAACGTACGGTGACACACACTCAAAAAGCACAAATTAGACAGGTACAAAGAATTGAAGGTCGGTGCCTCACATTATGTAACATGGGTAGTCTCCACTATAGGGGACCACTACTCTAATACCGAATTCAGTCTGCACCTTATTTGCCACTGGCATGGTTAAATCCAACTTTAACTCTCATACAAGTAAGAAACCCGATCATGTTCTCTGTCATCTCTAAGTTCAGTCACTATTATGAGATTCTCGATGTAATTTTAGCGACATGTATACTATGTGACTCTAAACTAACCACAAGTTGGAGTTTTATTCAAATATATACAAAAAAAATTGAAAATTTTGACTCAAAAAGGCTAAAAACTATATATGCAAAAGACTCCCCCACACTTAAACTTCACATTGTCCTCAATGTGTAAAACCGAAAATTCTGAATTCTGACGTAACAGCAGATAAAACGCAAAAACTGTACAAATTGGTAAGGAATTTGGAAAACCTCCATTTCACAAAAGTTGTTCATCTACGTGTTTTCTACAGAGTGTCAAAAGGGAACAGTGTTTCGATAAACGGTCTGACAGTTATGGTCTCTGGAATGAACTACGTACAATCTGAATTTTTCTGACGGAAAGGTATTCGTCCTAATTCTCTTCTAAGATAGATTCCGGACTCAATGAAATTAAACATGGGGATGCAAATATGATATGAAAACAATAAAAAACAAAAAAAATAAAAGGGACTAAAATACAAAACCTATGGGTTGCCTCCCATTTAGCGCTTGGTTTAAAGTCGTCAGCCCGACTCTTTTGTTATCGTCCATATACCAACAATCTGAAAAGTTGGGGATCCTTCCATGTAACCTGTTTTGCAAACACTAGATTCACACAAATATTAGTACAATAAAGCAAAAGTGAAGCTATGAACCGATAAAAGCTTCCCCCACACTTATTCTTGTCCACACTTGGAACTGTATAAAGAATATAGAAGTTGGGTACTTCCACGGTTTCTTGTTCCAAAACCTGCATAGTATGAGAATCAAGTATTTCTAATGGAGGATATCGCGAAACAAAGTCATTCAACAATATTCCCGAAGCACATACATTCAAACCAATAAGAGGTAAAGGAGAAGAAATAATAGGCAATGGGTTAGATAAACCTTGCACAATCTCTTGTATCACGGAATCCTCTTCATCCTTAAAAAACTCAAGTGAGTTATTCACCTCTTTCATATCATGGTCCTCTATCAAACCTTGCAACCATTCTTCGTCCGTTTCTGCCGTAACCAAAGTCTCGACATAAATATCATCATTACAATCATTTGCAAGCTCAATTGGGTCTTCCACAATATTGGTCATAACGGTCTCATTCTCAACATATTCCTCCTTATTGTTGTAAGGCACATACTCTTTTGCGGATCCAAATTTTATTATAAGAAACTTTTTTAGAACACTCGAAAATGCATCATCCTCAAGCTCCACCCTTTGAATAGGCTCTTGATCATTATTAAGATCAATGCTTGAGTAATCTATACAAGTGTCGACATATTCCTCTTCGTCCTCATCTTGATCCCAAAAAGACTCCTCGGAGATGTCACCATGAGTTGTTTCAAGCAATGTATCATAATCACCGTCACTATCATAGTCAACATAAGATTGGTCCTCGCTGAATTTAGTGTTGCTAATCTCTAACTCATCCTTTTGAATAGGTGAATGATCATTACTACGATCAAGAGTTGAGTTAACTACACAATTATCCACGAAAGTGCCCAAGGATTGGCCTTTTTCAACATTAGCATCAATCAAATATTCATCACAAACCATATGCTCATTAGAATTATCCATATCTTCCTTGCATTGATCAATGCCTCTTCGCAAGCTAGCAATACCTTCACGAAGTTCTTGGAGTTGCTCGTTTGTAGTCTCTTTTGCTTTTTTAAATTCCTCTTGTAAAAAGTTGGAAACTTTGTCTATAAAATTAGAGACTTTTTGTTCACGAGCATAAGAATCCTCCCATACTTGTGGTTGTTCACACACATACCCGCCATAAGGTTGTTGAGGAAAACCATAAGGTTCCATGGAATATTGGTCATAACCAATGAATTGGTTTTGATTATACCCATGGAATTGGTAGTTATCATATTGTTGAGGTTGTTGAAAACCGTATCCATCCATGTAGTATGCTCCTTCCATGAGAAACAAGCACCTGAAATAAAATTCTCAAACCAAGGTTAAAACCCATAAAATAAGAAAAATAAAACAAAAACTAAAAACAAAAATAAGAAACCAAAAACAAGTGACAACTGCTGCCTCCCCGGCAGCGGCGCCAAAATTTGACCGGTTGTCAGCCGACACAAATATAATTACACTTTCTTACTACTCAAAATATATAATGAAGCAAGGGCAAGAAAGGATCGATCCCACAGAGAGGCTTTCATTGTTATAAAATTTCAGTTTCTAAAATAACCCAAGGTATGTTTGTTGTATCTAAGCAAATAAAAGTAATTAAAAGCAAAGTAAGTAATTCGAGAAATCAATAAGGAGAAGATATTGGTCACGGGATAGTATCATTCACAAACATGTATTTAACACAATAACTAGAATTGATATTTTAATCTCAACTTTTATCAAAGACCCTAGAATACCTTGATCGCAAGTATATCCCGCAAATCTCCTCATGTCATCAACAAACACATTAAAAGATGCGAATATGAATTCTATCTAAAGGAACAACCTAACGTGTAAAAGCACTAATCAAGTTTAATTCCCTAGATGCATTAGGTTCTATGAAATCAGGCCAATCAAAGCAATCGAACGTGGAAAGCGCACTAATCCGATTGAACAAAGGTTATGGTTCACATATGATCATAAGAATATATCACTACAAACTATAATCATATTTATGCTACTTGCAATCCGGAATTATCACTTTTGCGTATAATAACCCTAATCTAGCAATAAAGATGAAAGCAAACTCAATCGATTCGCGACTCGACTAACAAGCATTCAAATCATGTAACAATATTAATGGTGAATCATAAACGATAATATGGAGACAAAACTAATTTATTGAATTAAAACCCATATTTGGAAATCCAACTTATTCCATAACCAATAATAAAACTCTAGCTCATATTCATGGAGTTCATAACAAGAAGAAAGAGAAGTCTCACGTTTCTAAACCCTAGAATAATGTACGAGTTCTCCCTAGTGAAGATATATCTAAGTTTGAGAAAGACTTTTCTATTTATATGTTTCTTCAATTCCAAAAAGATACTCTTTTCCAAATTTAGGTCTTCTCAATACCCATCTCCAAGTGGTCCACCAAGCCCATGTGTGAAAATAAGTCTCTGGAAATTTTGGGTCCAAAAGGGTCACCGGATTGCTGACGTCATCACCGTAATCCGGTTACCGGTCGCCGGAATCCGGTCATCGGAAAACTGACTCCGACCACATGAACCTGTATCCGACTACCATAACTCGCAGAAACTCACTATCCTTCTCTGCAGTTCATACACTCACAATTCAAAGCAATAAATCTACCAATTCTTGAATTCTTGCGAAAACGCGCCCAAAAGCGCGACTCGTAGCTCATATGTCCGGCCGTCGACTCTTGCATCCGAATCAAACCCGCTTCGCGATTCACTGAAGCATTACGATCCCCACTCTCAGTTCCGAAATCCGACAACCGGAACTAGTTCCACCGGCTTGCCATTCTTGCTGCGTTTTCGCGCAATTTCTGCAATCTTGTTCTGGCACTGTCACTTCCCTGCACAGTTTTGGTTCCTAGCATTCATCTAACAATTCATTCACTATACCAGCGCAATTTCAGATGTCGCTACCACCTCCTTGCTTTGCCAACTACAACACTGCCTCAAACTTACTGTGGTACCAACAACGCCATCTCAACTCCAATCCTTGCTCCAACCCTTCAGCACAACCAACTGAAACTGCACATTACAATTCCCTGTAATTTCACAGCACCATGACCATTTATCCCCAGCTGCACCTATCATTAATCTATAAGCATCAGTGCCATTTCAACACCAAGTCTGGTACCAGCATTTGCCGCAACTTCCATCCAACAATCCAAAGACCCCGGGTCCCGCCATTCATCTCGGCTCCAGTTGAGGCTCATCTCGACTTGCAGCTTCTCGACTCATTGATCCTGCCTATATTCCACAATCACCACTAAATCCAACATCTCAGCATCATCTAACCACTATCAATTTCAGTACCAGGCCTTGCTTAGAGACTCCAGTTGCAACTTCTGCTACACTCCCTTTGTAAACATCCACCAAAACCCATGACCTGCAATTTTATCCATATCTCAATCCGTTCTACATGGCTCAGTTCCATCTCCATACCTGCAACACAATCCCTTCAAGCACTTGCTTTAACTCCAGCTGCAATTTGCAGCTCATTGCAATACCAGACCAAGCATCCCTTCATTCTGAAACTCCTCATTTTCTTCTCATGTTCCCCTGCAACAATCACCTATTGCGTTGCATCTTCTCCAGCCCAAAACATAGGTATTGTGATCACCACCTTCAGCTGCACACATTCACTGCAGCACCAGTTCATTTAGCTGACCTGCAATCACTGCCACACAGGTTCAGCTCCATTGATAGCATCGACTCCATAGCTACGACGAATAGCAGCTCTGTCAATAATCGAGAATCTGTCTCGTGCTCCAACTCCATAATTGCCAATGGCAGCAACCTTTCATGACAGATCGTTTGTCCATTCTTCTACCTTCCCGTCATTGCCACAAAGATCATTCTCTCGCCAATCATCATCACTATAGGCATCAAATCAACTTCCCAAACCCTTTAATTCTTGGTCACAATAGACTAGGCTGTTCGGGCCTTTTCACAAATACTTCTCTTGCAGTTTTCTGGTGATGCAGAGATGAACTTGCTGTTGATTTTGAGACATTCTATCTCCTTCCCTGAAACATTCTAGCACAAACCCAACGTTCTCAAACATACACAGGCTCCAAATTCTGTAAAATCAAACCACTCGACCATAAAACTTAGTGACAGCAACCTCCTCCCTTTATGGCAGTGAAACAAGCTTTCTTGCTCATGTCACGGCTTGAATAAACCTTCTACGATTAGTTTAACTGGTTGAATCTTCAGTTCCGTCATGGCTTCTAATATTCCTTTTAACCCTTCGAGCACGAGCCCGGACTCATGGCTTGCCGGGCGTTGCTCCTTGGTATAGCGATAGAGAAGAACTAAAGCTATAGACCTGAATTGTCTTATGAATGAGAAACACGACCTAATTCTGTAGTTTAGGTTGCAAATGTGAATAAGTAGCCCTTAGTAACTTGAGCGGGTGCCTATAACAGTTCTGTAGGTTCTCTAGTTTTCGACAACTTCTGCTTGCTTCAGATGCTTCTAGATTCTTCATACGATGTCGGATTGACTCCACTCTTCTGCCATTGGCTTCGTCTTTTCGTGCTCTTCGAGATGATGAGAAGAAATCTTGGATTTGAGCGAGTTCCACTTCCCTTTTTGCTCCAAATGACTCCATTGCACCTAATAAACTCAAAAGCACACATAAGATACATAATTTACAAGAAAACTCGCAAAGAAAGCATAAATACTAGATATAAAATTAGGTGTTTTACGACACCTATCAAATAACATATAATGAGTTGAAAAAATGGAATTTATTTAGATCAACTGTAATGTAGCATAAGAATTTATTCCTAGATGTATCAAATTCCAACTCATCTGCAATGTAACTTTGATATTAAGTTATTTCCCGGATGATAAACATCCATTTTTCGTGGCAACTTATAAGTTTTTGAAAAGGGATCGGCAATATAAGTAAAGCTAAAATTGACGACCTTTAAGATAATATTTGACGACCCTTTACTTTTTCTTTTTTTCATTGACGAGCCTTCAACAAATTTAGACAGAGGAGGTAGATAGTTTTAGAAAAAAAGTCGTCTATTTGATAAATGGGTTGTCAGGAAAAAATCGTTACCTATTTATATAAATACTAACGACTATTTAATAACCTCATACAGGAAGGAGTCAAGTTAATCGAGTGGTGAGTCGTTGGTCTGCAAAACATTTCTTGACGACTCTAACACTCACTATATTTCCCCAGGTTTTGAGTCGTTGATCTGCAAAACACCTGTTGCCGACTCTAATATATATTTTTAAAGTCGTTGATCTACAAAAAATATGTTGCCGACTCCAAGAACAAGTTGACATATTTTTCAGATTTTCACATCAGTTTAAACATAAACTTTTAACACATAAACTTTTAAACTTCATGCTAAATTGTTAGAAAACCCAATTAACACAAGATAACGATAGTACGAACTACAGAAAATAGTTGTATCTAATAAAGACATAACTTAAAGTCGACAATACTGAAAGACATAAGTTCTAGATGTTAAACCATACACTGAAAAATTCTAGACATAAGTTCTCCTCACCCAATACTACCACCTCGACCTCGACCTCTCTGACTTCCCTGACTTGATGATGTCCAACTTTTCTTTGAAGGACCCTGTTCAGGACTGCCCTTTGGAGAACCACCTTCTTCTCCACTAGCTTGATCATCACCATCTTCGTTTCCTTCACCCTTTTCAGCACGTGCTTGTCTTAGTTGGGCAGTTGTTCTCCTTGTCCTCTTACATTGCTTTGCCAGATCAGGAAACATTTTCTTCGCTTGTGGATTTTCAATGTGTTGGCAGTAGTCATCGTAAATACGACTTTCCGCAGGTTCTATCACTTATCCCTGTAGATGGGGAAAAACGATTCGCTGGTTTTTACAGAATTGAGGAGATGATCGCGCGGAGGAGACTCCTTGAACCGAGCAAATTGCTTAACCTCACACAGATGCACTGCAAGAAGGGAGTGCTTTGAATTCGAGAGATTAATCTGTAGTACTCCGACCTAAACCAAGACAATGGCCATTCCAGAGTAAATTCGGTCACAAGAGAGGATGGGTCGGTCTGTAGGAGGGAAGCTGAGAAATGTGTGAGATCAATGGTGATCGAAGATTGTAGGTGTGTTGTGTATTCTGAAAATGAGATAAGTTTTGAATGATTGAATTTGCTCTGTTGAGAGTTGGATTGTTAATCTCGTGTTGTCTGTTTGACGTGATATTATCCTTGTTTCAATCATGATTCAGAGATTTATTTATCTGGAATTGAAAACACCATGATCTCATGAAGTGTGAAAGTTGATGGAATCAAAGAATAGGGAAGTGGAAATCCTGTTAAAACCAGTTGCTCAACGTGCGGAGACTTGGTTGATTTTCCATCCACTACTTTGTTAACTCCTTCAACTGATTACACGACTTGCTCACATTATCATCGTGTGTATGAACACACGTGCCGTAGACCGCCAGATCAAAACCCTAGTTAATATCCCCCCATGTAACACGATTGATGTCTCGTGTGCTTGTGGAGTCTGCAATGCGGACGTGTATTTAGTTAGTCGATTCTTTGACTTCATGACTTCATGGGACGATGAGTCCTTGTTTTGTTGAGTCGAACGTGATTTGGAAATGTTCTGAGACTCATGAATTGAACATGTATGTTGAGACAGAGATATAATGCGTGAATAAGCTAACATGAGCAAATATTGCTCATTCAATGAATTGTTGAATATTGATAGTTGAACCAGTATTCCTTGGTTTGAGCAAATATTGCTCATCTGAGCAAATGTTGCTCATTCGATGAATTATTGGTAGCATGACCAAATAAGATACTGGCAATTGAACCGAGTATGATAAATAAAATGTTGATCACGGGATCAACGTAAAATTATTAGCGTTTGAATCTGGAATTATGAACCTTGGACTCAAAACCCTAATTTGATCAATTGATGATTAACTGATGGTTTATTGAAAAACCACGAAGCGAAGGAGGGACCGGCTACATGGTATTATGGATCAACCATGTAGCTCCCAGATGCTCACGTGAGCAAATATCAAGGTCTCCTGAAGACCAGTTGATTTGATGAAAGGATGATTAAATGCTGGTTTAATCATTTATTAAAATAATGCTCGTCTGAAACTTAGGTAATAAAACCTAATTAATTATGAAGATATGAGGGACCGACCAAAGGGTCATGAAACCGGCCCTGGGTATTCACGGGATCGAATATTGATTGTCTTATGAAGTTCCAAGTTGTTTGGAAGAGTTTTGGACCTAATACGTGCAATTGCGCAAATTAGGTCAAAATTGTCAAAATACATTGGACCGGCCTCTTGCAAGCCAAAGAGAGAACCCTGGTCGGTCAAGGTAACATGCTCACGTCACCAAAGTATTCGTATCTCAGTTATGAGAATTTTGATATTTTCTGGTGTGCGTTTGAGCAACATTTTGAGAAAATATGGAGAAATCAGGGATTTTTGCTGAGACCGTAAAAACTTCATGAGATGAAGGAAAAATAATAAAATAATGAAGGAATCATAAATTATGGGGCCGGCTATGGCCAAGGCATGGCCGGCCGGCCAAGGGGCCGGTCCCATGGTATTTTTCCTAATTTTATTATGTTTTCATGATTTTAGGGAAATATTATAAAACCAAGGAGTTTGTTAAAACCAAGGAGTTTTGTTGAAATCAAGGAGTTTCCATGAGATGAGGAAAACATAAAAAATAATAATAATAAAATAAGGGACGTGTGGGACCGGCTTGGGCATGGTTGGCGGCTAGAGCCCGGTCCCGTGAGTTTTCCCTAATTTTATGTATTATTTCATGATTTGAAGGAATTTTCATAATTTGAAGGAAACATCATGAAATCAAGGAATTTCATGGGATTAAGGAAACATGAAAAATATAATAATAATAAAATTAGACGTGTTGGGCCAGCTAGGGCATGACCGGCCGGCTATGGCTCGGTCCCACGGGTTTCCCTAATTTTATATTATTTTTCATGGGATCAAGGAAATATCATGAGATTAAGGAGTTTTCATGAAATTAGGGAAATAATAATAAAATATTGAGGATTCATGAGGTGTGGGACCGGCCATGATTAGGGCATAGCCGGCCAGCTAGCAGACACGGTCCTGTGACACCTTTCCCAATTTTATATTATTTCCTTGATACGAAGGAAACACCATAAAACTGAGGAGTTTCCTTAAAACAAAGGATATTTGTTCAAATGAAAGGATTTTCATGAGATCAAGGTAAATAATAAAAATATGATAAAATATAGAATTTGGGCGTGGGACTGGTCACGGCATGGTCGGCCAGCCAGGTGAGCTGAGTCCCCTAGCGCCTTGATTAATATTTTATTATTTATTATTTTCTTCCTATTTTGCATAGGTTCATCGTCTCGTCGTATTCTGAAATACTCATTCGTGTGTTCAGGTGCTCGTTAGTGCATTATTGTTAAATACACCTGCACCGTTTTGATCGGGGCTAACTCAAAGGTAGCTCAGATGCCCGTGTATTCAATATTTATTACTAACCCATGGAATTCTGCTGGGAAAAACCATAAATTGAAGTAACGAAATATTATGAAAATATTGAATATTTTCCAGGGATTCAGTTAATGAATCTATTGATTTTGAGAATAATTAATTAATGGCTCTATACTAGTATGATCGTCTAGGAGCATTAATTATTCAGGAATCTAGTGTTATGAGCTTGTTGAAGCGTCATATTTCTTTCATATAGTCAGGGAAAACATTGTTACATCCTGAAGACGTTATTGCTATATACTAGCAGGTAAGATGTCTAGGAGCCGTCTAATGTTTTGATTCTATGTAGAAGTAGTTACTGAAATTGATCTGTATTCATGAGATATGCCGTTGCCTCAGCTGAGAGACTACATATCCATATATACTCTGAGAGATAATATTCTCAGTCAGAGATTCTTGTGGCATGAGCTTTCATGCTTTCGATAAAGACATGAGCCTCAATATTTGTCGATTCTTTGGATCAGGAATACTTATAATTATGGGTTTATGATTTTAGCCTTTGTCGAAAATCCTCCATCTACATTAAGTCCCCTGCTTAGTGAGGGACAATCATGTTCCTCGATCAAGACTTTGAATGGTGATTTTTCGGTCACAAAAAAATATAAGCAATTGAACTTAGTCATTAGATAAGACCTTACCGGATTTTTGATAGTACGAGCAAACCACGACTTGAATGAAGATTCCAGTGGCATGATAGAGCATCGTTTAATGAGCATAAATTGGTGTTGAACCTCTGATTTTGATGACTGGACCTTGGTCGTTTTAGGATTCACGGGCCGGGCCCAATAGGGAAATCCTTATAGAATTAGGTTTTGGAAATAAAACTTGATATAAAAGGAGTAATTCCTTTTTTTTTTTTTTACTTCACCTTCACAACCGACCACCACCTTTATCCTCCCATCATCCTCACGTTCGAGCACATGAGAGAGCAGGAGAATTTTTCCGCCGGAGCTGTTGCTGATCGCCGACACCATCCGACCACCGTCCGACCATATTCCGGCCGGCGCCGACAGGTACGTAATTTTTTTTTTTTTTTTTTTTTTTAGAAATTTGCTGAGTTCATGAGTTGTTCATGCTTTGATCATGTTTAAATTATACATATGTGTATATATGAGTGTGAGTTTTGTTGAAAACCCTTATTTTAGAAAACGTACGTTCGTTTCATCGTTAGTTTGAGAACCCATTAATAATCCCGGACCTAGTAGAGATTTTTTTATGTATAGACCTGTGTCTAGTGATAAAATTTTTGTTTATGAGCTTTCATGAAGACCAAAACTTTACCTTGAAAAGATGTGATCTTTCACAGAACCGAAATAAACCCTCGTTTCAAAGAAAGACGATCGGACGAAGGAAAATAGTTTTTTTTTTTATTATTTATAAAGTCATGGCCTGTTCATGAATTTTATTTAGTGAGCCTCGCTCACGTCAAAAGATTTTATTTACGTGGGTAAATCACGCTTTGTTTATGTCTATAAATATATGTATTAAAATCAAAACTTGAGTTTTGTGCAGTCGTTAGAAGTAAACCATAATTTATGATGAAATAATATTTCAATTTTCGTAATTCCATGATGAATGTTCATGCAGTGGAAATATTCATGATTCTATGAAAAATCTGAGTTTCTTGCTCGTCTTTTATAGGTTCGAAGAAGCGAGCAAGTTTTGAAGTGTTTAACTCTTACGTTGTGATCACTATTGTTAGTGGAATCGTAAAAAAGGTAAGAGTTAAGGATTACCATTTTGTGGAATTGACATATGCCCATCTATAACTCTGTGCCTCTGGTTTCAGATAATGGTGTCTTCCAGCAGCGATTATTCTTCCAGCTCTTCCGAGGAGGATTCAAGGATTTCTGAGGCTAAAGCTCGTGCAAGCATAGATCGTGCTTTATTGGAAAATAGCAGGTCTCTTGATAAACTGAAAGCTGATCGTGAAGAGCTCTTGAAGAGGAAAGAAAATGAGGACATACTTGCTGAGTATCGAAAGAAAAGGCGTAGAATTGAGTGGAAAAGACAAAGAGCCGAGGAAAGACTTCGATCCCGTCCTTATGGTGTGGCCTCAGATTCAGATGCTGAGGATGAAGAAGAAGAGATCGTATGGGATTCTACAACAAGCAAGGATAGGTCATACCCTCCACACAGGGAGATTGAACGACAGGTTAGGGCTGATCTACAAGCTGAACGTGACGATGAAGATCTACAGGATGCGATAGAGGGTGATGACGAAGAAGAAGAATTTTCTGACTCGGACAGTGACTCCGAGAAAGAGTCTGAAGAGGATCCTTCAGATGATGAGAAGGATGATGATGATGATGAAGACGGCGATGCAGATGAATCTGACTAGTCTTGCTCGTGATCTTATTTAAACATTTGAATGTTTTTTTTTTTATCCTCGTAGTAGACGTTTCTTTGATGATCTGAACAATTTTCTTCTGGATTAGGATTTTTCTTTCGAATGAGAAACCCTTTTGTGAATGTTGATTCTTCCCAAATTGAATGGAATGGACCAATTGATCGGTTGTCAATCCGTCAAAAATAATTTCACTTTCTTACTCACTAAATTTAAATGAAGTATAAAGTAAGGAAGAGTTCGTATCCACAGAGAGGCAATTTTTGTTATGCGATTTTCAGTTTCTAAAGTAACCAAGGGGGGATGTTTGTTGTTTAAGCGAAATACTAAAGTAAAAATAAAATAGAGCAAAGAAAATAGTTGGAATAATCAATAAGGAGAAGATATTGGTCACGGGATAGTATCATTCACAAACATGTATTTTCATCAATGATTAGAATTGGTATTTTAATCTCTCATCTACTAATAGTCCTAGGATACCTTGATCGCAAGAATAACCCGCTAATTCCCTGATTTCATCACAACCACATTAAAAGATGCATATGTGAATTCTTCCTAGAAAGCAACCTAAAGTGTAAAAGCACAATTAGATTTAACTCCCTAAAAGCAATAAGTTCTATGGAATAAGACTAATCAATGCAAACGAATGTGTAAAAGCACTAAACGTTTTAACAAAAGTTATGATTCACTTGTGACTAGTAGGATATATCACTACAAGCACTACCCACAATTATGCTACTTAGAATCGGGATAAACAACTTTTTCGTATTGAAAACCCTAATATAGCTCTAGAGATGAATGTAAATCGGATTGATTAGGACTCAACCAAACAAACTATCAAATCATGTAACACTATTAATTGTGAACCACAAACAATAAAATATTGAGACAAAACTAATTCATTGAATCATATAACATATTGAGAAATCAACTTTTATCCCATAACCAATAATATGTTTAGCTACTCATAGCTATGGAGTTCATCATAATAATAATAATTGAAAAGAAGAAGATGAACAAAAGCAAACCCTAGAAGCGTAAACAAAACCGGCTCTCCAAAGTTCCAAGAAAAATATATGATATCAAACGTTGTAGAATTCTTCTTTTTATAGCTTTTCCTCTCTTCCAAAACTAGGTCAAGTCCCAAAGGTCCAATAGATAGAAGTCCACCAAGCCCATGTGTGAGAAAAACCCATGTAAAAACTCTGCCCAAAAACGGTCGCCGGAAAGCTGGTATTATGGCCAGAAATTGGCCGGAATCCGGCACCGGAAAGCGTCTCAGGTGACCGGCAAAGTCCGCCCGGTCACCGGGTTAGCTCTGTCGGGTCAACTCAGTCCAGATCACTGAGTCAAATCAGGTCAAGGTGAGTCAGGGAAAATTACCGAGTCAGATGACTCAACTCAGGAGTCAGACCTGATTCAGTCAACTCAGCTGAGTTGATGCTTGCCTTCTAGGCCATTGCACTATCCTTATCTGTGATGAACAATCCTTGTGCTTCACCATCTCAGTCACAGCCATGCTGGCCCTTTACTAATCCTCTACTGCTCCAGATTAACTTCACCTCTTCTTTTCTCAGCAATAACAACAACATCTCATTCTCTGTTGCTCTAAACTTCAAATTCAGTAGCAGCTGCAATCAACCATTAATCCATTTGCCTCTGCCGAGCCATAGCTTCCTTTTCATTTCAGCAACCAAACCACAATGGCACCAGACCAACACTTGACCTGAACCCATACTCTACTTTACAACAGCATCCTTGCATCATCTGAGCTGCAATTGCATCTCAATCCTTGCTTCCCTGCCAATGCCTTACTGCAACTACTTGCATTAGCAGCTGCAAATTGAACTCAAACTCAACAGCAGCAACCACTTGCACCTGAGACTTGCAATCTCCTAGCCTGCCAGAGCCTTTCATTTCAGCTCAGGATCACCTGTCTCAGTCAAATCCACAACTCATATTATTATTTGTCACAGCAGCATCCTGCAATATTTCACTCAAGCTGCACTTCTACTCTACAACTCCATTTTGAAATCAGACTCAAACCCCATCTCTTAAATTTCACAAATCTGCAGCTACACCACCTGAAACTTGAGCTCCAACTATCAACAGCGCCACTGCATCATTCTTGCACTTTGCTTGAGTCATTCTCCATTTCGATCCACAAACTGCAATTTCTCATTCATGGCAACACACAATACCCCGCGAACTCCATTCCAGCACTGTTGACTGCATCTTCTGTAGCTTACAACCACCAACAAAACCCATCGACAGTTCATTCGCACCATGACCAGTGCTCAATTCAGATCCTTGTTCTTCCTTGTAATGTCCCCAGGCATTTGATGTAACTTTAACTCCATCAGAACCCATTTCCATTTTGGCTCGAAGCAACAACACCATCAGTAACAGTGCCAAACCCCAAATACAGTCCATAAAAATCTCAGAGCACACAACAGCACCACCAGTTTGCAGTTCATATCATACTCTCACTACACCTGGAATACCCATTCTGCAGCTCCCTACAATACCAGCTCATTCTTCTGTAGCTCCAATCACCATTCCATATTAGCACCAATTGAACCTTGCCTTAACTGCAGCTATCTGTAGCTTTGCCTTATAACCAATCTCAGCTGTTTCTTGTGCACCACCAAGCCCACTGACAACTCCATCTGACCAACAAACATTTCACATCTCAGACCCTGATTTCACCTTCCATTTGTTCTTGGCCATTTGAGCTGCATCCAGTTCACAGTTCACAGACCAACATCTCAGTAACAGCTTCAGGTCCACACACTTCTTTCTTTACTAATGGAAAACACAGCCTTCAATTTCTCAGATTCCTTCTTCTAGATCTTATGCTGCTGCAACCCACAACACATCCCATGAATATCAACACTAACTCTTGATTTTTTTCAAACCCAAATTCTACATCTCAATCTCCAGTTGCTTCAATCGATTCACCAACAGAAACCCATCTCTGATTTCTTCTTCATTGTCGAATTTCAAATCCCCCATTTCAAACCCTAGATGTCATTAGAAACACCCATCTCTAACTTGTTCTTCTTGATTGATTCTTCAGTCTCAAATCCCATTTTCTGTGTTCATCATCTCTCTCAACAGCAGACTCATACCCTCCATCATATCTTCTTCTTGATTCCTCTTGAATTTCAACATCTCCTCACTGATTTCTCTCAATTGACAGACCCATGCTTCAAACCCTAGTTTCGATTTCTGATTCTTCTCTGAGACTATAAGCATCAAATCCTTGAAGATCGACCATTGCCGCAATGATTTCTCGATTCTCTGTCCAATTCCATATAAACCTCATCATTCTTCTCTTACCACGACCTTATCTACGAATAATGAGAAGAGAAATATTTCTCTTGTTTTAAGGGCTAGGTAATGATAGGAAATGCTATGGGCACCCAACAAATCAATAATGCCACCAGAATAAGCAGGTGGCTACCCCTTATCCTTCACTGCGCTCCCAATATCATCCGCCCATGAAATGACGATTTTCTCCTTCTTGTTTACTTTGGACAATTTCTTCTTATTTTGCTCCAATGACTCCAAAACACCTATAAACTCAAAAGAAAAGATAAAATACATAATTTACAAGAAAACTCGCAAAGAAAGCATAAATACTAGATATAAAATTAGGTGTTTTACGACACCTATCAGATTCCCCCACACTTAGACTTTGCTAGTCCTCGAGCAAATCAAACAAAACAATTCCAAAAGATACATACAACTCCGTGTCGTCGAGGCTACGGTCACTTTTAGCATAAATAACAAGCCTTTAAACCCCTAGGTGTCCCTAGTGGACGAGTTATAGTCTCGTGAGGGTTTACTAGAGATATACCCACAAAACCTATTCTTCAAGCTTACTAGTTCTCCGTAATGATAGCATCCAACGCGCTAAGAAGACATAGAAATTCTGCACACTAGTCATAAGAAGTTAGACACATAAATGAACACAATCTCATCCTTAAAAGTTGAGAGAGAAATAACCATCCCTTCTCGACAAAAATTCGGGTTCGGAGTGATCAAAAGTCTCGACTCTGCCTCACAAGAAAGGGTTTTATGAAGTTGCTCTCAATAATAAACAGCTTTTTATGGGTCACACATGTGTCCAGGTAGGAATGAAGAGAGAAACCTGTGACACGTTGAATGGTAGGAAGGTAAAAACCCTCCGAAGTATTTTGAAAACCCACATCTTTTATCATTTTTGAAAACCCATTTTTCTGACGATCTCTTCGAAAGGAAATCAACCACTTAACGAAGGTGGGAATATGCTTACTTACCTTGTATCCGTTCGGCGTGCAGCTAGCACCACTCTCACATCATCCATAGAAACGTCTTCGGTCTTCTATCGGTGTCTTCATCTTCGTCTTCGGTCTTCAACTCTTGATGATAACTCTTGAACTTCGTAGAATCTCGACAATATGATTCTTTCCTCTAATTCTTGTTGCTTGAAACTCATTATAGATATTCCTTCTTCCCTTGGCTTTATTGGAAGAATACAAAACTAAAAACGAACTATACAAACCCAAAATATATATATATATTTTTTTTTCTCTTTTTTTTTTTTTTTTTTTGAAATAAGAAATAAAACAAATACAGAATAAAAATAAAACAAAATAATAAAAACTATTAACAAACCTAAAAATTTTCTTGTCTTTTTTTTTTTTTTTTTTTTTTTTTTTTTTTTTTTTTGAATCAAGAGAAAGTAAAATACAAAATTCTTGATGATAACTCTTGAACTTCGTAGAATCTCGACAATATGATTCTTTCCTCTAATTCTTGTTGCTTGAAACTCATTATAGATATTCCTTCTTCCCTTGGCTTTATTGGAAGAATACAAAACTAAAAACGAACTATACAAACCCAAAATATATATATATATTTTTTTTTCTCTTTTTTTTTTTTTTTTTTGAAATAAGAAATAAAACAAATAAAAAATAAAAATAAAACAAAATAATAAAAACTATTAACAAACCTAAAAATTTTCTCTTGTCTTTTTTTTTTTTTTTTTTTTTTGAATCAAGAGAAAGTAAAATACAAATAAAATAAAAACGTAAGTACAAAGGCCATGGTGTAAGTACTTTACCGCTTGATTCTTCACAACTTATATGTCTTGATAACTTGGGTAGTCTCCACTATAGGGAATCACTGCTCTAATACCGAATTTCAGTCTGCACCTTATTTGCCACTGGCATGGTTAAATCCAACTTTAACACTCATACAATTAAGAAACCCGATCATGTTCTCTGTCATCTCTAAGTTCAGTCACTATTATGAGATTATCGATGTAATCTTAGCGACATGTATACTATGTGACTCTAAACTAACCATAAGTTGGAGTTTTCTTATTCACTAGTTCACATAAAAGTTGAAAAATTTGCAAAAATTTACAACGCAAACCACTCCCCCACACTTAAACTTTACATTGTCCTCAATGTAATTGAATCGTCCAAAGCAAGTCAAGGTGGGAAATTCGAACAAGAAATCAGAAAAAATAAAAAAAAGACAAGAAAAACTAAAAACAAGACAAGAAATAAATACAAGACAAGAAATACTCATCCTTTGGGTTGCCTCCCAATTAGCGTTTGGTTTAAAGTCGTCAGCCCGACTATCTCCTTGCTTTCTATGACTCCTCCAGAGGGAGTACATCCACAAAGTTAACTCCTTCCACCACTTCGGAAGTGAAATTCTCATAATATGGTTTCAACCGGTGCCCATTAACTTTAAGTTCTTTCCCTGTAGCTATGCTACGAATTTCCAATGCACCATGAGAAAACACATTAGTAACAATAAAAGGTCCGATCCATCGTGACCTTAATTTACCCGGAAATAAATGCAAGCGAGAATTAAACAAAAGCACTTTCTACCCTATGCAAAATTGTTTTCTAGAAATCATGTTATCATGAAATGCCTTTGTCTTTTCCTTATAAATGCGCGAGCTTTCAAATGCATCATTGCGAAGCTCCTCTAGCTCTTGGAGTTGTAACTTCCTTTGCTTTCCAGCCCCATCCATCTCCATGTTGCATTGTTTAATAGCCCAAAATGCCTTATGCTCAATTTCAACGGGGTAAATGACAAGGTTTACCATACACAAGCCTAAAAGGAGACATCCCAATAGGTGTTTTATATGTGGTTCTATACGCCCACAAAGCATCATTAAGTCGCATGCTCCAATCTTTCCTTGTTGGGTTCACCGTCTTTTCTAGAATGGATTTCACCTCCCGGTTAGACACCTCGGATTGTCCATTGGTTTGGGGATAATAAGGTGTTGCAATCTTGTGCGACACATTGTACTTCATCAACAAGCTTTGCAAAATCCTGTTTTTGAAGTGAGAACCCCCATCGCTAATTATGGCTCTTGGAATTCCAAACCTTGCAAAAATATGAGCTTGCACAAAATCTGAAACCACTTTAGAATCATTAGTTGGGGTGGCTTTAGCTTCCACCCATTTCGAGACATAATCAACCGCAAGTAAGATATAAAAATTCCCATGGGAGTTGACAAAAGGCCCCATAAAATCAATACCCCATACATCAAAAACTTCAATAAATTGAATATAAGTTTGTGGCATTTGATTTCGGGCACCTAGATTGCCGGTTCTTTGGCACCTATCACAAGTTGTACAAAATATATGTGCATCCTTAAACAAAGTTGGCCAATAAAAACCACTTTCAAGTACCTTGTGAGCGGTTCTCTTACTCCCAAAATGTCCTCCGCAAGCATAAGAGTGACAAAAAGACAAGATAAAATTAAATTCAGATTCGGGAACACACCTTCGTATTACTTGGTCACTACCATGTTTCCACAAGTATGGATCATCCCATATGTATTGGTTTCCCAACTTCTTAAGTTTGTCCCTCTCAGCACGAGACAAGTTCTTTGGGATTTGTTTAGAAACTAAGTAATTGACAATATCGACATACCATGGTTCTCCAAAGGCAATTGAGAATAGTTGCTCATCCGGGAAACTTTCACGCAATGGGATAGTCTCCTTATCTACAGCAAGTCGGCTCAAGTGATCCGCAACGGTGTTCTCAATCCCTTTCTTATCTTTGATTTCAATATCAAACTCTTGCAAGAGTAAAATCCACCGTATGAGCCTCGGTTTCGCCTCTTTCTTTGTAAGCAAGTATCTAAGTGATGCATGATCAGAAAAGACAACAACTTTTGTACCAATTAGATAAGAGCGAAACTTTTCTAAAGCAAAAACAATGGCTAATAACTCTTTTTCAGTGGTTGTGTAGTTTTGTTGGGCCTCATTTAACGTTCTAGAAGCATAATAAATAGCATGAGGAAGCTTCCCCACACGTTGCCCAAGCACCGCACCAACCGCATAGTCACTTGCATCATACATGAGCTCAAAAGGCTTGCTCCAATCCGGTGGTTTAATGATAGGGGCTGAAATCAAAAGTTCTTTCAAACGATTGAATGCCGCCATACATTTTTCATCAAAGTTAAAAACCACATCTTTTTGCAATAAGTTACAAAGTGGTGATGCTATCTTGGAAAATTCCTTGATGAATCTACGGTAGAAACCTGCATGAACAAGAAAAGAACGTATCTCCCTCACCGTAGTGGGAGGGGTTAGAGCACGAATAAGGTCTATCTTAGATTTATCGACTTCCAAGCCTTTAGAAGATATTATATGGCCTAAAACAATGCCATGAGTTACCATGAAATGGCACTTCTCCCAATTTAGCACAAGATTTGTTTCAACACATCGTTCAAGGATTAGAGACAAATTGTTCAAGCAAAGGTCAAATGAATCACCAAAGACACTAAAGTCATCCATGAACACTTCGATTATGTTTTCAACATATTCCGAAAAGATACTTACCATACACCTTTGAAAAGTAGCTGGAGCATTGCATAAGCCAAAAGGCATCCTTCTATAAGCAAAAGTACCGAAAGGACAAGTGAAAGTGGTTTTCTCTTGGTCCTCCGGCGCTATCACAATCTGATTATAACCTGAATAGCCATCAAGAAAGCAATAATAAGAGTGTCCAGCTAAACGTTCAAGCATTTGATCAATAAAAGGTAAAGGAAAGTGATCTTTTCTAGTAGTGTCATTCAATTTTCTATAATCAATACAAACCCTCCAACCGGTTTGCACACGAGTTGGGACAAGTTCATTCTTATCATTCTCCACCACTGTCACACCTGATTTCTTTGGTACTACTTGTACCGGGCTTACCCATTTGCTATCGGATATGGGGTAGATAACACCCACTTCCAAAAGCTTGAGTATTTCCTTTTTCACAACTTCCATCATGGGAGGATTCAAACGACGTTGCGCTTCCCTAGTAGGCTTTGCATCATCCTCCAAACGAATTTTGTGCATACAAACGGCAGGGCTTATACCCTTGATATCGGCGATTGTCCATCCTATGGCCGTCTTGTACTTCCTTAGCAACCTTAGAAGTTTTTGCTCCTGTAAATCATTAAGCTCATTAGAAATAATCACAGGTAACTCTTCATTATCATCCAAGTACAAGTACTTAAGGTGGTCGGGAAGAGGTTTCAATTCTAACTTTGGAGATTTAACAATTGAAGGTACAAGCTTTTCATCACTGCATGGTAAAGAAATAAAAGAGATATTATGAGTTTCCGGGCATCCTTGTAGTGAATTAAGATCACCAAGGGCTTCCTTGACTTCATTACCACACTCTACACCATTATCCATGGATGTAGTTAACACGGTTTCCAAAGCATCATCACCGTTTAATTCAAACATTTGTTGTGCCAATGTATCCATAACATCAATGGAGAAACAAGAATGGACATCACTAGGATATCTCATCATCTCGAAAATGTTGAAACGTATTGTTTCTCCATCAAACTCCATAGTTAACGTTCCCTTATCCACATCAATTATGGTTTTCGCCGTTTTCATGAAGGGACGCCCAAGTAGCAATGGAAGAGACGAGTCCGGTGAACCTTCATCCATCTCTAACACACAAAAGTCAGCTGGAAATACAAGTTGATTAACCTGCACAAGAACATCCTCAACAATACCCATTGGGTAGACATTAGAGCGATCGACTAATTGCAATACAATTTCAGCCTTTTTGAGAGGACCAAGATCAAGTGAATTATACATTGACGCAGGCATAACATTAACGGATGCACCTAAATCCAACATAGCTTTGTTAAATGTTGTGTTACCAATTGTGACGGGAATGTCAAAACTACCGGGATCCTTGCACTTAAGTGGGAGTTTGTGCTGTAAGATTGCCGAAGCATTCTCCCCCACACTTAAGTGGGAGTTTGAGCCTTTGTTTGTTGGTACACAAGTCCTTCAACACCTTTGCATACTTTGGAACTTGCTTGATAGCATCAATGAGTGGTATGTTCACATGGATCTTTTTAAGAACGTCTAAAATCTCCTTTTCGAGTTCCGCCTTCTTAGAACTTGCAAATCTGCGAGGAAAAGGTAAAGGAGGAACATAAGTAGAAAACAGGAGTTTTAGAGTTAGGAATAGGTACCTCAGAAGTTTGGGGAGAATCCTCATTCTTCTCCTCCAAAACAGGTTCCTTTGGTGTTTCCACCTTGCCCGAATCAGTAACTTCGGGTTGCACAAGTTGTGTATCACTTCTCAACGTAATAGCATTGACACCCTCTTTTGGGTTAATAGGTTGAGAAGGGAGTTTCCCACTATTTTGTGCCTTCAATTGGTTCAACTCAATAGCCATGGAGCCCATTTGTGTTTGCAACTCCTTGATAGCACTCTTAGTTTCTTGTTGACTCTCTTTGAACATGGTAGAAATACCTTGCATCATTGTTTGAAGCTTTGAATCAATATCGGAACCTTGATTTTGCATTGATTGTTGTGCTTGTGGTTCTTTGAAATTGTTGTCTCGGCTGGAATTGTTGTTGTTGAGGTTGAAATCCACTTGAAAAGTTGAAGGTAGGTTGTTGAACCGCTCCTTGCTTGTTGGCATAGCTAAAATTGGGGTGATCTCTCCATCCTGGATTGTAAGTGTTTGAGTAGGGATCATACCGTCTTTGTTGATTTGGAAAGATCGCATTAGCTTGCTCGTCCTCATAAGTTTGAGAGGAACTTGGTATCACCGCGGCTGCAACTTGTTGCATCATTGCCGACATGTTACCCATTTGTTGACGAAGTTCTTCCACCTCGCTCACTTCATTCACCCTTCTTAGAATCACATCCGAACCACGACTCAAGAATTGTTGTGAGTTCGCCGCCATGTTTTCAATCAACTCTCTAGCTTGTGCCACCGTCTTGCTAACTAGTGCACCACCACTCGCAGCGTCAATAAGATTCCTATCACTTGATTGGAGTCATTCATAGAAGTATTGGATGATCATAGCGTCACTGAATTGGTGGTGAGGGCAGCTTGCAACCAATCTCTTGTATCGTTCCCAACATTCATATAGTGATTCTCCCACATTTTGCTTCATCCCACAAATCTCCTTGCGAATTTGAGTAGCCTTGGATGCAGGAAAATATCTCTCCAAAAAGAGTTTCTTCAACCCATTCCATGTTGTGACACTTAGGGAGGTAAATAGTATAACCAATCCTTAGCACTATCCATCAAAGAGAAACGGAAAACTTTCAACATTGCACCATCCGCCTCTACATCCGCTGGAAGCATGGCCATGACAATGGTGTGGAAGTCCATAAGATATTTGTTTGGATCTTCATTCACCATGCCATGGAATTTTGGTAATTCTCTAAGCAACCCCGGCTTTATCTCAAAAGTAGAGTTCGTTTGAATACACCCCTGTTGTGTATCAAGCCTATGAGAAGCTAAGTCCTTGAGTGAACGATTTGCATCACCCATTGCTTCTTCTTCTTCAACTTGTGGTTCGTCTACGATTGGAACCTCTTGTTCTCCTTCTATTTGTACTTCTCCTTCCACTTTTAACTCTAGATTTTCTGTTGTGTCTTGACTTGGTTGGAGTATTGTGCCTCTTCGAGTAGCTATCCCGCACCTTGGATAATTCCAATCTTTAGAAGCCAGGGATTAGGTACCTGAAAACAATTCTCCCAAACAAGTGAGAAACAAGACAAGAACCGAAAAGCAAAGATAAAAGCGAAATTGTAAAAAGAAACTAAAAACTTAATAACAAGCCGTATGTCTCCCCAGCAAGTGGCGCCAAAATTTGATCGGTTGTCAATCCGTCAAAAATAATTTCACTTTCTTACTCACTAAATTTAAATGAAGTATAAAGTAAGGAAGAGTTCGTATCCTGAGAGAGGCAATTGTTGTTATGCGATTTTCAGTTTCTAAAGTAACCAAGGGGGGGATGTTTGTTGTTTAAGCGAAATACTAAAGTAAAAATAAAATAGAGCAAAGCAAATAGTTGGAATAATCAATAAGGAGAAGATATTGGTCACGGGATAGTATCATTCACAAACATGTATTTTCATCAATGATTAGAATTGGTATTTTAATCTCTCATCTACTAATAGTCCTAGGATACCTTGATCGCAAGAATAACCCGCTAATTCCCTGATTTCATCACAACCACATTAAAAGATGCATATGTGAATTCTTCCTAGAAAGCAACCTAAAGTGTAAAAGCACAATTAGATTTAACTCCCTAAAAGCAATAAGTTCTATGGAATAAGACTAATCAATGCAAACGAATGTGTAAAAGCACTAAACGTTTTAACAAAAGTTATGATTCACTTGTGACTAGTAGGATATATCACTACAAGCACTACCCACAATTATGCTACTTAGAATCAGGGATAAATAACTTTTTCGTATTGAAAACCCTAATATAGCTCTAGAGATGAATGTAAATCGGATTGATTAGGACTCAACCAAACAAACTATCAAATCATGTAACACTATTAATTGTGAACCACAAACAATAAAATATTGAGACAAAACTAATTCATTGAATCATATAACATATTGAGAAATCAACTTTTATCCCATAACCAATAATATGTTTAGCTACTCATAGCTATGGAGTTCATCATAATAATAATAATTGAAAAGAAGAAGATGAACAAAAGCAAACCCTAGAAGCGTAAACAAAACCTGCTCTCCAAAGTTCCAAGAAAAATATATGATATCAAACGTTGTAGAATTCTTCTTTTTATAGCTTTTCCTCTCTTCCAAAACTAGGTCAAGTCCCAAAGGTCCAATAGATAGAAGTCCACCAAGCCCATGTGTGAGAAAAACCCATGTAAAAACTCTGCCCAAAAACGGTCGCCGGAAAGCTGGTATTATGGCCGGAAATTGGCCGGAATCCGGCACTGGAAAGCGTCTCAGGTGATCGGCAAAGTCCGCCCGGTCACCGGGTTAGCTCTGTCGGGTCAACTCGGTCAACTCAGTCCAGATCACTGAGTCAAATCAGGTCAAGGTGAGTCAGGGAAAATTACCGAGTCAGATGACTCAACTCAGGAGTTAGACCTGATTCAGTCAACTCAGCTGAGTTGATGCTTGCCTTCTAGGCCATTGCACTATCCTTATCTGTGATGCATAATCCTTGTGCTTCACCATCTCAGTCACAGCCATGCTGGCCCTTTACTAATCCTCTACTTCTCCAGATTAACTTCACCTCTTCTTTTCTCAGCAATAACAACAGCATCTCATTATCTGTTGCTCTAAACTTCAACTTCAGTAGCAGCTGCAATCAACCATTAATCCATTTGCCTCTGCCGAGCCATAGCTTCCTTTTCATTTCAGCAACCAAACCACAATGGCACCAGACCAACACTTGACCTGAACCCATACTCTGCTTTACAACAGCATCCTTGAATCATCTGAGCTGCAATTGCATCTCAATCCTTGCTTCCCTGCCAATGCCTTACTGCAACTACTTGCATTAGCAAAACTGCAACTTGAACTCAAACTCAACAGCAGCAACCACTTGCACCCGAGACTTGCAATCTCCTAGCCTGCCAGAGCCTTCCATTTCAGCTCAGGATCACCTGTCTCAGTCAAATCCACAACTCATATTATTATTTGTCACAGCAGCATCCTGCAATATTTCACTCAAGCTGCACTTCCGCTCTTCAACTCCATTTTGAAATCAGACTCAAACCCCATCTCTTAAATTTCACAAATCTGCAGCTACACCACCTGAAACTTGAGCTCCAACTATCAACAGTGCCACTGCATCATTCTTGCACTGCTTGAGTCATTCTCCATTTCAGTCACAGCTACAATTTCTCATTAATGGTAACACACAATACCCTGCGAACTCCATTCCAGCACTGTTGACTACATCTTCTGTAGCTTACAACCACCAACAAAACCCATCAACAGTTCATTCGCACCATGACCCCAGGCATTTGAGCATCTTTTGTGCTCAATTCAGATCCTTATTCTTCCTTGTAATGTCCCCAGGAATTTGATGTAACTTTAACTCCATCAGAACCCATTGCCATTTTGGCTCGAAGCAACAACACCATCAGTAACAGTGCCAAACCCCAAATACAGTCCATAAAAATCTCAGAGCACACAACAGCACCACCAGTTTGCAGTTCATATCATACTCTCACTACACCTGGAATACCCATTCTGCAGCTCCCTGCAATACCAGCTCATTCTTCTGTAGCTCCAATCACCATTCCATCTTAGCACCAATTGAACCTTGCCTTAACTGCAGCTATCTGTAGCTTTGCCTTATAACCAATCTCAGCTGTTTCTTGTGCACCACCAAGCCCACTGACAACTCCATCTGACCAACAAATATTTCACATCTCAGCCCCTGATTTCACCTTCCATTTGTTCTTGGCCATTTGAGCTGCATCCAGTTCACAGTTCACAGACCAACATCTCAGTAACAGCTTCAGGTCCACACACTTCTTTCTTTACTAATGGAAAACACAGCCTTCAATTTCTCAGATTCCTTCTTCTAGATCTTATGTTGCTGCAACCCACAACATATCCCATGAATATCAACACTAACTCTTGATTTTTGTTCAAACCCAAATTCTACATCTCAATCTCCAGTTGCTTCAATCGATTCACCAACAGAAACCCATCTCTGATTTCTTCTTCATTGTCGAATTTCAAATCCCCCATTTCAAACCCTAGATGTCATCAGAAGCACCTATTTCTAACTTGTTCTTCTTGATTGATTCTTCAGTCTCAAATCCCATTTTCTGTGTTCATCATCTCTCTTAACAGCAGACTCATACCCTCCATCATATCTTCTTCTTGATTCCTCTTGAATTTCAACATCTCCTCACTGATTTCTCTCAATTGACAGACCCATGCTTCAAACCCTAGTTTCGATTTCTGATTCTTCTCTGAGACTATAAGCATCAAATCCTTGAAGATCGACCATTGCCGCAACAGATTTCTCTGATTCTCTGTCCAATTCCATATAAACCTCATTTGTTCTTCTCTTACCAGCAGCCTTATCTCTGAATAATGAGAAGAGAAATATTTCTCTTGTTTTAAGGGCTAGGTAATGATAGGAAATGCTATGGGCACCCAGCAAATCAATAATGCCACCAGAATAAGCAGGTGGCTACCCCTTATCCTTCACTGCGCTCCCAATATCATCCGCCCATGAAATGACGACTTTGTCCTTCTTGTTTACTTTGGACAATTTCTTCTTATTTTGATCCAATGACTCCAAAACACCTATAAACTCAAAAGAAAAGATAAAATACATAATTTACAAGAAAACTCGCAAATAAAGCATAAATACTAGATATAAAATTAGGTGTTTTACGACACCTATCACCAATGTCCATGCCCCAAAATTCATCACGATCATTTTCGACTTGCCTTGGTGATTTCCATTTGCGAAAATATTAAGATAAGTTACGTGAGAAAAACACGTATCACACGTAAATCCGTGTAGACCGTGCGCAGCTTCCGTCAATCCCGTCAGTCCCCGGTTATTTTTCTCTGCATCTTCAGTATTGATCTTACTTGAATCTTAGGGTTTCAGTAAAATCCGCAACTGAATTTGACTATCTGCAGAAGATAAGTATCCACTGTATCTTGTATATATCCCCAGGACTTAGGGTTTAGCATTTGCGCAAATATTTCTTCTAATCCTGAGTCAGTTTCTGCGGAGGAAATCTTGATTATCATACATTTTCGTCGCTATGTCCAGCAGTAGCATTTATTCTCGGAATGAACCTCAGTCGAAGCATGAAGTAGAAGCGTCCGTCTCAGTAAGTTATGTATTTTCTTTCATCTCCATTTGATCAGAGTTATTGATCACAGGAAAATAATTTGTTGCAGGATAATCAGAAGAATCCGTCTTCTTCTCATAATTCAAGACCTAAGCGGACTGTTAGAGCCCCCGTTCGATATAAATCAACTCATGCTGAAGTCGGCGCATCCGTGAGTAATTCCATGATTTTCGAGTGGTGTATTACTCGATGGTTTTATCCAATCTTCATATGAAATTAAGATTTTTTTACTGCAGGTTGATGTGTATGTTGTTATTGATGCCGGAAAGAGGAGGAATGGAAAGTCTGCGACCGATGATGATGACGTCGACGAAAGTTCTATTAACTCCGTGAAGGCCGGAACTGGAACTTACTACCTAACGGCTGGACTCCCGTTTGAGACTCCCATGATCAATAATTTCCCGGGCAATGAAATAGTTGGCGGCTTCGTGGTTCCCAAATGTCATGCGTCTTTGTATACCAAGATTTGGAGACGATATGGTCACATTGCCACTACTGAGGTGTGGAGAGACTTTTTTCCGACCCTCCTGACTACAGTCGCTGGGGTTCTACCAATTATTGAAGAGATGATGGAGACGAATCTGTAAGATGTTAAGAATCGTGACCTTCACAGATGGGATGGCATGATATCGAACTGTGAGACCTTGAGGTTCAATGTAAGTTGGCTTCGCCGTCGTCTTGAGATGATCAAGGTTGACAGGGCAGCGGCCGCTGCTGAAGCAATTTCCACCACAACTGCTTTTCTAGAAGAGGAGAAGGCACTTGCCTTGGAGTCGGCGAGAGTTGAGAAAGTTGTCCAAGATTTGAAGGTGAAGACCAGGAACTTTCAAAAGAAGCTTGACATGGTTGTTTTTAAGAATTACTCTTTGTTGGATGGTTTACTCTGAGTGAGTATTTATGATTGTTGTTTTTTGAGTAGGTTCAGGCTTTTCTTAGGTGGAATAACTGATCATGTTATGAGGAAATTTTGTTCATTTATGAAATGTTTAATGAACAAAGGAGAATTATGCACGCTCTTTGGAGGAATATAAATTACATTCTGAAAAATGCTTTGAAATGATGAAATGGTGAAAAGATAATTATTTTCCATGGATCAGGCGTAATATGCTGTGAGCCATTTACCATTGATTATATTTCCTTCCACTCCTCCATCAATCTTTAAGATTTTGTAATATCCATTTGGATACTGCTTTGATAACTACATATGGTCCTTCCCATTTCGGAGAGAACTTGTGAGCGGACATGTCTTGTTGAATATGCTTTGCAGTCTTTAATACCAGATCTCCTACTTGAAATGTTCGAGGTCTTACCATTTTGTTGTAGGCTCTGGCGATTCTTTGTTTGTAGGCTTCTACATATTTTTCCACCTTAGCTCGCTTCGACTCGAGCATGTCTAGTTCAGCAACTCTTGAGTTGGACACTTCGGCCTCATCCCATCATATTCCACTGGATGTTGCAATCCGTGCTGAAGGAATTTTGATTTCTGCCGGCAGTATGGCGTCGGACCCATAGACAAGAGAATATGGTGAAGTCCCGATCGAACTCCTTGGCGCGGTTCGATAAGCCCATAAATCCATAGGTAACTGTCCATGCCAAGTTCGAGGATTATCATGGACTGTTCAGCTGAGAATCCGGATCAAAGTTTTGTTGGTACTCTCTGCTTGTCCGTTTCCTTGGGGATAATATGGCGTGGAGAAAACTTGTTTGATGCCGTATTCCTCGAGCAATTCTGTCACGAGCTTGTTGGCAAAAGGAGTCCCATTATCAGTGACAATGTGTTTGGGAACACCGAATCTGCATATTATGTATTCTTTGATGAAGGCTGCAATCGTGACTCCGGTGGTGCTTCGAAGAGGAATATCTTCAACCTATTTGGTAAAATATTCGGTTGCAGTGATGATGTATTCATGCTGCTTCGAAGATGCTGGATTGATTTTCCCGATGATATCCAGTCCCCAGCTATAGAAAGCCCATGGAATATTCACATAATTCAATGGAAGACAAGGAGTGTGAATGAGGTTACCATGGACATGGCATTGATGACACCTTTGAACGTGTGCAGTTGCATCGTCTTCCATGGTTGGCCAATAATATTTCTCATGAATCTGGAGAAATAATTTCATTTTTCCTTGATGTTCTCCATCATGCATCTCTTTTAAAATCATTGGGATTTCATGCTCGGTTAAGTATCTCAGCAAGTTTCCACCAAAGCTTTTGCGGTATGAGATTCCATCAAGATAGACAAATCTCTTAGCCCTTTGAATGAGTTTGATGGTTTCTTTCTTTTCTGACGGTAATTCATTGTCCCAGAGATATTTGATATAAGGTTCCCTCCAGTACCCAGTGTGATGGGCTGTCAGAACTTCTAAGTGATGAGGAGGCGTCTGACAATTGGGACATGACTTTTGCAGAATTCTTGATTGAGCTTTCATGGAAGGCCAATAGTATCCCATTCTTTGAAGCTTTCTGTAGAGTGTTACCACCGATGTAATACGTCCGCATGTTTCTTCATGTATGCGCTTGAGTTGTTCGTCCGCTTCGTCATTTCCAAGGCATCGTGATAATGACCCATCAGAGTTTCGATAGTATAACGCTCCATGAAGTAAGAGATAATTCTGTAATTCCTTGAGACTGACTTTCCCTTCTGAAAGAGAACTGCTCAATTCATGAATAATAGGTGCTCGCCAATCATTAGCTTGAATGTCTTCGACTTGAGCGAGCCATGTGGATGAAACAACGCGCCTTGTACAGTGATTGTTTTCTCTGCTCCTTCAAATTGCAGCTTAGAAGCGAGAGTTTCCAGGCAGTCAGCATGCCTATTGTTGATTCGTCCAGTATGGAAAATCGTTGCATCAGTGAAGTAGGTTAAAACCCGTTGAGCTTCAGTCCTGAATGGAGCAAGTGTGATTTCTTTAAGGGAGTATGTTCCATTCATTTGATTGACCAATAGTTTTGAATATCCCCTTATCTCGAGGTGCATTGCTCCTGCTTGCTTGGCTAGGGACAATCCTAGTAAGAAGGCTTCGTATTCTGCTAAATTGTTGGTGCAGTGGAAATCCAGCTTGAATGAATGTGAGAAGACTTCGCCGGATGGAGAGACTAACACTATGCGTGCTCCTCCAGTGTCGTTCCTAGGGGTGGCAGAACCATCAAAGTATAAAAGCCACGTCTCTTCTTTAATAGCTAGGATATCTGGAAACTCACCAGGCACATCTTCATGTAACATTGTTGCATCCTCTCCTGAAAAAGCAGCGAGCAAGTCTGCAAATGCTTGGCCTTTGATTGCTTTAGAAGGTGTACACGCTATGTCAAATTCTGACATTTGGAGTAGCCATTTTGCTGGTCTTCCTATCAAGGCTGGCTTCGATAGTAGAAACTTTATAGGGTCAGCTTTGGAAACAAGCACGACCCTGCTGGATAGTAAATAGTGCCTGACTTTCTGAATTGCATGCACTAATGCCAGACATGCTCTCTCAGCCTTTGGGTACCAGAGTTGAGCATCTCGCATTGTACGACTGAAGTAGTAGATTGGTCGTTCGATGCCTTCGTCGTCTTCTTGAGCTAGGAGTGCTCCGATAGCGAAATCACTAGAAGCTGTGTAAAGTATCAGCGGTCGTCCTTGCACCGGCGACTTCATGATAGCAGGTGATAACAGTATCTGTTGTATCTTCTGGAATGCTTCTTGATGAGCGGTCGTCCATGTAAAACTCGCTCCTTTCCTCGGTAAGGGGGTGAACGAAGCAACGAGTTGAGCAATCCGGGAATGAAGCGTCGGATATAATTTACCTTGCCCATGAAACTCTGGAGTTCTTTCACAGTGCGTGGAGGAGGCATGGTAGTAATAGCTTTCATCTTGTCTGGATCGACTTTGATTCCTTCTGCTGTGACCAGGAACCCTAGAAATTTCCCAGAGGAGACACCAAATGCACACTTCAGAGGGTTCATCTTTAATTTGTATTCTCTGCATCTTTCAAAGACTTGTCTCAGGACTTCGAAGTGAGATGCTCGAGTTTTCGATTTCACCACCACATCATCGACATAATCTTCCACTTGCTTGTGCATCATGTCGTGGAATATAGCAGTCATGGCTCGTTGATAAGTAGCATCGGCATTCTTTAATCCGAAGGGAATCACAGTGTAGTGGAAATTCCAGATAGGAGTGCGGAATGCAGTCTTGTTAGCATCGTGTTCGTACATCTTGATCTGGTTGTATCCGCTGTAACCGTCCATAAATGAGAACATACCGTGACCACTGGTTGCATCAACGAGCATATCAATATTGGGTAAAGGAAAATCATCCTTCGGACAACATTTATTCAGATTCCTGAAATCAACACATCATCTGATTTGACCATTTTTCTTCTTGACAGGAACAACATTTGCTAGCCATGTTGGATGTTAAATAAGTTTGATGAACCCTGCTGCTATTAGTTTCTGAATCTCGACTTTGATTTGTTCTTCGACTTCGTGTCAGAACTGTCTCGGCGGTTGTTTGACAGCTTTGGATCCAGGAGTAATGTGCAGATGATGAGTAACCAATTTGTCATCTAGACCTGGCATTTCTTCGTACGTCCAGGCGAAGACATCTTGATATTATTTTAATAGCTTTATCAGTTTCGTTTGTTCCTCTGACGACAACGCTGAGCTGATCAGGATCGGCCTTGGATCATCCTCAGTCCCAATGTTGATTGTTTCGAGATCGTCAGTACCGTCTTGTAATTGTCGTGGGGCATCCTAAACCTCTTCCTCGAGTGACGGTTCGTTCTGTCATGATTCTTCGGGGTGGGGAGACTTTTCATCGTTCTCCCCGATTAATTGCTAATCTTCCCGTCGACGATAAACGACCCTCCCCTCCGCGTCGTGGCTGGTTATGAAGTTCGACCTTGGAGTTGAAACCTGGTCGTTACGGCGCTTTACCGCTGTGGCAGATGATCTGATCACCTTAGTATCTGAGGATGATGGCTTGTCGGCAACCTTTTCAATAGTCTTCCAACTTGGGAGTGGAGTGCTGTAAACCTTGTCTGGAGGATCCGGGACGCTCTTTTGAGATTCAAGGAATTCAGAATCATAGACATGAGCATAAGGAGATGATGAAGTCGGGATGCGAACAATCTTGTTGTTGAGTAAAGCCTTCATACATTGATGGTACGTTAAAGGAACCACCTTGTTATCATGGAGCCATGGACGTCCAAGTATCATGTGATAATATGGCTCTTGTTCGATCACGTGGAACTTGACTTTTGATTGAATAGGCCCCACCTTCAAATCTATGTATGCATATCCGTACGTATGGATCTGACTTCCTTCAAAGCCTGTCATTAGGATGGGGTGCTTAGGACAATCTTATTACGTGGGAACCTGGCTGAGTTGAGAGTCTTCATAGTGACAATATTTGTAGAAGCGCCCGTGTCAACGAGGGCTCTCTTGAATTCATAGCTCTGATGAAACCGGTCACGTACATGGCTCGATTATGTCCTTCGTCTGCCATGCGGTCTTCTTCTCCGAAAGTAATGTTGTTGATCGAATGGCCAGACATCACAGGCGTTTCCTCAGCTGCTAGGCACGACGGAGTCAAGGGTATGTCTGACGATATCTAGTTGAGTGCAGAAAATGTACTCATTCGTTGATCCCTGGAGAAGTGTAGAATCTCACATAAACCCTCGATCAGGTGTGCAATTTCTTGATCCACCGGCTTTTCGTAAGTGTTGAAGCTGTTGGTTTGAGGGTTAACGTAAACGGTGTCAAGAGGCTGGCGCTCCACAACCTGAGCTCCTAAGATTCTTGTCAAGTCCGCCATGCAGTTGAACAAATTATCGATTGCTCCCTTCAATCGATTTATGTTCCTTTCTAAGACCTCTTGCCTTCGTGCCAGTTCGGCTGGTGACGGAATTTCTCCATCGAATGCATTGATATATGAAAGGAGTAATAAAGTACGGATGAGACGGAGAAGCATCGCCATTCGAGAGACCCTGATTGGAGTTTTGCGTAACTGAATTAGATCTGAGACCGACCATCTTTGTGAGAATTGATATTGCAACCGAGAGAATGATCTCCCATTGTGGTCGCCAATCTGTAGATGGGGAAAAACGATTCGCTGGTTTTTACGGAATTGAGGAGATGATTGCGCGGAGGAGACTCATTGAACCGAGCAAAATGCTTAACCTCACACAGATGCACTGCAAGAAGGGAGTGCTTTGAATTCGAGAGATCAATCTGTAGTACTCCGACCTAAACCAAGACAATGGCCGTTCCAGAGTAAACTCGATCACAAGAGAGGATGGGTCGGTATGTAGGAGGGAAGCTGAGAAATGTGTGAGATCAATGGTGATCGAAGATTGTAGGTGTGTTGTGTATTCTAAAAATGAGATAAGTTTTGAATGATTGAATTTGCTCTGTTGAGAGTTGGATTGTTAATCTCGTGTTGTTTGTTTGACGTGAGATTATCCTTGTTTCAATCATGATTCAGAGATTTATTTATATCGCTGAATTGAAAACACCATGATCTCATGAAGTGTGACAGTTGATGGAATCAAAGAATGGGGAAGTGGAAATCGTGTTAAAACCAGTTGCTCAACGTGCGGAGACTTGGTTGATTTTCCATCCACTACTTTGTTAACTCCTTCAACTGATTGCACGACTTGCTCACATTCTCATCGTGTGTATGAACACACGTGCCGTAGACCGCCAGACCAAAACCCTAGTTAATATCCCCCCATGTAACACGATTGATGTCTCGTGTGATTTTAGAGTCTGCAAGGCAGACGTGTATTAGTTAGTCAGTTGCTGACTTCATGACTTCATGGGACGATGAGTCCTTGTTTTGTTGAGTCGAACGTGATTTGGAAATGTTCTGAGACTCATGAATTGAACATGTCTGTTGAGACAGAGATATAATGCGTGAATAAGCTAACATGAGCAAATATTTCTCATTCGATAAATTGTGGAATATTGATAGTTGAACCAGTATTCCTTGGTTTGAGCAAATATTGCTCATCTGAGCAAATGTTGCTCATTCGATGAATTATTAGTAGCATGACCAAATAAGATACTGGCAATTGAACCGAGTATGATAAATAAAATGTTGATCACGGGATCAACGTAAAATTATTAGCGTTTGAATCTGGAATTATGAACCTTGGACTCAAAACCCTAATTTGATCAAATGATGTTTAACTGATGGTTTATTGAAAATTAACCATGGAGCGATGGAGGGACCGACTACATGGGATTATGGATCAACCATGTAGCGCCCAAATGCTCACGTGAGCAAATATCAAGGTCTCCTGAAGACCAGTTGATTTGATGAAAGGATGATTAAATGCTGGTTTAATCATTTATTAAAATAATGCTCGTCTGAACCTTAGGTAATAAAACCTAATTAATTATGAAGATGTGAAAGACCGACCAAGGGGTCATGAAACCGGCCCTGGGTAGTCACGGGATCGAATATTGATCGTCTTATGAAGTTCCAAGTTGTTTGGAAGAGTTTTGGACCTAATACGTGCAATTGCGCAAATTAGGTCAAAATTGTCAAGGGACCGGCCTCTTGCAAGCCAAAGAGCCAACCCTGGTCGGTCAAGGTAACATGCTCACGTCACCAAAGTGTTCGTATCTCATTTATGAGAATTTTGATATTTTCTGGTGTGCGTTTGAGCAACATTTTGAGAAAATATGGAGAAATTAGGGATTTTTGCTGAGACCGTGAAAACTTCATGAGATGAAGGAAAAATAATAAAATAATGAAGGAATCATAAAGTGTGGGACCGGCTATGGCCAAGGCATGGCCGGTCCCATGGTATTTTTCCTAATTTTATTATGTTTTCATGATTTTAGGGAAATATCATAAAACCAAGGAGTTTTGTTGAAATCAAGGAGTTTCCATGAGATGAGGAAAACATAAAAAATAATAATAATAAAATAAGGGACGTGTGGGACCGCTTGGGCATGGTTGGCCGGCTAGGGTCCGGTCCCGTGAGTTTTCCCTAATTTTATGTATTATTTCATGATTTGAAGGAGTTTTCATAATTTGAAGGAAACATCATGAAATCAAGGAATTTCATGGGATTAAGGAAACATGAAAAATATAATAATAATAAAATAAGACATGTGGGGCCAGCTAGGGCATGATCGTCCGGCTATGGCCCGGTCCCACGGGTTTCCCTAATTTTATATATTTTTCATGGGATCAAGGAAATATCATGAGATTAAGGAGTTTTCATGAAATTAAGGAAATAATAATAAAATATTGAGGATTCATGAGGTGTGGGACCGACCATGACTAGTGCATAACCGTCCAGCTAGCAGACACGGTCCTGTGACACCTTTCCCAATTTTATATTATTTCCTTGATACGAAGGAAACACCATGAAACTGAGGAGTTTCCTTAAAACAAAGGATATTTGTTCAAATGAAAGGATTTTCATAAGATCAAGCTAGGAAAATAATAAAAATATGATAAAATATAGAATTTGGCGTGGGATTGGTCACGGCATGACTGGCCAGCCGGTGAGCCCAGTCCCCTAAGCGCCTTGATTAATATTTTATTATTTATTATTTTCTTCCTATTTTGCATAGGTTCATCGTCTCGTCGTATTCTGAAATACTCATTCGTGTGTTCAGGTGCTCGTTAGTGCATTATTGTTAAATGCACTTGCACCGTTTTGATCGGGGCTTACTCAAAGGTAGCTCAGATGCCCGTGTATTGAATATTTATTACTAACCCATGGAATTCTGCTGGGAAAAACCATAAATTGAAGTAACGAAATATTATGAAAATATTGAATATTTTCCGGGGATTGATTAATGAATCTATTGATTTTGAGAATAATTAATTAATGGCTCTATACTAGTATGATCGTCTAGGAGCATTAATTATTCAGAATCTAGTGTTATGAGCTTGTTGAAGCGTCATATTTCTTTCATATAGTCGGGGAAAACATTGTTACATCCTCGAAGACGTTATTGCTCTATACTAGCAGCAATGCATCTAGGAGCCGTCTAATCTTTCGATTCTATGTAGAAGTAGTTCCGAAATTGCTCCGTATTCATGAGATATGTCGTTGCCTCGGTGAGAGACTACATATCCATATATACTCCGAGAGACAGTATTCTCAGTCAGAGATTCTTGTGGCATGAGCTTTCATGCTTTCGATAAGAGACACGAGCCTCAATATTCGTCTGATTGCTGGATCAGGAATACTTATAATTATGGGTTTACGATTTTAGCCTTTGTCGAAAATCCACCATCTACACTCCCTCGTCGGCTTTGCAACAAAAGGACTTCATAAAAATCTTCATCATGTCCCTCTATTTGCATTCAATTACCGATTAAAATTAACATAATTAAAATTGTATGCAAATGATTAACACAATTCGAAAAATAAGTACTTACCACAAGCTTAAGAATGGAAGAGTCATCTCTAGCGTCGGCTGTAGAAGCAGATGAAGATGCTTTGTTGCTCCTCCTACCCGTAGTATTATCAATCCTTATCACTCGATCGTGGGAGATGCCTTCATACCATGGCATGTAATCATTGCTTGCCTCGTGACCTTCATCAACACTAGTCCACCAAGTGATGTCTACCTTACTCATATCCAAATGCCTATTATTCCAATGCTCAGTCTTAGGCTCAGGTTGGTAAACAACAGCCAACGACTTTGCGTCCGCCTTGCATTTATCCAATTTATGTTTGAACGGTGGTACATACTCATCGGATGAATCTTGAATATACCCAAGCTGATGCATTACTCTAGTCGGATTGTACATTGTATATCCATAAGGGTAAAACAGAGGGCCATTGTAATATGCGAGATCTTGGATTCCCCCGTCTCTACCTTCCTTGTAAGGATCAAAGTTTACCTCTTTGGCTGTCATGTTGTCCAACTTTTGGCGCATGGTTAACAACTTCAACTTCTGAGTTTCCTCCTTATCCTGACTTTCAGTGTACTTGTATCGGGTTCCTCTTGGCTTAGTATTGTTCCATGTTGGCTCCAATGGGATGTCTTCATCGTCTTTGATCAATGAGGGGAAATGCTCTTAAATCCACACCTGAAACAACATCAAAACAATAAAAAAAGGTTAAATATGAAAGTATATAACAACAAATATTATAAACAACGAACACATTTGATAACTCAAATTACCTGAAGTAAAGCCAAATTCCCGTTCATTTGAGAAGTTCGTTCACGGGATGCCTTTGCTAGCTGAGCGTTCAAATGTGCTACTATGGCAGTCCCCCACGAATAATTACTGACATCTTCCAAGGGATCCAAAAGTTGAAGAAGGTTGACGGTGACTCTGTTTCCTTTGTTATCGGGAAATATAACTGAAACAAGGACATACAACAAGTATGCGGCTGCCGTCGCACGAACTTCCTTTTCAGAGAGTAGTTCATTGTCTCCGTCTTTATTAAGTGACCCCGCATACATCTTTCTAATTTCCTTAAGTTTAAACTCTTTCTTTGGGTGCTTCGCTCCCTTCACAAAAAGGTTATACGTCGTTTTTTCATCCCATCCAAACAACTTCTGCGTCAATTCATATATTCGCTTTCAACCTATGTTTTTCGTGAACTTGTCACCCGTGGATTTTCCTTCAACATGCAATCCTGGAATCTAATCTTCATCTTCGGGAATCAATGCCATCTCGCCAAAGGGGAATTGGAATGTATCGACTTCACCATAATACCTCTCACAAAAACATGATACTGCAGCCTTGTCATACGCAATCACGGAGTTCTCTACATGACATACAAACCTGAGTTTTCAACAATTTCTCTGACTCTTGGACATTCACCTTCTAGCGGCCATTTTTTCATTTTGGCATAAGACGATTGGTGTCTAAAAAGACGACAGGCATTCTTATGATCCTGCAGAAGACAAAACAATGCAAATTAAACAAAATAAATTTATTTTCAACATGTCATATGAAAAGCAAAGACCAAAGTTGAGAATGTTACAATTGTCTCATAGATGGTACGGGCCCATGATCTAGCATATCCAAATAGAACTTTGCCTCCGTCTTTAGGTTCACCTCTGGCTTTCCCATTGCTAAGACGAGTAATGTGTCGCTCGCTGGGTGCAATTGGAGTAGTCCGCTTCGGCCTTGAATGTGGTTGCGCCGCATTCTCCTCCTGCTCCTGAATTTCAGCCTCCTCCTCCTCCTCCTCCTCCTCCTCCTACTCCTCCTCATCATCATCACTACCACCACCCTCATTTCTTTCCTTACCATTCTCCTCCTCCCCCTCCTCCTCCTCATCATCACTACCACTACCATTTCCATCCCCATCCTCATCGTCATCATTACCTTGATCCCCCTCTTCCTCAATCTCTGCCACTCCATCACCGCCCTTACCACCATTCATTCCATCACCACCATCACCACCATTCCCTCCATCACCACCATTACCATCATTACCATCATCATCATCATCATAAGCAGCATATTCACCTACTAAAGGAATTTCTTCATGTTGCGCGACTTCTTCTTCATCGCTTGGGGTTGTAGATATAACAGCAGATGATGAAGACGATTCAGAGGAATCAACACATGGTTCTCTGGGTTCGCGGATAAGTAAAGCTACCTCACTCGGTGTTTTTCCTCGTAATAGACCCACATTTAGGTATTTTGAGTTGCGGGGAGGTCTGGATGGAGGAGTTACCAAGACATTCTTATTCTTATCACCATTCTTTTTATTTTTTATTCTTACTACTGAAAGGGAAACAACAAAAATTTATAATAGTCGTCAGAAAAAATCACACAAACAAACGAATCTTACAAAACCAAACGACCCATCTAAATCCTTAACGATTTTCAATTACTGCTTAACGATTCTAGCAAGTTTTCTTAACGATTCTTCCCATTTTTTGGACAGAAGATATGTATGGTGCAGTGTCGTTCGCTTCTAAAATTGGCCGTCCACAAATATGTAAGGTGCGGAGTCGTTTACTTCTAAAATTGGTCGTCCACAAAAATCGTTAACTCATTCCAATTATGTGGACGACTTTTTCATTATTGGGCACAGATAGGTGGTTTAGAAAATCATAGAGTCGTCCATTAATAAAAATGGTCGTCAGAAAAAATCTCAAAGGGTTGGTTTCACAGTAACTAATGGTGGACGACTTCTCCAAAGTTCCACATGCAAATCAAAAATCGTTAACCAAACACGCAGAATCGTTAAGAAAACATGAAAAATCGTTAGACATTCAACCTAAAATATTTAACGACTATAAATCTGAGAAATATATTTCTCCAATTCAAACCCTAATTTTCGGTAGAACATCAAATTCAACTCAAACCCAAGTTAGAGTTAGGGGTTTTAAAGGACATACCTTCTAATTGGAGCCATTTGTAAGTCCGGCGGTTTTGATTTCTTACTTGTTCTCGAACAATCCTTCGCGGCTTTAACGATAGCGACGAGATTGGGGATTTGACTGGCTAGTCTCTCAGTCCTCTTCGTACGTGCCATGTTTGTAGAAGAAGTTAATCGTCGATTAAAGTTTTCGTATCGACGATGAATCGGATGCAAAAAAAATTCTCCACGGTCGTTAATGGAGGATGAGGAACTAATAGAGGGAGGGGGAGAGAGAAGAAGAAAGGTTTTTGGTTAGAATGAAATGGGGGCCTAGCTTAAGTCTTAATAGGATTTTAGGGTTATTTCTATGAGAAGGGTAAAATGGTACTTTCACCATCATTTTGGAAGCCCCTTATTTTTCTGGTGTGGGTATAAATTTTGTGAGGCCCCCAATTATTTTCAAGGGCCCCCAATTCAGCGGTGCAATTTAGCTAGGTAAAATTGTAACTTTCAATTTTATAGATAATAAAATTATAAACAGAAACAATTTGAGTGGTGGCTCTTGGTAAGTTTGTGTTCGAGCTTACTGCTTGAGGTTGAGGGGAGGGGGAGAGAGAGAGAGAGTATCAGAGACTCAGAGAGAATGATGGCAGCAGACCTTAGAGTTGGAACATTTTCTTCCTCGTACTCTCTTTTCCCTTCTCCTCCTCGTCTTCTGCCTATCAAACTCAAGAGCTACTCTAAAGGATCCACACCATCTACAAGTAAGTGATTACTCCATCAGTTCTTCAACTAAATTTACAAATAATTATGCTGACAACTGCCAGTGAAGGAATTGATTGTTGCTGGGTAAAAACTTTTTAGAGTTGTTTTTGATTGAATTTTTTTTTTTTTTCTGGTTACAGTGGCATCTATGAGCGAGGACCCAATTACAAATTGGATAACCAAGGAAGGAAAGGCAACAAAGATTACTAGAATTTCTCCTGTTGGTGGTGGTTGCATCAATTTTGCATATCGATATGACACCGATGCTGGCTCCTTCTTTGTAAAGACAAACAGGCATTTTCATTTGTTCTTTAACGAATTGAAACCCCTTGTCTAGCTAAAGCATGTTTCTAAAAAAAAAAAAAAATACTTAATTCAGTTCGTAAGTACATTTTAGGTGGTTTTTTTTAGTTTGTGAACCTGATACTAATTACATTGCCAATAATCTGTTCACTGGATTCTCTTTACCACAATGATCTTTTGACTTTTCATGTGAAATAGAAATTGAATTCCATGTTTTATGTTGATTTTGAACTAGGAGGATAGGAGTATTGATGTTTGAAGGAGAAGCTCTTGGTTTAACTGCCATGTATGACACCAAATCAGTTCGTGTGCCCAAACCGCTAAAGGTGAGAACATTTCGTGTGCACGGGCCTAATTTGGTACCTACTCTTTTTCACTAGCTATTCATGTACAATGATGATTGTAGACATATATGGATTTGGTTTTAACTCCTCTAGGTAGGATCATTACCTTCGGGAGGTTCCTTCATTATTATGGAGTATATTGAGTTTGGTTCATCTAGAGGTGATCAGGTGAGCCATTTTATTATTTCCTTTATCCACATATATGCTAAAGTATCAGAGGCAATGATTTATAATCAACATATATCTTCAGTCAGTTTTAGGGAAGAAACTAGCAGAAATGCATAAGGTGGGGAAGTCGAACAAAGGCTTTGGTTTTGATGTGGATAATACTATTGGCAGGTGAAGTTTTTTCCAATCATCTTTTAATTACTTCTAATAGATACTGATTTTATATGAATCATAGACCTTTACAAACAAGTTCTGATGTGCAACCATTCTCCGTTCCTTACTTTCTTCTCCGGAAACCAAAATATAGATCACTTATACATTAGATTGACTATATCACAGGATTTGTAGTTATTGTTGGCTTATCCTCTCTACCGCGTTGTTGAAATTTCATAATCTAGCGTGCACAACAACTTTATACACGACATGATTTCCAGGCCTCCACCCAAAATTTGAAATCTTATTTAATGTATTACGTCTTGGTGTTTAACCTCCCACTTATGCATAAGTAAATTGAGTCAAGCTTCTGAGTTAATGAAATATTGTTATTCCTTATTTCTATATTTTGTTTCTTGTCGTTCTTAGTGGTGCACTCCATTGTTGCTTTTGACCGAGCAAGTCCTGTTGGATTAATGATTGAGGTTTTGTACAACAGCACCTGTAAATCACACTCAAAAAGGTCGGCTAAGATTAGAGTAACAATCGAATAGGTTTCAGGCTGGAGATCATAATGTCCCAAAAAGGCACATTTGTCAGATCAACCACAACATGGATACTGAGGTGTTATTATCTATCATTGTTCTAAGAAGTTCTTGTTCATTCCTCTGTAGTACACCACAAATTAATACATGGACATCAAACTGGGTTGATTTTTTTGCCGAACATAGATTGGGTTATCAGTTACAGTTAGCACGGGAAGAGCATGGTGATTCCGTCATTTATGAAAAAGGTGATTAAATACTGGTATATTCAGAGTAACTCCCAGATTTTTTGTTTGTATAAATGCATTGGTTGACCTATTTGATTTGTTATCTTACAGGTCAAAGACTGGTCAAGAGTATGGGACGCCTTTTTGAGAATGTTACAATTGAACCATGCTTGCTACATGGAGACCTATGGAGTGGGAATATTAGCTCTGATAAGAATGGTGAACCTGTTATATTGGATCCTGCGTGTTACTGTAAGTAGGAATTATTAAATATCGAGTACTAGAATAGAGAATAAGCTCTGCTTACTTTGTTCCGGTAATCAAGATCTATGCAACTAATCATCATCAAAAGAAATTCTTTGTAAAGAAGAAGTAAAAAAGGAGAAATGTAGTAAGCCTAATGTTTGTGCCACCTGCAAAGGAGGTTGGATCAAGGAGAAATCCAAAAGCTATAGCTCCAATATGTTTTGTTTTAATGTTACCTTACGTATTAAGGTCTTTCTATAAGATTTCCTCAGCTGGGGTTGCACACTTAATGGTGCAGTCTGTTTTGTATATAAATTGAAAGTCATTAACTTTTGCAACTTCTGTGATGATTTCCAAGGACTGATTTTGCAGTTGTTTAATTATCTTCTTATTTTTTCTTTGGTTTGTAAGATGGTCATAATGAAGCAGAATTTGGAATGTCATGGTGTGCTGGATTTGGTGGACCATTTTACAGCTCATATTTTGAGGTATGCATATATTATTCTCAGAGGTTTGTTTTGCGAATACAGCACATGATAAAGACATGCACGCGCATGCGCGCGCGCGCACACACACACACACACACACACACACACATATATATATATATATATATATATTATTCTCGGAGGTTTGTTTATTCAAGTGAGCCATTTCTTTAGCTTGGCTCTTTTCTACTCTGCATTCTTAATGTGGTCAAGCAAACCCACAATTTCTACTGGTCATTCTGAATGTACTAGCGCCTCTAAACAACTGACAATATAAGCAGTTTCATACCAATATCAATAGTGGCTGAACAAATCAATTCCGTATGTGCCTAGTCTGGTCTTTCTTCAAATGCTCTTATTTACAGGCGTAGTACTTGTTTGGGTCATTGTTTTCGTATTCATTAGGACGGAAGTTCTCTGGGGGGGAGAATATGGCGGGTAAATAGTTGGACATGTCTGTATATCATCATAAATCTGTAACCCTGATGACTCAGCCGCATCTTGTTGCATCAAATGCTCTGACTGCGTTCATGCTGAACCACCAATTTTGTGCAAACATCTCAGAAGTTTTTGGTTCCTAAAAGTTCCATATAGAAATAATCCATATGCATTTTGATTTGAGCTTACTTTCGTCGTTTTTGTTTCTGATTAATTATGATTCATATTATATATGCTACAGGTGATGCCCAAACAACAAGGATTTGAGAAAAGGAGGGATCTTTACATGTTGTATCATTACTTGAACCACTATAATTTATTTGGTTCGGGTTACAGATCACCTGCCATGTCTATAATAGATGATTATATAAGAATGTTAAATGCATAGTTTCTCATAAGCTGGCCTATAGTTAGGATGAACGAGTTTGTGGTTGTAAATTGACCTTATCCAATGTGCAAGCTATTCTATATTGTCTGTTTTTTTCTTTTAGTATTTTTTTGATCACAGTTTTGTATTGTTGATTATCTGCAAATTTTAGCTATTACTCTACGAATGAATGATTCAAGAAGCAGATACATACTAAACGTTAAAACCATACTGCGTCAGAGTCTAATGAACAACATTGAACAAAAAACCCTGGACTAGAATCCATGGTGGATTACAAAAGAGTAGCAGTGATTCTAGACACGGGAGAGACAGTCCCAGCCTCCCAGGTACCCCTCCTTAGAGTAGTTCTAGGTTGACACAATAAAAAACCAGGGCAACACACCGTGGGAGCATCATGCGGCTAAGAGAGGAAGGCTCTCACTAGGTTCCTAGGATTCTCCCGCGATACATAAAGCATTTTCGACCCTAGAGAATACGTTTTGGTACAGTTGATTCTCCCGGTTTTATCTTTATTGAAAGAACAAGCAAACAAATGATGCATATATACACATCTCAAGTCAATGGCTTTTTTAGGCTGCACCGACCAAAATAGAATGTGGCCATATGACTTCTAAAAATGAGTAAATCAAAATTATAAGAACATGTATATAGTTTCTGCCTAACTAAGCAAACCCGAATTTGTTCTCCGATTAATTCAGGAAACATAAATGTAGAAAAACTATCAAACATAACATTCTACATTCAGGTTATATTTTGTGCCAACTCTATGTAGATAAGCCAAGTTCAATTTGTTAAAAGGAGACAATTTAAAGTATGTTCAATTGCCAAAACCATATGCTGGATAATTCAACAAATCCCAGCTGACCTTCCTCTATCTGTCTATGAAACCGGTGGCCGTCTCCTGCACATATAATATAAAGCAGCAGCATCAATATCACCCTGACACAATTTCACTGTCTAGGGTACTTAACGTAAGCCAACATATATTTCATTTGCACAACCACTCAAGGACTTAATCTATAACGTCTTCATACACTAATGTTTATATTGCATCTTCCTAAAACCTAAAAGATGAAACACTAGCAAGCTCGTCCACCAAATGCATGAGATGGTTGTCCTGCATGACTAAGGAAATACAAACTTGCATGTCTAGCACGGCTTTGACAAATAGATAAAGAACAAATGAGCATGTGTGACATCCATGATCTTATGAGGGGCTAAATCCTACACAAGTCGTGGTGTATGGGGTTTGTAGTTATCATGACCTACAGATTCACGCTGCAGTAACACTTGAATATCAAAAAGTACTTTCGTTACCTATACCTCTTAGGTCGGCTTCTATCTTCCTCGTAGTCCATCACTCCACCTGGTTCAGCATAGCAGATCTCCTCGTGACCTCGAAACTCTGGGTCTGCCTGCTTAAAGTTGGTAACTTCTGCCACCACGTAAGTAAGACACATCGACCAGCATATCCAAAAATAAGAATACATATCTAAAATTTTGACATTCATTAACCCCCCGACAATTTGTACAGCCTACAAATATTTCTAAGACCAAAACTCTTAGATGGTGGTCAACTAGATTAACACAATTTTTCAGATGGTCAAAGTCTCAAAAGAACATAGAGAGAAAATTGCAGAGCATAATACTCACGGCTTTGTAATGGAATAAAAACAAAATTTCAAGAAGAATTTTTATAAGGTACAACATGCAAAGCAGCACCAAGATAGAATTTTTCATGCTCGACAGAAACTTCACAATGAAGGGGAACGAAATAAGGTAAAATATCAAAATAGACTACAACTGATAGCCCAATCAATTAGTAGTGGGGTCTCCAAAATGACAGATACATAAAAGTTAGGAGGCATTCAACTGACCTTGAGGTTGAGGGTCTTCTTTACTTCCTCGACCCTGTCCTCAATTTCCTTCTGATGTTTCTTGTCTAACTCACTCCTAGTATCAGCCCATTTGATCTTATCTTGAATTGAAACAAGCAGATTGTCCGAAGTACTTAACCTAAAAATAATACAACCATGACAATGATCAAACCATCAAGATGGCACCCAACCAATGAAACTGAACACTTAACAATCTTAACCAAACAAACCAATCCTTAGCTGCTTCTATTTGAACAAATAATTTACCATGAACAAATAATTTACCAGGCTGACAATGTCTGTATCATGTTCCCGAGTTGCCCAGGTCTCAGGTCCCTACCTGCAGCAAATTGCACCTGCATTTCATATGAGCACGTATTAAAGGAATGAATTCGATAATGAAATTTGCAATGAAGTCTTCAAGCACTTGATAGAAAAAAAAAAAACAACTTTGAAATGACAAGAATGTATTTCAGACCTCAAAGCATCTTCGCAACTGATCCAGCTTCCCACGAACTATGCCCTACAAGAAGACAAAGGTAAGGGTTTGATTACCTTACGATTCTTTAAGAGAAGCCTCTATATACATTCGAGTTGATACTAATAACTGTTAACTATGGTAACTTCTGAGAGTAAAATTAGTAAATAATACGAATTTGGCAAGGTCACGGGGATGATAAAGAATGGCTCAATGATGCCATTGTTGATGGTCTGGGTTATTGAAAGTAACTTAATAGTTAATTCACTCGTGCACTTCATACAGCTAATGAGATCCACAAAGAGGACTATTTAGACAGTATGAATGACAAGGGGTGGTGGGAACACTGACCATAGATTGGTACTAAATTGGTAACTAACAAGATTGAAATGACTCGTGAAAAAGGAAAAATATGGCCTAAATCTCATAGAGAGAAGGCTTCATATTCGACAACCATGGTAGAATACCAACATTACCAAGTGACCTGCCTTTCTAATGAGCATTAACTGAGTATATGAATTTTGAAGGTAGATCATACTTCTCTAACACTACTTTGAACAATATTTATCACCACTGTCACCTTTACTCTTTTGCAGAAACAAAAAGATGTTAACATGTAAAAAAAAAGGAGCGCCGAGCAGGAGGGTGACTTACAGAATACATGCACTCATTGATTAGAAAGTCTTCAAGTTCACGGACATTAGAAACATCGAGCTCCACCATTAGCAGGTCATAAGGGAGTACCTGTGGAAATCCTCAAATCATTGGAGGTCAAAGTTTATAAAACTGAGATTTCCATAAGAAATTACACTAATAAACATCATATAATCAATATAGCAGACGAGAACTAATAGCCTCCACGAGTGTCTCAAAATGTATATTGAGGATTGAAAAAAAATCATATTTATGATGTAGTTCTAACTCAAAACAAGATTTGGACTTGGCAAAATGCCAACTCTTGTCTATACCAAACTTTCATGTGAGTCAACCACATCGACTACAAAAATCGCTTTATACACTTAATATAGAGCGGAGCATTTCATTTTTTTCAGAATAACTAAAACTACCGTAGTTTGCGATGCCCTTCGCTAAGAAATTTCCCTGACTTGAAGAGTGGTGGACTGCTTAATCCTAGAAAAATCAGGTGCCCAAGTCATGCTTCGTAGACACAACTCAAATTTGGTGCATCTCAGTCCCAACCAGAGACAGTGATATGATAGAAAATTAACCGTCAGAAAATAGCTCCTAAAGCCATTCATAACTAAAAGAAAAATCCTTGATTCAGACTAGTTGTAGGGACTTTTTTTTTGCCTATTTAAACCGTTGCACTTCCAAGACCTCAAAGAAGTTTCTAGAAACCGATGAAAAACGCAAGAGACTTCAGAGTTATGTAGTAAGCTACACCATACCTTGTCTACCTCAGCCAGAGTGAGCAGACTAAGTTGCTTAAGTTTGCGAACTTGATTGGGTACCAGAGGTGGAAGAGAGCCAGCATTACCTGTTAAGTTGTGAAAGTCAGGGTCAAACGCCATATCTAAACTTGATTGACCTCAAATGGGTTAAACTAAGGAACCCTAAATAAGCAGAAATTTCAGGACTTACTCTTATAATCACTCCATGTGCCATGAGCAAACAAACGGAGTACATCAATATATACAGAAAACTCTGTGCCCTGAAGCTGCATTCAATCAGAAACAACAAAAGTCAAAACAAAAGCCCGCCATATCTGCAAATAATAACATGAACTTACAAGACAATAGCACACATTGCAAAACCTACATCAAAAATATGCCAGTAGGTGTTTCATGAGAATGTACTCTACTTGGGGTTTCCAAATTGAAGATAATGTTTTACCACTCCATTTTTGGGATTACTGGCCTGGACTCGTGCTTAACAATGAGTGTTTTCACCTAACTCCAACAGAATTTACAACTCTGTCCCACATACTACTATCCCTTTTACTTTCTGATAGGGCTATATGACCACACTCACTAAATCATCAATTTCAGAAGTGATCGTTCAAAAGGTGATCATATTAGGTCTGTTTTCTTTACACCCGAACCAACTTACCACGACAATCCCATTCATCTATCAAAAGAAAACTTTAACTTCTGGTTCAACCAGATAATAACCCGAACAAACTCAAGTTGGAAAATCTTGCAAAACATCTCAACTACTAGCTAAACTTTCAACCGACCTTGAAAAGAAAACCCTAATTAGCATGTCTTCAGAACCCTAAATCTATTTTTTCTTTCGAACTACTAAACCATAATTATCAGATCATAATTTGAATTAAAAAGAAAACATGTACCCTAACATGACTAGGAACAACTCAACAAAATAAAATAGCGGAAGAAAAGTTTAGGGTAAAGAAAACAGACCTGAATGATACTAGGAACAGAAAGAATCTCAGAGAAAGCGAACAAAGAAGGATGAGAAGTAGCTTCAACGATTACATTAACAAGAGATGATCCCTTTTGATTCTCTGCTTGTTTTACAAAATAATCGATAAACTCCGCTTGTTTCTGCTCGATATCCATCACATTAACAACAACTATTACGGGAAAAAGGGAGTAGAGGAGTGAGTTAGGGTTCTGAGATTTTTTTCTAGGAAACGAAAATCTTCAAACCCGTAAACTAGTTGGGAAGGATTTGTTTATGTAGGTTTTTTATTTTAAGAACAAAAGGCTTTTTGGGGAAGAATTAAAAGAATATATATAAATTGGTATATGTTGAATGACTAATCTATCCCCGGATATTTAAGAGCCGAACTGTTCGCCTCTAAGGGTGCACACGGTACGGTTCGGCTCGGTTCTTGCCGAGATCGAGTACCTGTACCTCCCTAGCCTCGGTTCCTATTTTTTGGACCGGTACATGTACCCTGTACCTCGGTTCCAGACTATTCAGATCGATGCACGTGCAGTGCGGTTAAGTACTAGTCTCGGTCCAGAAATTTGTGTTTCTCCTACGTTGTTAATGATGGGATTTTGGACAGTGAGTATTCCATGCAGCTGAATGCATCGCGTATAAAGGTTCTGCAAGCACAAGATGACTTGGTGCATGAAATGAAGGATTTTGCTAGCAAAGATCTTTTACGTGTCGCTGATAACAAGAATGCCTACTCCAAGCTTCTCAAGAACTTGATTATTCAAGTAATTATTGTTCTGTAACATCTTAGTTCGTCGCGTTATTCTACTAAACATCGTCTTACTTTTATCATAAACTTCATTTTAAATTTCGAGCTTGCTTCGTTTGAAAGAGCAATCATATCTTGTTACGCTATTTGAGTTCATTGCTAAACACCTGCGGGAACATGTTTGGAGGGTCTTTGGTTTCCTAGTACAAACCAAAATTGGGTTTCTTTTCTTAACGTCCGTCTCCTTTACATTTTGCACAAGCCGTATTTTTGTTTATCTGATCTTCAATTCGTTCTATGCAAGTTCTGTGTATTTTTTTCTTAATTTTATTACCCCTAAATCTAATGGCTATTATTAGTTTATTACCCCTAAATCTAATGGCTATTACTACTCGGTACATTCGGTCCGGGACGGTACGGGACTTGGATAGGACCGTGTACCTGTACCTCCCTAGCCTCGGTTCCTATTTTTTGGACTAGGCACTGCACCCCCTTCCTCGGTTCGGTACAAAAACAGGTACGGTTCCACCGGTTCCGGGACGGTCCGTCGGTCCGGCTCGGTTCCTGTGCACCCCTATTCGCCTCCCGGACTGCAATTTGGGCAGCAAGAAAAGTTTTTTTTTCTCCTTATAATCACCGGCCTAACAAAAGATTAGAGGTCTGCCTCAACGGTTGGCAAGAACCAGATTGGAGGTCCAGACCAGAAATAAGTTTCAGAATTGTCTTTAGCCCAAGTAGCCAAGGTATGAGCCACATTGTTGCAAATTCTAGGTTGAAAAGTAAAGATACAGAAAACAAGACTATAACTGGAAAAAGAAATATCCTTAAATCGGGCATTCGTCTTTTGATTGCCATCGAAGTTCCCTTGAAAAAATTGGTCAATCAAAGCTTTGCCATCACTTTCCACAATAAAATGAGTAAATTGTTGCTTCACTGCTTTCTTCAAAACTGTCCAAATTGCTCTAGTTTCTGCTTCTTCTAGAGAGTAGGCTTCAGAAGTGATTGCAGCACAAAAAAAAGATTTCCCAACAACATCACGAATTATATAGCCTGCACTAATAGCCACGGAGACAGGATCAAATGCACTATCAGTATTCCCTTTTAATCATCCTTGGGGAGGAGGCATCTAAGAAGCACCATCAATAAGAGGTATAGTAGGTCCTATAGTTGTGATCATGAATTTATCTCTGCCTATAACAGCACTAGGGTTCTCCTTTTTCTTACTGAAGAGCAAATTGTTTCTACTATTCCAGATAAAAAAAAATAAAAAAATTGGACTATCAGAAAGGGAAGTAACAGGACTAACAAGCTAATGGTCAAGAGAGGTAGCAGACCAAACAGAACAAGCAAAGGGACAATCAAATTGTTTCTACTATCCAGATAAAAAAAAAATTTGGACTCTCAAAAAGGGAAGTAACAGGACTAACAAGCTAATGGTCAAGAGAGGTAGCAGACCAAACAGAACAAGCAAAGGGACAAATGACCAAAGCATGCATACCAGTCTTATTACAAGTAAGGCATCTTGGGCAAGTAATGGTGTCAATTGGCATTCTAGTTTGCAGAACAGTTCTGGTTGACAAAGCATTTCTAACAGATTTCCGAATAAAAATATGAATACAATGGTGTACTATAAGTTTCCAAATGCACCACTTCCAAAGAGTGTTGCTTGGAGAAGGTTTAAGACCCATGAGACCCAAGTATGCAGATTTGGAACTAAACTTGCCATTCTTTGAAAGCTGTAAAGCCCTCCTGTCATGAGTGCATAGATGGCTTAAGGGAATAGTATAAATCTTCTGTACATAAGCATTGTCAAAATGGGTATTCAATCTAGAAATATTCCAAGATCTAGTATCAGGATTAATGAAGTAAGAAACTTTTAAGTTAGGAGCAGGGGGGACAAGATGGTTAGGCCTAACATAACCTAGAGTAGGAATCCAGTTATCACACATGTTAGTGCATTGCTCTATCGAACTCGCAAGCGTTGTTATCTCAAGCTTGTTGTCAAATTTAGTTGATCAAAACTATATCTTGATTTCTAGTCTACTTATAGTTATGTCTCGGATTAGGATAGAAGTGTGTAGTTGAGCATTAGACTTCACGTACGGCGTTCACCAATTGAAAAAGAAGATCTTCTGAAGACTTTGGAGAAATTTCGACGACAAAATGTATGTGAATACTAAAACTTATCTATCACTCAGAAGTCTATTCAATTTTATCTACTAATGAGACTAAGTCGTATAGCTATATAGACTTTATACTATACACATTCAAATTTCGAGTCGAGTTTATCTCGTTAATACAATTCTCGAAATTTGAGTTTAAAGCTTAGAATGTTTCTAGCATCTACTTGACAACTTTGGTTATGAACAATTCATTTGTTGGAAACTAAATATTAAGTCAAGTTGATCATGTGAAAATTACCTTGAACATCTTACATGATTTGTGTGAGACAATCATTTGATGTTAACTTGGGATGTTTCGTATTGATCAAATAATCATTTGAAAATTGCTTGAAGCTAGTGGTACGTGTAAGATTACCATTGTCGTTCTTTTAAGGATGTTTAAAATCGATTATCGAGAGTTTTAGAACTAGTGCCAAAGTCTGGATATAGCATAGTATACGTACCCAGTATGCGAACTGTGAAATACTAGTTGGGTCCAGAACTCTTGTTTGCGAACTGTGTTTACGAACGAGTTTATCTGTATGGGTCCGGAACTATAGTTTGCGAACTGTGTTTACGAACGGAAAAACTAGGTAAGGTCCGGAACGGTGGTTTGCGAACTCAGCGGTTAGGTTCTAAAATCGGCAGTTATGATAACTTGTTCACATACTCCGTATGCAAACTAAATTGTCTATACTCATGAACTCAGGTTCATTTGCGAACTAAAGTGTAAGGATCCGCAAGCTCGTCAACGCTATTAGACTAGTCAAGAGATGATTTAGCCGTTAATAACTCAATTCGAATGAAATATGAACAATAATTAATAGAAATAATCTAATAATAATTTGGAAATGAAATTAGTACCACTAGATAAATATCACAAAGCTATACAAAATGGACTACTTGGTCGCGTCAGTCGGACGCCGGACGAGAGGGAAACGTTGATCGGAAAACTTAAGTGTCAAAGTTTGACTAAGTCAACCCACTGTTGATCGGACCTTCCCTTTGTCCAGGAACTCTAGTTAGTGAAAGTTAGCCTTTAGTAATTTTAAAAGTGTTAAGTAATAATAGGTCTATGGATTAATATCAAATTCAAATAAGTTGAATTCCTAAAAGAAGTTTATCTTCCTAAAAACCAACTAGCTGGTGCTGTAAAGTGAGAAGGTGGTGGTGTTGTGTTTTGGTGTAAGGTGGTGGTGTAGATAAGTTTGTTATTAGAATAAAGAAAACAGGGAGATAGTCTTGGGAAGAAAGAAAAAAGAGAAATTAGCTAGAAAATAGTGGAGAGAAAGAAAGAAAAGGGTAGTTGTTGATGAAGGTTAAGATGATGGTAGTGGGCAATAAGAAGAGAGATGATGATTTAGGTTTGCTATAGATTTACATGAGAAGAGTTAGAGAGAAAGATTTCTTATGGAAAATAGCTATAGAGGAATACAAAAGAGAATTAGAGTTCTTCATGAAATTAATGGTGTTCATGCATGGTGGTAATGATGTTTATCTTGAAAGTGTTGGAAACTAGTCAAAACTAATCAAGGTAACCTTTATAATTGTTCCTAGTATGTTTATAGTAATTGGGTAATTTATATTTAATGATTTTAAGTTATAAATCAATCAATCTAATAAGTTGAGAATCATGATTTTATGTAATGGTAGTTTGTTCGTTGTCTAATATATAGAGCCATTTTTAGGTACCTTAGAGACATAACTAGAAGTATATCTATAAATGAAAGTGGTAGTATGTTGGGTGGAGATTGTATACATATAAAGATTGTTCAAATCCGTTATATAACGAGAGAGATATCACTACCGAAAAAGTAGTCGGCGCAGCAAAACCTAGGTGTAACAGTCACATGTATCAATAAGTTTGAGACTTTCTAGATAGGTTAAATATAGATCTGAAAAATAATCAGTACGCAAAATTTGTAGATGGTGATCTTGTGATTTTAATGAACCATAGTTTTTTTAATTTGGACTTATAGGATGTAATCTAGAGACCATGGAGGTTGTTTACTCGAACTGTGTTTTTGACCAAACACTTGGAAAAATAATCCAACTCAGCCGAGGAAGATGACTGAGTCAAATTCTGACTCAAAAGAACCATCTGACTCGGAGTGAGTCAGACCAATACGGGCCGTGAACCGGGTAAACGGTCGGGTCTTGGGTTGACCCGATGGATCGGATAATTGTAGCGGGCCGAATTAGTGGGCCGTGCCAGATCAGGCACATGAGCTTGAGTTTAGGGATAGAAACCTTACTTTGAGTGTTTGGACCACTTATGGTCCGAATTAGCTTTCGTCTCCTTCTGCAAAGTTATAGCATTCTTTGAGGGCTTTCCAATGACACCCTATTTGACCCCCTTTGGATGAGTAGATGTTATTTCATGCCTAGAACATTAAATTACATGTTATAAAACAATTGATAAAAATAGATCCATTAGTTATTTGATTTAGCCTATAACTAGAGAATTGTATGAGATTAGGATATGAGCCTTGTAGGAGCCTTTTGGTAATTTCTAGAGTGTTTGTGTGATTAACAGTTACTCTTTATTAACAACGATCAATCCAAGGGATGAACCAGTAGATCGTGGATCTCGAGGTAGGCATGGCTTGTCCTCAAATCAAGTGGGAACTCTGTAACCTTCTTGTAATCATTAAGCTTTCTTATATTCTGCGAGCATGATGAGTCTTTACTATTCAGTGAACATGGTAGTGTATACTTTGATTTACTATTCATGTATCCTTGAGTGTAATGTATATGTTGTATTTGTATGTACGATGTTTGTTACAATGTGTTTTGTGTGTTTTATGCATTGTGAGATTTCCATGCGAAGAGTGTTTGTGTTTCCCCATGGCTCTTAGCTAAGTTAAGTAAGGCGGTAATTCATCCGTCGACAATATTATGTAGTAGGGCGATAATTCATCCGTTTTAATATTATTATATCTAATTTATTTAGTAGGGTGGTAATTCATCCGTTTTAATAGTATTAGTAGGGCGGTAATTCATCCATTATAATATTACAGCTTATTAATATAGTAAGGCGGTAGTTCATCCGTATGCAATCTTATCTTAGTAGGGCGGTAATTCATCCGTTATGATATTATATATACTATTTTATTTGAGGGAAATCACTCGTGTGCATATTATACTTGTTTGACTAACTTTTTGATCTTGATGGAAATTTTCTGAATCATGGTTTGTATGAGCACTCTTTGTGGACGATGTTATGATTACTTGAGAGTTACATGTTTCCATTGAGCACCCTTTTGGGATGATGTGCTCAATTGTTCCCACTTCAGTTTTTAGTAATCAGAAGAAATGGAGCGTTCGAAGATATCCGTTTCGTAGCTTAGAGCTTTATCGAATCCAGTGTTGTTATATATCTTTACTATACGTACTCTTCTTTATTCTGTAAACAACACATTGATATATTCTTAACACTCGAAAGACTTTCATATATATAATATCAAAGAGTTTGGGTTTTGTTATTAGCACATTATGTATTTATGATTCTTAAAATCGGAAATCTAGTTTTGATACTTCAATTAGGGTGTTATCCGTTCAGTTAAGCAAGTTTAGTATTTGGGGCGTCACAAGTTGGTATCAGAGCTCACTATTAGATCTTACATGGGCAACATTAATTAATAGCTAGTGTTAGATAGATGATTAGATTAGTTTAGAACCGGGTTGGGTTGTGAGATAAATCTTAATTACTAAAAGCTATCAATAACTAAAAGATTTATTTGTTATATGTTTTCTTGTTGTGTTTATATTATATGTAGTATGAAGTAAAAATTGTAGGTTAAACCAACTGCATTATAGTATAAAAGCTAATAGAGAATCGGAGAATAATAAGATTAGAATTATGAAATGTAGTCAATCCGACAAAGGAGAAATAATAACGTTAGTAGTTCTTATATATCTTTAGTAACTTTGGAAACTTATTGAATATCTGTAAATATACTTGGAACCATTAGTTCACTGAATACAAAAATAGTGTGAGGAATCTAGACTTTCTTATGTGATAGAATTTAAATTAGCATAATTGAACCTTGAACTACAAACTTTAAATATTAGTTGTAGAAAGATATATAGGTTTGTATTTCATTTCATATTGCTTCGAACTCATTCGAATTGAGTTAAATTTTTGCGCTTATGTAAGTATGAGCAGTACTTACATTGAGAGATAGATCGATTTAATTTTCGAGGACGAAAATTCTTGTAAGGTGGGTAGAATGTAAGGATACGCAAGCTCGTCAACGCTATTAGACTAGTCAAGAGATGATTTAGCCGTTAATAACTCAATTCGAATGAAATATGAACAATAATTAATAGAAATAATCTAATAATAATTTGGAAATTAAATTAGTACCACTAGATAAATATCACAAAGCTATACAAAATGGACTACTTGGTCGCGTCAGTCGGACGCCGGACGAGAGAGAAACGTTGATCGGAAAACTTAAGTGTCAAAGTTTGACTAAGTCAACCCACAGTTGACCGGACCTTCCCTTTGTCCAGGACCTCTAGTTAGTGAAAGTTAGCCTTTAGTAATTTTAAAAGTGTTAAGTAATAATAGGTCTATGGATTAGTATCAAATTCAAATAAGTTGAATTCCTAAAAGAAGTTTATCTTCCTAAAAACCAACTAGCTGGTGTTGTAAAGTGAGAAGGTGGTGGTGTTGTGTTTTGGTGTAAGGTGGTGGTGTAGATAAGTTGGTTATTAGAATAAAGAAAACATGGAGATAGTCTTGGGAAGAAAGAAAAAGGGATAATTGGAGTTTGGTACTCAGGTTTAGACCAATACTAGGCTTTGTTCTAACATTTGTCCAACGTTAGGCCTTGGTACCTGGACTAGACGTTGACTGTCTATGACCAAACTTTAATTAATTTTGTAAAATAAAAAATACTGAATTTACAAGTCTAACCCCCAAGTGGGTCTATGATCCGACGGTGGAAAAAAAAATTAATCCTTTTCTTCCTCCGTTCTACATCAGGAGCTTATTTTCTGATTCAACCTCCATCCTCTTCGACAAACCTACTTCATTCAATTCAATCCAACACGCATATATCAGTACCAAGATTTCTTTGATTCAAGCTTGCTGATTTTTTCTTTCCAAGACCAGATTTATCTTCACGGCGTATAGTTCCTCATTCCATTATCATGAATGACAATCAACCTATTAATCCTCTCTGTTTAAAACCCTAATTCACCATCTTTAGAACCCATTGATGCAAACCCTATGTTCATTCTCATGTTAAAAGCTTATTAAATTTCGTCAATCGATCTCTCAAATCACCAGCAGCAATCGATGTTCTTCAATCTGATAACATCTTCAGCCCTTCTTCAATCAGTTCCAGTCTCTGCAGAAACATCAATTTCTTGTTCTTGACAAGCATAAATCCATCAATTCTTCCTTGTTCTTCATCTGCAATTTCAGAATAATTACATCAATCGATTTCCCCCTTCTCTGAATTCAGGTGGAACTGTTAATTGAAGAAAATTTCTCGATCTAGGGTTATACATCTATAAATGAGGTTTCGAGTTAAGCATCTCTGTCTTCTTTGCCATTGGTTAGACAATTTGTTTTTCTGATTACTTATGTGTCTCAGTTGCTAGACCACTGACTAACAGCCGAATTCTACCTGAATGACCATTAACAAAGACGCCTTCTACATTCGAGCTTATTATAATTGGAGAGAGCTCAAAGCGGCAGAATCGATGGATCTAAATAACCACTTATGGAGAGAGCTCGAAGTATAGAAGGTGAAATGGCAGTTATGATCGTGGTTGTAGTGGTAGTGGAGAGGGAGGAGGAGAAGGAGGAGGAGAAGGTGAAACGATTAGGGTTGTAGTAGGGTGAAGGGTATAAGTGTAATCTTGTTTAATAATTTAATTTAATATATGTTTTCTTTTTATTAACTAAACAGAAGTCAAGATTTAACTGGTCAACTGAGGTCAACGTCCAGTCCAGGTACCAAGGCCTAACGTTGGACAAATGTTAGACCAAAGCCTAGTGTTGGTCTAAACCTGAGTACCAAACTCCAATTATCCCAAAGAAAAAAGAGAAAATAGCTAGAAAATAGTGGAGAGAAAGAAAGAAAAGGGTAGTTGTTGATGAAGGTTAAGATGATGGTAGTGGGCAATAAGAAGAGAGATGATGATTTAGGTTTTCTATAGATTTACATGAGAAGAGTTAGAGAGAAAGATTTCTTATGGAAAATAGCTATAGAGGAATACAAAAGAGAATCAGAGTTCTTCATGAAATTAATGGTGTTCATGCATGTCGTAATGATGTTTATCTTGAAAGTGTTGGAAACTAGTCAAAACTAATCAAGGTAACCTTTATAATTGTTCCTAGTATGTTTATAGTAATTGGGTAATTTATATTTAATGATTTTAAGTTATAAATCAATCAATCTAATAAGTTGAGAATCATGATTTTATGTAATGGTAGTTTGTTCATTGTCTAATATATAGAGACATTTTTAGGTACCTTAGAGACATAACTAGAAGTATATCTATAAATGAAAGTGGTAGTACGTCGGGTGGAGATTGTATACATATAAAAATTATTCAAATCCATTATATAACGAGAGAGATATCACTGCCGGAAAAGTAGTCGGCGCAGCAAAACCCAGGTGTAACAGTCACATGTATCAATAAGTTTGAGACTTTCAAGATAGGTTAAATATAGATATGAAAAATAATCAGTACGCAAAAGTTGTAGATGGTGATCTTGTGATTTTAATGAACCATAGTTTGTTTAATTTGGACTTATAGGATGTAATCTAGAGACCATGTAAGTTGTTTACTCAAACTGTGTTTTTGACCAAACACTTGGAAAAATAATCCAACTCAGCTGAGGAAGATGACTGAGTCAAATTCTGACTCAAAAGAACCATCTGATTCGGAGTGAGTTAGACCAATACGGGTCGTGGACCGGGTAAACGGTCGGGTCTTAGGTTGACCCGATGGATCGGATAATTGTAGCGGGCCGAATTAGTGGGCCGTGCCAGATCAGGCCCATGAGCTTGAGTTTAGGGATAGAAACCTTACTTTGAGTGTTTGGACCACTTATCGTCCGAATTAGCTTTTGGCTCCTTCTGCAAAGTTGTAGCATTCTTTGAGGGATTTCCGATGACACCCTATTTGACCCCTTTTGGATGAGTAGATGTTATTTCATGCCTAGAACATTAAATATCATGTTATAAAACAATTGATAAAAATAGATCCATTAGTTATTTGATTTAGCCTATAACTAGATAATTGTATGAGATTAGGATATGAGCCTTTTGTCTAATTTCCAGAGTGTTTGTGTGATTAACAGTTACTCTTTATTAACAACGATCAATCCAAGGGATGAACCAGTAAATCGTGGATCTCGAGGTAGGCATGGCTTGTCCTCAAATCAGGTGGGAACTCTGTAACCTTCTTGTAATCATTAAGCTTTCTTATATTTTGCGAGCATGATGAGTCTTTACTATTCAGTGAGCATGATAGTGTATACTTTGATTTACTATTCATGTATCCTTGAGTGTAATGTATATGTTTGATCAAATTTTATATAGTGGTAAGTAGAGTTGTCGTTCACTCGGACTTGTTGAAATCGATTTTAGGATTTAATAAAGAAAAATAATAAAAATAGAGACTATATACAATTTATGTCACAAGATAAAGAAAGTTACTGGGACTCGGGATTCCACCAATTCTCACATTCATGCGGCTCATCTATTAATTCCGGACAATTAAAGCTCATAAAATAACGAACATCGACTCTAATTCTTTGCCAAGGTAGATTTTATAAAGAATTATATGTAATTCACAAGCATGACGCATCTAAAGTACCTAAGACTAAGCATGCGACATCTAACGAATTCACAAATAATCAAGAAAAATCATAAATCAATTATAATAGTGCAAATAGTCATAAAGGAATTAAATAGAATTACCACATGGGTGCAAAATAGCTTCCTCCGTCGTCCCAGTGATGGGTTCTAGCTCATCATGGTGTAAACTTGCTCAAAAATCATTATTAATGCTCAAAAATGGTTTACAAATGATGAACAAGGGAGAAAAGATGAAAAGCCTGATTTGTAACAGTTTTAATTGTTACAAACGGACTGTTACAGAGAACGATACATGTAAAGTGTCACTGTTGCTGTAGTTTTAAAACTGTCTCCAGAACTACGACCCACATATGTGAGTCGTTATCACTGTTGATAAACGACGGTCCCCTGTGCGTTGATGTTCTTCGTGTTCTTCAGTAGCAGCAGAAATGGTGGTTTCCTACCACTTGATTTTCTCGATTTTCTGAAGCTCTGCAACTCTCCCAATCTCTCCATATCCGTTCTCTGACCTCCCAAAGACCTATTTATAACCAGTGAAGCAAAATCTCGCATGTAATTGCAACATATTTTTGATTATTCTCCATGCAAGATACGGGATTTCTTTCCATTATTTTCTTCATCACGCGCCTGCCCATTTGTTATTTTCTTCCTCATTTACCTTCTACACTCGTCTGGCAACAACCCACACACTCCAAACACGAGCAGTGCAGGTCTCAAAGCTCACAGTGATTCACGATATCCCGTGAAAAACTCCTCCCTTGCACACGCACCTCTGTTCTCTTCGTTTGGATTATTGACCAAATTCGGTCGAACCAAATACCGTTAAGCCCAAACAGACCATCCCAAGAAGTTTTGACCATTGAATCGCTCTAAAACATCTCCAAAGCTCGGACCAAGAATCGCCATAACCTCGTTAAATTTTTCCCGCCAAAACCAACATTCAAACGATGAAGATGGTGTCCCCCTAACGAAACTGGGGGTGCAAATAGCAAGTGCTCAATAGAGGTGCCCCTTAGTAATTGAGTTACCCCTTATCCAAAGTGGGAGTCCGAATAACATGTGTCCTCCGGAGGTGCTCCGAACAACTTTTCGAGCCGAATTTTTCCAACAATATTTATTTCCAAAAAATACCTACAAACACACAAAACACCATAATAAGGACGAAAATGAGTACTAACAATACGAAACATTGAGGACAAATTAGACACATAAATGCGTCTATCAAATACCCCCAAACTTATTATTTGCTAGTCCTCGAGCAAATTTATTCTAGAAAATAAAAAAAATCATTTGAACCCCTAGGTGGCCCTAGTGGCGGAGTGTTGTCTCCGGAGGGTTTACCAGAGGTGTACCCACAAAACCTTTACTCCAGACCCTAGCTATCTACGCAGAACCTTGGAAGGCACTAAAGAATCTCCTTGGTTGGCATACTTATTGATTACAAGAGGAAGTACCCCGATGCGAAATTCCAATTGTTGTACACGAGTTTGCACTCAAGCATACTAAAATTCATATAAAGTGACAGAGCTCTACTCAGATAGTTTCTGGACATCATAAACCGGAGTCAACCAATCACATGGAAAGATTAAGAAGATGGATGTAGAGAAAAACGTGGATGATGTTGACTAAGGTGAACCTATCCTAATGGACTCGAGATCTTTGGTCTGGACTAATATCAACACACTGGCATATACAAGGGGACCAGTGATCGATAATCCTAACTCTAGGTCAACTCAGCTGGCATATACAAGGGTACCAGTGATCGACTTTATTGTATTTATTCCAGTTGGTCTAGTGGTCTGGTCTCAATTTTTTTTTTGGTATCTCAATCACTCTATTTCACCCTAGCAATGGTAAAAAGAAAAAGAAAAAGAAGTGATCAGGATTCTTTCGATGTTTCCATTACGAGGATATGGCGAAACTACCGTGTTTTCTTTTCTAACACCTGAGCTCTGTGCTTTTATGAATAGACTCTTTAGATGTTTCCATCTAATCAGATTGGTTCCTCAACTCCTACAACCAAGATGTTCCCATCCACTTAGATTAGTTAGTGCCAACCTTAATAAGCATAAATTTCTAGTCTCTCGGAGTTTATTTATTGCAACTAAAAAGTTTCTCCCATACCCCCAAACTTAAATCTAACATTGTCCTCAATGTTCTAAAGATGAAATTAAAAACATGAACAAGGAGAAATGTTACCATTTGAAGCAAAAGAGTTAAGGAAAAATATTACCGTGTTGCAAGAGCATGGGTTACCTCCCAAGAAGTGCTAAGTTTAAAGTCTTGACCAGGACATTGGAAAGGATTAGTCACCTCGAAGAATCATATAACAACAGTCGGAATAACTACGGGTCATCTGGATCAAAAAGTGCTAACCACAAGAAGAGGAAACTGCAACAGACCAGGAAGATATCCAACACACCCTTATCTATTTTTTTGTTTAAGACAACTATATCTAGTTGTGGTTCGGGTTCAGGCTCTATAAAAGGGTCTAGATAAAAAGTTTTCATCGGCTGGATTTCCTCAAAGGCAGTATCCTGAAGATCAGGTTCTAGAGTCTGGAAATACTCAATTAAGAACTTAGAAGCACATAATAATAACCTGAATAACTGGGGATCCTATAAGTCAATCAGACTTGACTCACACAGTTGACCACAATAGTGGTCATTCTTTAGCAAATGTGTCGACCCTAATCTCCTAAAGTAATTAGGTTTAGCCTCAAAACTTAATAATTGACACATCTGAAACTTATACGTTCCCACAATTGGTTGAAAAATATTTGGTGGGAAAACAAAATCAATCGTGGTATCATAGCCTGGGTTAACCACATCAACCAGAGGATGGGTTCTTAACAACTGAACTTCTTTATGGACACAACTAGGTTCAGGAAAAAGTGTATGAAGATAATCTTTTAAAATGGTTGAGGCACATATGTCAAGTCCCAAGTTAGGGACCTTTCTAAGAGTTAAGGCACATGGAGAATGATAATCACCCCCAAACTTAGAGTGTTCAGTGTCTCTAAAAAGACTAGTCACAACTTCCCTAATTTCAAGGTCATTTGATTCCTGAAAATGGTCAATTGATTCTTCTAAGTCAGGTACATCCTCACTCATCTCTACGAGTTCATTTTCTTTTTCTAAGTCTATTGTTTCGCTAGACTCAAAATATACTCGTTCCTCTAAACCATCATTGGCTTCGTAATCAAAAGGAAATACTACATCGTCTAAAACGGGGGTATCTCTAGTCAAATCCTCATCCTTTTGAATAGGTGAATAATTATTAAAATTATTTGGATTTGTACTAGAAATAACATTATCATTATAAAGCTCAACTGGAGTAACAAATTCCTGATCACTATGCCTACATATTTCAGATTCTTCATTAATACTATCCTCATCATAATCATTATTATATGAAAATGATCGAACCTCATCTAAACAAGTAGTGTTACCAATTCTAACCTCGTCATCTTGATTATGTGAATAAAAATTATCCTTATTTTCAAGGGTGGTATTGGGAACACTATATTGGAATTTAAGACTATCTTGAGCAAATTTTTCCACAATCCTATTTGTACTCTCAGTAAATTGCTTGAGGGACTCTTCTAGAGACATCTTAGTTGACTGCTCTACGGACTCTTCTGGAAGCGGGATATTATAAGTCTCTTTCATAAATAAGTGAAACTTCTGTGTTGACTCATTGAAACTCTTGAGAGACTCTTCTAAAGAAATTGGAGGATCATTTTGCTCGTAAGACTGATGCACGTGTGGATAGTAATTGGGCTCACCATGGTATGACCCATAACCTTCAAAAGGTTGGCGTCCCCAACCACTATTCACACTCTGGTCATAAAAAGAGTGATGTCCATATTGTTCAGTTGGATATTCATATTCATTGTGATGGCTATTATAATACCAGTTTGACATCCTAACCGCAAGGGAATTCTACACAAGCACAAACAAGGCTGACTCGACCACAACAAACCTCACCGATTTCTAGCAAACAAAAAGCATGATGGCTCCACTTAGATTGTTTCTAGACCAACTTCTAATCCTTCGAAAGGGAATTCGTTACAACTGAGCAAACCCCTCTGGAATCAATCCGAGTTTAAGTAAGTTGAATAGAGGCGAGGGAAGGCTGCGTGGAGCTTTGATACCCAAGGCCTCACCGCATTACAAGGCGGCGCAGTCACGCATTCAACTTACAGAAACCATCATGAACTTCGAAGTATGCTTCAAACAGTAACCAATATTTTTCGAATGACTTTCCTATTAAGCTCGTTACCCTATCGGTCTCGTTCTAGTCCAAAATTTTAAGGCTTAGGTTCGCGTAGGTTACGGGTTCCTAAGGTGGGAAAGAAGAGAACGGTGATGAAATCCGAACCCTTATCTTATATGGCCAGGCCTTGCTCTTTACTAGAAAATTAAATCCGATTTCAGGTCCTCAACATATATGCATACAAAATCATCTAGTAAACCCGCTGACAGGGGATTCACGGGTGTTTAGAATTCTTACCTCCCGTTCCATACGGGGGATGAACCGTTGAGGTCGACTCGGGCCACGACTCCTATGTCGTGTGCGAACCCGAGGGCCCGAGACAGTATCGTAACTGTCGTCCTTCCTTGTGCAGTTTTTATTTAAACTAACCCTTCCTTAGGGTTTTAAAAATAATAAATGTCCAAAAGTCCAAAAATAAAGAAAAATTCCAAAAATAAAAGATTACAAAAATAGTTACCTAATTACAGTTTCTAAAAAATAATAATAATAATAATTACACTATATACAAAATTTTCTTCTTTACTCCGTTCGGATCTCTCTTTTCTTTCGTATTTTGGCTTTGCTTTTCTTTTCAGCACTTTCTCTTTTTCTTTCGCTCCACTCCAAATCTGAAAGCAAACAGAAATACCAAAACGCGTAAAAAAGAACAAAAATAATAAAAATAAAAATAAAACCTAAAAACAAATCTATACACAAGTCCGCGTCGGCGGCGCCAAAAATTGATCGAATTTTATATAGTGGTAAGTAGAGTTGTCGTTCACTCGGACTTGTTGAAATCGATTTTAGGATTTAATAAAGAAAAATAATAAAAATAGAGACTATATACAATTTATGTCACAAGATGAAGAGAGTTACTGGGACTCGGGATTCCACCAATTCTCACATTCATGCGGCTCATCTATTAATTCCGGACAATTAAAGCTCATAAAATAACGAACATCGACTCTAATTCTTTGGCAAGGTAGATTTTATAAAGAATTATATGTAATTCACAAGCATGACGCATCTAAAGTACCTAAGACTAAGCATGCGACATCTAACGAATTCACAAATAATCAAGAAAAATCATAAATCAATTATAATAGTGCAAATAGTCATAAAGGAATTAAATAGAATTACCACATGGGTGCAAAATAGCTTCCTCCGTCGTCCCAGTGATGGGTTCTAGCTCATCATGGTGTAAACTTGCTCAAAAATCATTATTAATGCTCAAAAATGGTTTACAAATGATGAACAAGGGAGAAAAGATGAAAAGCCTGATTTGTAACAGTTTTAATTGTTACAAACGGACTGTTACAGAGAACGATACATGTAAAGTGTCACTGTTGCTGTAGTTTTAAGACTGTCTCCAGAACTACGACCCACATATGTGAGTCGTTATCACTGTTGATAAACGACGGTCCCCTGTGCGTTGATGTTCTTCGTGTTCTTCAGTAGCAGCAGAAATGGTGGTTTCCTACCACTTGATTTTCTCGATTTTCTGAAGCTCTGCAACTCTCCCAATCTCTCCATATCCGTTCTCTGACCTCCCAGCACCTATTTATAACCCAGCAGAAGCAAAATCTCGCGTGTAATTGCAACATATTTTTGATTATTCTCCATGCAAGATACGGGATTTCTTTCCATTATTTTCTTCATCACGCGCCTGCAGCTGTTATTTTCTTCCTCATTTACCTTCTACACTCGTCTGGCAACAACCCACACACTCCAAACACGAGCAGTGCAGGTCTCAAAGCTCACAGTGATTCACGATATCCCGTGAAAAACTCCTCCCTTGCACACGCACCTCTGTTCTCTTCGTTTGGATTATTCAGCCAAATTCAGTCGAACCAAATACTGTTAAGCCCAAACAGACCATCCCAAGAAGTTTCAGCCATTGAATCGCTCTAAAACATCTCCAAAGCTCGGACCAAGAATCTGCCATAACCTGTTAAATTTTTCCCGCCAAAACCAACATTCAAACGATGAAGATGGTGTCCCCCTAACGAAACTGGGGGTGCAAATAGCAAGTGCTCAATAGAGGTGCCCCTTAGTAATTGAGTTACCCCTTATCCAAAGTGGGAGTCCGAATAACATGTGTCCTCCGGAGGTGCTCCGAACAACTTTTCGAGCCGAATTTTTCCAACAATATTTATTTCCAAAAAATACCTACAAACACACAAAACACCATAATAAGGACGAAAACGAGTACTAACAATACGAAACATTGAGGACAAATTAGACACATAAATGCGTCTATCAATGTTGTATTTGTATGTACGATGTTTGTTACGATGTGTTTTGTGTGTTTTATGCATTGTGAGATTTCCCTGCGAAGAGTGTCTGTGTTTCCCCACGGCTCTTAGCTAAGTTAAGTAAGGCGGTAATTCATCCGTTGACAATATTATGTAGTAGGGCGGTAATTCATCCGTTTTAATATTATTATATCTAATTTATTTAGTAGGGCGGTAATTCATCCGTTTTAATAGTATTAGTAGGGCGGTAATTCATCCGTTATAATATTACTACTTATTAATATAGTAGGGCGGTAGTTCATCTGTATGCAATCTTATCTTAGTAGGGCGGTAATTCATCCGTATGATATTATATATAATATTTTATTTGAGGGAAATCACTCGTGTGCATATTATACTTGTTTGACTAACTTTCTTATCTTGGTGGAAATTTTCTGAATCATGGTTTGTATGAGCACTCTGTGTGGACGATGTTATGATTACTTGAGAGTTACATGTTTCCATTGAGCACCCTTTTGGGATTATATGCTCACTTGTTCCCACTTCAGTTTTCAGTAATCAGAAGAAATGGAGCGCTCGAAGATATCCGTTTCGTAGCTTAGAGCTTTATTGAATCCAGTGTTGTTATATCTCTTTACTATACGTACTCTTCTTTATTCTGTAAACAACACATTGATATATTCTTAACACTCGGAAGACTTTCATATATATAATATCGTAGAGTTTGGGTTTTGTTATTAGCACATTATGTATTTATGATTCTTAAAACTGGAAATCTAGTTTTGATACTTCAATTAGGGTGTTATCCGTTCAGTTAAGCAGGTTTAGTATTTGGGGCGTCACATAAAGTCCCTGAATTTTCAATGCCTTTAAGGTATGCGAACTCAGTTTGCAAACCATGGCATTACGTTCATGAATTGGTTCTAGTATACGTACTTTGTACACATACAAACCAAGCCGAATATGTTTCAAATGCTTCACATATATTTCCATGAGATATTAAGCATTTGAACAACTCTCTTAAAACACATATTAGTTACATTTGATCATCTATCAAAATTGGTTGATTATCAGATTGAGTCTAGAAGTGTTCGATGAAAATAGCTGAGCCAAAAGTGTTCAAGTGGCTAACTTCGGTTAATTGTTATTGAGCCAACTCGTCATACACGTTAGGTACGGTTCATCCATATATGAATATAAGTATATTTCATTTGTGTATGTCAAGGTAAACCATCTAACGGTGGAGATTGATTGCTTATTTTCTAAGCAAACTTAGCTTGAATATCAAGTCAGGTTTTTATCTAACGGTGAATATTGATTGCTTTGTTAATAAGTTATCTTAGCTTTAATTGTAAGCAACCCTGATTTGAAAGACTATATAAGGAGAAACTCTAGCAGCTGGGAAGCCCAATCCCAACACTTCCGTGTGTCCTAGTTGCAAACTAGAGTCGATTATCTCTTAACCTAGGTTTCCAGTTCTTCTGAAAACCATTACTAGGTTTAACGACTTAAAGACTTCGCTTGGGATTCGCGAAGCCATGTCCAACTATTTTCTCTGTAGTTGTGTATCCTGATCTTACTATTCTATCGTATTGAGTTTAATATTATCTAAGATTATCTCGAGATTTATCTCTGATAGTTAAGATATAAAAAGTAATCACAACAGTTCTTCGTATCGGACTCTAGTGATTCCGCAATAACTTCTTTTGTAAACCAGTTATGTTATTGTGAGGTGACTAATATTTTAGGCTGCTCTTCGGGAGACATAAGACCGTATTATTAATTGTGTTTCATGTTCACCTTTATCTTTGAATCTAAAGACGAAAACCAAAAATAAAATAGACTTATCTGTGGGTGACAGATTTGTTTATAAGTCTTCGACTTTGGGTCGTAGCAACTCCTAGGCTATAAAGGACGTTAGCTAGGGGAATCAAGTGCGCAGGGTCTTGCGAGATTCAAAAGGTGTAAGAAACGCGACTGTACCTTAATCGATGCGATACTTGGTTAGGGCTCAACTACATTCTAGTCCGCAGTTAACTTGTAATAGGGTAGAGTCTGTAGTGGCTTAATACAGTATGGTGTTTAAGTCTGGACTAGGTCCCGGGGTTTTTCTGCATTTGCGGTTTCCTCGTTATCAAAATTTCTGGTGTCTGTGTTATTCTTTTCCGCATTATATTTTCTTTATATAATTGAAATATCACAGGTTGTGCGTTGATCAATCACAGTTGTTAAATCCGACCTTGTTTGTTGGATATAACTTTATTGACACTCGAATATTTTTCTCACATCAATCAGGTTCACGGATTCATATTTGTTTGATTAATTGATTGTGTTGAGAAAGAGATAAAGCTCTTTGATATCTTTCCTTGATTGAGTTTTATTAAGTTGTTATTCTCATAATTATATTGGAGTTTGATAGGCGCATTTATGTGTCTATATTAGTCTCAATTCTCTGTAATGTTAGTACTCGATTTTGCGCTTATTTTGGTATTTTATGTCTTTGTAGGTGTTTTTGGAGAAATAAGTTTTTGCGGAAAAATTGGCTCGAAAAGTGGTATTTGCGCTCGTGGGAGAAAATTACTATTCGGACCCTCATTTGGATAAGGGGTACATCAATTACTAAGGGGCGACCACTTGCTATTCGCACCCCGGAAATGGATAAGGGGCAACCACATGATAAGGGATAACCCCAGGGCAACTACTATTGGCACACCAAAACAGGATAGGGGGAGTCCATAAACTACATTTGAATTTGAAAAAGGCGGGAAAATTGTACAATTAGCTGCGTACTCTTTTGGACAGTATTTGGAAGAGTTTTATTCGGATTTTCTCACGGCGATTGGTTGGTTTAATCTGTTTTGAAGAAGATGAGATTGTTATGTCTTAAGGAATCGTAAAAATGGAAGTTTTCTCGATGAAACAGGGGAAGAGAATGTTACGGAGTTGGTTGATATATATGGCAAGATACGTGGATATTTCGTTGGAGATTATCATGGGAAGTACGTGAAGGTAAAGGGAAAGGATATCTTCCCAGAGATTCGAATATATCCTAGGGAGAGTTTCAAAGCCAAGAGAGCGCGTACGAGAAGAATAAAGATAGAAAAGTCCGTAACTTTTGGGAAAAGAAAAGAGAAGATTTCTTGGGATTACATCGACCTGTTGGCTATATAAAGAGGGTACGAGAGTTATAGAGAGGTGTCGAGACTTGGGGATAGTTTTGGGGGCCGAGAAGAGGGTTTGGAGGAGCTACAGAGATCAACAGAAAGTTTTAGAGAAAGTTCTCTGCTGCTGCAAAACTCAAGAACATCAAGAACATTGGACCAACAGAGTCGATCGCAGAGCGGTCTCGAAACAACGACGAGAGACAAACAAGTATCGTTGTTCAACAGATCTTAGAAATCAGAATAAATGACGTCTCAGTAACACCATTACAGCGTTACAAATCTCTGTTTTATATAATTTCTTCAATAAAACACCTTTTTGAGCTATGGATTATTATTTTGTGCGTGTTTTTGATATGAGGAGCTAAACCCCAACACTGGGATGACGGAGGAAGCCATATTTCATGCGTGTGGTAATTATATTTAATTCTTATATGACTTCTTGCACTTGATTTAATTGTTTTATGATTTTCACTAATTAGTTGTGATTTCGTTTGATGACGTATGCTTAGTTTTAGTACTTTTGATGCGTCATGCTTGTGATTTACAATTAATCTTTTAAAAATCTACCTTGGCAAAGAAACAGAGTCAATATTTTATTACTATTGGAGCTATAATTGTCTAGAATAAATATATGAATCGCATGAATGAATTTTACGGTGGAATCCTGAGTCCTAGTACCTCTCGATATTTGTGACAAACTTTTGTATATATTTTCTTTGTTTTTAGTATTTTCTGAAACCAAATCTTTACAAGTCTGAGAGGAACGACATCTTTCTTACCACTTTTCTACAACAACATAAAATCACATCAATTTTTGGCGCCGCCGACGCGGACTTGTATTTAGATTTGTTTTAGGTTTCTTTTCTTTTTTATTATTTTTTGTTCTTTTTTACGCCTTTGGTATTTTTTTTTCGATTCTTTTCAGATTTGGAGCGAAGCTACAAGGAAAGAGAAAGTGCTATAAAAGGAAAGCATTTCCAAAGAAGGAAAGAAAAGGGGAATCTGAAAGGAATAAAGAAGAAGATTTTGTATATAGTTATTTTGTTTTATTTTTAGAAACTGTAAATAGGGTTGTATTTTTGTAATTTTTCTTTTTATTTTCGGACTTTTTGGACTTTATTTTTCTGGACTTGGACATTATTTTTAAAACCCTAAGGAAGGGTTAAAAGTTAAATATAAACTGTTTGCAGGGAAGGACGACAGTTACGATACTGTCTCGGCCCCTCGGGTTCGTACACTGACATCGGAGTCGGTGGCCCGAGTCGACTTCAACGGTTCATCGCCCGTCTGGGCACGGAGGTAAGACTCTATCCACCCACGAATCCCATGTCAGTGGGTTTCAATTTTGTGTGACAACTCACACCCCTGCGAATAGAATGTCGAACTGGTATTACAATAGCCAATACAACGAATATCCGACTGAGTTTCAAACTGGACGTTACTACTTTGACCATAATGTGAATAGTGGTTGGGAACATCAACCTTTTGAAGGTTATGGTTAGGGCTGAGCAAAAAAACCGGAACCGCGGATTTCATCCGCAACCGTCCGCAAAATTGCGGATTTGACCCAAACCGCAAGACGTATGGTCCGGACACGGATGGGATTCTTAAATCCGCACATTTTAGCGGTTTGGGTGCGGTTGGTTTTGCAAATCCGCGGATTCACCCGCACCGCAAGGTAATAAGAGAACTTAATAAAATTACTAAGGATAAAGCCTAGTTAATAAAGCCCGCTGAGTATGTGTTAATAAGAGGTTTTAGGCCGGCCCAATCATTCTCATTTCTCATTCATTGTTACACATAAACAATAGTCTGATGGGATGGGCTTCAAAACATCCTGTTCGTTTATTCATCCTTCCAAGTTCCATGTCTTCTGACTTCTAGCCAAATGAGCTCTCTGACAATGGAAAGTTATCGATGACAAGTTGGACTACCTTGTGCTAACATAATTTTTTTTCCCCTTATAAATCCGCGGTTAATCCGCAACCGGTCCGCATTATCCGCGGATCCGCGGATGTGAAATCCGCGGGTGATTGGGCCGGTCACGGTTCAATTTTCCAAATCCGCAACTTTGACGGTTTGGTTGCGGGTGACCCCTAATCCGCAACCGTCCGTCCGTTGCTCACCCCTAGTTATGGTCCATACCATGGTGAGCCCAATTACTATCCATATTCCCACCGGTCATACGAGCAAAATTCCTCTCTATTAGAGTCCGCACGTAAGTTAGCTGAGTCAGCACAAAAGATACTTAAGTCGACACGTAGTTAAGATGAGATGAATGACTTAGTTATGGACGAAAGCAATGCAACGTGTGAACCTTCTTTCCTAGATCAAATCAGGAAGTCATGTGAATCGACTCAGAAAATGTTGTTAGAGGCCCAGGAAAGAAATGCTCAAGATAGTTTTAATTTCCAATATAGTGTTTCCAATAGTACCTTTGAAAATGAAGATAGTTATTTGCATAATCAAGATGACGAGGTTAGAATTGGTAACACTACTTTAGATGAGGTTCAACCATTTTCATGTTATTATAACGATGATTATGATGAGGATAGTGTTGATGAAGAATTTGAAATAAGTAGGCATAGTGATCAGGAATTTGTTACTCCAATTGAGCTTAATAATGATAATGTTTCTAGTTCAAATCCAAATAATTTTAACAATTATTCACCTATTCAAAGGGACGAGGATTTGTCTAGAGATACCACCGTTTTAGACGATGTAGTTTTTCCTTATGATTACGAAGCCGATTATGGTTTAGAGGAACGGGTATATTTTGAGTCTAGCGATGTAGAAACATTAGTCTTAGACAAAGAAAATGAACTCGTAGAGATGAGTGAGGATGAACCTGACTTAGAAGAATCAATTGACCATTTTCAGGAATCAGATGACCTTGAAATTAGGGAAGTTGTGACTAGTCTTTCTAGAGACCTTTGAAAACTCTAAGTTTGGGGGTGATTATCATTCTCCATGTGCTTTAACTCTTAGAAAGGTCCCTCACTTGGGACTTGACATATGTGCCTCAACCATTTTAAAAGATTATCTTCATACACGTTTTCCTGAACCTAGTGATGTCCATAGGGAAGTTCAGTTGTTAGAAACCCATCCTCTGGTTGATGTGGTTTATTCAGGTTATGATACCCAGATTGACTTTGTTTTTCCACCAAATATTTTTCAACCAATTGTGGGAACATATAAATTTCAGATGTGTCAATTATTTAGTTTTGAGACTAAACCTAAGTACTTTAGGAGAATAGAAATGACACATTTGCTTAAGATTGACCGCCAGTTTCATCGTGGTCAATTGTGTGAGTCAAAACTGATTGACTTAAAGGATCCACAATTATTCAGGTTATTATTATGTGCTTCTAAGTTCTTATTTGAGTTTTTACAGACTTTACAACCTGAACCGGATCTTAGCTTTGAGGAATTCCAACACATGAAAATATTTTATTTGGACCCAGTTATAGAACCTGAACCTGAACCACAGCTAGATGTAGTTGTCTTAAACAGGAAACTAGACAAGGGTGTGCATTATTTGTTAATTTTCTTGGCATGTTGCAGATTTATTTTACTTGTGATAGCTCTATTTGGTTTTGATGACCCACAGATTTTTCGGCTATTACTTTATGATTTTATGAGGTGACTAATCCTTTGTTAGTCTGGCTGAAGACGTTAAACTTAGCACTTCTTGGGAGGTAACCCATGCTCATGCAACACGGTAATATCTTTCCTTAACTCTTTTTGCTTCAAATGGTAACAATTTCTCCTTGTTCATGCTTTTAATTTTATCTTTAGAACATTGAGGACAATGTTAGATTTAAGTTTGGGGGTATGGGAGAAACTTTTAGTTGCATTGATAAACTCAGAGCCTAGAAATTTATGCTCATTAAGGATGGCACTAACCAATCTAAGTGGATGGAAGCATTTTGGTTGTAGGAGTTGAGGAACCAATCTGATTAGATGGCAACATCTAAAGAGTCTATTCATAAAAGCACAGAGCTCAGGTGTTAGAAATAACATGATGGTTTCACCATATCTCGTTGAGTCCTTTTCACTTCTGTTTTTATTTTTATTTTGTTTTTAAACTATGTTTCTCTAAGTGATTAGGTGGGGCCCACGAATCAAGTTGTTACCGATGCTAGGGTGAAATAGAGTGATTGAGATACCAAAAAAAAAAAAAAAAAAAAAAAGTTGAAAAAAAAAAAGTTGAAAAAAAAAAGTGAAAAAGAAAAAGAAAAAATAGTATTATGAAAAAAGAAAAAAAAAAAAAAAAAGAAAGTGAGACCAGACCATTTGACCAAACGGAATAAATTCAATAAAGTCGACCACTGGAACCCTTGTATATGCCAGTTGTGTTGACCTAGAGTTAGGACTCTCGACCACTGGTTCCCTTGTATATGCCAGTGTGTTGATATTAGTCAGACTAGTAACTCAGTCCATTAGGATAGGTTCATTTTGGCGGAGGCCTTCAGACAGATATGGGAAACATCGATCACTTAGTAAACATCAAAACCATCTATGTTTTTCTCTATATCCATCTTCTTGATCTATCCATGTGATTAGTTTCGACTCCGGGTATTGATGTCCATAGTGTGACTATCTGAGTAGAGCTCTGTGACTTATATATGAATTTTAGTATGCTTGAGTGCAAACTCGTGTACAAAGAATTGGAATTTCGCATCGTGGTACTTCCTCCTGTAGTCAATAAGTATGCCAACCAAGGAGATTCTTTAGTGCCTTCCAAGGTTCTGCGTAAATAGCTAAGGTCTGGAATGTAAAGGTTTTGTGGGTACACCTCTAGTAAACCCTTCCGAGACTATAACTCGGCCACTAGGGCCACCTAGGGGTTTAAAGGCTTATTGCATACGCTAAATGCAATCGACGATGCCTGCGACAGTGAGTTAGGATTTTATTTTATTTTTGCTCGAGGACTAGCAAATAATAAGTTTGGGGGTATTTGATAGGCGCATTTATGTGTCTATATTAGTCTCAATTCTCTGTAATGTTAGTACTCGATTTTGCGCTTATTTTGGTATTTTATGTCTTTGTAGGTGTTTTTGGAGAAATAAGTTTTTGCGGAAAAATTGGCTCGAAAAGTGGTATTTGCGCTCGTGGGAGAAAATTACTATTCAGACCCCTCATTTGGATAAGGGGTACATCAATTACTAAGGGGCGACCACTTGCTATTCGCACCCCGGAAATGGATAAGGGGCAACCACATGATAAGGGATAACTCCAGGGCAACTACTATTGGCACACCAGAACAGGATAGGGGGAATCCATAAACTACATTTGAATTTGAAAAAGGCGGGAAAATTGTACAATTAGCTGCGTACTCTTTTGGACAGTATTTGGAAGAGTTTTATTCGGATTTTCTCACAGCGATTGGTTGGTTTAATCCTGTTTCAGTAAGACAGGATTGTTATGTCTTAAGGAATCGTAAAAAATGGAAGTTTTCTCGATGAAACATGGAAGAGAATGTTACGGAGTTGGTTGATATATATGGCAAGATACGTGGATATTTCGTTGGAGATTATCATGGGAAGTACGTGAAGGTAAAGGGAAAGGATATCTTCCCAGAGATTCGAATATATCCTAGGGAGAGTTTCAAAGCCAAGAGAGCCGCGTACGAGAAGAATAAAGATAGAAAAGTCCGTAACTTTTGGGAAAATAAAAGAGAAGATTTCTTGGGATTACATCGACCTGTTGGCTATATAAAGAGGGTACGAGAGTTATAGAGAGGTGTCAAGACTTGGGGATAGTTTTGGGGGCCGAGAAGAGGGTTTGGAGGAGCTACAGAGATCAACAGAAAGTTTTAGAGAAAGTTCTCTCTGCTTGCTGCAAAACTCAAGAACATCAAGAACATTGGACCAACAGAGTCGGTGAGCGAGTCTCGAAACAACGACAGAGACAAACAAGTATCGTTGTTCAACGAGTCTTAGAAATCAGAATGAGTGACGTCTCGTAACACCATTACATCGTTACAAATCTCATTTTATATAATTTCTTCAATAAAACACCTTTTTGAGCTATGGATTATTATTTTGTGCGTGTTTTTGATATGAGGAGCTAAACCCCAACACTTGGGATGACGGAGGAAGCCATATTTCATGCGTGTGGTAATTATATTTAATTCTTATATGACTTCTTGCACTTGATTTAATTGTTTTATGATTTTCACTAATTAGTTGTGATTTCGTTTGATGACGTATGCTTAGTTTTAGTACTTTTGATGCGTCATGCTTGTGATTTACAATTAATCTTTTAAAAATCTACCTTGGCAAAGAAACAGAGTCAATATTTTATTACTATTGGAGCTATAATTGTCTAGAATAAATATATGAATCGCATGAATGAATTTTACGGTGGAATCCTGAGTCCTAGTACCTCTCGATATTTGTGACAAACTTTTGTATATATTTTCTTTGTTTTTAGTATTTTCTGAAACCAAATCTTTACAAGTCTGAGAGGAACGACATCTTTCTTACCACTTTTCTACAACAACATAAAATCACATAAGAGTTTAGTCCATACAGATTGCCGAACGAAAAAGTTGGGTGTGGTTGTTGTACCCCCGCGTTTTCAACACCAAGGGTCAATAAATTGGCCATCTCCAACAATCCAATATATAAAAGTTTTTATGAGTTCCTTAATAGTAACATGACATCTCCAAGTCCAAGAGCAAGTAGAAAGGCATTTAGCATTTAAAAAAATCAGTGTTAGGAAAGTATCTGTTTTAAGGATGGTACTTATAAGAAAATCAGGTTGTTCAACCAACTTCCAAGCATTCCTAGCTAGCATAGTAAGATTATTTAATTCAGTTTTTCTAAATCCTAAACCTCCTTCACTCTTAGAAGAGCAAATAGTGTCCCATCCAAGTAAATGAAACTTCCTATCCTTTGGGTCTAAAGTTTTCCAGCACCAAAATTTACAACGATGAGAATCCATTTTCCTACATAGGGCTTTAAGATTAACAAAAGTTCTCATTTGGTAGATGGGGATGGACTGACCAACATGCTTAACCAGAGAGGTTTTAGCATCTTGAGATAAAAGTTTATGATACCAAGAAGTGATTCTAGCATCAACAGACTGTAAGATACTCATATGAGATTGGATTTTAGACTTCTGAAAACTAATGAGGGTGCCCAAATACTTTTCTCCCGGGTTATGGGAGCTAATGTTGAGAATATTAGACAGTTCCGGAGTAAGAGAGGGTGGTCAGTCTTTACTAAATAAGATACCCGACTTATCAAAATTGATTTCCTGACCAGAAGTATAGCATTATTTATGCAGATAATCCTTAATGGTATTGAAATCATGGATAGTAGCTTTAGAAGACACCAAACAATCATTAGCAAAAAGTAAGTGAGATATATGGGGGCATTTCTACAAAATTAACCTTGATATCTTGAACCAAATTTTTTTAGTGAGTTTATCAATATAAACAGATAAAGCTTCATAACAAAGGAGATAAAGGGTCCCTCTACCTAAGGCCCATTTTTGGTTGGATTAAACCTGTTGGGATACCATTGAGTAACACAGAATAAGAGACAGTGCCCAAACACTGGATAATCAGAGATATCCAGTGTTCACAAAGACCCCAACTTTTTAAGAACTTTCTCTAAAAAGTTCCATTCAAGCTTATCATAAGCTTTAGACATGTCAACTTTAATGGCTGCTAGGCCTTCCTTTCCATGATAGTGATTGACTGTAAAAACCACCTTATTAGCTAGGAGGATGTTATCAGTTATGCTTCCTTTAGGAACAAAGGCACTTTGATTTTGAGAGATCAAACCATCCATGAAGGGTTTTAGTCTGTTAGCCAGGGTTTTGGAAATAATTTTATAAGAAAAATTACACAAACCTATAGGTCTGTAATTCAACAGTATGGGTCTAATGAGGGCAATGTTGATGTGGTTGAGAAATTTGGCTACATGACCAGTTCTAAAGCAGGTATGCACCATGTCTATAACAGACTATCCTACAATATCCCAATGTTTCTGAAAAAATAAACCTGTGAAACCATCAGGGCCAGGAGCTTTTTTCCCACCCATTTGAAAAACAACATTATTAATTTCTTTAGGAGATAAAGGAATATTCAAATAATTATTATCATCCATAGAAAATTTGGTAGGGAGGTCAGCCAACACCTCATACTGAAAAGACTGAGGATGAGAGGAGTAAATTTTTTGAAATAGTCAACAAAGGAGGCATAAATACTATCTCTATCAGTAAGGATGTCACCTAAGTTGTTTTTAATCCAGCTGATGACATTTCTTTTTTTTTTAAACAAAGTGACTCTATGGAAGTATGGAGTATTTCTATCTTCCTCAAAGAGCCAGACCTCTCTCGATTTATCCTTCCAATAGAGCTCTTCTAAAAAAATATAAGTATGTTAGTCTAGCTTTAAATCTAAAAACATGCTTGGTACCAGAAGGGGCAGAAATTTGAACTTCTTTAAGTTCATCTCTAATGGTGGAAATATTGGTTTGAACATTTCCAAAGGAATTTTTATTCCAGTCCTCAGGCCTTTTTTTTAGTGTTGAGTAATTTGGTTTTGAGTTTAAAAGCAGGGGACCCTCCACATGATGGACAAAGAATTTACTATAATGTCCATACAGGTTGGATCAGTGATCCACATGGACATGAAGTGAAATGGTTTAGGCATGCAATCGCCTTCAAAGTTAAAACCTATATGCATGGGGCAGTGGTCAGAAGAATCTCTAGAGATATTATTAACACAAAGCTTAGGGAAGAAAAAGTCAGTATCATGATTAAATAAACATCTATCAAGTCTTTCTAGAATCAAATCAGCACCACATTGCACGTTGGATCAAATAAATCTAAGACCAAAAAAACCTGGATCATGTAAGTCAAAATTTTCACATAAAGTTTTAAGGTTTATAAAATCATTATCGTCAAGTTCTAAGCCACCAATTTTATCATCATGACTAAGCAAAGCATTAAAATCACCTACAAGGAAGGCTGGTCTACCTCTAGGAATAAAGGGTAGATTACTTTGGCTATCCCAAAAAGCATCTCTAAGATTCTGGTTTGGTTCACCATATATGAAGTGTATATGACAAGTTTCATTGCAGATAAGGCCAATCATGTATCATTTCCAATTGCTATCATTTTCAGCAACAAACACAACTTTATCTTTGAAAACATGTTCAGTTAGAGAAGAAGGCAATTTGGTAGGTAAGGTGAGTTTCTCAGACATTTGAGTAGAGGGATCTTGAATTTCTTTATCAGTAGAGTAAAGTAATGGGAATTAAAGGTGTTTTTGTTGTTCAGGGAAGGATGGGTTTAGGGAAGAGATGGGGAGAGTATTCGTCAGTTGAGAAATAATTAAACTACAAGAGAGAGGTAGTAAAGAAACAAATAAAAATTATTTTTGTTTGAAATGAATGGTGATGATAATGTATAGCTTAGATGAGAAGGTTAAAGAATGATATGTTTGGTTCTTTGCGATGTGTCAGTGATATGTCACTTGGGTTAGCTGAAGAATCTGAACAGAGAGAGTCATATCATTCTTAAAAATAGGCTTCTTGCAGATAACATAAGAGAGAGAACATGGATCAGGTGTTTGAAGTGGTGTAAGTTCATTTTTGTCACAAGGGGCATGACGACTAGAGACTTGGAAGATAACAAAAGCAGAGATACAAACAACATTTCTTTTTAAGGGTTGATCTTTGACCTTCCCTTGGGCACATGGGCTATCAGTGGGATGCCCACTCCTGTTGTTGATGTAGGTATACGACTTCAAGTTTAGCCTGCTTAAGTTGGTGTTGACAATACTTCATCGTATGAAGTTAGTGCATGCTATAAGGGGTGGACATATATTTATGGTGGTTGTAATTTTCTGTCCATTTAAAGAAGCCATATGGGACAGCTCCAATAAATGAGGTAGTATTAGGTGAGAGAAAAAATTGATCATTATGAGCGTTGGTGGCTAGTGACCGTGTTTGAGTAGTTCTAGCCAGATGGTTAGGTTGGTTCGGGTCATGAAAATTATTTGGGTAAAGGATAAATTGCATGTTCCAGATGTGTAAGCCATAACGTATCATAGTGCCTCTCAACAGGTGTTGCAAATTTTGAATATGCAAAAAATCAATAAAAATTATTAGTGCAACACTTAAGACCATGCAAGGTAGATACATACTGATACCCCTCTTAATGATATTGTCGTGAGAAAGCGATATGAGAGGTCTAAATATGTTTTGAGAATAGGATTAGACAAGGAGTAATGATGGATTTTGAAAAAAATGTGTATGTAATTGAATTAGCGCGGTCTTCCAAAAGACGCGACGTTTAACCATGCGCCATAAATGGTCATTTATGGTTAATCTACCCACACTATTTAAGGGGAGATGGGTGATAATTAGATTATCAACACAAATTATACCCAAAGTAGAAAGAATTTTCACACAAATTAGAGAAAAGAGCAATGGTTGAGAATGGGGATAATCCAGGAAACGGAAATAACAATGAACAACCAACAGATTCACCAGAAATGCGCGCAACATGCAAAGAGAGCAATTGGAGGTCTAACAAGTACTGAGATGAAGATATTAATCCCCTTTCTAAATCAGGAGATAGCCAGAAAGAGAGAGCAAGAGGAATTTGAATGGTTGAGAATCAAGAATGATGAAGAGTTTTAGTTATGGTTGAGAAAGTGTGATGCAATTGATGCACGTAGAGAAATGGAGAGGCGTGAGAGAATGGGTGATTGGAGATGTAAGTGGCAAAAGACCAGGAGTGCAACTGAAAGTGATAGTCACGATGAGGAACAACATAATGTTGAAGATGAAACCACTGATGCGACAACGAATCTTGGAAAGGTTGCAAGGGAGGATGAACGGAAGGAAAAGAGGCAGAAACATGTCGATGATATGATGTATCAGTGCTATCTGGCTAAGAAAAAAGATACTAAGGAAGTTTTCTCGAACCATGTCAGAACCTTTAAATGTTGATTCTGATGGAGATGAGATTCCTGGTCTAGATATTGATGGCAACCCTGTGATAGAGGTAGATGAGATGAATGACAGTGAAGAAGAAGAAGAGGAGGAATATACATATGATGATGATGGTTATGGTCCTTCTTGTTCTTCGAGCAGTGATGATGGTTGTAATTTCTACTATGATGATGAAGAGCTTGGCAGCGACAGTGATGACAGTCCTTGGTGATCGTTATAGAGGTATTATCAAACCCTTTGAAAAAAGGATCTTGAAGGTTAACTTCTGATAGATCTCTGGTGCATCTTCATGAAAATTTACAAGGGTTTTGAAAATACTTAAGGTAGTTGTGAATTGATAAGAAGGTAGGTTTTTCCGTTTCCATCATCATAGAGAAAGTTCTTTTATTGTATTTGCGCTTGTTAGACATGGAAGTTTTATAAGATAGAAGGGATCCTAGTTTGTTTTGTGGGTAAGTTAACTGATCGGTCGGAGTTTGAGAGGCATCATTGGAGTTTTCAGGAAGTGGAATGAAACTAGGCCTACTTTTTGATGTTCTTGTGATTTGACAGAATTTTGAATAGACTTGCTAAGTAACTGGTTGTAATGAAGAAGGCTATTGATCTGAATAGTGTATGTTGATTTTCGTTTGCTTATAGTAGATCTTGATGTAAATAAAGTTATTTTCTCTAGTATTGTTTGGTTTTGTTTGCTATGAATGTTTTGATGTTGATCAACGAACAATTTGACAAAAGCAGTGTTCAGAGTTGTTTGGCTTGTGAATTTGTTGACAAACATGATGAAAAGATGCTTGATTAAGCTTAGGATGGTGTGAATTTGGATAAATTTCATAACCTGTAAAAGAAGATTCAAACTAAGAACAGGCTTATGTTATGCTGATTTATCAGAGCTTACTTATTCTGGAGTACAAAAACATGACATTTTTAACCCTCGCTATAATGTATGATTGATGCCATTGTTTTTTCTCAAAAGAAAACCTTAGATTAAAAATTAAATAAACATACATCGTTTTGGCTAACTCTAAGTGAGATAGCCTTACAAGGAATGAAAGTTAAGAGTTCAAACCAGAAAAAATGAGTGACTAAACCACTAATATACCTAAAAAATAATATATGATATGGTGTGGGACACGTACAAGTAAAAAGAGTACAACGCGATAAGTCTGAAAATAAAAACATAATCATAAAAGTGTCGGCACAAACTAAGCAAAAGTAGATCTTCAATGAACAAGAAAAATGGGTGCACTGTAATAGCTTTCCTCTATACAACAAGAATAAAAAAAATCCGTAAAGCATAACGCTTTCACATTCTTAACCACATAATTCGATTTTTTTTTCCTGCAAACCCTAATCCTAAACTTTCTCACCATGAATATTCTTACCCTTTTTAGCTAAACCCCTAATGACCGTCCCTAACAAGATGTAGTCTAATGAGCATTTTGGGGTGTTCATATGATGTCAATCTATTTTGCTTAAATCCATACTGAGGGTATTCTCGATATCAAATGAGGGTTTTCAATTCAATCTTTAAATCTAAGACAAAAGTTATGGGATGTAACCCTACTTTAACCTATGATTTGAAGATGTGTCGCATATTTTCTTATTTGTTGGTATTATGAAGCTGTTTTTTTGTTAAAGCACTGCTCGGTCGATCTCGCAAGCATTGCTATCTCAAGCTTGTTTGTCAAGTTTAGGTGATCAAAACTAGTCTTGATTTCTAGTCTACTTATAACTATGTCTCGGATTAGGATAGAATGTGTAGTTGAGCTTTAGACTTCACGACGTTCATCGATTAAATACGAATATCTACTAAGGGGAGCTTGGAGGAACTTCATCAACAAAAGGTATGTGGAGACTTGAACTCATATATCACTCAGAAGTCTATTCTATTCTATCTCATATTGAGACTAATTCGTATAGCTATATAGACTTTCACATTATACACATTTGATATTTCGAGCCGAGTTTAACTCGCTTATATCTTTCTCGAAATATGTGTTGGAACTACGTTCATTATTATTCTTGACGAAAGTCAAAAGATGATCATGTGAAAATCGCCTTGTAACATCTTACATGATTTGTGTGAGACAGTCATTTGATGTAGACTCGGAATGTTTCGTATTGATCATTCGATCACTTGAAAATTACTTATAAGCTAATAGTTTGTGTGAGACAACTATTGTCATCTTTTAAGGATGTTTCAATGATTGAAATGGGAGTTTAGAACAATTAACCATTGTATGGATATAGCACAGCATGCATACCCATATGCAAACTGTTGTAAGAATGATTCAGGTCCGGGAACCAAGTATGCATACCCGTATGCGAACGGTTTTAACTGTCAAAGTCCAAGAACTAAGTTTGCATACCCGTTTGCAAACTGTTTCATCTGAATTCGGTCTGGAATGACAATATGCGTACCCGTTTGCGAACTGTCGGAAAAAATCAAAGTCCGGAACTTAAGTTTGCGGTCCTGTTTGCAAACTTTTGAGGTTAAGTTCTAAAATCAGTTAAGTATGATTTCATACTCATGAACAAATACATTTATATATTAAGGAATGCAATCTTTGCAAACCGTGGCTAAATATTCATGAATTGATTCTTGTTAATCAAATCTGATTTTGCTTCAATTGTGTCTTGTATACTTCTATGAGAATATAAATAATTGAACAACTCTATGAGTAACACAATTAGATTCATTTGATTATCATTTGATCTAGAAGTGTTAAGATGAACATGGTAAATACAAAAGTGTTCATATGGCTAACTTCGGTTAACTGTTATTGAGCCAACTCAATAAATACGTTTAGGTACGGTTACCATATCTAAATAAAGGTATATTTCATTTGTGTGTACAAGCTAAGACCATCTAACGATGGAGAGATATTGCTTTTGTTTTAAGCAAACTAAGCTTGAATATTAAATCAGGATTTCATCCAACGGTGAATATTGATTGCTTTATTTAAAAATTATCAAACCCTGATTTAAAGACTATATAAGGGAGAACTCTAGCAACTGGGAAACCTAATCCCCACACCTCCTGTGTGATACTAGTTGCGACTAGAGTCGATTCTCCTTTAACCTAAGTTTTTCCTAGAACCATTATAGGTTAACGACTTAAAGACTTCATTGGGATTCTGAAGCCAGACCCAACTATTTTCTCTGTAGTTGCGTGTTTTGATCTTACTTGTTCTATCGTATTGAGTACTACCTTCTCTAAGATTTGCTCGAGATTTATCTCCGATAGGTAAGATATGAAAAGTAATCACAAAGCTCTTCGTCTCATTCTTTGTGATTCCACAATAACTTGTTCTACTACCATATAGTTAAGCTATTGTGAGGTGATTGATAATTCTAGGATGTTCTTCGGGAATATAAGACCGGATTATCAATTGGTTCCTGTTCACCTTGATTTATCAAAAGACGGAACAAACTTCGTAGGTATTTCAGTGGGAGACAGATTTATCTATCAGAATAGACTTTTCTGTGGGAGACAGATTTGTTTATCAAATCTTCGACTTTGGGTCGTAGCAACTCTTAGTTGTGGGTGAGATCATCTAAGGGAATCAAGTGCGTAGAGTCCTGCTGGGATTCAGAGGCATAAGGAACGTGACTGTACCTTAATCAGTGTGAGATTGGTTAGGACTCAACTACATTCCAGTCCGAAGTTAACTTGTAGTAGGCTAGAGTCTGTAGCGGCTTAATACAGTGTGGTGTTCAAATCTGGACTAGGTCCCGGGGTTTTTATGCATTTACGGTTTCCTCGTTAACAAAACTTCTGGTGTCTGTGTGTTGATGGTGGTTTTTAAACAAAGGGTAAAATAGTAAAACCCCAAATAACTGGTAGGCTTGGGAAGTGGTTTGATTTTAATGCCTACTTGTTATAACCGCAAGTGCACGGTGTCTACAATGTAGATAGGGCAAATACGGGTCGATCCACAGAGACTTGTGTGGCTTATGTTGATTCTAAGGCTTGGCTTAACTGAGTTTCTAAGAAATGTAACACAAATATGGTTGGTGTGTCGAAACGACTGAGTTTGTTGTTGTGATAGTAAACTAAGGTAACTAAATGGATTGTAACAATGTGGAAAGCACCAGGGTGATGAATCCACCTCTAGTCCTATGCTAAGGCAAAACATACTCCATTCATGTCTTATACCTCCCTTTGAAGGCCTCAGGTGGAGGAATCCTTTAGCAAACTATCCTAACTCACTCCTAGTATAGCTTGTCTTTTCACAGTACAAACTATCACAAGTTCATTTGGTTTATTGGCTAACTAATTACTCCTAAAGTAATTCAACTGATTTCACTAACTTACTCCTAGCATAGCTTGTCTTCTTACAGTACAAACTATCACAAGTTTGTTTGATCCATACAACATACAATTACTCATCTCAATTAGGCACAACAAGACACAAATTTTGACATGAGTTAACTCAACATATGAACAGGGGTTTCATCAAACACCCTGGCTGATGGAATTAAAACATAATTAAAATACAATAAAACACAAATTAACACTAAGTGGTGCTCTGGCTAACCCAGGCATAAGTTTTAACACACAATTCTCAATCCTATTTATACATGCAGAGCAAAACCCTAATTTACTTAAAAAATAGAAAAGTAAGAGAAAACCCTCTCACCCACATCGCTGAATCGTGCTCTCTTCTGCTATTTCGGCTCTGAAACTCTATTGTTTTGATTTTTCCCCAACTGTGATGAAAACCTAACCTAATTCCTTCTATTTCTCACTTAGCTTATAGGGGTAGAAGCTATGAGTGAAATAGAAGCAAGTAGGAGGTGATGGCGGAGGCGGCTGTGGCAGGAGATGGAGAGGGTGGTGATGGCTCTGCTCAGAACTTGGTCGGGAGAAGAAGGGGGATGGGTTCTGCAGGTTTTGGGAAAGAGAAGAGGAAAGAATAAATGGTGGAGTTGGTCGAGAGGGTTATGGTATAGGGAATTTTGGTGTTGAGCGGGTACAGCAGGGGATGATGTGAAGGGTGTAGCGACCGTAGGATCTAGGGAGACAGAAATCTTAACGGCTCAGGATGAATGGGGCATGGATTCGGGTTCTCAAGCCCATGTCTTGAAGATGAGTTGCTCCTTGTTGGGTTGCAACTGTTGCGCGCGCGGGCTTTGGCTTTCTGTTCCATAGACGCTTGCCTCCAATTCCTCGCTCTTTTGGCTCCTCAATTTCTCCGAGCTTTATTTATTACCTAAAAACACAAAATTAATTAATACAAATATTTATTCTTGAAAACAAAGAAGACAAAGAATCTGGGATAATATCTGATTTCTGAGCACAAAAGATGAGTTAAATGCCAATAAAAAGGTGTAGAAATATGCAATATTTGGCACTCATCAAATACCCCCAAACCTGAATTTTACTTGTCCTCAAGTGAAAAGAAATTAGAAATCCTAACTATACCACCTGTCGCTGGTCTCTCGAATGCATTTAGCGTATGCACTAAGCCTTTAAACCCCTAGGTGTCCCTAGTGGACGAGTTGTAGTCTCGTGAGGGTTTACCAGAGGTGTACCCACAAAACCTTCTCCAACTTGAGTATAAAAGAGTCTCAAGCATCCAAGGAGCTATGAGGACATAGAGTTTCGCATGCTAGTAACAAGAAGTTAGAACTACCAAAGAACGCATTCTCATCCTTAAGTCTTTGAGCGAGAAGTAACCATACCATATGAAAGAATTCGGGTTCGATTGTGATCATAAGCCTCGACTTCGCCTCACTAATAGGGTTTTATGATAATTGCTTTAAAAAAGATCGCTTTTTAGTCTCTCATGTGTGCAGCGGGAATAAAGAGAGAAATCCCGCACACGTTGTAGGTAAGAAGGATAACCTTCCGAAATAATTTCGGAGACTCCACGAAGTGTGGACAAAAGAGTCTTTTCGATGATCTCTAAGAAAGGAAATCAACCATTAGCAAGGGTGGGAGTACTCACTTACCTTCTCACCCGATCGGCAATTAATATCACTCTCTCAGCATTCATAGAAACGTCTTCAATCTTCGGTCTTCGGTCTTCAAATGTTGATGACGAACTTCTGAACTTCACAAAAACTTGAATTTTTTTTTTTTTTTTTTTTTTTTTTTTTAAGAACATTAATTACATAAAAATACCAACAATGAAACTACTAACTCATTTTTTTTTTTTTTTTATCATACATGAAATGAAAATAACAATAAAACTCAATTTTTCACAAACTTCATTAATTCTCATCTTCTTTTCTTTTTCTTTCCTTTGTTGCACGTAAACCTTGGACTATATCAACTTTTCTTCAAATATTCTGATGATGCTCCGCTTGCTGACGATGATGTGTTTCTATGAATCTGTTGATGTTGTTAAGAGGGAGAGAGTGATGCTAACTACAAATCGGTATTTAGAAGAAGTTTTCATCTTTAAACGTCACCCTCATGATTGACGAAATTAGCACTCAAGAGATCAAAATTAGTGCTGAAAGTGGTGCGAAGTTGGGTAGCTCACCATTCCTACCCGGAATTGACATACAGTGACACACACTCTAACAGCTTTTCTAGAAAGTTGCAAAAAATGAAGGTTGGTGCCTCACTTGATGTAAAATGGGTAGTCTCCACTATGGGTGATCACAATTCTACTACCGAATATCTAAACAAACACCCAACTCCGCCCTCCGGTATGGTTAAATCCAACTTTAACGCTCTAATCAACTAAGAAACCCGATTGCGTTCTCCAGTACTTCCAAGTTCTGTTATTTCGGTCAGACTCTCTATGTAAACATAGCTATAAGCATGCTAGTGACTCTAAAATCTCTAAAAGTTGGAGGTTTTTATTTGTAAAAAGAGTTTTTTTTTTTTTTTTTTTTTTTTTTTTTTTTTTTATGAACATAAAAGATTAAAAAGACTAAAAACTCTATATGCAAATGCAAATGCACCCCCAAACCTAATTCAAACATTGTCCTCAATGTGTCGACAGATAGAAAAAATTTAAACAGTCACATACCAAGAGAACTATGCTGATAAGAGAAAAGGGAAGAGATTACCGGGTGTCGGCTGGAGCAAGGTTAGAGCTTCACTAGTCAAGGCTAGAATCCAACATATCATATCGGATTAGCACAATATATGCACAAGAAGACTCAACCGATTCAAGAAAGAAAAATTTAACAAGTCCTACTGGATTATATACAATGAAATTCACCATATACCAACAATCTAAAGAGTTGAGGATCAACCCAAAAGAAAATATGTACAAACATCAACAGACCTTACACAAATATAACATGAGAGTGCAAGTAAGGCTGCATATGGGAATGATTTTCCCCCAAACCTAAACTTGTCAACAGATGTGTTTTTGAGCACAAAATCTTGCAAATTTAAAGGTACATCATGCACAAGGTCTAACTCAAAGTGAGTTTTGCTAAGAACATGCAGACATACACATTCCAACTGTGGTTCCCTAAAAGTGTTATACTTTTATGCAAAATAGTCCAAGAGGACTTGGGAAGCACAAAGCTCTAGGCCTAAGTTAGGCATTTTCAGAAAAGTTGGTTTTGCAATTTTGTTACAAACTACACCTAGGTTTGGTGGAGGAGTTTCAATCTGTGACTTAGGAGAGAAAGTAGGTACATCTAAGTTGTTTTCATGCATAAGATCATTTGCACCATTACACACTTTCCTAAAGTCAGACACAGGTAAATCATGCTCACCAAAGATAGAACAATTCATCAATCACCATGTCATAATCATCGGAGCAGGCAACATATTGTGATATGGGCGGGGAATCGAGACACAACAATAATATCATGATCCAAAAGAACAATAGTGTCAACAGAAGATTCATCTTTTCCTAAGTCACAAACAAGTTGTGTAGCATGCTCACTTTCACTAAAGAATTTCACAAACCCAAGCTCAGAGTTAACATCACATGTATGAATGTTAGAAGAAGTATCATTCATAGGGTTCACAGAAGAGACGCCTAACGTCTCTGAACCAAAAGATTCCATCATATTTTCTGCATGCACATGCTCTTCTAACATATCATATTCCTCATCATCATCATCATAACAAAAATTCATCTCCCTATTCAAAATTTGAGCAATTCCAGTGTACTTATCTACCTCTAGATTAGGTTCATATTCAGTGAATGGTTGTGCATATGGTTCACTAGAGAAGGGATGCTCATGCAATGCTTTCCATCCAAGTATATCATTGTTTTGCTCTATGAGCTCTTCCATTAGTGATTGCATACAAGGGGTTGGGGAGTATAACATTGTTCAACTTCCCACTTGTGATGGATGATGCATGTGTGCATGGTTATCATGGCTTTCCCTAGACTGCCTAAACTCATGTAAAATGTAGCAGTTCTCGGCAGGGTGGTCTAAGCTACCACATAAGGTACAAGCATACATTTCATAGTGCCTAGGGGATTAGATTCGACAGATTGCTCATGTAATTGCCTTTATAAAGCGAGATACTTGAGCTTCTAATTGATCGAGAAGTGATGACCGGGTATGAGAAAAGTGTTCATTTTCAACCTTGTGGTGGATGATACATGTGCTCATAATGATTAGGGTATGTGGAGTCAGGGCCCTGAGAAGGCTCATAATATTCCCTAAAATCATCATGGACTGTGGGGAGTTCATATTGTGAAGCATGCCCGTAAGCAAGATCTCTGATGGATTTGTTTCCATCCCCAGTTGCAGACCAAAATCCTGACATGGTCTAGCAACTCAATTTGGGCTCAAAAAGAAGCACTATAGCCTAGCACACATCAAGTATACTAAGTCCAGATGCAAGCCCAAGTTATGCAAATGCACAGCTGTTGTGGGCTCAGTTTTGGTTTAAGTGGGTTTTGGTTTATGTGGGATTTGGTTTATTGTGGGCTTCAGTTTTGGTTTAAGTGGGCTGGTTTGGTTTGTTGCTCAGTGGGCTTCAGTTTCATGCAGAGAACAAGTTTGTAAGTAGCCCAGCAGCTCAGCTTATGTGGGCTCCTTGTTTGGTTTTTGTGGGCTGGTTTGGTTTTTGTACAACCCAGCAGCTGAATGGCCCAGCTATGCAGGCCAAGTTATGTGGGCTGAAGGTTGGCAAAATGCAGAGCCCAGGTCATGCAATTTGCACAGCCCAGTGATGTGAGAAGCCTAGTGGGTGTGGGTTCCAGGATATGTTCAGCCCAGTGGTTATGGGCTTCAGCTGTGTGCAGAGGTCAGGTTGTTGTGCAGGGTTTAAGCACACATTGTTTCTGTGTAGGTTTTAAGTACAAGTTGAGTTGCATAGAGCAGGGACAACACAAGGAAACCTGAGCAGCTTATGCTCAGGTTGTGTGCACAAATTGGCAAATGAGCACACACAGGTCTGAGTGCAGAGGTTGGCAGCTCAAGCAAAGCTTGTACACATCACAACTTGTGTGAGGGTTATGCCTGTTGGCAGCTCAAGCACAGCTTGGCTAGTTTGCACAACACAATTCTAAGTGCAACTCACAGCATAGGTTAACAGGGCAGCTCAATGCAGATTTACAACTTCACAGGTGCAACAGATTGGTCAATTTTCATGTGAGTTGACAGCACAGAGAGGGTCAACTGGGTTGGTGGATTCTCTAGTTTTCACAGATGTATGCTCAATGGTACATGACAGATAGCTCAACAGGTTCACATAGATTTGGATGACAGATTGAAGCTTGCATAGAGGTACAGGGTAGCTTAATCAGTTGATGTTGCTAGGGCTCAAAGCCAACTTGATCAACCAGGTTGCAGCTTAAACTCAACAGCTACAGGGGCTGGAGCTAAGCACGGGCCTTGTTGAGGCCTAGGAGTTGCAAAGACAAGGAAACTAGTTCATCCAAAATTCCATGCATAGAACACACAAAAATACCAGTTTTCAACTAACACAAATTTTTCTCAAGTGTCACTAAATTATGCCCAAATTTCAGATATTGCAGGGCTGAGTAATGCTCAGCAAAGTGACTGGCTTATCATGCAAAGGTACCAAGGTTGATGGTTTATCAGGTTATCACAGGGCTGATGGAGTCAGGTTTTCAAGCCTTACAGGTTTGCACAAAAGTTGCTGCAGATGCAGGTTTAGCATAAGTGAAAATGACAGTGAGCTTGGCAGGTGAAAGCTCATACAAGGTTTAAAACAAGATCAAGCATGCATAAGAGTACAGGGTGTAATGGTTCACAAACAAGGATGCTTAGTACAATTTCAGTCATGCATAGATTAAAGCAGCAGAGTAGCTAGCAAACACAAATTCAAAATGCTATATGGATCAGCAACAGAACAATGAGGCACAGGGCATATAATTGGTGGTTATTTCATATATGCATATTGGTTAGCACAAGATTAGGGCATTCTGAGCTAGCATGTTTGTGATTCACAGATCATGGAAATTTAAAGTTGTAGCTCAGGTAGGGTTTGCAGCCAACTTGGTTAACCAAGGTGTAGCTCAGGCAAATTTCAGTAATGCAAAGGTGATACAAAGCTCATATGTGTGATTACAGATTCATGCATATGCCCATACATTCAGCACAAAGTTACAGCATTCTCAACTATCTATGATCCACTCACATGAATAGTATGAATGGCAGGGGCTGCTCAGTGTTCAAGTTCTGCGCCTTTTCCTTCTCTTCCTTGGGTTTGCTCAACAGCTCACAGTACACTCTTTGGCTCAACAAAGATTTTTAGTTCTCTGGGATGTGCATGTTAAGGCAAAGATGAAGAAAATGAATGCAAGCCTGAGAATAAGTTGGACTGACACAGGGGAAAAGTAAAGAACTGTGATGTTTATTTGGACTGACAGGGAAGGGTTTACACAGTATGCAGCTAAGGGAGTGAATGCAACTACGGATGGGGTGTGCTAGATGAGTTGAACAAGAAGAAGAGATATGACAATGTACAAATGCAAAGACAGATGCTAAATGCAATGTACAGATGAGGATACTAAAATGCAGTTAAGATTAACTAAGTTAAGATTAACAACTAAAATGCAATGATTGTAACAGAAGAAGAAAATTAACTGAAGAAGAAATTTAACAACTAAGTTACACTTAATACAAAGCTAAAAGCAATAATTCAAGGTGACTATGTACAGGGGTGAGTGGAAAAACAGTGAAGAAATCTAAGGATCAGCTCAGCACACGCCAAGTCCCCGGCAACGGCGCCAAAAACTTGGTAGGCTTGGGAAGTGGTTTGATTTTAATGCCTACTTGTTATAACCGCAAGTGCACGGTGTCTACAATGTAGATAGGGCAAATACGGGTCGATCCACAGAGACTTGTGTGGCTTATGTTGATTCTAAGGCTTGGCTTAACTGAGTTTCTAAGAAATGTAACACAAATATGGTTGGTGTGTCGAAACGACTGAGTTTGTTGTTGTGACAGTAAACTAAGGTAACTAAATGGATTGTAACAATGTGGAAAGCACCAGGGTGATGAATCCACCTCTAGTCCTATGCTAAGGCAAAACATACTCCATTCATGTCTTATACCTCCCTTTGAAGGCCTAAGGTGGAGGAATCCTTTAGCAAACTATCCTAACTCACTCCTAGTATAGCTTGTCTTTTCACAGTACAAACTATCACAAGTTCATTTGGTTTATTGGCTAACTAATTACTCCTAAAGTAATTCAACTGATTTCACTAACTTACTCCTAGCATAGCTTGTCTTCTTACAGTACAAACTATCACAAGTTTGTTTGATCCATACAGCATACAATTACTCATCTCAATTAGGCACAACAAGACACAAATTTTGACATGAGTTAACTCAACATATGAACAGGGGTTTCATCAAACACCCTGGCTGATGGAATTAAAACATAATTAAAATACAATAAAACACAAATTAACACTAAGTGGTGCTCTGGCTAACCCAGCATAAGTTTTAACACACAATTCTCAATCCTATTTATACATGCAGAGCAAAACCCTAATTTACTTAAAAAATAGAAAAGTAAGAGAAAACCCTCTCACCCACATCGCTGAATCGTGCTCTCTTCTGCTATTTCGGCTCTGAAACTCTATTGTTTTGATTTTTCCCCAACTGTGATGAAACCCTAACCTAATTCCTTCTATTTCTCACTTAGCTTATAGGGGTAGAAGCTATGAGTGAAATAGAAGCAAGTAGGAGGTGATGGCGGAGGCGGCTGTGGCAGGAGATGGAGAGGGTGGTGATGGCTCTGCTCAGAACTTGGTCGGGAGAAGAAGGGGGATGGGTTCTGCAGGTTTTGGGAAAGAGAAGAGGAAAGAAGAAATGGTGGAGTTGGTCGAGAGGGTTATGGTATAGGGAATTTTGGTGTTGAGCGGGTACAGCAGGGGATGATGTGAAGGGTGTAGCGACCGTAGGATCTAGGGAGACAGAAATCTTAACGGCTCAGGATGAATGGGGCATGGATTCGGGTTCTCAAGCCCATGTCTTGAAGATGGGTTGCTCCTTGTTGGGTTGCAAGCTGATTGCGCTTGTGTGAGCTTTGGCTTCTGTTCCATAGACGCTTGCCTCCAATTCCTCGCTCTTTTGGCTCCTCAATTTCTCCGAGCTTTATTTATTACCTAAAAACACAAAATTAATTAATACAAATATTTATTCTTGAAAACAAAGAAGACACAGAATCTGGGATAATATCTGATTTCTGAGCACAAAAGATGAGTTAAATGCCAATAAAAAGGTGTAGAAATATGCAATATTTGGCACTCATCAATAACCTAATGTCACCGGTGACACATTTATTAGAAAATTTAATACATGTAGTCAGTAATTAATAGGGGGTAATTTTTAAAATTAGGGTTACAACGAGCAAAACCCTAACTCACCTCCGTGCCAATGGCAAATCATGCCAGCCACACCTAGCCCAAGCTAGCCGCGCCATGCCAAACGCACTCTGCCTTTGCCCTAGCTATGATAGTCACACCAAACGCGCCAAAGCATGCCAACCATGCTAGCCGCACCTCCGTGCCAATGGCAAATCATGCCAGCCACACCTAGCCCAAGCTAGCAGCGCCATGCCAAACGCACTCTGCCTTGGTCTAGCTGTGCTACTCACACCAAACGCGTCAAAGCATGCCAACCATGCTATCCGCACCTTCGTGCCAATGGCAAATCATGCCAGCCACACCTAGCCCAAGCTAGCCGCGCCATGCCAAACACACTCTGCCTTGGCCTAGCTGTGCTAGTCACACCAAACGCGCCAAAGCATGCCAACCATGCTAGCCGCACCTCCGTGCCAATGGCAAATCATGCCAGCCACACCTAGCCCAAGCTAGCCGCGCCATGCCAAACGCACTCTGCCTTTGCCCTAGCTATGCTAGTCACACCAAACGCGCCAAAGCATGCCAACCATGCTAGCCGCACCTCCGTGCCAATGGAAAATCCTGCCAGCCACACCTAGCCCAAGCTAGCCGCGCCATGCCAAACGCACTCTGCCTTGTCCCTAGCTATGCTAGTTACACCAAACGCGCCAAAGCATGCCAACCATGCAAGCCGCACCTCCGTGCCAATGGCAAAACATGCCAGCCACACCTAGCCCAAGCTAGCCACGCCATGCCAAACGCACTTTGCCTTGGCCCTAGCTATGCTAGTCACACCAAATGCGCCAAAGCATGCCAACCATGGTAGCCGCACCTCTGTGCCAATGGCAAATCACGCCAGCCATACCTAGCCCAAACTAGCTGCGCCATGCCAAACGCACCCTGCCTTGGCCCTAGCTACGCTAGTCACACCACGCCAAGCCAAGCACCCTTACCTTGGACTTAGCCACGCCATGCCAAAATGGCACCCGCACCTAGGCTTGCAAACCGTGCAACCTAGGCCAAATTGGCCACGCATGCCATTGGCACATGCCAACACGCATCGCTGGTATCTTTCCTTACCAGGCCGTGACCCAAATTGGCCATGCATGCCATTGGCACATGCCAACACGCATCGCTGGTAGCTTTTCTTACCAAGTCGTGGCCCTAATGGCCGTGCGTGCCATTGACACATGCCAACACGCATCGCTGGTAGCTTTTCTTACCAGGCCGTGACCCTAATGGCCACGCATGCCATTGGCACATGCCAACACGCATCGCTGGTAGCTTTTCTTACCAGGTCGTGGCCCTAATGGCCGAGCATGCCATTGACACATGCCAACACGCTCGCTGGTAGCTTTCATTACCTAGCTGTGGCCCTAGTGGCCGTGTGTGCCATTGACACATGCCAAACACGCACGCTGGTAGTCTAACTTGCAAGCCGTGCAACCTAGGCCAACTTGGCCGTACGTGCCATTGGCACATGCCAAAACCCACGCTGGTAGCCTAACTTGCAAACCGTGCAACCTACCACCAAGGCATTCCGCACATGCCAAACACGCCACTAGCAGCTCTGGCATTGCCACTTACACTCAACGTGCAACCTACCACCAAGGCATTCCGCAAATGCCATTGGCACATGCCGCACACGCCACTAGCAGCTATGGCATTGCCACTTGCACTCAAGGTGCAACCCGCAACAAAGGCATTCCGCACATGCCATTGGCACATGCCACACGCGCCACTAGCAGCGCCACTTGCACTCAAGGTGCAACCAACACTCGAGACATCAACACAAACTGGGGATGCTTTCCAGGGTCTTGGTTTGGCGGTCACAGCATGCAGCGTACACTACGCTCACATTAAGAAAGCGTGAATAGGTATAAAGCGGTCAAGTAAATGAGGAAATAATGGTGAAAACGTTTTCACCCATAAACACCATGCGGTTACCACCTCCTCCCTTTATTTCACCCTTTACTCTCTTCCTTCATGAGGCAAGGGTACGTTTCAATATCGACTTGTATAAATAGGTCTTACCTATTTCCACCAGACAACAAGTCTCGGTCAGGAGAAAAACACAACACTCTCAGAAAAGGCAACTTTGCAAGCTCTCCAAAAAAGCTTTCATCTCTTGCAAGCTTCCGAAGCTTTCACTTTCTGATACAAGTCGAGACACTACTCTCCCAGAAATATTCTGGTCTCAACACCTTTCTTTGCTTCCCTCCCCAAATCAACCCTTCTCCTCCACTTTGTGACCGAAGCAAGTATGGAACGGCCATTTCTTGGTTTAGGCCGGACTTGTAAAGATTGATCTCTCGAATATAGAAAGTGCTCATGTGCAGCACATTTGTTTAGGGTTTAAACCAGTTTCTCACTCACCTACCGAATTTACCAAAATCGGCGGAAACGATTTTTACCCATAAACACTGTGTTATTTCTTTTTTGCATTATATTTGTTTATATAATTGAAATATCATAGGTTGTGTGTAGTTCAATCAATTGGTAAATCCAACCTTTGGTTGTTGATTGAAATTGATTGAGACTTGAACATTGGTCTTTGGTACCTCACGGAATTCTATCTGTTTGATTTGCTGATTACATTGAGAAACAAAAATATAACTCTTGGATATATTTTCCTTGATTGAGTCTGATTGTCTAGTTGATTCTCTCGGAATTATATTGGAGTTAGTCCATACAGATTGCCTAACAAAATATTGGGTGTGGTTGTTAGACCCACGCTTTTTCATTTTTCGCCTATTGCTCTATTGGTACTCGGGTTTCATATGATGTTTATGCCTCATATTTCTTCTGCAGAAGCCAAATTATTCACTTTTTCAAGGTACTGATCACTATCTAGGATAATCTCATCCTTTCTTTTTCTGATTTCAAAGTTATTTTATTGTATCTTAGGAGATTAGTTTCAATAGGTGGCTGAATTGCAAATTTACAACCACACAACTGCTTCTCCTCTATCAACAAAATTTTCAAATCAATTTTCCTTTTTGCAACTCCTTGTTTCCTGATGAGATGCTTCAACATAATTCTCCTAACCTCTTAAATGTTTTCAGTCATGTTTGTTATCCATTTTTTTATGCACTAAATCCCTCTATAAATTGGTTTCAATCCTCATTGTCTTGGCTCAAACATCCTCCAAATATATCTTTACCTCATTATTCTGTCTTTTTATTTTTTTTTCTTCTCAGTTCTAATTTTCCTCAATACCTTTGTGCCTTGCGGTTTCACTATGTCCAGTCTTTGGACTAATGATGTCTCTTTTAAGCATTTCATGAACAGTTTCAAGATATCATCAAGTACCAATTAGGCAGTGGGATGGTCAAATCTTAGGTGGGTTTTAACAAGAATGATGAGGAATTTTTGGTTCCTCAAAGTTTAGATGGAGTCTAGCTGGTCATGTTTTTGTATCCAAGTTTGGTAGATTTTTCTATCTCATTAAGTTTCAATACCATCATGAAATGATCAGAGTGCTTAGACAGGAAACTAGAGTGTATATTTCTTATTCAAAGAGCCAATGCTTTTATGAGACCTGAAAATGTTTCAGTTACCAGAGAGAATGTCGAAATCACAATGCATAACCTTTTTCAAAACAAACCAATCTCGTGAACGTATTCAATAACACCGGAAGATTAGGGTAATTGATTCATTTTAATGATCCAATAACTTTTTAGAAATAGATTCAGCAGAATCAGAGTTAGAATCATAATTGATGTATCTCAACCTCTCGGCTTTGGAGGTCGTGCACCTAACAATGATTATGATGTTAATTGAATTCTATGAATTGCCTAAAACAAATTGTTACTTCTGTAAAATACTTGGTCACCTAACTGTTGATTGTCTAGATCACTTTCTTCTCAATCACCCAAGAATGAAAGAACTAGATTCTCCACCTGCATCGCCTGCACACAATAAATACCTTTTCATTCCAAAAGATCCATATTATGCAAAGAAATACTTTAGTGTGGAAAGGGATGATCAAGATAGTGACTGGAGCCTAAATACAATCATTTCTCCTTCTTCTTATGGTCAAAACCAATAAGTTATCTCCTATTCAGATGATGAACATTCTCACACGGGTACTTATCGACACTTCTCAAATTCTGACATATCACTTGTATATAGAGTTTATATCTCTAACCTCTTCTCAATCATATATGTAGACAAGGAGTTCGTGTACCAGATTGTTAAGAAGAGTACTTGGACGATCTTAAAAATTAATATCCAAGATCAATCTAGTCGTATCCAAATAATCCAATAGGAATTCTTCCAAGTAATTAAACTTGTTATCTATCTTTCAAGATACAAATTCTACAAGAAACGAGTCTCGTGATCCATCACAATTAGATGGACGTATCTACTAAGATTGAATATGTACAACTTGCATATATACAATTATAAAGATAAACAATATAATGGAGAAAAGGAAAAACACAAGACACCAGAAGTTTTGTTAACGAGAAAACCGCAATAGCAGAAAAATCCCGGGACCTCGTCCTGATTTGAACACCAAACTGTATTAAGACGCTACAGACACTAGCCTACTATCAAACTTTGGACTAGAATGTACTTGAGACCGAATCCACCCTCCAAACGATTCAGAAATGTTTGATGCTTCTTGGGGCTTCTTTGGCGATCGTAAAGTCACCGGATGAATTGCCGAGTATATAGATCAGATCCGGACATTGCTCTTGCTCCGCGGTGATACGGACTCGACCTGCTCACACCCACCCCAGGGAACCATAGCATGTCGGGATCTCTTGAACCTCACAATCTCTACGTAATTGATTCCCTTAGCTGACGTCCTTTACATCCTAAGAGTTGCTTCAACCGAAGTGAAGACTTTTGATACCAATTTTCCTCTAACATATAAGCTTATTTTATTTATGTTTAAATCAAAATTCAAGGTGAGGACATATAAATCTATCAATCCTTACAAATCCGGAACTTACCAAAATAGCATCCTAGATTCTTAATCACCTCTCAAGAAAAATCTTCAAAAGATCAATTAAGATCAGTTTTCAGATACCTATCTTAAGGAATCACAAAGTCTGAGACGAAGAGAATTTTGTGATTACTATCTATCTTTCCTGAAAGAGATTACGAAGACCTCGAGAACAGAAAAGCAAGATCAAGATTCACAAACTATCAAGGTAAAGATAGTCGGACTTGGCTTCACGAATCCCCAAAGCGAAGTCTTTTAGTCATAGACCTAATTATGTTTCTCGGAGGAAATCTAGGTCTATAGAGTACGACTCTAGAATCAACTGGGACACACAATGTCCTGGATTGAATTTCCCAGTTGAAAGACCATATCAATTTATAGTTTTCAAAGACCATTGGTTGCTTAGAATTAAAGCTAAGATACCTTGAGAATCAAGCAAACACTTTTAGGTCTTGAAAATACAATAGAAGAATATACACTAGGAACTGGTTCTGGAACCGTGTATAATGATTGTTCGGTTTGGAAAGTATGTCAAAGAACTAAACTAATTTGATGTTCGTTTAAACACCTAAGAATTTAATCATGATGCATACACATAGGTGTTTGGGGGATCAATGAAGTCTTAGAAGTGTTTGAGAAAGTTCTAGCAATGCTAAACATATTTAAAAAATAAGTCTTTGGGTATATGATAAAATCTTAAACTGGCACAGTTGGTACAATGGTTCGTGAACCGTGAGGCTTGTTCACACCAACTTAGTTGACTACGGTTCGTGAACTGCTAGCCTATAATACCAACTTTAATAAATCAGTTCACAACGGTTAGTGGACTGTTCCCAACTGAACTCACGATTTGCGAACTGGTTCGCCAACGCTCCTGTATTTCTGAAACTCGGGTATCTATGGTTTGTGAACTAGTTCGCCAACCTACCCTGAGAAGAAATATCAGATAATTCAATATTTTTCTCTTATGGTGTTTGAAACATTCCCACGTGATAAAATCATTTGCATAGGCAATTTTCAATTGATCCACAAATTAATTAACACAATAAATTATTTATGTCCCCCAGTGTTTTCAGTTTAGAAATAATGTTGTTAAGGATCGTTGATCATCTTTTCTAGAATCATATTTCGAGATTTTTAACAAGACAAGCTTGACTCGAAATTTCTTCTTTGTAAATCTACTAGAAGTCATACGACATTGTCTCAAAAGATAAAATGGTAAGATAGTGAGTAAAATAGAATGGTTCAGTCTTCACATATATACCTACAGAAGTTCTCCAAATGTCTTCGTCGATCTTCAGTCTTCTAGGGTGATATGTGATACTCAACTACGAAATTCTAACCTAGTCTGAGACTTGACTTAGTAGACTAGAAATCAAGATATAGTTTTGATCATCTAACATTGACAACAAGCTTGAGATAGCAAAACTTGTGGGTTCAACGAGCATTGCTCTAACAATATATGTTAATTTGGACAAAGTTTCCATGAATTCGTTTGTAGGAAATATCATCGCTTGCCCAAAACCAACAACTATGCAAATGTAAGCTTTTGTAAGATCAATATCTTCTTTCGAAGTAAAATTCCTCACCAAGTGTTTATGTGTAAAAATCGTTTCCGCCGATTTTGGTAAATTCGGTAGGTGAGTGAGAAACTGGTTTAAACCCTAAACAAATGTGCTGCACGTGAGCACTTTCTAGATTCGAGAGATCAATCTGTACAAGTCCGGCCTAAACCAAGAAATTGCCATTCCAGACTTGCTTCGGTCACAAAGTGGAGGAGAAGGGTTGATTTGGGGAGGGAAGCAAAGAAAGGTGTTGAGACCAGAATAATGCGGGGAGAGTAGTGTCTCGACTTGTATCAGAAAGTGAAAGCTTCGGAAGCTTGCAAGAGATGAAAGCTTTTTGGAGAGCTTGCAAAGTTGCCTTTTCTGAGAGTGTTGTATTTTTCTCCTGACCGAGATTTGTTGTCCGGTGGAAATAGATAAGACCTATTTATACAAGTCGAGGCTGAAACGTACCCTGGCCTCATGAAGGAAGAGAGTAAAGGGTGAAATAATGGGAGGAGGTGGTAACCGCAAGGTGTTTATGGGTGAAAACGTTTTCACCATTATTTCCTCATTTATTTGACCGCTTTATTCCTATTCACGCTTTCTTAATATGAGCGTAGTGTACGCCGCATCTTTGTGATCGCCAAACCAAAACCCTAGAAAGCATCCCCGGTTTGTGTTGATGTCTCGAGTGTTGGTTGCATCTTGAGTGCAAGTGGCGCTGCTAGAGGCGCGTGTGGCATGTGCGGAATGCCTTTGTTGCGGGTTGCACCTTGAGTGCAAGTGGCAATGCCGGAGATGCTAGTGGCGTGTGTGGCATGTGCCAATGGCATATACGGAATGCTTGTACGTTGAGTGTAAGTGGCAATGCCAGAGCTGCTAGTGGCGTGTATGGCAAGTGCCAATGGCGTGTGCGGAATGCCTTGATGGTAGGTTGCACGGTTTGCAAGTTAGGCTACCAGCGTGCGTGTTTGGCATGTGTCAATGGCACGCATGGCCATTAGGGCTATGTCCTGGTAAGAAAAGCTACCAGCGATGCATGTTGGCATGTGCCAAAGGCATGCGTGGCCAACTTGGGTCATGACATGGTAGGAAAAGCTACCAGCGAGCGTGTTGGCATGTGCCAATGGCATGCGTGGCCAATTTGGGTAGCGCCTTGGTAGGAAAAGCTACCAGCGAGCGTGTTGGCATGTGCCAATGGCATGCGTGGCCAATTTGGGTAGCGCCCGGTAGGAAAAGCTACCAGCGAGCGTGTTGGCATGTGCCAATGGCATGCGTGGCCAATTTGGGTCGCGCCCTGGTAGGAAAAGCTACCATCGAGCATGTTGGCATGTGCCAATGGCATGCGTGGCCAATTTGGGTCGCGCCCTGGTAGGAAAAGCTACCAGCGAGCATGTTGTCATGTGCCAATGGCATGCGTGGCCAATTTGGGTCGCGCCCTGGTAGGAAAAACTACCAGCGAGCGTGTTGGCATGTGCCAATGGCATGCTCGGCCATTAGGGCCGCGCCCTGGTGAGAAAATCTACCAGCGAGCGTGTTGGCATATGCCAATGGCATGCGTGGTCAATTTGGGTCGCGCCCTGGTAGGAAAAGCTACCAGCGAGCGTGTTTGCATGTGCCAATGGCATGCTCGGCCATTAGGGCCGCGCCCAGTGAGAAAAGCTACCAGCGAGCGTGTTGGCATGTGCCAATGGCATGCTTGGCCATTAGGGGTCGCGCCCTGGTAGGAAAAGCTACCAGCGAGCGTGTTGGCATGTGCCAATGGCATGCGTGGCCAATTTGGGTCGCGCCCTGGTAGGAAAAGCTACCAGTGAGCGTGTTGGCATGTGCCAATGGCATGCGTGAACAATTTGGCCTAGGTTGCATGATTTGCAAGCCTAGGCGTGGGCGCCATTTTGGCATGGCGTGGCTAGGGCCAAGGTAAGGGTGTTTGGCTTGGCGTGGCGTGACTAGCGTAGCTAGGGCCAAGGCAGAGTGCGTTTGGCATGGCGCGGCTAGCTCGGGCTAAGTGTGGCTGGCATGATTTGCCATTGGCACGGAGGTGCGGCTAGCATGGTTGGCATGCTTTGGCGCGTTTGGTGTGGCTGGCATGATTTGCCATTGGCACAGAGGTGCGGCTAGCTTGGGCTAGGTGTGGATGGCATGATTTGCCATTGGCACGGAGGTGCGGATAGCATGGTTAGCATGCTAAGACGTTTGGTATGGTCGGCATGATTTGCCATTGGCATAGAGGTGCGGCTAGCATGGTTGGCATGCTTCGGCGCGTTTGGTTTGGTGGCATGATTTGCCATTGGCATAGAGGTGCGGCTAGCATGGTTGGCATGCTTCGGCGCGTTTGGTATGGCTGGCATGCTTTGCCATTGGCATAGAGGTGCGGCTAGCTTAGGCTAGGTGTGGCTGGCATGATTTTCCGTTGGCACGGAGGTGCGGCTAGCATGGTTGGCATGCTTTGGCGCGTTTGGTGTTACTAGCATAGCTAGGGCCAAGGCAGAGTGCGTTTGGCATGGCGCAGCTAGCTTGGGCTAGGTGTGGCTGGCATGATTTGCCATTGGCACTGAAAGGAATTAGGGTTTTGTTCGTTGTAACCCTAATTTGAAAAAATACCCCCTATTAATTACTGACTACATGCATTAAATGTCCTAATAAATGTGTCACCGGTGACATTAGGTTATTTGGGGTTTTACGATTTTACCCTTTGTTTAAAAACCACCATCAACATTAAGTCCCCTGCTTAGCTCGGAACAGGAGCTTTGTTGCGAGGTAAGCATAAGATGGTGACAAACTATCAACAACAAATCGTAAAGAGAATTGAAGAGTCTTGTCTGACCTTTTTATAAATAGGATTTGGAATCCTTACCTCTGGCAGTTTTGCGCAAATCGGGGAGGCTGGCACAATTGGGAAGTCAGCGTCATTGAGAGATAGGAAGCTGGGCGGCATTGAGAAGTTGGCGCGAGTTAGGAAAGTGAGCGTGCTAGCTGGCGGGACCGGCACAAGGTGGGGAAGCTGAGTGTGCTAGTTGGCGCGACTTGGGCGGTCATTGGGAAGTTGGCACAATTGGTGGGACCGGTGCAACTTGGGCGACGTTGGGAAGTTGGGCGTGAGTTGGGAAACTGAGCGTGCTAGCTGGCGGGACCGGCGCAAGGTGGGGAAGCTGAGTGTGCTAGATGGCGGGACCGATGTAAACAAGGAGGGAGTAGGTGTTTCTACAAATAGCAAAGTTTCCTTGTTTTGCCTTCCTTCACGCGCGCGGCTTCAATCAGGGCGTTATCCATGCTAAAATCTGGAAGCGTTATGTCCCTCATTGCTTCCTTTCCTTTTTTAAGGTTCCGTATTCATACCCAACGTAATTGCATCATCTCCCTCGTTTGAGAAAGGGTTCTTCTTGTTGAGTTTCTCTCTTTGTCATGTCGCACATAGACGAACCATCTTCTAACCAGCCAGGTTCTCCAGGTGAAGGCGCGAGGTCTGACTCTGGCAGGAGCATCCCAACAAAGGTTATTCGGGTTAAGAAAATCATACCGGTATGTTTTCTTCTTCTTTGGTGGACTGACGTACAATTTACTGCTTGTTTGATGAATGGAAAATTTTCCTTTTGTGCAGAGATATCCCGTTGGAGCATGTGTTACTGTTATCGACGAGGATGACCTAGTCGTTCCCCTCCCTTCAAATCCAACCTTGTTGACTGCTGCAGACTTGGAGAACGCTGATTTAGGGCTCTCTTGTCATGAATACCCCTATGCAGAGTTCGTCGTTTGGGACTCGTATGAGGTGTCTCTCCTCCAATTATCGGAATGTTGGCGGTTTCCTGGTGCGGAAAGAATTCGTGGTCCTTTATACGAGGATATGGAAGACATACGGTCATATCGCTACCAGGAGCGTAGTGAAGTGTTGTTCGTCCGCCTTGGTTTCCGTAGTGAACTGTCTTTTGCCAATGATTCTTTGAGATGGAGAATATGTCTATCCGTGCTGCTGCAGAGTCAGCCATTCAAAAGTGGGAGAACATGGTGTCCACCTGTGAATCCTTGGAGTTTAATATTAGCTGGTTACGACATCGTCTCAATATTGTGAAGGTCGACAAAGCTGGTATTCTTGCTGGTGTGATTCCTGCCACAAAAGCCATGCTCGAAGAGGAGAAAGCTTTGGCCTTGGAGTCTCCGAGGATTGAAGAGTTAACTCAAGACTTGAAGAGTAGGACTGAAAGATATCATGGTCAATTGAAGATGATATTTTGTAGGGATTATAATTTATTAGATGGGCTTTTCTGACTTGTATCACGAAGTTTGAAGGCTCCTCTATTTTTGATGTAGCATGTTGCAGGGAAGTGATTAGGCGTAGTATGCCTTAAGCCACTTTCCGTTGATGACTGCCTCTAGCTTTCCCCCATCTTCTTTGATAATCTTGTAGTAACCACTGTCATATGCTTTAGTGATCATGTACGACCCTTCCCATTTGGGAGAAAACTTCGGTGCCGATGCATCTTCTTTGGATGTGTTTGGCGGTTTTAGCACCAGATCTCCTTCCTTAAAAACCCCGGATTTTACATGGCATTTACGCATGGAAATCCTGTTTCGTATGCTTGTGCATGTTCCTCCGCCCGAGATCTTCTGGAGTCTGTAATATCTAGTTTTGCGATTCTGGCATTGAGTGTTTCGGCTTCATTCCACTGAGGTCCACTTGCTGCGGCGATTCTGGCAGACGGGATCTTGATTTCATTTGGGAGGATCGCGTGCATACCGTAGACGAGGGAGTAGGGAGACATGCCGGTGGAGCTTCTAGGAGATGCTCTGACGCCTGAGAGCCATTGGAAATTGCTCGTGCAGTCTTGGGATTATCGTGTCTTGTTTACCGAGGATTCGCATCAGAGTCTTGTTGGTACTTTTGGCTTGCCCATTTCCCTGGGATAGTAGATGGTAGAGAAGACTTGTTTTAATGTCGTACCTCTCAAGTAGTTCCTGTACTTGCCTGTTAGCAAAAGGCGTGCCGTTGTCGGTGATGACGTGTTTAGGTACGCCAAAACGGCAGATGATGTGTTCCTTGAAGAACGCCGCGATCGTGGCTCCAGTGGTTCCTTTCAGCGGGACAACTTCAACCCACTTGGTAAAGTACTCGGTCGCGGTTATTATGTATTCATGCTGTTTTGAGGATGGCGGGTGGATCAAAAGGTGGCCACGACTACGAAGGTTGGCTGGCTGCGATCATGATCCTTGACGTGGGGAGCGTGGTGGCACGACCCTTTGCAAGAAAGAGTGGTGTTGAAGCGTCTTCGGCTCTTGGAGAGGACGTTGAAACTTAATGAGCCAAATGCTGCAGCTTATGGAGATAACGCCGAAGCGGAGCGGCTGCTGGAGCGAACGTTGAAGCGGAGCGGTTGCTAAAGCGAACGTTGAAGCGAAGCCGCTGCTGGAGAACGTTGAAGTGGAGCCACTTCCGGAGAGAACGTCAAAACGGCGCCTTGAAACTCTCAGAGCCTTGATGGTTACAATACATTGGTTAGGAGTCCCCAGTTCCATCTATCGATCTGCTTTCCATGAGAGGTTGAGGTTTGGGAACGGCTTCCCTGGCTGGAAAAAGATGCTTTCCTGATGCAGTGCGGTTGAGGGATGCAAATATGCCTTGACGCTACGCCTTGGAGAAATATAGAATCTCACATAACTTTGCCTCGATTTTGGAGAAGTCGTTCCCGATCTTTACGTGTGATGAAATTGGATTGCTGATTCACTTCTATTGGGCGTTCAAGAGCAATGCGAGCCTCTTCATCTATAAACGCACGTCCTGTTGAAGTGCCTTTTGTCTTTTCATTAAATCAACAGTGGTAAAAGAAGGTAGGCTTCTTCCGGCTCTTCCAGTACCTTGCCCTGATGGTGGAGTAGCGTCTCTGGTAACGGTTGGAGCTATCGTGCTTGAAGAAACGTTGGGTGGCGGAGCGTCTCGGAGTTACAGTGATCGTAAGTGTATCGCGCAGAGATGGCACAGTTTTGATCACGGAGTGCTCGAGCCATGGCACTGTTTCGGAGGATGAGGATGGCGCTGCTTTGGCTGGTTGTGGAGCGGAGGAGATGGTGCTGGAAGGGCGCAAGATATTAGCGATGGAAGGATGCAAGCCGTTAGCGCAGGGTGTGGTATTGTGGCTGGCATACGCGTGTGGCATGTGTGCCTGGCATGCGCGTCTGGCATGCGCGTCTGGTATGCACGTCTGGCATGCGCGTCCAGTAAGCGCGTCCGGCAAGCGCTTCGGTAAGCGCGTCTGTAAGCGGGTGGAGGAAGCTTTGTCTTCGATTGACGACATGTGCAACGTGATTTGGTCATACCGTTTCGGGGATGTAATCTCGAGTGGAGGTTCTATCGTGACATGTGTGTAAACTTTGAATTCAACGTTCTTTGGTTCGTTGAAGGTTTCTCGAGGTCGAGAAGTTTCTGGTCGAAACATTCGAAGGTCCTTCCGAGACATGGTGAAGAAGCGGGAAGCGAATTCAAAAAATTGTGCAAGCATTTGAAGTTGAAAAGGGCGGCTCTCCGAGCACGAGGGAGGCCTTTGCTAAGAGGAGCAAGCCATTTGTTGGAAAACTTTCCTTGAATACATTTCGTATTTTGAACTTCTTATTTTTAGGTTTTTTTTTTTGAAAGGCAAATGGAAACGCCTGGTTTGTGGTTTTGATTTTACGGATTTTTGGGGTTGACAGATAAATGTTACCTTGATGGTTTTGGATTATTCTCTTGGAATGAATTGTATTTGGAAATGATGTTGTTTGGTTTTTTAGGTCTCTTGATGAAAAGGAAACCTTCCGGGTGCACAATCGAGTTTTATGGGAAACACCGTCGTGGAAAGTCCCCAGTCGTTACTGAGCTGTCTGATAACCGAGCCATTGATCCTTGGGCGGATTGTCTATTTCTATCCTCTGGGAACACCGTCGTGGAAAGTCCCCGATCGTTCTCGAGTCTGTCTCGATAACCGAGCCATTGATCCTTGGGCGGATCGTCTACTTCTATCCTCCGGGAACACTTTGTCGTGGAAAGTCCCCGGTCGTTCTCGAGCTGTGTCGATAACCGAGCCATTGATCCTTGGGCGGATCGTCTACTTCTATCCTCCGGGGAACACCGTTGTGGAAAGTCCGCGTCATCCCTTGTCGCGTCATGACTCGATAATCGAGTCGTCGGGTAGCCGAAGTCGGAGTGGATCGCCTTCCTCTACCATCTTGACATCCGGGTCGAAGAATGAGATCTTTGGTTGAAAATTGACATTGTAATCGAAAGATTGAACCTCCATTGTGGTCGCCAATTGTTTATGGGTAAAAATCGTTTCCGCCGATTTCGGTAGGTGAGTGAGAAACTGGTTTAAAACCCTAAACAAATGTCTTTTGCACGTGAGCACTTTCTAGATTCGAGATATCAATGCTGTACAAGTCCGGCCTAAACCAAGAAATGGCCGTTCCGGACTTGCTTCGGTCACAAAGTGGAGGAGAAGGGTTGATTTGGGGAGGAAGCAAAGAAAGGTGTTGAGACCGAGAATAATTTTGGGAGAGTAGTGTCTCGACTTGTATCGAAAGTGAAAGCTTCGGAAGCTTGCAAGAGATGAAAGCTTTTTGGAGAGCTTGCAAAGTTGCCTTTCTGAGAGTGTTGTATTTTTCTCCTGACCGAGACTTGTTGTCCGGTGGAAATAGGTAAGACCTATTTATACAAGTCGAGGCTGAAACGTACCATGGCCTCATGAAGGAAGAGAGTAAAGGGTGAAATAATGGGAGGAGGTGGTAACCGCAAGGTGTTTATGGGTGAAAACGTTTTCACCATTATTTCCTCATTTATTTGACCGCTTTATTCCTATTCACGCTTTCTTAATGTGAGCGTAGTGTACGTTGCATCTTTGTGATCGCCAAACCAAAACCCTAGAAAGCATCCCCCAGTTTGTGTTGATGTCTCGAGTGTTGGTTGCATCTTGAGTGCAAGTGGCGCTGCTAGAGGCGCGTGTGGCATGTGCGGAATGCCGTTGTTGCGGGTTGCACCTTGAGTGCAAGTGGCAATGCCAGAGTTGCTAGTGGCGTGTGTGGGCATGTGCCAATGGCATGTGCGGAATGCTTGTACGTTGAGTGTAAGTGCCAATGCCAGAGCTGCTAGTGGCGTGTATGGCAAGTGTCAATGGCGTGTGCGGAATGCCTTGATGGTAGGTTGCACGGTTTGCAAGTTAGGATACCAGCGTGCGTGTTTGGCATGTGTCAATGGCACGCATGGCCATTAGGGCTATGTACTGGTAAGAAAAGCTACCAGCGATGCATGTTGGCATGTGCCAAAGGCATGCGTGGCCAACTTGGGTCACGACCTGGTAGGAAAAGCTACCGTGTTGGCATGTGCGTGTTGGCATGTGCCAATGGCATGCGTGGCCAATTTGGGTAGCTCCCTGGTAGGAAAAGCTACCGGCGAGCGTGTTGGCATGTGCCAATGGCATGCGTGGCCAATTTGGGTAGCGCCCGGTAGGAAAATCTACCGGCGAGCGTGTTGGCATGTGCCAATGGCATGCGTGGCCAATTTGGGTCGCGCCCTGGTAGGAAAAGCTACCCAGCGAGCGTGTTGGCATGTGCCAATGGCATGCGTGGCCAATTTGGGTCGCGCCCTGGTAGAAAAAGCTACTAGCGAGCGTGTTGGCATGTGCCAATGGCATGCGTGGCCAATTTGGGTCGCGCCCTGGTAGGAAAAGCTACCAGCGAGCGTGTTGGCATGTGCCAATGGCATGCTCGGCCATTAGGGCCGTGCCCTGGTGAGAAAAGCTACCAGCGAGCGTGTTGGCATGTGCCAATGGCATGCGTGGCCAATTTGGGTCGCGCCCTGGTAGGAAAAGCTACCAGCGAGTGTGTTGGCATGTTCCAATGGCATGCTCGGACATTAGGGACGCTCCCTGGTGAGAAAAGCTGCCAGCGAGCGTGTTGGCATGTGCCAATGGCATGCTTGGCCATTAGGGGTCGCGCCCTGGTAGGAAAAGCTACCAGCGAGCGTCTTGGCATGTGCCAATGGCATGCGTGGCCAATTTGGGTCGCGCCCTGGTAGGAAAAGCTACCAGCGAGCGTGTTGGCATGTGCCAATGGCATGCGTGGCCAATTTGGCATAGGTTGCATGATTTGCAAGCCTAGGCGTGGGCGCCATTTTGGCATGGCGTGGCTAGGGCCAAGGTAAGGGTGTTTGGCTTGGTATGGCGTTGCGTGACTAGCGTAGCTAGGGCCAAGGCAGAGTGCGTTTGGCATGGCGCGGCTAGCTCGGGCTAAGTGTGGCTGGCATGATTTGCCATTGGCACGGAGGTGCGGCTAGCATGGTTGGCATGCTTTGGCGCGTTTGGTGTGGCTGGCATGATTTTCCATTGGCACAGAGGTGCGGCTAGCTTGGGCTAGGTGTGGCTGGCATGATTTGCCATTGGCACGGAGGTGCGGCTAGCATGGTTGGCATGCTTCGGCGCGTTTGGTATGGTGGCATGATTTGCCATTGGCATAGAGGTGCGGCTAGCATGGTTGGCATGCTTGGCGCGTTTGGTATGGTGGCATGATTTGAAATTGGCATAGAGGTGCGGCTAGCATGGTTGGCATGCTTCGGCGCGTTTGGTATGGCTGGCATGCTTTGCCATTGGCATAGAGGTGCGGCTAGCTTAGGCTAGGTGTGGCTGGCATGATTTTCCATTGGCACGGAGATGCGGCTATCATGGTTGGCATGCTTTGGCGCGTTTGGTGTGACTAGCATAGCTAGGGCCAAGGCAGAGTGCGTTTGGCATGGCGCAGCTAGCTTGGGCTAGGTGTGGCTGGCATGATTTGCCATTGGCACGGAGGGAATTAGGGTTTTGTTCGTTGTAACCCTAATTTGAAAAAATACCCCCTATTAATTACTGACTACATGCATTAAATGTCCTAATAAATGTGTCACCGGTGACATTAGGTTATTTGGGGTTTTACGATTTTACCCTTTGTTTAAAAACCACCATCAACACCAAGTTAAACCAAATTGAAAGAAACTTAAGTATTTGAGAAAAAAGAAATCAGTGGAAACTGAATTGATTGAGTTTAATTCTGTTTGAGAAGAATGATTTTGTTTTATAGAGAAAAACACTAACGGTTAGAGTTTTCAAAGAAAAAATATTTGTTGATATCCAACGACTCTAAAGTTAGAGTCGTGAGTATTCATATTCTTGGCGGCAACTATGCTTCCACCAAACAACAATCTTGGCGGCTACTATACTTCCACCGAAGAACAATGCGGATACTAGGTTCTCGCGCATAACGGAAATATAGTTTTCGTAATTAAGCCATGGCTTACCAACATTGCGTGTAGTTCTCATCGGCCACAATCTAACAAATTTCACAACCAGATATATAGATATATATTTTCATCGGCTATGACTTAGCTAACTACTCACTATATAACAAATTCGACTACCAATCAATGTAATCTATCTCGTGTCTCTGAGTGTCTCGGCTAAGTCCGATACACCGAGATGAAAACATCTCGCCGAGATACTCGGCCGGGATATCGAACACCCACAATGAAATTTCTTGAAAATATATTTACATTCGTGGTTTAGTTTGCATCAGAAATTCAGAATAATTAGAATAAATATCTTTAATTGTGTGTTATCTCTTGAACTATTTGATAAAATAGATAGAATGACATGAAATGTTGAGATTGAAACACGGGTACCATTATTAACAGAGCAAGTCAAATATGGACTTCCTCTCACAAGATAAATATGTAAACCAAGAAAGATCTAAAGTAACACTAAGATCACCAAAATCAGATTTGACATGATCATTATAATCAATGTTGTTCCCAACAGTTGAGATTGTAAGATTTGGAACAAGTACTGGGTAGATGAAACCCATAGAAGCAACAGGAGAAGGATAAGAACAAGATGAAAGTAGAAGATGAAGATTTGATTAGATATGGATGTATGTATTCAGGTTGATCGCCATTTCCGAAAGAAATGAAATGGATCAGGAATTACTATTGATTAGGGATGGCCATTTTTGCCCCAACCAAACCCCTTCCCGTGGGTACTTGTCCCATTTGGGTAGGGTTTTACCCGCACAAATGGGGATGGGGTTGGGTATGGGTAATACCCGAAACCTAAGTTGTGGGGATGGGGTGGGGACGGGATTCAAGGTCCCCGCCCCGTAGCTTTTATATTATAGGGGTTTAGACTTTTATACAAAAATTTGTATCGAATTTTTATACTTCCACCACTTAGTCGAGCTTTCTTTCATTTATTATATTCTTTATCGTTCTTGTATATTCATCACATTCACTCCTTTGTTATATCAGACACATTCTCTAAAAGTTAAAATAGAGAAAATGAAGCAGATAATGAAATGGTTAACGTGATCGAAGATAGAATGAGAAAGGAAAAAGTAGGAAAAATAATTAGTTATTTAAAGATTTTTTTGTTCATTTTAAGATGAATTTCCGAATTTAAAATTTTAAAATGCATTATTTTTGTTTTGAATCATATTTAATTTTTAATTATAAACGAATTTATGTATTAACTCAGTGTTACGGGTAACCCATGAGAAACCCGCCCCATATGAGTATTCCCCATACCCGCCCCCTAATTCATGCGGGTAACGGGGTGGGTATGAGTATTTTTTTTATGAGCGGGGTAGTGACTTGGATTGGCATACCCGCCCCATGGTCATCCCTACTATTGATTCAGCTATGGGAAACAAAAATTATGAAGTATTATAAGAATTTCAGAAGAGCAGAGTAACTGTAGGCGTTAAATCAATTTTACCAGCACATTTACTAAACTTCCCTTGTCTCGGCTGTTTCGTCTCGACTGATCTCGACGAAATTTTCGGCCATTTTCTCTCGCCACGAAATTGATCATTCCGCTGCTTGAGTGCCGAAACTGGAAATCTCATCGAGATTCCGGCCGTCTCGAGCGAGATTGACCATATTCCTACCAATGATAACTGCTTTAGAATGTCGAGAAAAATAAGATTAAAAAAAACACCTTAGAGTTTGCTCTTAGTCCATCAACCTGCTGGAAGAATAAGTTGCAAAAGAAAATGTGGCCCCCATAAAGGAAATAAAGGGATAAATTTTATTTCTTGGGATTTTTTATGTGAGTCTAAAGAAGATGGGGGTTTAGCTTTTCGTAATCTTGAGAAATATAATCTAGCTCTGATTACAAAGCTTGCTTGGCGTCTTTGTATTGAGTCTGATAAACAGTGGGTTATAAACATGAAGAACAAATATGCACCACACTATAATTTCCTACATTTGCAGCAACCACATTACAACTCTTCTTGGGTTTGGAAGGGATTAGAAAAAGGAAATAGTGAGAAGGTTCTATCAATGGGAAATAAGAAGCGGAACAAAAGCTTTAGTTTGGTATGATAAGTGGATTACAGGTTTGGACTATCCTCCAATTCCAAAGGAAGAATACAGAGAACCAGCTAGAATCATCTATGTCTCTGATCTTATGCACTTAAATCCTAGGAGGTGGAACACACAACTAGTAAAAAACCTTTTCCCGCATAACATAGCTGAATTAGTTCTCAAGATGCATATACCTCAACATGGTGAAGACAGAATGATATGGACCCCAAGTAGAACTGGAGATTTCACTGTAAAGTCAGCTTACAAAGTTTTAACTCATACAACACATAGTAGAAACCATCAGGTGCCACAAGTAGTCTGGAAAAAGCTATGGAAAACAAAAGTTCCCCACAAAATAAAACTTTTCATATGGAAATGTTTAAAAAATATAGTTCCTACTAGATTGAAAATCAGCTACTACAAATCGGATATAGAAACCAGCTGTCCTTTCTATAATTCACATGTAGAATCTCTGCAACACTTACTGGTTGATTGTGATCATGCTAAAAGAATTTGGTTGGCAATGAATATTAATATATCGGGGGTTCAGCTGCAACACACTGATGTGATATCTTGGATATCGAGTTGGTTTACCACACCTCAATCGAATTCAGAAGATAATCATTTATGGATTTCAACCTTAATGTGCACAACTTGGCATATCTGGAAAAACAGATGCGCAAAGGTTTTTCATACTAAGGTCGTGAACTGTCGATTTGTAAGTCTTCATATCACTCAAATGGTAAACCAATGCATGCTAGAGATATCAAAACAAGGTAACATACAGTCTGAAGGTTCTCTACCAGAATGGAGTCCACCAACTTTAAACAATCTGAAAATAAATATGGATGCTTCTTTTGATTATAACACTCAAGAAATTGGAATTGGTCTAATTCTTAGAGATCATGCAGGAACAGCAAGAGCCATCAGGGGCAGATACTTCGATGGAGGATTAGATCCAGAGCATGCGGATTGTTGGGCAATGAAACAGGCAGTTCTTTGGGCCAACGAACTCAAGCTCAGCAATGTTATCTTTGAATCTGATTGTAAAAATGTAATTATGTCTATCTATGGTGCCAAGCCGACAGTTCACTGGATGAACCAATGCCATGTAGATGAAATAAGGCAACTACTTAAGAACTTTATGTACTCTGAAGTTAGTCATGTTAAACGGTCATCTAACAATATAGCTCATGAAATAGCTAAAGAAGGTAGAGCTAAGAAAACTTCCTTTGATTTTGGTTGTAACATCCCTAAAAACTTTGAAAATCTTGTTAGGGGTGAAAGGAAGGTTAGCAAGAAGTTATGTAATATTATCTTATAATGAAGTAGTAGTTCTTTTGCATAAAAAAAAAAAAAAAATGTGGCCCCAAGAATTGTACTCATCAAAGCCACGTGGAACATTGTAACAACTGGAGCTGCCGTTTTCAAAATGATGATTTAAACTTACTTGAACACGCGGTGACGCACCTATAGAAGCAAAAGATACACATGGAGAGCGATACACATGGAGAGCCCAGCAGAGTGCGAACCAACGGCTAGTTCAGAGAAATACCACCTTCTGTTTCTTTTCACCACCTTTGTTAGTATCGCCAACTATATACCTTCTTATCTCTTCCTCACTTTCCAAATGCGACAAAATAAACCACTTGTCACGTAACAAAACCACATCGTTTCATGCAGATCTCACACGCGCCACTCCCTTCCCAAACGTGTCAACCGTTTCTATTTTATATAATCCCTCCTCTATCACCACCTTCAGTCACATCATTTCTGTTCCACTCTCTCTAGGAGAACAAGAATCAAACCCTAATTTAACTTTTCAAGCATTTATCAGCAATGGCTGATCGTCCCCAGCATATGCAGCCACACGGCCCACAATTTCCACACTTCGGCCAGCAACACGGTCAACAAGTCGGACAACTTCACCAGCAACAGCCACGATCTTACCAAGTAGTGAAGGCAGCAACAGCAGTGACAGCAGGAGGATCATTCTTGATATTATCAGGATTGACATTAGCTGGAACTGTCATTGGATTAACAGTGGCAACACCAGTTTTGGTAATATTTAGTCCAGTGATAGTACCAGCAGCAATAACCATTTTTATGATATTAGCTGGTTTTGTAACATCTGGTGGTTTTGGAGTTGCTGCTGCTTGGGTTGCTTCTTGGATGTATAGGTATGTTACTGGAAAACATCCACCTGGTGCTGATCAGTTGGACTCTGCTAGACAGAAGTTAGCCAGTAAGGCTAGAGATATGAAAGAATTTGGTCAGCAGCAAATTGGTAGTGCTGTTGGCGGTGCTGAGCAGCGCGGTGGGGATCGACCTTGAACTGTTATGATAAGTAGTGGATCTTAATTAAGAAAAAGAATAAAGTACATGCGTGCATATTAATGATTTTTCGAGTGCTTACCATCACTATCTTGCTGACCTTCAAGATTTGTGATGGTGGACTTGATGATTATTGATGTAAGCATGGTGGTAGGTGATGCTGATGATGATTCGGAGGCTGGAGCTGCATGCAGTAGGGTCTTAATTTTCTAGAGGTTTTTAATTATGTGTTTGCAACTGTTACAGCTGTGTTGTTTTGTTTTATGTGTAGCGTCTGTCAGTGTCTTTGTTTTGGTGTCGAGGGTTCTGTTCGAGTGTTTGTTTGTTCAGCGTCTTCTTAAGAGTAAATGTTGTGGTTATGTTCGCCTTGTTATACATTTATTTTCTTTTTTGTATTGAAGATTCAGTTACTGCATACAGACACCTCGCGCGAGTGAGTGCGAGGCCTTGCTAGATAGCTCTAGCTGAACAGGCCTGCGGAGGCCATTGATGAGAAAGCATATTGGATTATCAACGAAACAGAACAACACAACAATGACAGAAAATCCAAGTAGGAACTGAGAAGGAACAAAATTTCTATTTGCAACCACCTTAAAGAACCAAGGATAACGGCCAAGCTCAAAAAGGTATAAGAGCTACTAAGTTCAGAAAGGTATAAGAGCTACTGATGGTGGCCGCCTGAACATAGTGTAGAGCCAAACCACAATGGGCGTGCCTCACCCAAAGTCGGCCACAAAAGATTTCAGAGACATGCCGATCAAAAAATAAAATAAAAAAAGAGACATCTAAATCAACCTGGCGAGATTAGGGTATATATACTCAAAATGGACACTTTTTTTACTCGGTCAATGAATATATTAAAAAAAACGAAAAAACTGTACCTGGGATAAGTCCTACTAGTGCATAGCCGTGAGGCCAACACTAGCAAGAGACTTATTTAAAACGAAAGTAAACTTCGCCAGGCCACACTCATAAATCTTAGTGGACACCGGCCTACCCTCATAGAACTCAAAAATATCCTCTGCCAACAAACATGCTTGTTTGGCAGAGTCATCAGCAGAAAAATTGACCTCTCTATAACTATGGACATATCTAATATTATCATAAAATGATCTCGCCATTCTCCACTTCTGCATGAGTTGCCACGGCAACTGCCCTTCCTGGAAAGCTTGTATGCAGCTCATTGAATCCGAGCGAACACACAGCTGCTTGATATTCCATCTTCTAGCACACATAGCTCCATAAATAATAGCACAAACCTCAGCGTAGAAGTTTGTTTGCCATCCCAGGCCAACCATAAGGCTGCCTAAAATTTCCGCATTCGAGCCACGAAAAGTGACGCCACAACCTGCCTGGCCAGGATTGCCATGGGAAGCACCATCGCAACAAATCATAATTTCACCTGAATCTGGAGGCCACCAAGCGAGTTCCAAGGGAGTAGAAACCCGGCTAGCCCTATGCGCCACCTTAAAATAATTCAAAATCCGCAAGTCATCTTCCTTGTTGTACATGTAACCCCTCATGCGGATCGAGTTATCATGGATTAACTGATAAACTCTGCCTTTAAAACCAAGCCAATGCACCTTCGCCTCCTCAAAATAAATCTTATTCCTCAGCTTCCATAATTCCGTGGCAATTGCTAGATGAGTAACAAGCCACAAGTCCTTAATCATCCTACTTCGTCCCTTTGCAACCTTGTAAGAATCAACCAAGTCCTCAACTGGCTGCAATTTGAAAATGCCCGAAGCCCAGGACCAAATACGCCTTGCAAACCTACATTGCCAAGTTATATGGCGCATAGACTCACCATCCTTCCTGCAAATCCGACACATAGTAGGCATAGACCTACCAGTTTTCTTAATAACATTATCATCAGTAGCACAAAGACCGATTCGCCCAAATCTTCCAAAGATTGCACACTCAAAGTTGGATGTACAACACTTCTAGTAAACAAAACAGCATGCGGACCTGAATTCCTACGCACTCTAATAGCCTCCTTGACTGATTTGACCGAGAAAACTCCCTTCTTATCAAGATCCCAAATTTTGTAATCCTCCCCACCAGCGATTATGGGTAAATTATCCATATCAATATTGCAACGATTCATCAAATCTCTAGTAGCATTAGGAATAGACCAAACACCATTAACAATAATATCACTTACCTTCGTTTTGAAATCATTTGGGCCTTTGGAAGAAATTCCAAGCCTTCCCGCAATCGAAAAATCACCACACCAATTATCAAAGAATAAGGAAGTATTATCACCATCACCTATAATTGAACGAGTGTCTTTGTTGCACATATTTGTAAACCAAGCGCACCCCTGGAAAAACCGATGATCCCAACTTATAATCAATTAAGTTGCCATTGATTTTGAAATATTTTGCACGCAAGAATCTTGCCCAATCTTTGTTCGAATCACGAATAGAAATCCATAACTTCATGAGCATAGCCCTATTAACGTCATTCAACTTCTTCAAACCCAAACCACCCTCACGCTTTGGACAGCACAAAGTATCATAACTAACCGTAAAGAACTTACGTTTTTCAGCATCACCAGACCAAAGAAAATTTCTAATGGCCTTCTCAACCTGCTTAATCATATTGCACGGCCACTTGTAGATAGCCATGGAATGCAAAACATAGCTCGAAATAACAGACTTAATCAAAACCAACCTAGCTTGAAAAGATAAGAGTTTACCCTTCCACCCGGCCAGCTTTTCCATAATCTTCTCAACTACTTGACGGACATGAACATGCCGAACAATGCCCGGCTTCAGCTGAACACCCAAGTATTTGTCCGGGAAAACAGCCCTCTCCATTCCCAAATAATTTTTGATTGCAATTGCACGCGAGCCTCTATCACCACCATAATAGAATTTGCTTTTGTCATAGCTAACACATACCAAGCATATCCTTCAAACTACTCAAACTTTGCAAATTACCCCTACAAAAAATAAGGATATCGTCTGCAAGTAGCAAATGGGTAGGCGCAACCCCTTTCTTGCAAACCATAGGCTGCATGTTTTTCGAAGAAAACAATTTTGACAGATTGCGACTCAAAACATCTTCAATGAGAACAAAAATCAAAGGAGAAAGGGGATCACCTTGCCTTAAACCTCTATTAATGCTGAAAAAACCTTCCGGACTGCCATTAATCATGACAGAAATTCGGGCGGATTGAAGAATACTGAGAATCCAGTTGCACCAGATCTCCGAAAAACCATATTGGCGAAAAACCTCAAGAATAAAATCCCAACTGACCGTATCAAAAGCTTGAGCAATATCCAGCTTTAAACCCACGTTGCCGTGCTTCCTATTAGTGCTCAATTCATTGATCAACTCCGACGCCAAAGCTATGTTTTCGTGAATATTACGACCCTTCATGAACGCCACTTGCTCTTCAGAAATCAACTTATTTAGCACCGTACCCAGCCTGGTAGCCAAAATTTTTGTAATGATCTTGAAGAAAAAAATTGCTCAACCCAATCGGCCTATAGTCCTTGATAGCATCAGACTTATTATTTTTTGGAATCAAAATAATGAAACTAGAATTAATGCCATTAGGAATTTTGCGCATAGTCCAACAATTAGTAATGGCCTTAAAAAGATCTTCAGAAATAATGTTCCAACAATGCCTATAGAATGAAACGTGAAACCAAATCCGGACCAAAGAATCCGCACCTAAATCAAAAACAGCTTCCTTAACTTCATCAATAGTTGGAACCGCATCCATAAAATCACTCTCCTCCGCCGAGATACGATCATGCTGAATATCGAAAAGCTTCGGATCAATTGTAACCCCACCACCATTGAACTTGTCACGGTAATGGTTGAAAATATAATTCTTAATATCATCCTTCAAAAGCAAAGTAGAGTTAGAAGAAACTTTGAGCTCTGAGATCGTATTTTGGCTCCTCCTCATGCGAATGCTATTATGGAAAAAACGAGTGTTTTGATCACCATCCTCCAACCAAGAAACCCTCGCCTTCAATTTTAGCATGACTGCCAGATCATTCCGTACCTCATCAACCACCTTCCTAGCATCCACTACCTTAATGAACTGAGCTTCATCACGTGGCTCATAATCAATAAGGTCATTCGCAGCTTCCAATTTCAGTTCCGCCTGCTTCAACCGAACATGGATATCTCCAAAGACTTCACGATTCCAAGTCTTCAAAGCCTCCTTCAACCTCTTCAGCTTAGTCATGAAAACGAAAGGAGGCGCACCAACCAAGCGAGAACTCCAAACACCCTCAACCAAGCTCATAAAAGTAGGATGGCTAAGCCACATTTTTTGAATTCTAAAAGGAGCTCTACTCGGTCTTGGACTCTCAACCGCAAACCCAATAAGAGGAGAGTGATCCGAACAAATTCTAGGAAGGGCTTTACATCTCCAGTTTGGAAAAGTATCACACCAAGCTTCATTAACCACAGCTCTATCATGTTTAGAAACAATACGCTTATTTCCCTTCATGAGAGTTACACCAAGTGTATTTCTTGCCGAGAGAATCAGCTTCCACAAGACCATTATCCGAAATCCAACTCCTAAACTCATGCATCAAAAAATCCAACATTGGCTTACCACCTTTCTTCTCCTCCAAACGCAACACACAGTTGAAATCGCCTAGTACCAGCCACGGACTAGAAATGAAACCCAAACCCAACTGACGCCACAAATTCTTTCTAACCATTGGAGCATAAGAAGCATGAACCGCCGAAATATAAACTCCAGCAAAATCCAAAGTAATAGCTTGCTTTGATGAAGATAATACAACAGGCCTTGTTAGAGAATTTCTCCACAAAACCCAAATGTTACCTTTCTCACCATTCACCTCATTATTAATAACATCTTCAGAAAAATCCAATAATTTTAAATTCCTAACAAAACGTTGCTTGCAAAAGACTTGCGGCTCAGCAATGCAAATTACGTCAGGAGTGTGCAAGTGATAAAGATCCTTTAACTTGGCCCTTGCACCATCCTTGGCCAAGCCTTGAGCATTCCAGTAGAAGACACGCATTAATTAACTAAATTTTCAGCAGGGCTTGCCGAACCCTGTGTAGAATCACCACCGTCCTTCTTCGGATTATTAGAACTTGATTTTTTAGAACCCTGAGCAGTATCACCGCCACCTTTAGAGGTCTTAGTTGCGTTACCACCCCCTCTAGTAGTCCTCCTAGTCACCTTTGGCTTAGGAACTTCCTTATCTTTAGCCTTCTTTGCAGCTGCAGCTTGTTCTTTCTTTTCACGCTCCTCCCTCTCCATTTCAGCCGCCCAATCCAAATTACTAGTCTCATCTTCAACAATTCTAGACACCGGATTAGAAAGTTCAACGTTGATAGGTTCAACATTGAGAGGTTCTACATTTATGGCTCATCTTCGATAATGATATTCTCTTCCTCCGAATCATCTTCCGTGCCAGATTCAAACCTATTTGAAGTCTCTAAAGGCTCCACAGGGTTAGGTGGCGTAGAACTTCTTGCTATTCTAGTTGGGAAACTAAAATCATCCTCCTTGACCGGCTCCATAGTATTAGTAGAAGGAGGCTCAACTGAAGTTTCATCTCCCGTAGGTATAGAACTCGTAGCTTGCTGAGCTGCAGCATCTCTCAAACGCTTAGCCTCTTCCTCCCTACGTCGCTTCTCCTCTTCAACTTTGTTCTGTGCCATGATAACTTCACGCGCCTTTTGTAACTTTCTCAAAACCATATCTTGCTCCAGTTTTGCGAAGTAAGCTTCCTTAGCTTTTTCAGATGCAATTCTCTTTTGTCCTTCATACTGAGCACATAACTCCATCTCCTCCTTATTCAACAAATCAGCGTATGTAGCAGCCGCATCATCACCAACCTGGCCACCCCCAGTTGTATCATCCTCCGTATCTAAATTCAATGGCATCCCAGGAACATTGCCAGCACTATTAGCACCAGCTATACTACTCGAGGGACTCGCAATTAAAGTACGCGTGCCTGTAAATTCTGCACCACCGATTGGTTTTGATGGAATAGTAAGAACTTCACTAGCTTGCTCTTCAGGTTTCTCATTAGAGTTATCATCCTGTTTATCATCAGTTTTATCTTCAATGCTTTTATCCTTTTTTGGAGATTCTTTTCGATACTTCCGCAGACTCCAAACACTCCTCAAATCATCTAACTCCTTCTTAAGTGTAGCACGTTTCTCCTCATTAGTTTCCCCATCATATTGGTGCTTCAAGATTGAATATTTCCGAGCACGACAATCAGTCTCGACATGACCAACTGTTTTACAATGATCACAGAATGCCGGTCGATTCATAATTTCATAGTCAAGGTAAAAACCCTCAGGTTCGTCCTCAGTTTCAACAACAACATAGCCAAGTTGCTTAGAAAAGTCTATATCAATCAAAACAGCCGCAAAATAGCCATATTCATGACTTAGAGTTCTCGGATCAACTTCCACCGGCTTTCCAAGGCTCCGAGCGATTCTAAAAAGAAGTTCTTCGTTCCAATATTCAATGCTAAGCTGTTTGAAACGAACCCAAACAGCAACCCTAGTAATCTTTTCTGAATCTGGATCAAACATTGGTGTCCACGGCATTACCTTCAAGGTTTGATCCTTAATTCTCCACGGACCATCATAACTTACACGTTTTCGATCAATCTCGTTGGATAATTTGATTATAAAGAAACCTTTTATCCACGGAACAAATTGAGCATGATCTGTTAAACCCCATTGTTTACACAAATTTGTTTTAACGTCTTCAAACTTAACACCTAGGGTTTTGAAATCAAAACGCCCCACCAAACTGAATTTCCAAACTTCCGTCGCCTGTAGAAGAGAAGCCTTCGGTATCTTAACAATTGTTAAATCTCCCGTTGATGAACGAACAGGAGGGTGAGATAAGGAATCCGCGTCAATGGAAGAAATCACATGGTTTCTTTTCTTAACCACGTTAGCCCAGGATCTGCCTTCAGATGCATCACCTTTGCTTTTCTCTATTTCTACTCGGTTTCCAGTTTTTGGTACATAATCAAAACGAACCCTAGATCGTGATCTTCCATTCCTTCTCCTATCAAACTGGACACGATTTTGCTGCCTTGGTTGATGTTTCTCGCCTGGATCAGGCGGATTTGCTTGGGTTGGCGTCATTAATTAACGTCAAACCCTAGAAAAATTGAAGAAAGCGTGAGAAAAAGAAGACGAGAGAAAACCGGAGCTAGCCGGCCAAAACCCTAGGTTTTTTTCGTTTTTTTTATTAGTTGTACTGTGACACTCAAAATGGACACCTTCCCTTACAAAGGGGAGGTTAAAACAAGATGAAGTTATTTTAGTACCCCTGCACTAATTAACTTAAAATTAAACCCTAAACTTAAAAACTAAAAAACGTTGAATCTTCTCCTAATCTATCTTCTCCAATCCCTCTCCTCTTCCCCTTCCTTCATCTTATTCCATTTACCAAAATCAAGCAAAAATTTAAATTTTGATATTCTACGAAAAATGGTTCGATCCAGTAGCAACAGGTAACATGAGAAGATCCAAATAAGAGGGAAAATGTAAGGAAAAATTTGGAACTAGCAAACCCGAAAATCCAATCCCTGAGAATGTTGAAAAAAACTCTCCACCGGTGAAAAGAAGACTGTAAGTGATTTCTAAACTCAACCCATTATTCTTATGTGTTATATGATTGTTATATTAGGTTAGAAATCGAACATTATGATTTTCAGGGTTTTTGGTCGGCAAGGTCGATAATTTAAAACCATGCCGACTCTTGTTTGTTTTGTAAGCGCCGGCATGGTATCAGGATGAATAACCTGCCGACTTTTCATAGCAGCCATGGCGACTGTTATACAATAACCAGGGCCGGCAGGGTATATTAACAAACCATGCCGACTTACGTATAATCGGCATTGTCTTGAAATTTTACCATTCCGACATTAGGTCACAGAAACTTGATTTTCCTTAGTTAATAGTCGGCATCTTTCTTGAAAAAAACCATACCGAATGTGTATTAGTCGGCATTGTAGATGAATACAACCTTGCCGACCAAGTGTTGGTCGGCACTGTATAGATTGTCGACCTTGCCGACTAGTAGATGACCAAAACCATAATTCAATGTGTAACAATTTTTATCTCTCTCCCGCTTTATGTGTATGGGTAAGTGGTGAGGAATTGATTATTTTTCTCTAAGAAACAAGGAGAACAGTAATTAATTGCTCATCGTTTCCCGATACACGTAAAGTGGAAGGGAGAAGAAAATTCTTATCCAAATTCATGAATGTACCGACCAAAATCGTATGTTCAACAGTGTTGTTTGTTTTTATATCTTTTATTTGTGCATTGTTTAGGTTCCTAGAGGAAAAAAAAAGAAGATCTACCTTGTACGGTAACTGCAGAAGAGCTATTAGAATTTATTGACGGAATTTATCCCAATTTAGAAGATCCTAAAGATGAAACTGAAGAGAATTGCCCTGTAAGAAAGTTACTTCTGATGGGTAACAAAGATCCTGAAGAATTCCTAAGGTTTATGCACAGTCCTAGCAATCCCCTCAACTATGTTGAATGCACATCATCAGAGGAGGAAGAAGAGGAGGTTGATCCAAAGACTTTTTTCAGGACATGTGACTTTTCTGGAGTGAACCCCTATTACAATGAGGCCGGTGATTACATAGGTCCGGATAAGGGAAAAGCAAAAGTTGATGCTGCTGAAAAAGCTAGTGATGTGGAGGAAGATAACAACAACAAGAAGGATCCATGAAATTTTTAAATTTTATTATGTTTCACTTGGTTTAGAAACTTAGATTGTGGTTTGAACTATTACCTTATGTTTTGAATTGTTAATTGTTGGTTTTAGACTTGTTAAACTTATGTTAATTTTCAATTTCAGTTGCTTTAGAAGTTATTCTTTTTTGTGCAGTTTTAGACAATATTAGAGTTTTACTGAGTCGGCATGGTGTGTAAACTCTACCTTGCCGACCATACTAGGCTTTATATGCCACAATGCTGTCAGGGAGTGGTGGTCGGCATGGTTTGAAATCTCGACCTTGCCGACTTAAATGTTAGTTGCACTTTTTAGGTACAAAGTACAACCCATTGAATGCTCAACGGCTAGAAATTTCAAAATCAAGATATTAGGTGTGTTTTTATTATAAAATCATTCTCAACTTCATCTTCAACCTTGCGTAAAGAATGGAAGTTTCAAGTGCAACACAACCAAATATTTGTAGTCTTTGTACACTAAGTTGTCATTTTGCAAACGATTGTCCCTTTGAAGGAAGCAAATGCACTATTGAAGGTTGTAAGGGATTCTTATTTCTCATGAAAGCTGCAGTAGGAGATGTATATCAGCCGTATGCTTCAAAATGCACTTGTTGTGGTTTTTTTTATTGGATAGATGAGCGCCTAGCTCCGTATGAAGATGAAGTTGCTAAAATCAACCCTCTACCATGCACAATCCATGTTGCGACGGTAATATGAAGCTAATTACCTCTCCTAAGAAATTGTGTACCGGAAAAAGATACTATCTACGTCCCAAATGTGTTAGGGTTAAGTTTTTAACGTTTGTATGCTTTAATTAAGGTTTGTATTCGATGTACAGTTGGCATTGTACTAAATTAAAAGCGTGTCGGCTTCTTTACAGTCGGCACTTAAGAGTTTACACACCATGCTGGTGAATATATGGTCGGCAGGTTTCTCCTCATAAACCTTGCCGACTTAATGCATGAGAACATCCGGAAACAAGTTTTTTTTGTCTGTTTTGGTCGGCATTGTTAACCTCAAAAACCATGTCGACCAGATAAAAGTCGGCAACCTGACGAAACCAAGACCCTGCCGACCCTGGGACAGTCGGCACTGTAAGAGGGAAAAACCTTGCCGACCGTCCCAGGCCTATTTTCCTGTGCTTTCATGCAGTGCAGCCGGCAGCCTGACGAATTAATAACATGCCGACCCTGGGAGGGTCGGCAGGGTCGTGTGACAAATACAATGCCGACCAAAGGAGTATACACAAAAAAACCACATCCATTTTTTTCATTTGTAGTACGCCAAAGTACATTACACAAAACACGAATGCGATTACAAAAGTACTCCAAAAAGATTCCTTAGTTCCTACCATAATCAATCATCACTCAAATCTATTGGAGGGAGTTTAGTCAAATCTATGGGACATTCCCTAGACTCATCTAAAACATTCCAAAGGTCCATATTGTCCTCATAAAGTTTCATCCATTCCTTGCTCTTGTTGTTTGTGAACCTCTCCCAAAAACTAAACCTACAAAGAGGAGGTAATGGACATTCCTTGTTAAGTTGTAGACCAATAAAATGATTTTTATCCACCAAAGCCATGAAAATTATTTTATGCTTGAGTTGTTCCACGCAAACCGCATGTTTCGTTGCAAATGCTATAGATAGTCCCTTACTAAAAAAATATACCACGCAATTCCACGTATCCGCCAATAGATGGCCACACTCCGGCATTCTCAACCAATGCTCCCATTTGACCGGTGCATTTACCTCCGGGCCTTTAACACTAGTTAGCAAATCTTTAAAAGTTGCTTCTTTGTCCTCCATGGAACCTTCTAGCATCATTGAGATATGAAACTTGATGAGTGCCAAATATTGCATATTTATACACCTTTTTATTGGCATTTAACTCATCTTTTGTACTCAGAAATCAGATATTATCCCAGATTCTGTGTTTTCTTTGTTTTCAAGAATAAATATTTGTATTAATTAATTTTTTGTTTTTAGGTAGTAAATAAAGTTCGGAGAAACTGAGGAGCCAAAAGAGCAAAGAATTGGAGACAAGCGTCTATGGAGCAGAAAGCCAAAGCCCGCACGCGCATCAGTCGCAACCCAACTTACAAGACATGGGATTGAGCTAGCCATGACCCGGATCCGAGCCCATCCACCCCGAGCCGTTGAGATCTCACCTAGCTACATCCTACGGTCGCTCCTTCGCTCACATCATTTCTCGCTGCTCCCGCTCAACACCAAATCGCCCCAATTCTCCCCCGGCCGTTCAGATCTCACCAGTCCACATCCAACGCTCGCTCCGCCTTCCTCATCAAATCTTGCTGCACCCGCTCAACACCACAGCTACCTATTGGTAGGCCTCGAAAGTGTATGTAAATGATGGCCTACGGTAATACCGCAAGTGCACGACGTCTATCGGAGACGCGGCAAGTACGGGTCGATCCACAGAGACAAGGGTGTGCTTAAGTGATCTAAGGCTTGGCTTCTTCAACTGAATTCAAGTGATGGTAATGTAACACAATTATGGTTTTGCCGATACGGCTGAGTTTGAAGATATGATTCTAAACAGTGAAACTGAATTGCAAACAGAGATATAAATGGATGCTAGGGTCTTTGATTTCCACCACTAACCTATATTATGTTTTCAACTCATGACATTGTTCTTATTCTTATGCTAGATAAAGGCGAGTTGTCAAGTCTGCCTTAAACCTAAAGTGTTTCACCGCTTGACAGATTAATCACAACTAAAGTGTATTTCCAAAGTATTACTTGTCTGATTAAAGTACAAATAATCTGAGGATCATAACAATTTCATTAAGCTTGGGTTGCAGCATAAATAACACAGAGTGAATCAAACTACAGTGCATCCATGGCATTGGCATGCCTTTGTGAGAGCAAAGTGTTATCACACTGAGATTAATTCCATCTAGAAAATATTCAATCATTCAAGAACAATACATGAGCATGAAAAACACAGTTGCAAGTTAGGGTTTCATCTCAAACCCTAGCAACTAAATTAAAACATGAAAAACATAACAAAGAACAGAAATTTAAACCTAATTGACTGCACTGGCTAATCCAGGCGTAACCCTAACAACACCCCACTCACTGTTATTTATACATGCCAATAAATTCCAAAACTCTCAAACCCTAATTCTCAAAATCGAAATTAAATATTAAAATAAACCCATACCCTCTACTCTCTGAATCGCCTCTCCTCCTTTGTCAATTGGCTCTGCGAACTCCATGATGGGGTTGGTGAAAACCCTAGCTTCACTCGTCTCAGTCCTAGCTTCTACCATAATCTAGAAGCTATAGATGGAGAAGTGTGAAACAAGGGTGGCGAAGGTGGTACTGATGATAGTTGTTGGGATGATGGTGACAGGAGAGGTGGTGAGTTGGGTGAAGAAGGTGGAGGAGCAGAGCTGGTCGGGGAATGGGGGAGTGGGTTTGCAGAGAAGAAAGAGAAGAGGAAGAAGAGAAATGGTTGATCGAACAGGGTATAGGGTTAGGGTCATTTTGTTGTGAGGCGGGTGCAGCTACGGACGATGAGACAGGCCGAGCGAGCGTTGGATGAGGCGGCTACGATCTGAACGGCCGAGGGAGGTAAGCGGTTTTGGCGTGATCTGGTGTAGCGCGGGAGCAGCGATCTTCGATGCACGTGGAAGCAGCGACCGTTGGATGAGGGAGAAAGAAATCTCAACGTCTCAGAAGAGACGGGCTCGGATCCGGGTCACGGGTCGGGTCTAGCTCAAGCCCATGTCTTGTAGATGAGTTGCTACTTGTTGGGTTGCAACTGTTGCGCGCGCGGGCTTCGGCTTTCTGCTCCTTGGGCACTTGACTCCAATTCTTCGCTCTTTTGGCTCCTCAGATTCTCCAAGCTTTATTTATTACCTAAAAACACAAAATTAATTAATACAAATATTTATTCTTGAAAACAAAGAAAACACAGAATCTGGGATAATATTTGATTTATATGCGCAAAAGATGAGTAAAATGCCAATAAAAAGGTGTATAAATATGCACTATTTGGCACTCATCAAATACCCCCAAACCTGAATTTTACTTGTCCTCAAGTGAAACAGAAATAAAGAAATCCTAACTATACCCCCGTCGCAGTCTCTCGAATGCATTTAGCGTATGCACTAAGCCTTTAAACCCCTAGGTGTCCCTAGTGGACGAGTTGTAGTCTCGTGAGGGTTTACCAGAGGTGTACCCACAAAACCTTCTCCAATTTCGAGTGTAAAAGAGTCTCAAGCATCCAAGGAGCTATGAGGACATAGAGTTTCGCATGCTAGTAACAGTGGTTAGAACTACCAAAGAACGCATTCTCATCCTTAAGTCTTTGAGCGAGAAGTAACCATACCATATGAAAGAACTCGGATTCGATTGTGATCATAAGCCTCGACTTCTCGCCTCACCATTAGGGTTTTATGATAATTGCACTCAAAAAGATCGCTTTTTAGTCTCTCATGTGTGCAGGCGGGAATAAAGAGAGAAATCCCGCACACGTTGTAGGTAAGAAGGATAACCTTCCGAAATAAAATCTGGAGACTCCACGAAGTGTGGACAAAAAGAATCTTTTCTCGATGATCTCTAAGAAAGGAAATCAACCATTAGCAAGGGGTGGGAGTACTCACTCACTTCTCACCCGATCGGCAATTAATATCACTCTCTCATAAGAACCATAGAAACGTCTTCAATCTTCGGTCTTCACTTGTTGATGACGAACTTCTAAACTTCACAAAACTTGACAATTTTTAACTTTTCTACTCAAATTCCTTGTTGTTTGGATTTTTCTTCTTGAACTCTCTTTACCATGGTGGTAGCAAAAATAAACTACAATATTTTTTTTTTTTTTTTTTTTTTTTTTGATTCTTTTTAATTTACGAAAAGTGAAAATAAAAATACAAGTAATGACACAACTAACTCCATGGACAAAGGACTTTATCACTCAATTTTTCCACAACTTGTATTGTCTTGATTTTATAAATTTTATTAATTCTCATCCTATTTTCTTTTCTTTGTTGCACATAAACCTTGGACTATCTCAACTTTTCTTTCAATATTCTGATTATGCTCCGCTTGTTGACGATGATGTGTTTCTATGGGTCTTGCTGATTGAGAGAGAGAGTGATGCTAACGGCAAATCGGTATTTAGAAGGAGTTTTCATCTTTAGACGTCACCCTCATGATTGACAAAAACTAGCACTCAAGAGATCAAAAGTAGTCTTTGAAATTGGTGCGAAGTTGGGTAGCTCACCATTCCTACCCGGAATTTACGTACGGTGACACACACTCTAATGACTTTTCTAGAAAGTTGCAAAAAATTGAAGGTTGGTGCCTCACTTGATGTAAATTGGGTAGTCTCCACTATGGGTGATCACAATTCTACTACCGAATATCTAAACAGCACCTAATTCGCCCTCCGGTATGGTTAAATCCAACTTTAACGCTCTAATCAACTAAGAAACCCGATTGCGTTTTCCAAAGACTTCCAAGTTCTGTTATTTCGGTCGAATCTCTATGTAAACATAGCTAGAAGCATGCTAGTGACTCTAAAATCTCTAAGAGTTGGAGGTTTTTACAAAAAGAGTTTTTGATTTTTTTTTTTTTTTTTTTTTTTTTTTTTTTTTTTTTTGAAAAATTAAAAGATAAAATAAAAGACTAAATGTAAAATTAAAAGATAAAATAAAAGACTAAAAACTCTAAATGAAAATGCACCCCCAAACCTAAATCAAACATTGTCCTCAATGTGTCGACATATAGAAAAATTTTAAACAGTCACATACCGAGAGAACTATGCTGATAAGAGAAAAGGGAAGAAATTACCGGATATCGGCAGGAGCAAGGTTGAGCTTCATTAATCAAGGCAAAATCCAACATTCTCAGTGGTGATCATATCGGATTAGCACAAAAAATGCACAAGAAGACTCAACCGATTCAAGAAAGAAAAAATTAACAAGTCCTACTGGATTATATACAATGAAAATTCACCATAAACCAACAATCTAAAGAGTTGAGGATCAACCCAAAAGACAATATGTACAAACATCAACAGTCTTACACAAATATAATATGAGAGTGCAAGTAAGACTGTAGACGTGAATGAGCTTCCCCCAAACCTAAACTTGTGAACGGGTGTGTTTGGGAGCACAAAATCTTTCAATTTTAACGGTACATCATGCAAAAGGTCTAACTCAAAATGAGTTTTACTAATAACAGGCAGACATACACATTCCAACCGTGGCTCCTTAAGAGTGTTATACTTTGATGCAAAATAGTCCAAGAGGACTTGGGAAGCACAAAGTTCTAGGCCTAAGTTAGGCATTTTTAGAAAAGTTGGTTTTGCAATTTTGTGACAAACTACACCTAGGTTGGGTGGAGGAGTTTCAATTTGTGACTCAGGAGAGAGGTTAGGTACATCTACGTTATTTTCATGTATAAAATCATTTGTACCATCACGCACTTTCCCAAAGTCAGAAGAGGGTAAATCATGTTCATTTTCACGGGATAATTGCACAGGTTCCACATCATCATCACATATATGAATATCAGAAGAAGCATCATTCATAGGGTTCACAGAAGAGACACTTACTGTCTCTGAACCTAAAGATTCTACTACATTTTCAAAATACACATGCTCTTCATATTCATCATCATCGTCATCATCATAGCAAGAATTCATCTCTCCATTCAAAATGGTAGTATTTTTAGTGTACTCATCTACCTCTAGATTAGGTTCATATTCAATGTTAGTTGCATGAGTAAGACTAGAAACACTATTTTCAATCCTATCATTTTGTAATTCAATCAGGTGAAGAATCATTTTGAGTTTTTCTATTGAAGGAGAGTCTTCACTAGTGGGTATGCAGTCCTCATATGGGTATTCATTGTATGGTTGTACATGAGGTTCACTAGAGAAGGGAATTTCAGACATGTTGCTATATGGATGGTCATGCATTGCATTCATTTCAAGCCTAGCATTTTGCTCCAAGAGTGTTTCCATCGTTGATTTCAAACTAGGAGTTGGGGGAGTATAAAATTGTTCATCTCCCCACTGTGGTGAATGATGCATGTGTGCAGGTTGATTATGGTCCCAATAGTCACTTCTAGACACTTCGTACATTGGATTATCATGGTTTTCCCTAGACTGTCTAAAAGCATGCAAAATATAACAAAGACTCAGCAGGGTGGTCTAAGCCACCACATAAGGTGCAAGCATGCATTTCATATTGCCTAGAAAAACTAGATTCGACAGATTGCTTTTCTAAGGCAGATTGCCTATCTAAAGCAGATAGTCGAGCTTCTAATTGATCTAAAAGTGATGACTGGGTATGAGAAAATTGTTCATTTTCAACCTGTGGTGGATGATGCATGTGCTCATAGTGATTAGGGTATGTGAGGTCAGGGCCCTGAGAAGGCGCATAAAATTCCCTAAAATCACTATATGGTATGTGGGGGGTTCATCCTGTGAAGCGTGCCCGTAAGCAAGCTCTCTAATGGATTTGGTTCCATCCCCAGATGCAGACCAAAATCCTGACATGATTTATCAACTCAAATTGGACTCAAAGCCCAGTTGAAGTGGACTAAGTTTGGTTTTGGTGGGATTGATTTGGTTTATTGGGTTTCATTTGGTTTGTTGGTTTTTTTGTTTGGTTTTTGTGGGAAGCCCAGTAGTTGTGTGCACGCCTAAGTGCTGTAGAAACACAGCCCAAAGGTTATGAGAAGTGGTCTTAGTTGTGTGTACAGCCCAACAGATGTGGGCTTAGTTTAGTTTAAGCCCAGCAGCAGAGTGCAAAGCCCAGGTTGTGTTGGCCCAGGTGAACTGGGTTTCAGTTTGGTTGCAGTGAGCCCAGCTGTGTGTGGTCAGTCAGCCCAGCTATGATTGTGGGCTCCGGTTGTGCAGAGTGCAAGCCCAGATTGATGGCCCAGTATGTGGGTTATGTGGAGGGTTTGTGTGCAAGCTTAGGTTATGTGAGCTTCTAGTTGATGCAAAGCTTCAGTGAGACACAGTTTTCAACAAAAATTACACACAATTCCTAAGCACTCAGGGGTGCTTGCACATCACAGCTTAGGATGGCAAAGAGCAACACACCACAGTCACAGAACTAGTGCAGCTCAGCTTATGCACAGGGAGACAGAACTCAGAGAGACACAAACTCTCAAAATTGACACAGCACAGGCCTAAGTGCAATGCAGCTTATGCACTGGCCAGGCTAAGCACAGGTTGAAAATTGGCAGGTACCAAGGCTAGTAAGATGCACAAATGCACAGAAATTTCAGGGTATGTGACTTAGCTAACTTTCAGTCATGCACAGATGCACAGATTTAGCAGTGCAATTGGTCTATCAGGCAAGCAATCAGAGGTGGTGACCTAGTATGGAGGCTAATCTGTCATGCGAAGCAATAGATGTTCAGCTGATGTCACAGGGTCATGATCAGGTTGCTCAGGCTAAGGCAGCAGAGTAGCTAGCACAAGCTCATGCATAGGGGCTGGAGTTTAAGCTCAAACTTACAGCTTCAGGGGCTAGCAAGTGAGCAGGGTCTGGCATTCAGCACAGTGGTCAAACAAGCAAGCAAGTATCATGCAAAGTTTGGGATTATGCTCAGGGCTTTGGCTATCTAAGTTCACTTTCAAATCGCAGCTACAGGGCAGATGGCTCTATGGTCACAGAACACACAACAGGGCATTACACATAATGGAGATTGTAGGTGGAGTCACCAACCTGTGCAGCCAAGATGGCTGTGCTGCTGGAGCTATGCCCAGCTGCTGTTCTTTCCTGCTGTGCAGCCAAGATGGCCGTGCTGCTGCAGCTATGCTCAGCTGCTGTTCTTGGGACTGACTGAATTCGATAAGTTGCAGGGGCTGCTCTTGTCTTTCTTGGGTTGGCTTGCACAGCAGCACAGCAAGCACAGCCAAGACTTGTTGGCTCAACAAAGAGATTAGTTCTCTATAATGCACAGCTCAAGACACAACATAAAAAAATTGCACAACTGCACAGCTGCACTGACAGATGTACAAATTCACAGCTGCACTCACAAATGCACAACTGCACTCGCAAATGCACAGCTGCACTGACAGATGCACAGCTCAACTGACAAGCTTGGGGGTGCAATGTATATGAAAGATGGCAGGATTGAAAGTAATTAAACTAAGCTAAATGTAATAACAGATGCAGAAATGCAAAGATGTAAAGATGTAGAGGTTAAGCTAAGTTATGTAGGAATGCACTAGGAGGGATGATATGCACAGGATGGATGGAAGTAATGTAATACAAAAGAAAATAAGCTAAGTTACACTAGTGAAGATTAAACAACAATGCAGCGAATATGTAGCCGGGGGTGAAACTCAGTGAAGTATTAGCCAAAAATCAGCAAGGCACTCGCCAAGTCCCCGGCAACGGCGCCAAAAACTTGGTAGGCCTCGAAAGTGTATGTAAATGATGGCCTACGGTAATACCGCAAGTGCACGGCGTCTATCGGAGACGCGGCAAGTACGGGTCGATCCACAGAGACAAGGGTGTGCTTAAGTGATCTAAGGCTTGGCTTCTTCAACTGAATTCAAGTGATGGTAATGTAACACAATTATGGTTTTGCCGATACGGCTGAGTTTGAAGATATGATTCTAAACAGTGAAACTGAATTGCAAACAGAGATATAAATGGATGCTAGGGTCTTTGATTTCCACCACTAACCTATATTATGTTTTCAACTCATGACATTGTTCTTATTCTTATGCTAGATAAAGGCGAGTTGTCAAGTCTGCCTTAAACCTAAAGTGTTTCACCGCTGATGAGATTAATCACAACTAAAGTGTATTTCCAAAGTATTACTTGTCCGATTAAAGTACAAATAATCCGAGGATCATAACAATTTCATTAAGCTTGGGTCAAAGATAAATAACACAGAGTGAATCAAACTACAAGTGCATCCATGGCATTGGCATGCATTTGGATAGAGCAAAGTGTTATCACACTGAGATTAATTCCATCTAGAAAATATTCAATCATTCAAGAACAATACATGAGCATGAAAAACACAGTTGCAAGTTAGGGTTTCATCTCAAACCCTAGCAACTAAATTAAAACATGAAAAACATAACAAAGAACAGAAATTTAAACCTAATTGACTGCACTGGCTAATCCAGGCGTAACCCTAACAACACCCCACTCACTGTTATTTATACATGCCAATAAATTCCAAAACTCTCAAACCCTAATTCTCAAAATCGAAATTAAATATTAAAATAAACCTATACCCTCTACTCTCTGAATCGCCTCTCCTCCTTTGTCAATTGGCTCTGCGAACTCCATGCTGGGGTTGGTGAAAACCCTAGCTTCACTGTCTCGATCCTAGCTTCTACCATAATCTAGAAGCTATAGATGGAGAAGTGTGAAACAAGGGTGGCGAAGGTGGTACTGATGATAGTTGTTGGGATGATGGTGACAGGAGAGGTGGTGAGTTGGGTGAAGAAGGTGGAGGAGCAGAGCTGGTCGGGGAATGGGGGAGTGGGTTTTGCAGAGAATAAAGAGAAGAGGAAGAAGAGAAATGGTTGATCGAATAGGGTATAGGGTTAGGGTCATTTTGCTGTGAGGCGGGTGCAGCTACGGACGATGAGACAGGCCGAGCGAGCGTTGGATGAGGCGGCTACGATCTGAACGGCCGAGGGAGGTAAGCGGTTTTGGCGTGATCTGGTGTAGCGCGGGAGCAGCGATCTTCGATGCACGTGGAAGCAGCGACCGTTGGATGAGGGAGAAAGAAATCTCAACGTCTCAGAAGAGACGGGCTCGGATCCGGGTCACGGGTCGGGTCTAGCTCAAGCCCATGTCTTGTAGATGAGTTGCTACTTGTTGGGTTGCAACTGTTGCGCGCGCGGGCTTCGGCTTTCTGCTCCTTGGGCACTTGACTCCAATTCTTCGCTCTTTTGGCTCCTCAGATTCTCCAAGCTTTATTTATTACCTAAAAACACAAAATTAATTAATACAAATATTTATTCTTGAAAACAAAGAAAACACAGAATGGGATAATATTTGATTTCTATGCGCAAAAGATGAGTAAAATGCCAATAAAAAGGTGTATAAATATGCACTATTTGGCACTCATCACCTATATAATCCCGTTAGCCAAAACCTAACCCTATTCTCTTCTCTTCTTTCTTCTCTCTGCCCCGACAGTTGCAGAGCTTCACCATCTCTCCCGACCAAGCTCTGCAACGCCACCTTACCTTCCATCTCCTCTCCCATACCTCCTTCGCCCGACACGACCACCTTCTCCACCACCCTCGGTTCACCCATCTCCATCCATAGCTTCTCCCATACCCTAGAAGCTAGGGTTGAGATGGTTGAAAACTAGGGTTTGTACAACAGTCGACGCATGGACGATTTGACAAGAGAGGAGCACGATTCAAGCAGTATGGGCGAAAGGGTATGATTTTAATTGTTGTTTTGAGAGAATTAGGGTTTTGGGAATTCTGTGCATGTATAAATAGGTTGGAGAGGTGTGTGAAACACCTTATGCCTGGGCTAGCCAGAGCACCATCTTAGCTTTGTTTGTTTGAATTACTTCTTTTAAATGTTCTAATTTAATTATCCAGGGTGTTAATGAAACCCCTGAATTTCATGTCAAGCATATATATTTTTGGTTGTGTTTTTGCTAAATTATAATATGATTAGGATTACTAATTAGTTGATGAAGCTGATGAGCCTGTGATGAGCTGTACTGTAAGAAGACAACTCATACTAGGGGTTAGTTGGAAAATTTGATTAATGAACATCCATTGTAGACCTTCATAAGAAGGCACAAGAACATAGCTTAAGATATATGGCCTGGGCATGAGATTAGAGGTGGATTGATCACCCTGGTATTTCCCAAATTGTTATAATTTAGTTGCTACCTTAGTTCATTGTCACTACAACTCAGTCGCATCGACAAACACCAAATATTTCTGTCACTACTAGAATTCAGTTAGAGGAAGCCCTTGATCAACTCTACAGCACCACAAGTCTCGTGGATCGACCCGTATTTGCCCTGTTTTATTTTGTAGACACCGTGCACTTGCGGTTTAACATGTAGGCATAAAATCAAACCACTTTCCAAGCCTACCAAGACTCCTTGTCGTTTTCTAGTCGGGCGGCCATCTTCTTTCTTATGTATTGGCATTGGGTGAGATTCTCCTCAACCGCTCCACTTAGGTGTCCCAATTGTTGCGAGACAACGTGAAACCCACAATTTCCATCTTTTGGGACATTATCGGTACCAATAACGAACTCTTGAATAATTGGAGGGAGTTGTACGCGATACTCTTGCAACACCGGTTGTGCTACCTTCCTTGGACGACCTCTTTTCTTCGCAACATCTCCTTGGCTTGCTTGACTCTCAAGAGGTAGAGTGCCATTTGGATTCAAGTTTGAGACCGTTGGTGTAGTTGAATCCTTCCTTGGCCGACCCCTTTTCTTTCCAACAAATTCCACACTTGCTTGACTCTCAAGAAGTGGAGTGCCATTTGGATTCAAGTTTGAAACCGTTGGTGTAGTTGTTTCTTTCCGCGGACGACCTCTTTTCTTTTTGGCCGGCTCCTCAAATGCTCTTTAATTTGTTCCCTTTCGGATTGATCGCACTTTGTACTCAAATACTTTTTAATTTGTTCCCTTTTGGATTGATCGCATTTTTTGCTCAAATACTCTTTAATTTGTTCTCTTTCTTCCGCCCTCATCTTTTTGGTAGGTGGTCTACCCGTTGGATCTTGTTTCTCCGGTTCTTGAAGTTCTTCCATAAAAGGGTAAACAATCGGCATCAACTTGTGCTTCATAGTTTGTTTGTCCAACCTATTCAACTTGGGGTACTTTTCTAGGATTATTCTCCCAAGTTCCATGTCGCCAAACTCTTCACCGGGATCTTCTCTTGGAGCCAGTTTGAAAGATAATTGCTTACAATAAGGATCGATATCATCAAGAGGAATGGGAGTTTTATACCTACCAAGCATATGACGACATGGAAGTCCGGTAGCCTTCATTATCCTACACTTACAAGGAGTGCTCGGGTCTTCATACTTTTTAAACAAAGCGAGATGTTTCATCATAAAACGTATTTCCCACTGCGAGACGTTGCAATGTATACCAACAAGCATCCAATTATCCTCTTTAAACTCCCTCAACTTCCGGAAGCTACTTTCTTGGAATTGCTTTTTTATCTTGTTGATATCATTATTAGTGTACTCATGGATAGCATGTTGCACCGTCACAATCCCATTTTGACTTGTGAAAAGTAGACCTTTTAGTCTCCCATGAGCTTGCTCTACCATACTTGTGGATTCAAGTTTGAAATGTTTATAGTCGTAAGTAAAAGCATACACAAACCTCTCTTTGTGTGGCCTCAACCATTGTTTCTAGCAATATTTCACTACTTTGGGGTAATTAGTCCCCCAATCTTCCTCGAACTCCTTCAAGTTTATCTCATATCTTGCAACACTCATCGACCAAACCACCTTATCCCACGCTTTCATGAATAACCCAAACTTGATCTCACCTTATTTCCATTCTTCGTCTTCTTTCTCTTTCTCTTTCTCCTTCTCTCGCTCCTCTTTAGTTAGTTTGCTAAGACGTTCATCTTCCTCTTTTTCACGTTTAGTTCCTTTCTTTGCCTTCGGTTTTTGGATATGACTTCTATAATTCTTTCTAATATTGCATTGTATATGCCAAGTGCAAAGGAAATTTTGTGCATTGGGAAAGACTATCCTCACGGCGCTCATTATTGCTTGCTCATTATCGGTGACTATAACCCCGGGAGTCTCGTCTTCGTGGTAGAGAAGCTTCAAAGTTTACAATGCCCAAATACAGCTATCATCCTTCTCACGATCCATAAAACACCATGCCACCGTGAACGATTGCTTATCCGAGGTTTGTCCAACAATGTTCAACAAAGGCATGTTATACCTATTCGTCTTATAAGTACAATCCATGAACAAAACTTGGTAAAAGCAACGCGCCAATTGAATCATATCGGGATGCGCAAGAAAAATACGATCCACCTTCCCCTCCGATGACTCATGGTGTCTCACCGTGTAGTTGTATTTGTGTATTAACCATTGTGATTCTTCCATCACCTTTCTTCCATCCCATTCAATTCTTTTAATAGTTGCCTTGGCCGCATAAATTAGAGACAATGAAGAAAGTTTACGCGGGTCTTCCCTCTTGAACTTACTTAGGAGCTTACTTGGTTTAATTCCCCAACTTGTTCTTACTTGTTCGAACTCGTGCGGTTTCAACTTGGCAACTTGACAATGCCCAACAAGAGTTTCCAGATCTTTATGGTTATGCCAAACAACATCAACTCTACTCATTCTCCACACGTTGTCGGTTTCTTTGTTCCTCCAAAAAATAATCTTGAATGGGCATCCACACTTCTTTGACTTCGTCTTGTACACCCTAGTCGTCTTCTTGTCATACACATAACCCTTTCTCTTGTGACTTTCCTCCGACGACCCATAACACTCGCATACCATTTCAAAACGCGTAAATTTTTGTTGGGTATTTTTCACTAGAACGCACATCTTCTCTTTGGCTTTCTCAACAATCCAATTGACCGCGTCATTTTTATCCTCCCATTCCAAATCATTAGCGTAATGTGCGGAAGTATCAGGACCCCTAATTTTCTGAGCTTGAGGCTGATCTGTCATCGGTACCAATGCAACAATCTACAAAACATCAAAAGTTAGTTGATATGTATTACCAAAGTCGGCAAGGTCGACATATAAAACCCTGCCGACAACAAAACAGCCGGCACGTAAGAAAAATTTAATAGCACCGACCAGACTAGAGTCGGCAAGGTTCGAAAACTTGAAAATGCCGGCTTAAGCATTTTCAAGTAACGACTCCTGTGTTGTAAAACTGAAAGTCGGCATGGTGTCAATTTTCTACCCCGCCGACACGAATACTGCTCATGAAAAGTCGGCACGTTGTTCAATTACAAACCACGCCGGCGTGTTTGGTCGGCATGATCGACAAGCGTCGCTCTTGCCGACCCTGGGAAGCAAAAGTGAAGAAAAAAAACCAAAATCCATCATTTGCATGGAAAAATCACAATCTTCACCACGTAGGTTGTCTACCTGATTACTTGTAGCTCCATTCTCTTCTTCTTGGTCATTGGATTCTACGTTTGGCTCAACATATTCATCACTTCCATACCCATCATGAGTTTGAGGAAAATAAAAGTGAGGGTCATGCATGTAATCCATTTGATCATGGTCTGGTAGATCATCATACAAGTACTCATCTGTAGGAGGAAAGTTAGAAGACTCCCCCACTTCAAATCAAGATTTGAATCACTCATATCACAAATTTCTCAAAAACCCTAACTCCCCCAAAAAAAAAAAAAAAAAAAACTTCGTCTACTACTTCATTCTACTTCTCTCTCTAAATTATTTATAAAACCCAACTTATAAATCAACTAACTAATCTAACTAATCTAATCATTTTAATTAAATTAGTGATAATCATTGTGGGGGCATTTTAGTCATTTAGAAAATACAAGGTTAAGGGGTGGCTTGGTTTTACTTCATAATGACCAGATTTTGTCTTATTGGGTATACCCCAATTAGTTTGGGTATACCCCAATCAACTCCGTTTAAAATGCAGGGGAAGCAAAAAGGAATCAACACACGTCTAAATCAACTCCGTTTAAAAAAAAACAACCCTGTTATAGGGGCGGCATGGTTTATTAGAGGGCCGACAGTGTAATAGTAATGTCCCTCTAGTTGGTTAGGGGATGTCCTATAGGGGTGTAAATTGACTAGATTACCCTCCCCATTTTTTAACCTAAATCAAAGCTAAATTGAAAATTTGTTTTCTTTCTTCTTCTCTTCTCCTCTTCCCATCAACCGTAACCTCTATTAAAACTCAAAATTTCATCGTCTTCGATTAATCGACGATTCGAAAATTAATCAAGTGTAGTGTAATGACTTATATGAGGTATGTTTTGAAAACCCAGTTACGATTTGGTTTATTTTGTTCGATTTAAGTTTATTTTCTATCAAAAATTAGGGTTTTAGATGAAAATTGAAATTGAAATTTCTGGGTTTATGTGAGTTACGTTGATTTTAACTCAATTACGAACCGTAACTGGAGATTTTGATGTTGTTACGGTTGTGTTGATGGTGGTTTTTAAACAAAGGGTAAAATCGTAAAACCCCAAATAACCTAATGTCACCAGTGACACATTTATTAGGACATTTAATGCATGTAATCAGTAATTAATAGGGAGTATTTTTTCAAATTAGGGTTACGACGAACAAAACCCTAATTCCCCTCCGTGTCAATGGCAAGTCATGCCAGCCACACCTAGCCCAAGCTAGCCGCACCTCTGTTCCAATGGAAAATCATGCCAGCCACACCAAAACGCGCCAAAGCATGCCAACCATGCTGGCCGCACCTCTGTGCCAATGGCAAATCATGCCAGCCACACCTAGCCCAAGCTAGCCGCGCCATGCCAAATGCACTCTGCCTTGGCCCTAGCTACGCTAATCACACCACGCCAAGCCAAACACACTTACCTTGGCCCTATCCACACCTCTGTTCCAATGGCAAATCATGCCAGCCACACCAAAACGCGCCAAAGCATGCCAACCATGTTAGCCGCACCTCCGTGCCAATGGCAAATCATGCCAGCCACACCTAGCCCAAGATAGCCGCACCTCTGTGCCAATGGAAAATCATGCCAGCCACACCAAACGCGCCAAAGCATTCCAACCATGCTAGCCGCACCTCCGTGCCAATGGCAAATCATGCCAGCCACATTTAGCCCGAGCTAGCCGCGCCATGCCAAAACGCACTCTGCCTTGGCCCTAGCTACGCTAGTCACGTCACGCCAAGCCAAGCACCCTTACCTTGGCCCTAACCATGCCATGCCAAAATGGCGCCCACGCCTAGGCTTGCAAATCATGCAACCTAGGCCAAATTGGCCACGCATGCCATTGGCACATGCCAACACGCTCGCTGGTAGCTTTTTCTACCAAGGCGCGACCCAAATTGGCCACGCATGCCATTGGCACATGCCAACACGCTCGCTGGTAGCTTTTCCTACCAGGGCGCGACCCAAATTGGCCATGCATGCCATTGGCACATGCCAACACGCTCGCTGGTAGCTTTTCCTACCAGGGCGTGACCCAAATTGGCCACGCATGCCATTGGCACATGCCAACACGCTCGTTGGTAGCTTTTCCTACCAGGGCGCGACCCAAATTGTCCACGCATGCCATTGGCACATGCCAACACGCTCGCTGGTAGCTTTTCCTACCAGGGCGCGACCCAAATTGGCCACGCATGCCATTGGCACATGCCAACACGCTCACTGGTAGCTTTTCCTACCAGGGCGCGACCCAAATTGGCCACGCATGCCATTGGCACATGCCAACACGCTCGCTGGTAGATTTTTCTACCAAGGCGCGACCAAAATTGGCCACGCATGCCATTGGCACATGCCAACACGCTCGCTGGTAGATTTTCTTACCAGGACGTGGCCCTAATGGCCGAGCATGCCATTGGCACATGCCAACACGCTCGCTGGTAGCTTTTCTTACCAGGACGTGGCCCTAATGGCCGAGCATGCCATTGGCACATGCCAACACGCTCGCTGGTAGCTTTTCCTACCAGGACGTGGCCCTAATGGCCGAGCATGCCATTGGCACATGCCAACACGCATCGCTGGTAGCTTTTCTTACCAGGACGTGGCCCTAATGGCCGAGCATGCCATTGGCACATGCCAACACGCTCGCTGGTAGCTTTTCTAAACACGGGCCATGATTCAACTTGGCCACGCATGCCATTGGCACATGCAAAACACGCATGCTGGTATCCCAACTTGCAAGCCGTGCAACCTAGGCCAACTTGGCCGTACGCGCCATTGGCACATGCCAAAACCCACGCTGGTAGCCTAACTTGCAAACCGTGCAACCTACCGCCAAGGCATTCCGCACATGCCATTGGCACATGCCACACACGCCACTAGCAGCTCTATGCATTGCCACTTACACTCAACGTACAACCTACCACCAAGGCATTCCACACATTCCATTGGCACATGCCACATGCGCCCCTAGCAGCACCACTTGCACTCAAGATGCAACCAACACTCGAGACATCAACACAAACTGGGGGATGCTTTCCAGGGTCTTGGTTTGGCGGTCACAGCTTGCAGCGTACACTACGCTCACATTAAGAAAGCGTGAATAGGAATAAAGCGGTCAAATAAATGAGGATATAATGGTGAAAACGTTTTCACCCATTAACACCATGCGGTTACCACCTCCTCCCATTATTTTACCCTTTACTCTCTTCCTTCATGAGGCCAGGGGTACGTTTCAATCTCGACTTGTATAAATAGGTCTTACCTATTTCCACCGGACAACAAGTCTCGGTCGGGGAGAAAAATACAACACTCTCGAAAAGGCAACTTTGCAAGCTCTCCAAAAAGCTTTCATCTCTTGCAAGCTTCCTAAGCTTTCACTTTCGATACAACTCGAGACACTACTCTCCTGCACTATTCTGGTCTCAACACCTTTCTTTGCTTCCCTCCCCAAATCAACCCTTCTCCTCCACTTTGTGACCGAAGCAAGTCCGGAACGGCCATTTCTTGGTTTAGGCCGGACTTGTGCAGATTGATCTCTCGAATCTATAAAGTGCTCACGTGCAAAGACATTTGTTTAGGGTTTAAACCAGTTTCTCACTCACCTACCGAATTTACCAAAATCGGCGAAACGATTTTTACCCATAAACAATTGGCGACCACAGCGGGAGGATTGATCTATCGGCTACAATGTCAGACTGTCGATCTCGTTCTTCGACCCAGATGTCAAGATGGTAGGGGAAGGAGACTCAATCTGACCCGGTTACCAGTTGTAAAAACTACACCTAAAACGGGGACTCGTTGAAGATGCCACCAGCGATTGGGGACTTGCGACTCAATCCGACTCAATCGCTGGACAACCCGGTTACCGGTTGTTAAAACTGAAAACGGGGACTCGTTGAAGATGCTACCGGCGATTGGGGACTTGCTGGCGATGCTACCAGCAAAGCCGCCTTTTACTTGGAGAGAGGCGTGTTTGCAAAAACCTATGAAGTGAGTAAATTTAGATTGGGCAAGATATACGATCTGTTTTTAGGTTCTTAATAAAACCGTCATACTACTGCGTGTTGTGCCCATTGCTAGCACACACTTTCATAAAAAGCAATATTCCTTTCCCAAAACATAATCAGAGTTATATTATCAAAACCATTCATCCCAGAAATAATCCAATATCCTCAAAAGCTACCAGCTGTCTATCAAAACCGGTCGAACTTTGAACCGGACATCCAATATGTTTTTCAAAAAAAAAAAAAAAAAAAAAGAACCTAAATGAAAGTTTAACAGAGAAACATTCAAGGAAAATCATCCAACAGAGGTCTGCTCTTCTTGGAGAAAGTCAACTTTGCATCTTCAAGAGCCGCTCTCTTCATAATCAACATCTTGGAAAGATTTTCGAGTTCTACCTCTTGTCGTGCAATCTCCTTTCCCATAAAGGCTTTCGATCTTTGCATCTTTCGACTTCTGGATCTCAGCAAGGCCTTCGACAAACCACGAAGCATTGAACTCCTTTCTACACACACGTCGCGATGGTGCTCCCAGTCGGCAATAACGTCTTCAGAAACGGTGTGGCCAGTCACCTCACGCATGTCCTCAATGGAAGATAAAGCCTCTTCCACACGCTTAACCAGCGCAAATCGACTAGCGATCTTCTTGGTTGTGGCCATATGTCCATGCTTCTCCCAGATTCTGGGTGTACAACGCCTCATACTTAGCCAAAGACGCTGAAACCGCCAACCAAAGACATGACTGGATAAGGAACCAAATACGGGGGATCAAAAATGGCGCATGCAACTGGCCTCACGACCCGCAAAGGGTCTTTTTCCATGTCTACGGCAGCAACCATCAGGGAATCATCCACCGTTTGAACCACATCTGTTCCCAGCGATTGGCTAGCTCCCATCCCCGAGTCACCGGCAGTGGCCACCAAAGACAAGTTTTCGTGTGGCTCCACCCCAGAATCGTCCTCCGAACCGGATTCCTCCTGCGAACTTGAGTTAGACATTTTTCAAAAGAAGAAACGGAAGAAGAAAGAAAAGAAGCGTGAAACTCACCGAAACACTTCCCGAAAAAGAACCAGTGCTACCAGAGGAATCACTCTCACTTGCCGAACTTTCTTCTTTCTCTGACTCATCACCGCTATGAGAAGGCTCAGTGCTGCCGGAATTCTTCGAAGAAATTGCCGTCTCCTGGAAACGTGCAAGGGCGGCGAAAGCATTAACACTACCGAAGCCCTGGAAGAAACAATACACATGTTTTCAGCAGAAATTCACGTGTTTTGAGACAAACCAACAAGGAGGCGACACATACCGGTTATTGGAAGAACCGAAAGACACGAGAGCTGCGCGGAGGATCTTTTGAAATCGCCGGAACCCGCCAAAGACGATTCTTCGTTCTCCGTTCCTTGGCCCGGGACTTTCCGAGTTGCTAGGCAACTTTCGCTTGAGATCTCTCAACATTGGATACTTCTTCAAAAAACGGGAAGGTTTACAACGAACATTCTCCACCATTGTTTACAAAATCTTGGATCATAATAAACTCATCGCACGAGAACTCATTATAGCCAAAGGTCGTCGAAGTTACTCTTCCCGTTTGAAAGAAGGGAAGGCGGATACCCTAGATGCTCGAGGGCACGGTGATGGTGGCATTGAGGGCGGCACGCAATGAATCCTTAGGAATCACCGGGTGGTAAGCAAGAGGCACCCTTGATCGAAACCCATGTGACGAGCCGCACGGTCAATATTGTTAGCGACTTATCCTGGAAAGACCCCATGAAGAAAGACGGCATATAACAATGCCAAAGTGCAAATGACCGAGATGCAAGATGTTATAGCTTGCGAAAACTACAAACATATGGGCTATGATAATGCGGCTATTCTGAGATGCAACTAAGTTATCAAGCTAAAAATGCAATCAGTTAATCTATAGAAATAAACATGAAGTAAGCTAAGTTACACTAAAAAACGAGGGGAGGTAATAACAAAAATTCATGTAATAATTCAAACATTGGGGCTAAGTTACTCTACAAGTTAAGTTATTCTACAATGTAAAATGGATATGTACAGAGATGATTGAAAAATAGATGAAGCGAGCCAATGAATCGGCAAGCACGCGGAAGTCCCGGCAGAACGCGCCAAAACTTGGTAGGCCTCTAAAGATGTTTATATTTGAGCTCGGGTATCCCCATGAAGTGCACGGCGTCTATCTGAGACGCGGCAAATGCAGGTCGAACCACGAGAGACTTGTGGTGCTCTAGTGTGATCTAAGGCTTTGCTAAGAAACCATTTGGTTGTAGTGAAATAAACCTAAACTAAGGTAAAAGATAGTGAGAAAAGGGTGCTAAGATTCTGATTCCACCATTTAACTTCTAGCTTCAACTAAGTTAAATGTCTTGTTCTTATAGTAGCTAAGGGTAGTGTGTCTCAATCCAACGAGTTTAAGCACAAATTGGAATCGGTTTCATTGAAACCCTAACACTAAATTAAAACATCAAATTAAAATAACAAACAAAGAAATTTAAACCTAAATGACACACCTGGCCAACCCGGGGCGTGTCTTATCAACCCCGTTCATTTATTTATACACCAAAAATTCCCAAACCCTAGTTCGATTAAAAATAGAAATTAAATGAAAATCAGATCGAACCCATACTCGAATCGCCTTCCCTCTTGTCTCATCATGCTCGAACTCCATGCCTAGCCCTAGAGATTTAGTTTCTAGGGTTGGACATCGAAGGAATCACTCTAGCCCAAGTCTTCCCGTTGCAAGCCCCGGTTGCGCCGCGGGCTTTGGCTATCTGCTCCATAGATGTTTGCACATTTCCACTCAGTTTGCTTTATTTATTACCTAAAAACACAAAATTAATTAATACAAATATTTATTCTTGAAAACCCATGCAGGTGATTTCTTAGCGCAAAAGATGAGTAAAATGCCAATAAAAAGGTGTATAAATATGCATTATTTGGCACTCGCCTCGCAGCTAACCGGACGGAAAGACCCCATGAAAGAAAGACGGCATATAACCGGACATGCGGCTTTGAATGAACAAGTTTTCACCAACGCTCAAATTGCCATCGGAAGACAAAGACATGACCGGAGCGGAAGCAAAGGTGTCAATTTGAGTCACCGACCTATGGACCGGCTCCCATGGGCGAAAACTGATTTCATACGACTTATCGAGAAGACTAACCAAGCTCATGCCAACCATTGGACGCCTGTTCACCCATCGAAGAATTCGGGAACCCCCCCCAACTCGCGGGAATCGAAGACAACGGTTTCGGGGCATACTTCTCAAAGTGTTCCCATAACCAGGCTTGCAGGAAAGCAACGTGCACATATGAATCCACTTTCATAAAACCATTCGAAACTCGCATGTTCGCAACTAGGTGATCCAGATGCACATACAGGGAACCAAGAAATAGCTTGCCAATGGGAAGAACTTCGCCTTTTGCCAACTTCACAGCAATCACTAGCAACTCCGGTCTTATCTCCTTCTTACCAGAGCCGTCGTCAAAAATGTCTCTAGACAACCAGAGAGCCAAAAATGCTGCAACGTGAAGATCACTGCTTTTCTGTTTAGGTTCCAGCTCGTCCGGAAACCATTGAGATATCCACCAGTTGTAAAGGCACCTTTCATCCTCTTTCCGGACAGAATCCTTCGACTTCGCAGTGGAGTCTTTCCAAGCGAAATCTCCCAACTTAGCGGCAAGGTCATCCCGCATCTTCCCCTCACTTTCAGATAATTGGATGTTAAGATTCCCAGTTACCGGAAGATTCAGCAAGAGAGCCACACTCTCCAAGGAGAAAGTTATCTCACCCCATCTACGTATGATCGTATGGGTGTCCGAACACCATCTGGAGATGAAAGCAACCAAGCCCGGGATATCCTTCCTAATCTGGAGATTTCTTGAAGCTCGACAAAGCATCAATAATATGCGCTCGAGTCAAGTTGGTATTTATGTGCTCCTTACTCACCATGAACTCAACCCATCTATCAAAAGAACGCAATGGGCTTTGACACATCCTGAAATCAATGTTGGAAGAGGAATATACCCCTTTATGAAGACAGAACCGTATGGTGTTCTCGGGCGAACCGAACGTGTCTTCTTTTCATCTTCACCACCGGTTAACAAAATTGGCACGAAACCTGGGTGATTTTTCCGAGCAGAGGCAAGTTTTTTGGCGAAGAATTCATCATCCGTGTTTGGTTTGGAACTATGGACATCCTTCGATGAGGAGAAATTTTGTTCAGGTAACATCTTGTCGGATTTCTTCATAACAACTTAGTAACAAGATATCTGCACACGGAGAAAAACAAAATTATCTCCCTGACACATAACCGCGCCCAACAAAAGGAAAACCTGAAATACAAAAAAAAAAAAAAAAAAAAAGAGGGCGTATTCTTTACTGGCTCAAAACTGCACACGCAGTATTTTCTTCAGGGTTCAAAATTATATACGCAGTATTTTATACGGGCTCAAGTGCGTCTGCAGTATCATTCTTCGGGTTCAAAATTATATATGGAGCATTTTTCTACGGGTTCAAAACTGCACGCGCAGTATTTTCTTCAGGTCCGAAATTCATATATGCAATATTTCCTATGGGTTCGAAGTCATATGAAGCACATATACAGTATACTTCTTCGGGATTCATAAACAACAGTATTCTTCTTCGGGATTCATATACAGTATTCTCTGCGGGTTCAAAACTACACACGCAGTATTTCCTTCAGGGTTCAAAATTATATACGCAGTATTTTATACGGGCTCAAGTGCGTCTGCAGTATCGTTCTTCGGGTTCAAAACTATATACGCAGTATTTTCTACGGGATCGAATGCGTCTATGGTATCCTTCTTCGGGTTCAAAATTATATATGGAGCATTTTTTTTTCTCTACGGGTTTGAATCATATATGCAGTATATATACAATATTTTCTACAAGAAGCACGCCAAGAAATCCTATGCGCAATATCATTGCAAGGATTATGAAAACGCCTACTCCTAGGGTTTACACCTACGTGAAAAGGGAAACAAGAAAAGTACTGGAAGACATACCTGGAAGCCGGTTTCTCTTTGCGACTCTGCCGCTAGTATGAAAAGATGAAAGAACAAAGTGCAAGATGAGAGAAAGGGATTTTATATATATGGGCGTGAAGATTCTGAAATAGGGAAGGATTTCCCTTTACCAAAAATCGTGCGTGCAAGGAACGGGCCCACAAGGGCGCCCGACTTCCCAACGACGCCCAAGTTGCACCGGTCCCACCAATTGCGCCCAGCTTCCCAATGACCGCCCAAGCCACGCCAGCAAGCGCGCACAGCTTCCCCACCTTGTGCCGGTCCCACCAGCTAGCACGCTCAGTTTCCTAACTCACGACAACTTCTCAATGCCGCCCAGCTTCCTGTCTCTCACGACACTAACTTCCCAATTGTGTCAGCCTCCCGATTTGCGCAAAACTGCCAGAGGCAAGGATTCCAAATCCTATTTATAAAAAGGTCAGACGAGCCTCCTCAATTTTCTTTACGGTTTCTTTGTTGATAGTTTGTCACCATCTTATGCTTACCTCGCAACAAAGCTCCTGATCCGAGCTAAGCAGGGGACTTAATGTTGATGGTGGTTTTTAAACAAAGGGTAAAATCGTAAAACCCCAAATAACCTAATGTCACCAGTGACACATTTATTAGGACATTTAATGCATGTAATCAGTAATTAATAGGGGTATTTTTTCAAATTAGGGTTACGACGAACAAAACCCTAATTCCCCTCCGTGTCAATGGCAAGTCATGCCAGCCACACCTAGCCCAAGCTAGCCGCACCTCTGTGCCAATGGCAAATCATGCCAGCCAAACCAAAACGCGCCAAAGCATGCCAACCATGCTGGCCGCACCTCTGTGCCAATGGAAAATCATGCCAGCCACACCTATCCCAAGCTAGCCGCGCCATGCCAAATGCACTCTGCCTTGGCCCTAGCTACGCTAATCACACCACGCCAAGCCAAACACACTTACCTTGGCCCTATCCACACCTCTGTGCCAATGGCAAATCATGCCAGCCACACCAAAACGCGCCAAAGCATGCCAACCATGTTAGCCGCACCTTCGTGCCAATGGCAAATCATGCCAGCCACACCTAGCCCAAGCTAGCCGCACCTCTGTGCCAATGCCAAATCATGCCAGCCACACCAAACGCGCCAAAGCATGCCAACCATGCTAGCCGCACCTCCGTGCCAATGGCAAATCATGTCAGCCACATTTAGCCCGAGCTAGCCGCGCCATGCCAAACGCACTCTGCCTTGGCCCTAGCTACGCTAGTCACGTCACGCCAAGCCAAGCACCCTTACCTTGGCCCTAACCATGCTATGCCAAAATGGCGCCCACGCCTAGGCTTGCAAATCATGCAACCTAGGCCAAATTGGCCACGCATGCCATTGGCACATGCCAACACGCTCGCTGGTAGCTTTTTCTACCAGGGCGCGACCCAAATTGGCCACGCATGCCATTGGCACATGCCAACACGCTCGCCGGTAGCTTTTCCTACCAGGGCGCGACCCAAATTGGCCACGCATGCCATTGGCACATGCCAACACGCTCGCTGGTAGCTTTTCCTACCAGGGCGCGACCCAAATTGGCCACGCATGCCATTGGCACATGCCAACACGATCAATGGTAGCTTTTCCTACCAGGGCGCGACCCAAATTGGCCACGCATGCCATTGGCACATTCCAACACGCTCGCTGGTAGCTTTTCCTACCAGGGCGCGACCCAAATTGGCCACGCATGCCATTGGCACATTCCAACACGCTCGCTGGTAGCTTTTCCTACCAGGGCGCGACCCAAATTGGCCATGCATGCCATTGGCACATGCCAACACGCTCATTTGGTAGCTTTTCCTACCAGGGCGCGACCCAAATTGGCCACGCATGCCATTGGCACATGCCAACACGCTCACTGGTAGCTTTTCCGACCAGGGCGCGACCCAAATTGGCCACGCATGCCATTGGCACATGCCAACACGCTCGCTGGTAGCTTTTTGTACCAAGGCGCGACCAAAATTGGCCACACATGCCATTGGCACATGCAAACACGCTCGCTGGTAGCTTTTCTTACCTGGACGTGGCCCTAATGGCCGAGCATGCAATTGGCACATGCCAACACGCTCGCTGGTAGCTTTTCTTACCAGGACGTGGCCCTAATGGCCGAGCATGCCATTGGCACATGCCAACACGCTCGCTGGTAGCTTTTCTAAACACGGGCCATGATTCAACTTGGCCACGCATGTCATTGGCACATGCAAAACACGCATGCTGGTAGCCCAACTTGCAAGCCGTGCAACCTAGGCCAACTTGGCCGTACGCGTCATTGGCACATGCCAAAACCCACGCTGGTAGCCTAACTTGCAAACCGTGCAACCTACCGCCAAGGCATTCCGCACATGCCATTGGCACATGCCACACACGCCACTAGCAGCTCTATGCATTGCCACTTACACTCAACGTACAACCTACCACCAAGGCATTCCACACATGCCATTGGCACATGCCACATGCGCCCCTAGCAGCTCTGGCATTGCCACTTGCGCTCGAGGTGCAACTCGCAACAAAGGCATTCCGCACATGCCATTGGCACATGCCACATGCGCCCCTAGTAGCACCACTTGCACTCAAGATGCAACCAACACTCGAGACATCAACACAAACTTGGGGATGCTTTCCAGGGTCTTGGTTTGGCGGTCTGACTTGCAGCATACACTACGCTCACATTAAGAAAGCGTGAATAGGACTAAAGCGGTCAAATAAATGAGGAAATAATGGTGAAAACGTTTTCACCCATTAACACCATGCGGTTACCACCTCCTCCCATTATTTCACCCTTTACTCTCTTCCTTCATGAGGCCAGGTACGTTTCAATCTCGACTTGTATAAATAGGTCTTACCTATTTCCACCAGACAACAAGTCTCGGTCAGGAGAAAAATACAACACTCTCAGAAAAGGCAACTTTGCAAGCTCTCCAAAAAGCTTTCATCTCTTACAAGCTTCCGAAGCTTTCACTTTACGATACAAGTCGAGACACTACTCTCCTGAATTATTCTGGTCTCAACACCTTTCTTTGCTTCCCTCCCCAAATCAACCATTCTCCTCCACTTTGTGACCGAAGCAAGTCCGGAACGGCCATTTCTTGGTTTAGGCCGGACTTGTACCAGATTGATCTCTCGAATCTATAAAGTGCTCACGTGCAGCACATTTGTTTAGGGTTTAAACCAGTTTCTCACTCACCTACCGAATTTACCAAAATCGGCGGAAACGATTTTTACCCATAAACAGGTTGGTAATAGTTCAATTACCAACCGTATGTTCTTATATCTGAGAATTTTCTTCAGTTACGGTTGGTAACCATTTTAGTTTACGAACCGTAACTCAATTCTGATTGGTATCGAGCATTTGTTACGAAACCGTAACTCGATTCTGATTGGTATCGAGCATTTGGTTACTGAATCGTAACTCGATTCTGATTGGTATGGAGCATTTGGTTACCAGTCAGAATCGAGTTACTGATTCAGTATCGAGCATTTAGTTACCAACCGTGAATCGGTTTTACGATTGGGTTTTCTTCAAATTTAACGATTCTACGGTTGGTAGTTCATCTTTACGAACCGTAACCCGATTTCTGATTGGTTATGAGCAAAATTCCAATCGTAATTAGCTCGAAAATGTAAAAAAATTGAATTTTTTACCTACTTTAGATAACTTTGAGCAACAAAAAGCTAGTTGGGACTAATTTAGAAGTATACCCGGTCATTTTCAGGTCCTGGTTCTTCATTTTGTTGGTTAATTTCTTCAATTGATTGAGATTGACCTTCTCCTCTAATTTTTTTTTAAACTCTAAAAATCTGATTTTGGTTTTGATTTCGAGTTAATATAAGTGAAATTAATCATTAACACTAAACTTGATTATCATCACTAAACTAGGTTATCAATTATGAAGGTTAATTTGTCATTTCCAGTTTTTTTTGGATAAGGGACACTTGAATTATCATGTAATTAACCTTTTTGTCCTATTACAATGCCGCCCCTCTAATAAACCATGCCGCCACTATAACAGGCTTGAAAAAAAAGGAATCAACAAACATCTAAATCAACTCCGTTTAAAATGGGGAAGAAGCAGAAAAAAGGAATCAACACACATCTAAATCAGAAAAAAGGAATCAATACACATCTAAATCAACTCCATTTAAAATGGGGAAGAAGCAGAAAGGCATCAACGCATCTCCATTTGAAATCGGAGAGGAAGCAAAGGCATCAACTTAAATCAGAGGAAGTACGAAGGATTAGCTTCTTTGCCAAACAGACTACAAGGGATTCTCCGTACAGTAACAGAAAGATGAAATTATTTGTTTTACTCAACAAAATCAAAATATAGATGTTATACTGTTAGAAAAGCTAAACTGTAACGAAGTAATAGGGCAATTAACCAAGTAGCATATCCTCATTCCGCTTTCCTTGATACGCCAATGACGTTGAAGTTTTGTCACTCGGCTTTCCTTGATAGGGCAATGACGTTGAAGTTTATTGAATTTGGGTTATGCTCAATCATTGCTTTGATGACTTTTGCAGCATCCTGCATAACAAGAATAGAGCATAGAACAGACAAACATGTAAGACCACAGACCTAAGTTATAGCTATCATAAGATGGAAAGATCGAACACATACAAGCATTCCATGATTTGAGTTCCAGTTTTAAGGGATACAAAATTTTCACAAAGAATGCAAGACTTCCATGATTTGAGTTCCAGTTTTAAGGGATACAAAATTTTCATAAAGAATGCAAGACTCTTGACCTATGTTGTGAAAGGCGCCCTAGGCGCTCTAGGCGCACGAGTCGCCCAAGGGGCGCCTAGGCAATATAGCGCCCTAGGCCAGTAGATGTGTACAAAAAAATAATCTAATTCTTTCATAGGAGCGCCTAGGCACTAAGCGAAGGGCTTGGCGCCTTGCCTCGCCTAACACAACATAGCTCTTGACTGATGAACACAGAAAAGAAAATTTAGTCCAGAACACTGGGTAAGTAATGACCTGAAGCAAGGTGCCAGGTGAAGTAGCACCATGAGATATTGGCTGCGATTTTCGTCCATCAAGCTCGTACAGTTCTCCTACAGAAAGACATTTTGTAATTTTGCAGTGTTTAATTCCTCTGAAACACTGACTCAGTGGGAGGGCTATATCTTAATAAATTGAACACAGAACAAAAAGGAAGTTGCACAAAAATAAAGTCCATACCATCCACACACGCAAAGCAAATGAAGTGCAGGTCCAATTGTATGTCAATGTTAGGAGCCTGTTGAAACAAACAGTTTTACTGTAAGAACACTAAGAATATGGTGACTAAATAAAGTATAATTGAGGTCATGGAAACCCAAAAGTGTTCTAGCATTAAATTTAATGACAACAGCCTAGATTTAAGAAGGTTCGAGCTCAGACTCCTTTTGATGGGGGCAGCTCAAAATATATACAACCATCTAAGTACAACGCCTCATTTTGAGACATATACTCTAATAAATAACACCAAAACTTGTAGAATAATCAGTTTTCCTACAGCTTCATTCGTCCCTGATGCTTTTGGTACCTAAATACCTCCTGCTCGGGCATCTAAACACAAACTATCTTAATTCTATTTCACATACTCAATCCATAAAAATTTGCAGAAATAGGACTTACCTCCGTATCACCAGCAGTGGCCGCTATTGAATGTGCAACCTCCATCTCAGTGTCTTTCTCAAGAAACTCAGCACGCTACATACCACAAAAATGAATAGAATAATTTAGTGGTAATAAGTTGAATAATGGAAGATCATCCAGGTCTTTACTCATGTAGCTGAGGGAGTTCAAGTAAAGAAAGAACCTCCAACGGATTCATTTTTGCTGTTGATTTACAAAATCTGTCCAAGTAAGATCCCTCAGCTGCAAATAAGATGACCCCACAACAAATACTCTGACATTAGAAATCTCCTGAGCTACTAATGAAATTCCTTGTTTCTTTTTTTTTCTTTACAAATGGAATATATGTTTGAATTTTCTCAGGTAAATGAAGGATTAAATGAGATAGACCTTATGAGGTATATAGCTCATCACAATACATGTGCTACCTGACTAAGTAACAAATATAAATAATTGTAGTTGTTTTTCCTTTTTGATGTTTTAACATGTGCCGACGGCCCGAAGCCCTTGCACCGATACAAATGTACATGACAGCATGAACTTGCTAAGAGAAATGTTGGCTCTGCAATTCCAGCATTGCACATGATTTATTGTTTTAGTATGATACGTTCTTCATAATGAATATCACAACGAAAATTTGAAGTACAAACTATAGATGGAAAATGAAGGCACATAGTTGGCTAGTAGCCAAATGAAGAATATGTTTCTGTGCACAGGACCTAGTTGCCTTTAGATTGTTGCTTTGCCGTGTCAAAAACCAACAGATGTAACCATATCGTCGATAAATTTACTAAAAGAAATAATACTTACTGAGCTTGATTTCTGACGTTAGATTCCCTACTGCATGAAGAAGCCCAATCGTTCCACAAGCATTTCCAACAGTTTGCTTAAGAAAATAAACATTACCACTTGTTTCCTACAAGACACGGATCAAATGCGACTGTTAATACCTATTTAAATGCTAAATAAAAGATAAATTTTTCGAATTTATAAACCCCAATCGCATAGACATGCTTCCAGAATCAATTACAAATATAACATTAATACAATACTAACAAATTTCATCTGGCTTCTGCCAGTTGCTTGGGCTTATCAGAAACAAGGTTCAACAGGCAACAAGGACTCCGCCAAGAAACGGGGGAGTCCAAAATCCAAGTGTATTAAAACCTCAAAACAACTTCACATCTATACAACATATGTTAATTGCATATCATTCGACCTTGAGTACTTCCAATGTCATGAAGACTAATTTTCAACTATATGGAAGGACTAGAGTTTGAAAAATGGATACCAAGGCCTAATAGAGATTATGACAATCTGAAATCTGAAAATTGACCTACACCGACTTTGTCATAAATTAAACACTATACTTACCTTCTTCGAACTCTCTTTCTCCAACTTTCTTTCTGCTTCAGTCTGAAACATGTAACATCTCATTCAATGCTTCATACACGTGTTGAACATAAGAAAAAGATTGTCATCTAAGGTGAAAATGAAGTGCCACCAGAGAAAAAACATATATGATCTCAGTAGGAGAAGGAAGGAGACTGACCTCGGCGGTGAGAGGATAAAGACACAAAACAGCAAGTACAGGCTTTGGAACCATTTCCAAGAGTTCTTCATCTAAACCATACACGTCATAGCACTCTGCTTCATCTATTGGAAGTCCAAGGCCCCAGAGGAACTGCAGAGTGAAAAACAAACAATATGAACAAAAGAAAGAAAACTAACCAAGGCAAGAGCGACAATTAAAAAAACACAAAAACTACCTTTTACAAATAGGGGAGCTATAGCCTATTAGCCTATTAACAACAGCACCCCAATTTCTAAGAAGGTCCTGAAAAGTTATGCTTCTAAAGTTGTCTAAACTCATGTTGGAGATATATTCTAATACTGTAAAACAAACCCTATAGTTTCTTTTGTTCCAGAGAGTCCAATAGATAAAAAGGGTAACAGTGACCTAATGACCTTCGCTCTGTCAGGCAGGTCCAGTATGTGAGAACCAGTAATGCAGGGACGGGCATAGCAAGGGGCTAATCCGGGCTATATCCCATCCCTGTTTTTTCCCTAAGAAATTTTTGTATAAGAAATTTTTTAAACTTAGTAGTCAGCTCACCTTTGTTAATCAATGTAGTCCTTTGTTTAAAACATAAAACTTGTTTCGTCTCATCCATTTTTTTTCTTCCATAAACCATAAATTCCTTTCTCCAATCACATTTTGTAATTAAAGTTTGTGGATTTTAATATTTTACTTGTCTATTTATCTAGTATTTTATAGGAAAATCTAAGTTAACCATTAATTATGCAATTCGTTTTAAAAAATTTTGCCGTGACTTTCGGTCGCATTGATAACCAGTGAGATTCTAGCCCTACCATAGGTTGATTTCTGGGTCCGTCCCTGACTAAATGCATCCACTATATTCTCACTAAACACCCAGTCTCGACTAAAATCATTCATAAAACCATGCCCACTCTGCACGAGTACGGGCAACTCGAAAACATCCACTACATTTGAAACTTCTTTACTTTCAATCAATTATTCGAGAAAGAAAGTCGTACAGCAACAAATTTGCAAGTGTTCAGCTAATCCTCTAACTCCCACAATTGAGGGAAAACATTACGCCCCTCTTTACCATTTAAATGAAAGTCACTAACACAAATATAAACATTCCACATTCCGCTTAAGCAAGCATTCTATCAGAAACTAGTTTTGAATCCAATTCAAAACATTTTCTTACATACTAAACTCAAAAGTTTAATGCCTCAACCGTTGAAACAAAAACACACAGACATGCATATATTCAGTTCGAGATCACACGCAACATCGAGTCAAGCGACTTTACACAATCCGCAAATTCACATTCTGATATTCTTATTCAAGGTATAAACTAGTAAACTACGACTAAGTGAAAGTCTAAACGTCCAAGTAAGGTTCCAATATAAACCCTAATACAACCAAATAACCACAGGAAAATATCATAAACATTAAAATCGGTGAAATACCTGGTTCATTATATCAGGATTAGCTTCAAGAGGAAGCCACTTTTTGGAATTAGGTCTTTCATCAAGTGCTGTTGTTGGAGTGGCAGTCGATTCCATGGATTTAGTTTTGTTCGGGATTATTCAGTTGCTTTCTAAACTCTCTCTGGTTTTAGGGATTTCTTTCTCACTCTTCAGAAAAAGTGGACGACGTGACCGACGTAATCAAAAGAAGCTTTTAAACCTGGCTGAATGGGGGCATCCCTCTTTCAACTTCGGGTTTCCGACGGCACAAGGATGCTAACTGGGCTACTTTATAAATATAGCCATTTTGAGCGCGGCCGAGAAGGTGTAATTAGGCTTACTTGGACCGTTGGACGTGAACTTCCTTTGGAACCCGTTTTTTGGACTACTCAAAAAATGGTGGGGACTACTTTACATTTTTTTTTGGTGGATATTAGAAGTAATATTGAGTCACCCCTTGTCTAAGTTTTTTTTTAATACCAAACTTACCCTTGGTAATTAAATTAGTTAGTGTAATGGTTAATTAGTGTTAGTGCAATGATTAATTAGTGATTAGTGAGGTTAGATTAATTAGTTGGGTGTTTTTAAAAGAATAATTTTTGAGAAGAAGGGTTTTTTTTTTTTTTTTTGTAAGATGGTTGATTTGGAAATGAGGGTTTTGGGTACTTAGGTATACTTCAAATTTACTTAATCTTGCTTGAATTGGCATAAACTTTCGAAAAAAATGAAAATTTTGTAAACTGATTTCGGCTATGACAGTAGAGTTCGGCTACGAAATCTGAAGAACAGGTAGCCGAACTCTTCTGCTAGTGTAGTTCGGCTAATGCTTCTGAAGACACAGGTACCCGAACTCATCTTTAATGGAGTTTTTGCTTTCAGAGAAAAGTTCGGTTAGGAAAATAAATTACGAGATAACCGAACTAAAAGTTCGGCTAGGAAAAAAATTTGCGACGTAACCGAACTTAAAGTTTGACTAGGAATTTTTTTTGCGACGTTCGGAAAAAAAAAACTGCGACGTAACCGAACTTTTTTCTGAAAGCAAAAACTCCATTAAAACTAAGTTCGGCAACCTGCGCCTAGAATTTTTTTTCTTTCGAAATAGCCGAACTTTCCTTCATGTTCTTCGTTTCCATCAGGTTCGGATAGTTCGACAAAAATTTTCCCAAAATTCCTAGCCGAAGTTCTCTCTGTGACTTCCATTTTCAACTCATTTTGACGATTACTTCTCATTTTGTCAACCAAAAACGAATGAAAAATAATGGGTTTGTTATAATTTTGATTTTGATTTTGATTTTGTTAATGATTTAAATTAAGCGATATATAGAGGTGGCGGCGGTGGTGGTTTAAGGTGGTGGTGGTAGCGAAGGTGGTAGGTGGTGGTGAGCGGCGGTGGTGATGGGAGGAGGTGGTTATATATATATATAGGTGTAGGGACGTACCAAGTTTTTTAGAGGCCCTAGGCGAAAACTAAAAATTGGGGCCTAAACCTATTGTTTAAAATAAAAAGATATCATAAGCCATGTACTCCTTCCGTTTAAAAAAAAAAAAAAAAAAAAAAAATTGTTTCATGAGTAATTTGTATACGAGCCCGCATACTTTTTTGAAACGGATACAATAAAATTTGCACAATATAAGCGATTACATAAAAGCAACAAATCTATTAAAATTGACCTTCCTGGCTTCTTTGATGATATCGTCCTCAATAGCTAAAATTGCTAGGTTATCGGAAGAAAAAATAATTACGACATTGTTGAATGAAAATTAGACTTGATCAGGTGTAGCTTTGGAAAATTCTTTCTACCGAGGCAACTGTAACTAGAATTGTCAATAAAATCATGTGTGTAGCTTTTGCCGTAGCAACTTTCCATATCTTTCAAAAAATTCAACAATTCAATATCCCTTTCAGTTTCTTGTGGCAAATAATTTTAAGAACTTTCATTTCGACATACAAGTCATGTCAGCCCATCAATATCGGAACCCATGTCATATTTTAGATAATTTTTAGGCTTGTTAAATGACGCCCTTAAAGTGCTATCATCAAGAAAATATTAAAAAATTTTCTAGTTAGTTAAGTTTTTAATTTCGTACTGTAAAATGTTGGATACTAACTGGGCCAGAGTTTTATTGGGCTAAAATAGTTAAAATTGGGGCGAACGGATAAGAAATTCTGGGATTTTGTAAAAATGATTTTGGGGCCAAAATAGTTTAAAAGTTAGGCTAACGGATGAATAACTCTTAAATTTTGTAGAGATTACAATGCATAGTAATAGTTTTATTTTTCTTAAATAAAAAAATTGGTATATATATATATAAAAAAAAAAAAAATGGGGGCCCCTGTCGTCCGGGGGCCCTAGGCGACTGCCTATGTGGCCTTACTACTAGGTACGTCCCTGTATAGGTGGCTATTAAGTTGGTTTTAAATTGAATTAGGTCAAGGGTAGGTTAGTCATTTCTACACTTTAGGATACCCCTTATAACTATAGGGTAGATATTCCTATCACAAAGTAGTCCCCACCATTTTTGAGTAGTCCCCAAAAAACGGTTCTTCCTTTGTTAGGCTATTTGGGCTCCTGGAGAGCTATTTCTAGTCCAGAGGTGAGCAAAACACCCAAACCCAGGGGTGACTTGAGGAGCATAGGCCGGTTTGGGATGTTTTCATCTCATTTGCATCTACATCCAATTCATCATGCAACGGGTGCACGGATGAACAGATTGGATGCGGATAATCTAATGGATTTATTTTATAATTGCGGATAACTACTTAGCTGAAGTAATGGATCTAATTGTGGAAGGAGAATGGACTATTAGCAAACACTTTCTTGAGGTATGTTTTACTCTGGATTCAAAGGTAGTATTAGTTGCTTTTTCAAATAACAAGGTGCCATGGATTGTATTGAGTAGATGGGAAAGATTAAGATGCTAATACCCTCAATCACTTTGAGGCATTCATATAGAGAAACTAATTTCTCTGCTGACAAGATGGCCAAAAATGGTGTATTACTGAATAGAGGTGTTGTCCAGTATTATGAAGAAAAGCCACAAATTCTTGGGAGATTGTAGAATGAAGAAGCTATGTATTTCTGGTAAATTCCAAGTGAACTTGTAGTTTTTTAGTTCTTTTTTTATTTCAGTTTCTTTAAATTGGCCTTGGAAAGTAACTTGGCTGATTATCGTAATTGCAATATTTTTGAGTAATAAAATTCATGGTTAAGCAAGAAAAAAAAAACTTTGAACATGATTTGCATTTCCACAAAATAAACAATTCATAGAGGAATTTTTGTCTTGTAGATTAGCCTCCTGTTTATCACAACTTTCTACATCCATTTTTCCATAACTGGCTGGAACAAAGGAGTTGTTTGTGCTCACAATCTTGCTTTTGAACCCTATACCATTTGTGTTTCCAAAGGATTTCTGACCAAATAACATTGTTGAGATGTTGTGATTCTTGTCAGAGCTTCCAGACAACCTTTGTAGGTCACACTTAAGAGTATTAATCTCTTTTTCTTTTAGCAATAGAGTTCTAGTGAATTCATCATTAAGAAAATCAATCTCAAGATTTTTCACCTGAAGCGATGATTCAAGTTTCTCCAACGAAATCTTTAGTTGAAGATTTTCTTGGTGAATTTCTTCATTTTTATCCAAGAATTCCAAAATCTCAGTGTCAGACTCGTATTCTGAATCAGAATTTGAGTTGGTAGAAGTTTCTCCAGAGAGAGCTGAAATTTCTGTGCAAGCATTGGAAGTATGCATATTATTGACCACCTGAGATGAATTCTCTTGTATTGAATCATCTGAAGCATCAGAGAGAGAAGGTTGTTTCTCAGATCTTTTGCTTCTCTTCAAAATATCCTTGACCTTTTGTGTAACCAATAACCTATTAAGATCAACTTGATTGGGACAACATTCATCAGCCCAAGACAAGTTAGAAAATTCACTTGTATTAGTCACAACATTGAACATAAAAGTTCTGACTATGTTCTGATCATGATCAAGTATTTTTAACTTTCCAACAAGTGAGTTTCTGGAAAGTGTTTCAAGGTTATTTCCCTCAATGATGGCATGTTTCTTAGAATCGTATCTAGCTGGCAATGATCCGAGAATTTTCATCACAATGTCCTTTTCAGGAATAGTTTTACCCAATGCAAAATATCCACTAACAATTTCAGATACTTTGTGATTAAACTCATAAAATGATTCTTCATTAGCCATATGAAGGTTTTCCCAATCAGAATTTAGGTTTTGAAGCCTAGCTTCTTTTTAAGAGGTATTCCCTTCAAATACGGTTTCTAAGATATCCCAAGCATCTTTAGACCGAGTGCACGTATTCACATGGTGCTGAAGATCTGGGGTAATGGCATGGATGATAGCATTTAATCCGTACACCATCATGCCACAACACGGCATGTACGGTCGGTCCTCTGAGCAAAATCCTTCCATGCTCGGGGTTTCGACTAAGTCATCTTTGAGTGTTAAACTCATAAAGTTATACAACCCTGGTCTTGGATTTATTTATGATACTTACCTGTGGTATTGGTCTGGCGGTTTACAGCACAACAGGTAAGATCAACTTGATTGGGACAACATTCATCATGACTGCATAAACAGTTCTCCGCCCTATTTCAAACCCAAGACAAGTTAGAAAATTCACTTGTATTAGTCACAACATTGAACATAAAAGTTCAAGACTATGTCATCTGATCATGATCAAGTATTTTTAACTTTCCAACAAGTGAGTTTTGGAAAGTGTTTCAAGGTTATTTCCCTCAATGATGGCATGTTTCTTAGAATCGTATCTAGCTGGCAATGATCTGAGAATTTTCATCACAATGTCCTTTTCAGGAATAGTTTTACCCAATGCAAAATATCCACTAACAATTTCAGATACTTTGTGATTAAACTCATAAAATGATTCTTCATTAGCCATATGAAGGTTTTCCCAATCGTATTCAAACAATTTAGGTTTTGAAGCCTAGCTTCTTTTTAAGAGGTATTCCCTTCAAATACGGTTTCTAAGATATCCCAAGCATCTTTAGACCGAGTGCACGTATTCACATGGTGCTGAAGATCTGGGGTAATGGCATGGATGATAGCATTTAATCCGTCAGAATTTTGCTTTGCAGCGAGAATCTCGACAGGATCATACTCACTAATATCCTTTGCAACAGTTACACCGTCTGCTGTAACCATTGGAGGATCATAGCCATAACAACATGAACCCATGATTGAAAATCACACGCTTGAAGAAAGGCACGCATAGCAATTTTCCACCATAAGTAATTCAAGCCATCGAAGACTTGCGGTACGTTTATAGACATGGCACCTCTGTCCATAGAGTCAGATTGCTACAAACACAAACTTATGAGGTCTTAGCATGTTTGCCTGCTCTGATACCAATTGAAAAGGCGGGGGTATAACAACCACACCCAATAATTTGTTCGGCAATCTGTATGGACAAAACTCCAATATAATTCCGAGAGCACCAACTTAAAAAGCGAGCTCTATCAAGAAATATATCAATGAGCTTTATCTTTGTTTCTCAATGTAATCAGCAAATCAAACAGATAGGAATCCGTGAGCCTGATTAATATGAGAAATAACTTGGACGGTACCAAAGACCAATGCCCAAGTGTCAATCAATTTATCATAAAGCCACACAAACCATAAGGGTTCACACAATATGAGATCGAGTATTAAGGTTACGAAAACCGGAATCAAACATCCCATAAACACATAGCAATAAAATAAAGCATTCAAGCACATGCTACGTCATCAGAAAACTATCACACGAAAAATTATAAAATAATAATTTTATTCATTACTAATAGATAGTTTTATTCAGAAATAGACCTTATACAATAATTGAAATGATCAAAAAGTGATGTCTATTTTTCTTTCTTAAGACATTTAATGGGTGGAGGACTCCTTGTCATCAAGTACTTTTTTTCTTCTGATTGTTGGTTACCGTCACTCTTCCAAAACTCTGATTCAATGTTTAGAATTCCTTTAAGAGTTTCTGGATCTTTTCGAGTAGTAAAGGCCAACTGTTTCTGAAAACAGTCAAGTTGTCTACCAAGAGTTTTAAGATGAACCAGAGAGACTTGTTGTTAGAATTCGGTGAAAATCTTTCAACTATTTTATTTCTAGTTTGACCTCCAATCATTTGACATATAGTCTTCTTAGAGACAGCATTAGTGCTTCTCATGTCATCATCAAAGTCTTCTCCCGCGATAAACTCACAGATTTTGGTAATTATACAAGAAAACCGAGATTTCTCTTGATTCCTAGAGATGAAATGGAATATGATATCTTGATCATTTGGCTGGAAATGATTCCACGGAGATCAATTTTAGAATCTTCTTTTAACAGAAAACATACGAATTCTGCAAAATCCTTATCCCAAACTGACTTATCTCTTGTACTTGCAAATAGAGTTGTTATAGCAAGTTTACCGAAAACCCTTAGATGAAAAGGTATATCTTTTGTTGGTAATCTACTATTTTCCCAGTCAATCGATTTTCCAATTAGACGTGTTGAAATGGTATCATGTTCAATTTCAACTCCGGTAATCATGTGATTACATTCCACACTGTACTCGATGATATTAAAAATCGTCTTACGATCGACATAGTAGAGTCCACGGCCAACAAGTGTAACAAAGGTAAGTTTTTTATGATCAACATTGTGAATATTAGCATAGAAAATCCTTACCATGTCAGGTGAATATTTTTCAAAATCAAAAAGCTTCCCCCAGTTGCGATCTTGAACAAACTTCACATAATCCTTATCTTGGACTTCTGGATCAAATCTCTTTTCAGCAGTAACCTTTATTCTCTTGAGAGTATTGTATTTCTCAAAAAATGATGTATCAATAAACGAGGTGAAATCATGTTTATCTTCTATTTTTTTAGGTAATCTGATCCTTTCAATATCATCATATCTGACGCGGTTATCGGAAGATTCATTGTTTCTTGATTTCCTTTTTCTCATACTTCCAAAATTCAGTGGAATATGAAATAATCTAGTTTCGGTTCTGGACAATCTCTCCCAGGCTGTTTGTAAAAAAAACACAAAATAATCTTCTTTTATATGGAGTGAAGATATCAAATTCCGGAAATAACTAGTTTTAGGAAAGTCTTCCAAAATCGGAAACTTCGACTTGTAGGAAAACAATTCCGATCTTGTGTCTTGGCCTTTCTTTTGGAAAACCGATTTTTCATGGAGTAGATCTATATTATGTATTAATCCTATATTCATGTCCAAAAATTTGTTTACTCTATTATTACCAAAACCTGATAATATCTTTTGAAATTCACTCAAGAATTTTCCAATAGAGTATACAAAAATAAACTTGAACATAACAAAATATTTTTAGGATCATATTTCCAGTTACATTTTAAACGATCACTTGCTTCATTAAAACATTTGTGAGGTGTATGAAGCAATACACTGTTAATTGAATAATTAACTGAAAAATCATTCTTTGTACTAATACAAAGGTTCCAAAATCGCAACCTTATCAGCGATACATTGACAGTCTTTGATCTGAAAATGTACATGCATATATTTGGGTAGTAAATCCAAAATATGTTTAAAATCCCAGATTTCTCAAGAACAGAATAGTCATGGTTCATACACCGAAAAATCTTATGTGGAATCTTATGCATTATCAAGATACGACATGTCACATAGAGTATTGTATCATTATTACTAAGCTTGTAAGTAATCAATACCATGAGATACAATTTTATGATGTCTGAGAGATTATGCAGGTCACTTACGACATTCATAACCATAATCTCAATTCCTAACAGATTTAGGAACAAGAGTATTACATACTTCATCCGTGTCTTCCACCACGAGTCTTCGAAGTAGTTAAATCCTGCTATCACGTTAACTGAATCAGCCGTTAGATTCAATTCTTATAGGTTTTATCGCACCAAACACGGATTGTTAGATCTTTTCGTGTTTTCCTGCCCTGATACCAATTGGAAAGACGAGGGTACCCAAATACACCACAATCTTTAATTTATCCACCTATAAGTCCTCTTACCGAAAGTGATTATCTATGGACAAAGTCGAGACAATACTACAAATCGGTATTCACACTTTGTGTGATCGTCTATGGATACGAGATCGAGACAATACAACAATCAAAGTGTGATTACTTGATATTAGGTTCGGACTTAACCAAACTCTATAGGATCACTATCAAGTAATACGGAGTTAACGTTTGTGTAATTTACTTTTAATTATAATAAAACAATGATAATTGCGGAAATAGAAAAGTAAAAGACACAGCAAGATTTTGTTAACGAGGAAACCGCAAATGCAGAAAAACCCCGGGACCTAGTCCAGAATTGAATACTCTCAGAATTAAGCCGCTATACAAAATCTAATCCAACTTCGTATAGTTGAGACCAAGCAACTAAACCTATAGTTCACTTAGTTTCTTCAGTATCCCTGCTCTTCCGACATTCAATAAGTGCACGCACTGGAATAATTCCTTTGGATCGTATTCCAAACAGTAAAGGAACAACAAATCTGTTTGGTAACAACGCTCTTGATTCTTTCAGATGAAGATATCTCAAGTCATATGCAAAGGCTCTTTCGTTTAACAAATAAACTCCTTTTCCTGGTCAGATCAATCTATCCAACAACTACCGAAGTAGCAGAGTTTAGATTTGCAATCAATCGATATATAATCAAACAAGAAACTATAAGGTGATGTCGATCTTACACAACTAAATAATCGAATAAATCCGATTCTAGTTGGATCACAGCCGATCAAGGTTTGTGCGCACCCAAATATATAGAAACCAAATCAAAAATCTTCTTTGTCTTCATATCTACTTTGATCTTCAATAAATACCTGCACAATACCACTTGAATCTCTTGTGATCAATCACACACAGAATGGAGTCTGTTAACAATGGATTATCACAAGACGTCTTTAGATCTACAAACAGTTCTAAATATCCCGTCGATACTTCGATCCAGTTTGAGTGAATCTTATATCAGAAGAGAAGATTCTCAAGAATAAACCAACTAGGTGCAATCAAAGTTCAACAACCGTTAGTCAATCAAATCAATCGAAAAATAAAATAAACTGCAATTATCTAGTTTCCCACTAACGGTACTCGTATAGCTTCTTGATCCCACAGAAGTCTTTAAACGAGCGGTCGTAAGAGATTTCGCCTAATTAGGGTACTTTCCTCTCCGGATAGACGGCTCCACCAGAAACAACAACAAGATGAAGTTTGCCTGGCTCTTAGGATAGTTTGCTAGAAATTCAAACTTGGGTATTTATAGACCAAGGATGTTTGGACACCAAGGAATTTCCAAAACCGAATTATTCTTAAGATATGCAATAAATGCCCAAAATCGGTTTTCATAATTCCTGGAAATGCTTTGTCCAATATTTCTGAAATCTCTCATAGAAAATCTCCAATTAGTAAATGCACATTACTGATTTTTATTTTCTAGAGATATACATTTATTTGCGGGTAATTAAAGCATATAAAACTAACAACCTTAATTAAAAGATTCTTGATTTATTTCGGACCGGGATTCCCTTGAGTTATTAAGGAATATCTTTGAACAATAAAAGATAAGAGTTACTGATCTTGTTCAAAGTATGTCGACATGTTTTCTTTGTAAATCCTCCTTCATATTTACAATCTTGGAATCGATTATACCACACTTCCAAACAAGTTTAGAATTGGTTCATTTGTATTCCAAGACAACTATGTGATTGATCAAATATCAATTCACTAATCATGGGTTTACGGTTTTACCAAACACAAGGATCGGTTCTACCTTAATATGGTTACTAGGACCGGTTACATCAGTTACCAGGATCAGTTACATCAATTACCAGGACCGGTTACCATATTCTCATGGTATTACTTGTGATCGGTTACACAAGTCACTAGGATCCGTTACACCAATTACCAGGATCGGTTACACCAATTACTAGGACCGATTACGCCAATTTCAAGGATCGATTACACAACTCTTTTGTGATCGGTCACACCAATTACTAGGATCGGTCACACCAATTATAAATATCGATCATACCATCTCAGGTGATTACTTACGATCGGTTATGTTAGAGCATTGCTCGGTCGAACTCGTATGCGTTTCTATCTCAAGCATGTTTGTCAATGTTAGTGATCAAAACTATAAGTCTTGATTTGTAGTCTACTACAGCTAAGTCTCGGACTAGGATAGAAAGTGTAGTTCAGCTCAATAACTCCATGGCAATCATCATACAAGACGAAGAACTACTCAAGGAACTGGTGGAACTTCATCGACTAAAAGGTATGTGGAGACTTGAACTTATCTATCACTCAAAAGTCTATCTACTCTATCTCCTATCTTTGAGACAAAAGTCTTTTTGCTATATAGACTTTGATTATACACATTTGCTATTTCGAGCCGAGTTTATCTCGCCTATCTATTTCTCGAAATATGTGTTGGTAAGCTTTTGCTTTGGCCAAGTTCATCTTTACCTAGTTACGAAAGTCATGATATGTTTCAATCACTTTGAAAATTGCTTACTTTGACGAAAAATAGTTTGTGAATAACAACTATATAATAACATCCTCTAAGAATGTTTTAATGATTGAAATTGAGAGTTTAGATTATATAACCAATATTGGACATAAGCATTGCGTGGTAACACATATATGTATAAGTCTTTTTTCCTTAAATCGAAGTTTGCGAACTTTGTTGATCAAGAGAACCGGAACAAGAGCTGTGAACTCAGTCCGCGAACTGGCGGAAGTTCTCGACCCGAGAAAATCTGCTGGAGTTTGAGAACTCCTTCCGGGAACTTAAGTCCGCGAACTAAGTCTGCGAACTTAAGTTGGTTATATCTAAAGACGATTGTTTGTGAACTTATATTTATATTAACTAAGGAATGCAAAATGCAAACCGTGGCTATAAAGTTCATGAACCGATTCGAGTGAATCAAATCTTTTTTGCTTCGATCGTGTCTTGTGTAGTTACATAAGATTTCCTTGCAATTGAACAACTCTCTAACTAGTTCATTTGAGTCATTTGAACTAGTTATGGTGAAGAAGAATATGGTTGATATGAAAGTGCTCATATGGCTAACCATTTGGTTAACTATTGTTGAACCAATAAATGTACATGTTTGGGTACGGTTACACAAACCTAAAATCGTGCATTTCATTTGTGTGTAACAAGCTAAGTTTTCGATCCAACGGTTGAAAGATATTAGCTTGAATATAATCAGGTTTTCATCTAACGGTGAATATTGAATGCTTTGTTACTAAGCTAACATTGATTGCAAACCCTGATTTGAAAGACTATATAAGGGAGAAATCTAGCAACTGGGAAACCTAATCCCCACATCTTCTGTGTGATACTAGTTGTATTAGATAGAGTCGATTCTCCTTTAACCTTAGGTTTCTTCTTGAAAACCAGGTTAACGACTTAAAGACTTAATTGGGATTGTGAAGCCAGACCGATACTACTTTCTCGTAGTTGTGTGATCTGATCTTGCTGATTCTATCGTGTTGAATACAATCGCAACGATTGGCTTGAGATTAATATCTCCGATAGGCAAGATATAAAAGTAGTCACAAACATCTTCGTCTCTTCGTTTGTGATTCCACAATATCTTCTTTCGTCGCGTCGATTAAGATTATTGTGAGGTGATTGATAATACTAGGATGTTCTTCGGGAATATAAGTCCGGGTTATCAATAGGTTCATGTTCACCTTGATTTATCAAAAGACGTAACAAAACTTGTAGATATTTCTGTGGGAGACAGAATTATCTATTATCGTAGAATTTTCTGTGTGATACAGATTTGTTTATTAAAGTCTTCGACTTTGGGTCGTAGCAACTCTTAGTTGTGGGTGAGATCAGCTAAGGGAATCAAGTGCGTAGTATCCTACTGGGATCAGAGACGTAAGGAGCGCAACTGTACCTTGGATCAGTGTGAGATTGATTGGGGTTCAACTACAGTCCAGATCGAAGTTAGTTTGTAGTAAGCTAGTGTCTGTAGCGACTTAATACAGTGTGTGTTCAATCTGGACTAGGTCCCGGGGTTTTTCTGCATTTGCGGTTTCCTCGTTAACAAAATTCTGGTGTCTATGTTATTTCTATTCCGTATTATATTTTGTTATATAATTGAAATATCACAGGTTGTGCGTTTGAATCAATCAATTGGAAATCCGACCTTTGGTTGTTGATTAGAAATTGATTGATCCTTGAACATTGGTCTTTGGTACCGTTCAAGTGTTTTCTCTTGTATTCAATTAGACTCGCAGATTTCTATTTGCTTGAGAAAGAATTGAATCAAGAAAGAGAGATATAACTCTTTGATATACTTTATTAAGATTGCGTCTAGTTGATTCTCTTGAAAGTATATTGGATTTTGTCCATACAAATTGCTAATCGAAATATTGGGTGAGGTTGTTGTACCCCCGCTTTTTCATTTGGTATCAGAGCAGGGAAACACGCTAAGATCTCATAAATCTGTGTTTGTAGCGATCTGAATATTGACAAGTCTATTTCTAATAACATACCAGGTCAGAAATTACCAAATGTTTTTCAAAGCTTGGATTCACCTGAGAGAACTGTCACATATATGTCAATATCTAAACATTCTCTTAATGTGAAAACTGTTGATAACTGGGAAACACTCCTAGAAGAACAGTTGGACGAACTTTCTGATGAAGGTGATTCAGATATTGATAGAGAGGTTGATGAGGAAGTCTCAGAGTATGTTAAGGTTTTGAATTCTTTGGAAAAGAAGAAGATGACAACTTCTCATGTCACACCTCTTCTGACTCCTCTCTGTCGAAAAACAAGCAATTGAGAAGATGTTACGCAGGTGTTTATGTTTCGAATCGTTCTAACGAATCGATCCTCAAGGATTCTGAGGAAAATCTACGTATGAAGTCACTTGAATGTGATAATCTTTATCAAAAGTTTTTTTCGTTGGAAGATAAACTTGTAGAATCTGAAGCAAGGTTTAACTCTCAACAAATTTGTTTTAATGACAGATAAAGCGCTTATCTCGCTCGAGAAAAATGCCTGGAGGCTGATTTAGCTGATGCTCTTGATAAAATCAAGATGTTGGAAGATGACTTGAAAAAGTTTAATACTAGTTCAAGCAAATTAACCACTATGCTAGGAGCAAGTAAAAATCATCGTGATACACGAGGATTGGGCTATAAGGGAATAGATGCTCCAAGTATTAGCAAAGAGGTAAAATTTGTCAAGGCTAGTGATTCTTCTGAACAAAAGGTTTCCACTGATGTCAAAAGTGAAATACCTTCACCGGCAGTTATATTCCGAAAGAGCAAAGTATATCAACCTCCAAAGTCAGCACACACGGATCGAGGTAAGAACATTCCTTATGTTTGCCACTATTGCCGAAATAAAGGTCACCTGGAAAGGAGATGTCGTTTTCATATAAGGAATGAGAAACTTCATGATGTTCTTGTTTGGGCATCACAAGAAGTTGTGAAACCAAGATCATATGTTAAGACTAATCCCCTTAACGTTACAGGTTGTAACTGTCCATCCTTTAGGCAAAGGAATCAGTGCTATGATAATCCTAGTTTTGCCTATAAACATCATACGAATCCTTTTCACAATCGTAATGGTTATCAAAAGGATAACTTCGTAAAGACGAAGACAAGATCCGATGCTCCCAATTGGAGAAAGACTAACTTGCAAAAGAATAGTCAATCCAATTCTCTTCCGAGAATTCTAGAAGAGAGTAATGGGAAGAAGGTTCCGGTTGTTCCTAAAAGCACTCAGAAGTGGGTACCAAAGAAAGCCAATAATGCTTTGAGTGTGAAAAGGAATGGTCTTCCAGAAAATTCCATGACTATGGAGAAGGCGGTATCCATGATGTTGGAACTTAACAAGTTTTTTGGGAAAATGGAATTAGATGGGAAAGGTTCTAAAAGCGATCTCTTTCATGATAATCCAAAGGTCACTTGTGGTGAGCAAGACGTTGTTCACCCCAACACAACTTGATTGTGTTGTAAGTGCATCCTCACCAAGGAATGCCCTGCTATGTATACGATAAGGGAAGCACGAGAATTGGGGCACACATGTTATGTTCGGTAAGGTTGTAGAATTTGACTGGATTCTTCTAAAAAGGTATGTCTATAAACCTGAGCAAGATTTGTGTTGATCTATGTACCTTGCTTATTGTTCATTTCTACCTAACTTGATCCGTGTTTAAAGTTCTTAAATAATTAGGTTTGAAAATAGTAGTTCAGGATGTTTGGACTTCATGGTACACCTACCTGGTATGCATAACATCATTTAAAATCAAAATCCAGGGGTTTAAGTACGCATACCCGTTTGTATACTCCCCCAGGTCATGAAAATTTGTTTGCAAACCGGTATGCATACTTAACGTCGATATTCGGTAAACTTGTTTTGGCCGTAACTTCTTCGTCCGAACTCGGATTGACCTCATTATTTTTGCATTCTCTTCCTCTTTGAATTCTTTTCAAAATGATGATGAGAAACCTTTAATTTGGATGAGTTAAGATTGGTATTTGTCCTGTCTCTTGTTTTTGAGTGTTTTGCTCCGTTTCATCGCACTTGTTCCACTTCTCTTGGACTTGGGCACTTGGATTCTTGGAGTACTACTCTTCTAAGCTAATTTATAGCTTTTATAAGAATGTTGTTAGTGAATCACAAAGAAGGAAGTTCAAGAATGGGCAGTAGTACGCATTGCTATAGGATTCTTGAATGTTCACAATCATCCTTTGTGAACTATGGTGCATGGTCGTTAATGACTTTGTATGTTCTTATTTGTTAAGAAGATCTTTTTATACGTCTTTGGTAGATATTCTTGGTGTAAATCCGGGCGAAAAAGATTGATTCTACCCTCTAAGGACAAATCATCTTATATGTGCATTATGAGTTTGTCTTGATACCTAGGAAACTTCTTATGAGAATTTATTTTTGTTTTTGAGAAGGATTACTAGAGTTTGGAATAACCATTATTGTAATTACACATAGCTATGTCCAACGTTTTTATCTTCATGTTTTTAGGTTTATGTGTTTAAATTCTAAAACTGTTTGGAAGATGATTTTTGCAGTATTAATTTTTATGGTTTTATATATTGCAATTTGTTATGGGATATGTGTGTTTGCGTCCGTGAACTATGATTGTCCCATACCTTGTCGAAATTTAAGTCCTTTGTATGTCGATATGCATGTGTTGATAAAAGAAGGAATGAACTTTTGACAATACAAAAGTTAAGCCTATTATGTCAATTATTGATGGAAGATAGGTTAAAATCTTTTGTTTACAAGGATTATGTCTATTGCATGTCATTGTGCAAATGGTGATGGAAATAGAATGAATCCTTGCTTATTCCACAGTATTTGGTCGACCTCCGGTCTACAATTTTTGTGCATATACCGTGTTGTTCCATAATGTGTCTTATGTTGAGCACAATCGACTGAGTTATTCATTCGCTTATGATTAGATTAGTTGTTGCTCTGTGAGGTACTTTATGTCGAGCATGATCAACTAAATTAATCATCCTCGTTTAGTTATTTAGTTGTTGCTCCGTAAGTTCTCTTATGTCGAGCATGACCAATTAAATTAATTGCTTTTTGTGGTTAATTTGGTTGTGTATTCCGATTAGATTAATTATGGGTTCTCTTGTGATTAATCTAATTGAGTATTTTTGAGACTCCATAAGTTCACTTAAGTTGAGAATTTCCGATTAAATTAATCATGGGTTCCCTTATGGTTAATTTAATTGAGTATTTTGGATTCAAATTCGTTCTTGTGTATGATTTGTTATGTCCAAAGAAATCCTTCTTTTTTTTAAAAAAATTAAGGTCGCTCTTGTTGTTCTTTCGGGAATGACATATTATGGGGGAGAGTTCTTAATTGAAATTGTGCTTAATTGCCAAATCTTTGTGGGGAGCGCGGCTGTGGAATATTATAGGGGCTATCTTGTATCTTTATAAACTCCTTGATGAATGCATTTAGCTTTGGCTATATGATTGCATCTAAATAAGGTGATATATGCTTTCTTTTGGTCATGAAATGTCTCTTTTGGAAATTTCATTAGGATCCCGTTTTCGTACCTTTGCCAATTTTATTGACAAAAATGGGGAGAATTAGTATATAGTTCACACTACAAATACATATGGTTTTCGGATCATTATGTAAGGGGGAGTAGTTTCCATGTGAGATGGAGTATTGACTAAGGGGGAGTGATACATATCACCATAGTATTGTTGTCGAAGTTGTGATACAATTGAACTTTGATACTATATAATGATACTATGACACTGTATAACAATGATTGAGAACTCTTGTTTTCTCGTTGTTATAGCTACGGATTTTCAACAACGATGATCTTTGAACTTACAACCTTTGGGATCATTGGAGTACTTGGAAGTGACGAAAATTTCGAGTAATGTTGAAGATTAGGCATGTGGAATAGGAGCTACAAAAGTTAATTCATTTATTTTTGTATTCCATATGTATTGATAGTTTTGTCACTAAAATTGACAAAGGGGGAGATTGTTAGAGCATTGCTCGGTCGAACTCGCATGTGTTGCTATCTCAAGCATGTTTGAAAATGTTAGTGATCAAAACTATAAGTCTTGATTTCTAGTCTATTATAGCTAAGTCTCGGACTAGGATAGAAAGTGTAGTTGAGCTCAAGAACTCCATGGCAATCATCATACAAGACGAAGAACTACTCAAGGAACTGGTGGAACTTCATTGACTAAAAGGTATTTGGAGACTTGAACTTATCTATCACTCAAAAGTCTATCTACTCTATCTCTTATCTTTGAGACAAAAGTCGTTTTGCTATATAGACTTTGACTATACACATTTGTTATTTCAAGCCGAGTTTATCTCGCCTATATATTTCTCGAAATATGTATTGGTAAGCTTTTGCTTTGGCTAAGTTCATCTTTACCTAGTGACGAAAGTCATGATATATTTCAATCACTTTGAAAATTGCTTACTTTGACGAAAAATAGTTTGTGAATAACAACTATATAATAACGTCCTCTAAGAATGTTTCAATGATTGAAATTGAGAGTTTAGATTATATAACCAATGTTGGATATAAGCATTGTGTGGTAACACATTGTAGATGGGGCAAAACGATTTGCTGGTTTTTATAGAATTGAGGAGACGACCGTACGGAGGAGACTCCTTGAACCGAGCGAAATGTTCAACCTCACACAGATGCACTGCAAGAAGGGGGTGCTTTGAATTCGAGAGATCAATCTGTAATACTCTGGCCTAAACCAAGACAATGGCCGTTCTAGAGTAAATTCGGTCACAGGAGAGGATGGGTCGATCTGTAGGAGGGAAGCTGAGAAATGTGTGGAATTAATGGTAATCGAAGATTGTGGGTGTGTTGTGAATTCTGAATATGACAAGTTCTGAAAGATTGAAGTTACTCAATTGATGAGTTGTTGAGCTCGTGTTGTCTGTAAGACGTGAGATTCTCGTTGTTCTTTCAATCATGATTCGGGGACTTATTTATATTGCTGAAATTGTAGACACCACGATCCCATGAAGTGTGACAGTTGATGGAGTCAAGGAGTGGGGAAATGGAAATCGTGTTTGAAACCAGTTGCTCATCGTGCGGAGACTTGGTCGATTTTCCATCCACTACTTTGTTAACTCCTTCAACTGATTGCACGACTTGCTCACATTCCATCGTGTGTTTGAACACATGTGTCGTAGACCGCCAGACCAAAACCCTAGTTAATATCCCTCATGTAACACGATTGATGTCTCGTGTGATTGTGGAGTCTGCAAGACAGAGACGTGTATTTAGTTAGTCAGTTGCTGACTTCATGGGACGATGAGTCCTTGTTTTGTTGAGTCGAACATGATTTGAAAATGTTTAGAGACTCATGAATTGAACATGTCTGTTGAGACAGAGATATGATGTGTGAATAAGTTGACATGAGCAAATATTGCTCATTCGATGAATTGTTGAATATTGATAGTTGAACCAATATTCCTTGGTTTGAGCAAATATTGCTCATTTGAGCATATGTTGCTCATTCGATGGATTATTGGTAGTATGACCAAATAAGATACTGGTAATTGAACCGAGTATGATAAATAAAATGCTGATCACGGGATCAACGTAAAATTATTAGCGTTTGAATATGGAATTATGAACCTTGGACTCAAAACCCTAATTTGATCAATTGATGATTAACTGATGGTTTATTGAAAGTTAACCACGGAGCTGAGGAGGGACCGGCTACATGGGATTATGGATCAACCATGTAGCGCCAAGATGCTCACGTGAGCAAATATCAAGGTCTCCTGAAGACCAGTTGATTTAATGAAAGAATGATTAAATGCTGGCTTAATCATTTTTTAAAATAATGCTCGTCTGAACCTTAGGTAATAAAACCTAATTAATTATGAAGAGGTGAGGGACCGACCAAGGGGTCATGAAATCGGCCCTAGGTGGTCACGGGATCGATTGACGATCATTCTATGAAAATCCAGAATTATTTGGAAGAGTTTTGGACCTAATACGTGCAATTGCGCAAATTAGGTCAAATGGTGTAAATACGCGGGACCGGCTCCTTGCGAGCCAAAAGCCAACCTTGGTCGGTCAAGGTAACATACTCATGTCACTAAAGTGTTCGTATCTCAGTTCTGAGAATTTTGATATTTTCAGATGTGCATTTGAGCAATCATTTGAGAAAATATGAAGAAATCAGGGTTTTTGATGAAACCGTCAAAACTTCATGAGATGAAGGAAAAATAATAAAAGGGTGAAGGAATCATGAGGTGTGGGACTGGTCATGTCCAAGGCATGGCCGGTCGGCCAAAGAGCTTGGTCTCACACGTTTTTCCAATTTTTTATAACATTTTCATGATTTTAGGGAAATATGATAAAACCAAGGAATTTATTAAAACCAAGGAGTTTTTGTTGAAATCAAAGAGTTTCCATGAGATAAAGGAAACAAAAATATTAATAATAATAAAATAAGGGCGTGTGGGACCGGCTTGAGCATGGTTGGCTGGCTAGGGCCCGGTCCCGTGGGTTTTCCCTTATTTTATGTATTATTTCATGATTTGAAAGAATTCTCATAATTTTTGAAAGAATTTTCATAATTTGAAGGAAATATCATGAAATCAAAGAATTTCATAAAATTAAGGAAATACAAAAATAATAATGATAAAATAAGGGGTTTGTGGGACCGGCTAGGCATGACCGGCCAGCTTGGGCCCGGTCCCACAAGTTTCCTTAATTTTACATATTTTTATGTATTTTCCCATAATTTGAAGAAAACATCATGAAATCAAGGAATTTCATGGGATTAAGGAAACATAAAAATAAAAATAATAATAAAATAGGGCGTGTGGGGCCAGCTAGGGCATGACCGGCCGGCTATAGCCCGGTCCCATGGGTTTCCGTAATTTTATATTATTTTTCATGGGATCAAGGAAATATCATGAGATTAAGGAGTTTTCATGAGATTAGGGAAATAATAATAAAATAATGAGGAACCATGAGGTGTGGGGCCGACCGGGATCAAGACATGGCCGGTTGGCCAATAATCATGGCCCCACGATATTTTTCCTAATTTTATATTAAAGGAAACACCATGAAACTGAGGAGTTTCCTCAATACAAAGGATATTTGTTTGAATGAGAGGATTTCATGAGATCAAAGAAAATAATAAAAATATGAAACTGGCGTGGGATTGACCACGGCACGTCCGGCCGGTCAGTAGGTCCATGCTCCCAGCGCCTTGGTCAATTTTTTAATTATTTATTGTTTTTCCTTCCTATTTTGTATAGGTTCATCGTCTCGTCGTATTTTTAAATACTTGTTCGTGCGGTGATTGTTAGTGCATCATCGTTGAGTACACTTACACCATTTTGGTCGGGGCTTACTCAAAGGTAGCTCAGATGCCCGTGTGTTGAATATTTATTACTAACCCATGGAATTCTGCTGGGAAGAACCATAAATTGAAGTAACGAAATATTATGAAAATATCGGATATTTTCCAGGGATTTGAATCTATTGATTTTGAAAATAATTAATTAATGGCTCTATACTAGTACGGTCATCTAGGAGCGTTAATTATTCAAGAATTGAGTGATATGAGCTTGTTGAAGCGTCATACTTCTTTCATATAGTCAGGGAAAACATTGTTACATCATGAAGACGTTATTGCTCTATACTAGCGGGCAAGCTGTCTAGGAGCCGTCTAATCTTTCGATTCTATATAGAAGTAATTACTGAAATTGCTCAGTATTCATGAGATATGTCGTTGCCTCAGCTGAGAGACTACATATCTATATATACTCCGAGAGACAATATTCTCAGTCAGAGATTCTCATAACATGATCTTTCATGCTTTCGATAAGAGACACGAGCCTCAATATTCATCTGATTGCTGGATCAGGAATACATATAAGTATGGGTTTACGATTTTAGCCTTTGTCAAAAATCCACCATCTACATTAAGTCCCCTACTTAGTGAGGAAAGCCGTGTTCCTCACTCAACATTGAATGGTGATTTTCCGGTCATAAACAATATAAGTAATTGAACTTAGTCGTAAGTTAAGATGTTACCGAATTTCGATAGTATGAGCATACCATGACTTGAATGAAGATCCCAGTGGCATGATAGAGTGTCGTTTGGTGGACATAAATTGGTGTTGAACCGCTGATTTTATGATGGGACCTTGGTCGTTTTAGGATTCACGGGCCGGGCCCAATAAGGAAATCCTTGTGTGATTAGGTTTTGGAAATAAAACTTGATATAAAAGGGGTAAATCCTTTTTTTTTTTTAGTTCTCCTGACAACCGGCCATCACCTTCATCACCTCTTCATCTTCATCGCGCCAAAGACAACTGAGAGGAAGAAAATTTTCGCCGGAGTTATTGCCGTTCGACCGTCCGACCATACTCACCGGCGCCCGATGTCAGTTTTTTTTTTTTTTTTTTTTTTTTTTAAGTTTGTTGAGTTCATGAGTCGTTCATGCTTTGATCATATTGAAATTATATACATGTGTATATATGATGGTGAGTTTTGTTGAAAACCCTTATTTTAGAAAACGTATGTTCGCTTCATCGTTAGTTTGAGAACCCATTAATAATCCCTGAATTAGTAGAGGTTTTTCTTTGTATATGAGGATTTAGGTCCAGTGATAAAAATAAGTTTATGAGCTTTCATGTGAACTAGAGTTTCATCATGAAAAGGTGAATTTTCACAAAACTGAAATAAACTCTTCTTTTAAAGAATGACGATGATATGAAGAAAGAGTTTTTTTTTTTTATATATCCAGTGATAAAATTTTGCATATGAGCTTTCATGTAAATCAAAACTTTATCTTATAATGTGTGAGTTTTCACAAAATTAGAATAAACCTTCGTTTTAAAGACGTATGACAATACGAAGGAAAAGTTTTTTTTTTAAAAACCATGGTCTATTCATGGATTTTTTATTTTATTTATTTACGTGATTGAATCACGTTATATATATATATATATATATATGTAAAAATATATATTATTTTTTTTAAAGTCAAAACTTGAGTTTTGTGTAATATTACTTAGAAGTAAAAAATTATTTATGAATAATGCTTTAGTTTTCATAATTCCGTAGTGAATGTTCACACAGTCGAAATATTCATGATTTTTATGAAAGTCCGAGTTTCGTTCGTTTTTGTAGGTTTCAAAGAGACGAACGATTTTGGAGTGTTAACTCTAGCATTACTATCACTATTGTTAGTGGAATCGTAAAAGGTAAGAGTTGAGAATTACCATTTTTGCTAATAGACCTGTTTGCATGTCGGTAATCTTTTATGCCTCTGATTCTAGAAAATGTCCGACAGAGATTATGATTATTGGTATTCCTCTTCTTCTAGCTCTTCTGATGAGGATTCCAAGGCTCTTGTAACGAAACCGAAAGCTAGGGCTACTCAGGGAGTGAAGCCCGGCATACCCTTGAATGAACGAAGGGTCACTTTTGCTGAACTCGGGAAAAGAAAAGCTGAGGATGATGAAAAAGAGGCCCGCCAGCGCGAAAAGGGTCGAATCCGGCGCAAAATACAAAGGACTGAAGAAAAACGTCAGTTCTTGGACGGGAGGCCTTCTGACTCTGATGATGATGCTTCTGAAGAAGAGAATACATGGGAGGTACCAGAGCGCAAGATTAAGCTTGATCGATATGAACGAGAGTTCTGGAGGACCATGAAGCAAATTGAAGCCAAAATTGAAGCGGAAGAGGACTCGGACTCAGATGATGATCCTGAAGCTTATCCAAACTCTACTGCTGATTCTGACAAAGAGGAAGATAGTGATGACAACTGTGATGACTCGGATAATGAGAAGGATAGTGATAATGAGTCTGACAAATCGGATGAGTCCGATGAGTAAATTTATTTCCATCTTCCCTTCATTATTTGAATGTTCCTTAGATTTCGTAGTAGACATTTCTTCGATGATTTGAACGACTTTTGCTTCAGATTAAGGTTTTCTTCTGGATAAACACTTTACTAATGATGATTCCTTTTGATCGAATAAAATGAACCAATGTCCATGTGCTTAAATCCGTCATGATCTCTTTCGATGATCTTCGTTTTATGAGAAGTAGCATAGCACGGTTAAGAGACACATGACACGTACAAATTCGCGTGGCTTTTCTTTGACTATGTCATTGTCAGTCACGTTATTTTCCTCCGCGTCTTCAGTATCAACCTTTGAAACTCAGGGTTTCAGTGAAACTCGTAACTAAATTGACTATTCGCAGAAGATAAACCTTCACCGTGTCTAATATATATCTTCAAGACTTTGAGTCTATCATCTACGCAAATATTTATTCCATTCCTGAGTCAGTTTCATCGTGCAGAGAATTCTTGATCATACCTTGTTGTCTCCATGTCAAGCAGTAGTATTTCTTCTCAAGATGATCCTCAGTCGAAGCGTGAAATAGCAGCGTCCATCTCAATAAGTTGTATCTCTTTTTCATTTTCATATTTGTCTGATCAAGATTATTGATCATAAGAAAACGATTCTATTGCAGGATAATCAGAGGAATGTTTCTTCTCATATTTCGAGGCCCAAGCGAACTGTTAGAGCTCCTGACCGGTATAGGTCAGCTCATGTTGAGGATAGATCATCTGTAAGTAATCCTATAACTCTTAAGATTCCACTGTGCGCCGGTGAAATTAAATACTCCTTCGTTTCATCGCAGGCGGATGTTCGTGTTGTTGTCGATTCCAGACGAAGAAGGAGCGGAAAGTCTGTGACTGTAGTCGAGGTTGAAGATAGCAACGGCCGGGTTGGTGAAGATTCTGTAGGATCCGTGGAGATAGGAGACAGTGTTCATGCTCGTGAATATCCCACAGCTGGACTCTCATTTGAAGCCCCTTTGATAAATACTTTCCCTGACAATGAAGTGGTTGGCGGATTCGGTATTCCCAAATGTCACGCGCCTTTGTATACTAAGATCTGGAAGAAGTACGGCCACAGTGCTACTACAGAAGTATGGAAAGGCTTTCTTCCAACTCTTTTAACCACGGTAGCTGGGTTGTTGCCGATCTTTGAGGAAATGAACCAGATGCATTTGCGAGATGTCAAGAACCATGAGATGCATAAATGGGACGAGATGATCTCGAACTGTGAGATATTGCATTTTAATGTGAGTTGGCTTCATCGTCGTCTTGAGATAATCAAGATTCATAAGGCGGCGGAGGCTGCTGATGCGATTTCCATGACCACTGCTTTATTGGAAGAGGAGAAGATACTGGCTCTGGAATCAGCCAGGGTCGAGAAGGCAGTTGAGGATTTGAAGGCAAAGACCAGGACCTTTCAGAAGAAACTTGACAAAGTTTCTTATAGGGATTATCCACTGTTGGATGGTTTGCTCTGAGTGGGCATTTGTAATGGTTGTTTTTTGAATAGGTTTAAGTTTCTGGTTAGGTGGAATAATTGATCATGTTATGAGGAAATTTTGTTCATTCATGAAATATTTTATGAACAAAGGAGCATTTTGCACGCTCTTTTTGGAGGAACATAAGTTACATTCTGAAAAATGCTTTGAAATGATGAAATGGTGAAAAGATAATTGTTTTCCATGGATCAGACGTAATATGCTTTGACCATTTACCATTGATTATATTTCCTTCCACTCCTCCGTCAATCTTTAAGATTTTGTAATATCCATTTGGATCTTGCTTTGATGACTACATATGGTCCTTCCCATTTCGGAGAGAACTTGTGAGCGGACATGTCTTGTTGAATATGCTTTGCAGTCTTTAATACCAGGTCTCCTAATTGAAATGTTCGAGGTATTACCATTTTGTTGTAGGCTCTAGCGATTCTTTGTTTGTAGGCTTCTACATATTTTTCCACCTTAGCCCGCTTCGACTCTAGCATGTCTAGTTCAGCAACTCTTGAGTTGGACACTTGACCTCATCCCATCGTATTCCGCTGGATATTGCAATCCGTCTTTGAAGGAATTTTGATTTCTGCCGGTAGTATGGCGTCGGCCCCATAGACAAGAGAATATGGTGAAGTCCCGATCGAGCTCCTTGGTGCGGTTCGATAAGCCCATAAAGCCATAGGTATCTGTTCATGCCAGGTTCGAGGATTATCATGGATCGTTCGGCTGAGAATCCAGATCAGAGTTTTGTTGGTGCTCTCTGCTTGTCCGTTTCCTTGGGGATAATACGGCGTGGAGAAAACTTATTTGATTCCGTATTCCTCGAGCAATTATGTCACGTGCTTGTTGGCAAAAGGAGTCCCATTATCAGTGACGATGTGTTGGGCACGCCGAATCTGCATATTATGTACTCTTTGATGAAGGCTGCAATTGTGACTCCAGTGGTGCCTCGAAGAGGAATAACTTCTACCCATTTGGTAAAATACTCGGTTGCAGTGATGATGTATTCATGCTGCTTCGAGGATGCTGGATTGATTTTCCTAATGATATCTATTCCCCAGCTATAGAAAGGCCATGGACTATTCACAGAATTCAATGGAAGACAGGGAGTGTGAATGAGGTTACCATGGATTTGGCATCGATGACACCTTTGAACGTGTGCAGCTGCATCGTCTTCCATGGTTGGCCAATAATATTTCTCATGAATCTGGAGAAATAATTTCCTTTTTCCTTGATGTTCTCCATCATGCATCTCTTTTAAAATTGTTGGGATTTCATGCTCGGCTAAGCATCTTAGTAAGTTTCCACCAAAGCTTTTGCGGTATAAGATTCCATCAAGAAAGACAAATCTCTTAGCCCTTTGAATGAGCTTGATGGTTTCTTTCTTTTCTGACGGTAATTCATTATCCCGGAGATATTTGATATAAGGTTCCCTCCAGTCCCCAGTGTGATGGGTTGTCAGAGCTTCTAAGTGATGAGGAGGCGTCTGACAATTGGGACATGACTTTTGCAGAATTCTTGATTGAGTTTCCATGGAAGGCCAGTAGTATCTCATTCTTTGAAGCTTTCTGTAGAGTGTTACCACTAGTGTCTGTCCGCATGTTTCTTCATGTATGCGCTTGAGTTGTTCGTCTGCTTCGTCATTTCCAAGGCATCGTGATAATGACCCATCGGAGTTTCGATAGTATAACGTTCCATGAAGTAAGAAATAATTTTTCAATTCCTTGAGACTGACTTTCCCTTCTGAAAGAGAACTGCTCAATTCGTGAATAATAGGTGCTCGTGATAGGTGTCTAAAACACCTAATTTACTATCTAGTAGTTACGCTTTCTTTGCTATTTTTCTGGTGAATTATGTACTTTACGTGTGTTTTTGAGTTATTAGGTACTCTGGAGTCGCACGGACGAAAAGATGGAGAAATCACCCAATTTGAGCGTAAAGGGCACAATGATCATTTCACGAGCAAGTGCTAATGGGAGCTCGGCCAAGGATAAGGGGAAGTCAAACTCTAAGGGATGTCACTGTGGTGGCCAGTATCATATGCTGGGTGCCTTTATCATTTCTTATCATTACCAGGCTTTAATATTAAGAGAAATGATTCTCTTTTCATTTCGAGCCTCACCTGAAATCAACACAGAGAAGAGAGAAAAATGGCTGCCAAGGAAGAAATAGATTCTGATGGGGTTGCTTTGGAATTCAGAGAATAGGGTTTTATGTTGCTCAAGTGATGGCAGAAGTCGAGGATCTGAGGCTGATGCAGTGATTGAGAAGAAGACTGAATTGAATCTGAGATGGTGAAACTAGGGTTTCTACTGAATTTGTCTAGCTGTTGGAGGAGAAGTAGGGTTTGATTCGGGAGAAGATTGTAAGATAACCTGGGTTCGATTAGTGTTGCTCGAGCTGAGATATGGATTGGTGGAGATTGAAGACGCGGAGAAGAATTAGATGAATTAGAAGAAGCGTATGAGGAGATGGAATGATAGGGGACTCATGAAAGTGAATCTGAGAAGGTGAAGAACGCGTGATTCTGCCAAGATTAGGTGGTAATAGGGAAAGCAACAAGAAATTAAGAGTGGGTATGAGTATTATCAGGTTTGATTGAGATTTAGGAATGGTACGAGTTTATGAATCTGTAGCTTGAATTTGGGATTAGATGGCAATTGAGAAACACAGATGAAAAGAGGAGTCTGGTGAGCAAGTGTTGGTACAGATGAGCTGTTGCTTTTGCAATTCATGGCTCAGGTGGAGGCTGTATTGCAGGTGGTCTGGTGTTGTTGGTGGTGTTTGAAGGTGGTCTGAAGCTGCAGTTCAGTGATGTGTTGCAGGCAGGATGGCATTAAATGGTGTTGAGTATGAGAAGTTGTGCAGGTATGAAGGGATGATGGCAGCTGAGTTAGCAAGTGAATAGTGAAGATGATGTTATGGGATTTACTGTGGTGGTATAGATGAATGTTAGGAGAAGCTGCGAAGTTGATCCGAGAAGCGTAATTGAGTCAAGGCGTAGATGGTAATGATGTTGATTATCATGGAATAGTCGGAGTGCGGGTGCATAGTTTTGTGGTGTTGGCGTAATGGAAATGCAGAGGCGATGTTGAGCTCGAGGTAATCGGTGGATGAAATGCAAATATGGAGATGGCATCACTGGATTCGAGGGCAAGGAGGAGAAAAGGAATTGGTGAGCTTGTGTATGGTCAGCTATTTTGGGTAAGGATTTCAATGGTTCATGGCAGAGTTGGAGCTGTTGTTCTCAAGTTACAAACCAGGGAATGTTGCTAGCACTTGGCCAAGCAGAGAGTAGAATCTAAGTACTGAAATGGGTCTTTATTGGATTCAGTGGAGATATACTAAGAGAGTTGCAGTCAAGGATGTGTGCTGGAATGTGTTATGGCAGTGTAGTTTGCTGCCAGGGATATGCTGTGAATGAGTGAACGATTGCGGAGTCAGGAGTGCTAAGTTTATAACCTTGTAGGCAGTAATTGGCTGGTGCTTGTTGTGAGCTGTGTTTGGAGATGGAACAAGAAGGCTATATGCTGTTGGATAGAGATTTTGAAGCCATGAGTTGAATAGAAATGCGTTCTGATCCGCAGGGCTCGAATGAAGGAATTGCATGAGGCATAGCCATTATGGCTGGAAGTTCAATGGTGTTGCACAATGATAGTGAAGCACATTGCAGGCCTGTGCAATGGCCTGAGCCAAGAATAATCAGCTCAATCAGCCAAGTTAGTGACTTACTTAGACCCTGACTCAGGTCTGATTAGCTACCTGACTCAGCTGAGCCTTGACCCGGTTTGACTCAGTGATCTGGACTGAGTTGACCGATTTGACCCGACCGATTTAACTCGTTGACCGGTGACCGGGCGGACTTTGCCGGTCACCTGAGCTACTTTCCGGCGACTTTTCCGGCCAAGTTCCGGTCATAATCCCAGTTTTCCGGCGACGATTTTTTAGACATAATTTTACATGGGTTTTTCTCACATATGGGCTTGGTGGACCACTTGGAGATAGGTTTTGAGAAGACCTAATATTGGAAGGAGTATCCTTTATGGAAATTGGGAAACATATAAATAGAGGATTATCATATAATCTTTTATCTTATTCTTTTTGCCTCTACTTTGTTTTCTAGGGTTTAGAAACCATGAAGTCTTTTCTCTTTCTTCTTGTTATGAACTCCATGAATATGAGCTAGAGTTTTCTTTTGGTTATGGATTAGTTGGATTTCCAAACATGGGTTTTTGTTCAATAAATTAGTTTTGTCTCCATATTATCGTTTATGATTCACCATCAATATTGTTACATGAGTTGAATGCTATTTAGTCGAGTCGTGAATCGATTGAGTTTCTTTTCATCCCTCTTGCTAGATTAGGATTTATTATACGCAAAAGTGATAGATTCCTGATTACAAGTAGCATAATTGTGATTATTGCTTGTAGTGATACATCCTAGTAGTCACATGTGAACCATAACCTTTGTTAAATCGGATTAGTGCTTTTACACGTTCGATTGCTTTGATTGGCCTGATTTCATAGAACCTAATGCATCTAGGGAATTAAACTTGATTAGTGCTTTTACACGTTAGGTTGTTCCTTTAGGTAGAATTCATATTCGCATCTTTTAATGTGTTTGTTGATGACAAGAGGAGATTAGCGGGATATTCTTGCGATCAAGGTATTCTAGGGCCTTTGATAAAAGTTGAGATTAAAATATCAATTCTAATTATTGTGTAGAAAACATGTTTGTGATTGAAGACGAAATCCATGACCAATACTTTTCACATCCTTGATTTGCGTGTTTATTTTTTATTGTTTTGCTTTTTGTTTATTTTTATTTACACAATCAGAAAATCCCCCGTGTTACTTATAAGATACCGAAACAATTTGACAACCTAGACCTCTCTGTGGGATCAATCCTTTCTTGCCCTTGCTTCATTATATATTTTGAGTAGCAAGAAAGTGTAATTATATTTGTGTCGGCTGACAACCGGTCAGCTCGCCAATCATCTGCTTGAATATATTCGACTTGAGCGAGCCATGTGGATGAAACAGCACACCTTTGTATAGTGATCGTTTCCTCTGCTCCTTCAAATTGCAGCTTAGAAAGCGAGAGTTGCCAGGCAGTCCGCATGCCTATTGTTGGTTCGTCCAGTATGGACAATCGTTACATCAGCAAAGTAGGTTAAAAGCCGTTGAGCCTCAGTCCTGAATGGAGCAAGTGTGATTTCTTTAAGGGAGTATGTTCCATTCATTTGATTGACCAGTAGTTTTGAATCTCCCCTTATCTCGAGGTGTGTTGCCCCTGCTTGCTTAGCCATAGACAATCCCGGTAAGAAGGCTTCATATTCCATTTGAATTGTTGGTGCAGTGAAAATCCAGCTTGAATGAATGTGAGAAAACCTCGCCAGATGGAGATACTAGTACTATGCCTGCTCCTCCAGTGTCATTGCTAGGGGTGGCGGAACCGTCGAAGTATAAAAGCCACGTTTCTTCTTTGATAACTAAGATGTCTGGAAACTCACCAGGTACATCTTCATGTAGCATTGTTGCATCTTCTCCTGGAAAAGCAGCGAGCAAGTCCGCTACTGCTTGGCCTTTAATTGCTTTAGGCGGTGTACATGCTATGTCAAATTCTGACATCTGAAGTAACCACTTGTTGATGGTGGATTTTCATTTAAGGTTAAAATTGTAAAAGCCAGAAAATTATGCGCTAACATCTTGTAAAAGATAAAGCCATTAATAAGTGTTGAATACTTCTTCACTTTACTAATTCACCTAGAATGGAGCATGTGGCAACAATCCCATTCTGTGAATTAAATACACGAAATTCATCCAGGTTGGAGCATGTAGCAACAATCCCATATACCCTGTGAATTTATAACAATATTAATTAATGCGTAAGCAGCCTTGTATTTCCTATAATCATTATCAGTGCGGCATGACGACTGAGTGTTGCTCTTAGCAGAGTAACATGAACCTCCAAGCATTATAATGAAAGCATGTACGAAATACCCGTACAGGCTGCAACTCTCGGTGTGTTATACTAGCCCGATTGAGAACTCTCGGTGTGTTATACTAGCCCGATTGAGCATCCGGACTGTCCGTATCAGTCTGGATATGATCTCGTTCATCCAACCTCACCAACGATGATTAGATGGCCCGGATCAATTCCATAACCCCCAAGCGGTATGGAATATTCACTGCAGAACCAACGCGGACCCCGCATGGTCGGCCTCCCCAAAAGATTGGCATAGCTTGCCAAAACGTCCAAACCAGAAAGCAAAAGATGGATGGAAAACCCTAAATTAGGGTTTACGGCACATTACATGTGTCGCAAAACAGTCTCAACCATCCATCTTCGCAGGTATAGATGGAGGGTGTAGATGTAGATTCAAAGGGCCCAGAGCATGTCAACACAATCACCGTGGGCCCGCTTACATACCTGATCAATCGGTCAGGACCAACCATGGTTGGTCATCCCAATTCGTACGTCCGAACAAAGCATGGTTACACGGCCGTGAAAGCCAAAATTAGGGTTTCGAGCATCACGAGCGTCCATCTTCTCCGGCACGAATGGAGGGTCCCATATTAGATTAAGCAGGTCCGGTCATACCAGCATGACCACCGTGGGACCGTCTCTCCCCTCACCTGATCGGCCAAGGCATATCATGCCTGGCTATCCCAAAACGCACGTCCAAACTAGCGTGGTCACACTTCCCAAACTGCAAACTGATCTCGACCACTCAACTTCACCGGACGATTTGAGTGACTTAGATCACGTTTTCATGGGATAGTCAGGTATAGGCGTGAACACCAGCCTACCACCTACACTCCAGACCGATCGGCCAAGACCGACCAATAATTGGTTGTCTTGGAACGCGCGCCCGAAGATGGCATGATGTGCGGCTCTTGCGGCACTAGTTTTCTGTCACAAATTGATCTCGACCACTCAACTTCACCGAACGAATTGAGTGTCCCAGATCATACTTTCGTGAGGTAATAGAGTATAGGCGCCTACACCGTCATGCCGCCTACACGCATGTACGATCGGCCTGGCCAAAATCGTATCCCAAGCTTGGATTCGACCCAGTTTGAAGAGGATGCTTGCGCACCTCCTCTAAAACCCTAATTTCATCAACGGTCGCAGATGAGTGTCTCAAAGAACATCTCGTCCGTCCAACTTCACCGGCTTGGTTATACAACCCTAGTCAGGAGTTAATTGGTCAGTAAGGCGTCTTTGTGATCACCACCCGTCACTTTACCACACCATGATGCAAGCACTTTGCATAAAATACACACGATACTTCACAAGTATCGACCTCTGAATAACGACGGTTATTCAATTTAGCATTACATGCTACTTTCGTGGGTTCCACGATCCACACACTCGAGACATCAATCATGTCACAAACTAGGGGATACATACCGGGGTATTGGTGCAGCGGTTTACAGCGTGCAGCGCGCAATGCGCCATCACAAGAACGTGTCAGGAAGTCATGGACGGTTAGTGATGATGGGAGAAGTGGGCAAGACTGGTCGTGTGACACTAACACACGACTCCACTACTCTATCACTCCACTTTCTCCACTTCCCACGAGATACGAAGGTTAGGCTAAAAGACTTGTATAAATAGGTTCTCCTCCCTATTTTCCAAACACAAGAAAAAACAAGGAAACAAGTCCAGGACAACGAGGCAAGTGTTGATACAATCGTATTCAAACACCGGAACTGATATCTTACATCCTGCAAGCCAGTTCAGCTTTCTGATACAAGTCATTCATAGCCAACACCTTCACATTCTCAACACCCTCTTCGCTTCCCTCCCTAAGATCAACCCCATCTCCTTCACTTTGTGACCGAAACAAGTCTGGAACGACCATTTCTTGGTTTAGGCCGGACTTGCACATATTGATCTCTCGAATCTACAAGCACTCACCGCGCAGTGCATTTGTTTAAGGTTTAAACTCATTTCTCATCCACAGACCCCAAATTACCAAAACCAGCAGAAATAGTTTTCACCCATAAACACCACTTTGCTGGTCTTCCTATCAAGGCTGGCTTTGATAGTAGGAACTTTATAGGGTCAGCTTTGGAGACGAGCACAACTCTGTTGGATAGCAAATAGTGTCTGAACTTCTGAATTGCATGTACTAATGCCAGACACGCCCTCTCAGGCTTTGGGTATCTGAGTTGAGCATCTCGCATGGTACGGCTGAAGTAGTAGATTGGTCGTTCGATGCCTTCGTCGTCTTCTTGAGCAAGGAGTGCTCCGATAGCAACATCACTAGAAGCCGTATAAAGTATCAGTGGTCGTCCTTGCACCGGTCATGACATCAGGTGATAGTAGTATCTGTTGTATTTTCTGGAATGCTTCTTGTTGCACAGCAGTCCATGTAAAGCTAGCTCATTTCTTCAATAGAGGGGTAAATGAAGCGATAATTTGAGCTAGCCCAGGGATGAAACGTCGGATATAATTTACCTTGCCCATGAAACTTTGGAGTTCTTTCACAGTGCCTGGAGGAGGCATGGTAGTAATAGCTTTCGTTTTGTCTGGATCGACTTTGATTCCTTCGCCGTGACCGGGAATCCTAAAACTTTCCGAAGAGACACCAAAAGCGCACTTCAGAGGGTTCATCTTTAGTTTATATTCTCGACATCTTTCAAAGACTTGTCTTAGAACTTGAAAGTGAGATCCTCGAGTCTTCGACTTCACTACTACGTCATCAACATAGTCTTCTACTTTCTTGTGCATCATGTCGTGGAATATGGCAGTCATGGCTCGTTGATAGGTAGCACCGGCATTCTTTAATCCAAAGGGCATCACAGTGTAGTGGAAATTCCCAATAGGAGTACGAAACGCGGTTTTGTTGGCATCATGTTCATACATTTTGATCTGGTTGTATCCACTGTAACCATACATGAATGAGAACATACTGTGACCGCTGGTTGCGTCTACGAGCATATCGATGTTGGGTAGAGGAAAGTCATCTTTCGGACAGCATTTGTTTAGATTCCTGAAATCAACACAGCATCTGATTTGACCATTTTTCTTTACGGGTGAAAACTATTCCTGCCGTATTTGGTAATTTGGGGTGTGTGGATGAGGAATGAATCTAAACCCTAAACAAATGCACTGCGCGGTGAGTGCTTGTGATTCGAGAAATCAATCTGTACAACTCTGGCCTAAACCAATAAATGGCCGTTCCAGACTTGCTTCGGTCACAAAGTGAAGGAGATGGGGTTGATCTTAGGGAGGGAAGCGAAGAAGATGTTGAGATTGTGAAGGTGTAGGCTTGTTTATGACTTGTAACAGAAAGGTGAGCAGAGCAGGCTTACGATTGATGCAAGCAGGCTTTGAGTGTTTGAATACGTTTTGTATTAACACTTGGTTTCTGTCTTGTCTTGACTTGTTCTGTTGTTGGAAATAGGGAGGAGAACTTATTTATACAAGTCATTCGAGCCTTATTCACGTCTCTCGTGGGAAGTGGAGGAAGTGGAGTGATGGAGTAGTGGAGTTGTGTGTTGATGTTATGTAGTTGCAGGAAATCCCACACTACACCCCTCATAATATTTCATAGATCTAAATCTATTTCATAATCAAAATAAAGATTAAAGTACTAAAATTACAAAATGGACACAAGGATTTTTACATGGTTCGATCAATGTGATCTACATCCATGGTTCTTCACTATGATTGTTGAGGTTACATTAGTGTTACATTTAGAATCTCCATTAATGGATATTTTCTAGAGCTCTAGATCTAATTATTTGGGGAAGAAGATGATAAAGAAAATAAAAGTCTCTCTCTTCCTAAAAATGTGCTCCATCAAAAATGTGTCCCCCTTTCTCTCTCCTGCTTTCCTCTTTATATAGTGTTTACATAGTGGATGACAGCTCATGTACAACTAATATTTCCCTTAATTTCGGATTTTCCTTGCGACATCCTCGCAAGAGTATAAATGTTAAATCTCGCAGACACTCTAGTTTTCGCAAGATATTCGCACTTTCTTCATGTTTCTATCACCACTATCTATTGCGTCATCAGTCTGCGACACTCGCAAAGTGTCATTGGTGAGGATTTCGCAAGTATGTCCTTGCTGCGATATTCTGCTCCTACATCTTGCCTCTTTTTCCTTGAATATTGCTTGAAGAGCGATCTTTAAGGAAAAATCCGTTGTTGTAGCAATCTTTGATCTTTGTTGATGAAGGAACGAGCGAAAGAATACTGGACTTGAAAAGTACGTACTTGCCTCTATTCTTTTGCGGAGTTCCGAAGCTTTGCGAAATAAATAAGAAGTATCAACCATTGAAGTATGCGAAGTATGAAGTATCCTTGAAGAAATATAAGAAGTACTTAATCCTCGAAATATATAAGAAGTATGAAGTATCCTTTTAGAAGTATAAGAAGTATCTTTCCTTGATTGCGAATAAGAAGTATTGCCTCTATTCATGCGAAATTATTACTCCATTTTTGATGAGGATTCTTGTTGTTCATTAGTGAACATCCACTTTGGAAATGATTCTTGCCGAGAAGATGAAGAACATAAAATGTTTTCTTGGTTATCCATAGTTGCCTCTGTTCTTTATCGATGAGGGTAGAATCCTTGAGAAAGTGTTGATTGAGCGAATTGTTTTTGCATTCTTATTTTGCGTCTGTGTCATGTTTTGTGCTCATGCGATAGTATAATCTCTTCAGGCTGCTTATCTTATCTTGTGAAATAATCACATTCTGCGAAATTCTTAATAATTCTGCGAAATTCTGTAAAATACTTGTTCGAATATAATGCTTATGTAATGATTATTTTATGAAATGTGTATGCGATATTTATGACATGAAATGCTTATGCAATGCTTTCATGGTGCGAGTATGATGCTTGTATGATGAGAATGCTTGTCTATTGCAATGTATAGCTACTGTTTGTGTTACTTAGCTCATTTTGCCGCTCTAAAATTGATGTGGCTTTAAATTGCTTCCATTCTTCATTTCTCTGGTTTTGTCTTTAGTATATGCATTCTTCTTCGCGTATTTGTTGTTCCTCGCAAGTTCTTTTGCTTGTGCTTCATTTTTTCTTATTCCTGCACTATTAGTATCGCATAATAATATGATCATAATGTCAAGTGTGCAGCATTTGCATTGCCTCAGTTTCATTATCATGTACATGTTCTCAAGCTTATCATTTAATCATTTTCTCAAGCTCGCAAGCTTATCATGTAATCTTTTTTGCGATGAAAGATCTCTGTTACCTACATTCAAAATGTTTATGTTGAATTTTGTCATTGCGACAAGATCGCAGGACGTCTTTACATTTTCATGTAATGACCCATTGGTCTTGGCTTATCATTTTTCTTGTGTGGTCTTATTTTGCCTTCCTAGTTAAAGGTCTTATTTTGCCACCCCTCATTATTGCGACAATATGACAGGCCTAAATATTCTCGCGAACATAAAGCCCCATGACATTGCCGTCTTGCGACGAAATCGCAGGACGTCTTTACACTTTCATGTAAAGACCCATTGATCTCGTCTTATCTTTGTCTTTTGTATTATTGTCTCTTCAGGATCATCGCACAAATATGACAAGCCTAGATTTTCTTGCGAAAATAAAGCCTCATGACATTTGCGTCTTTTGACACTTATCAGCTCCCTAATGGAGGGTGACGCCCTTATCTTCTCCCTGGTTGCCCCTTCAAGGAGGCGTACATCGGCCATACAAGACTAGCTCCTCCCATCCGGTCTTAACAGCAAGCAGTTGTTTTCGCAGCCTCTTATCCCTTATACCTAAAGGGCTTATGGTTACGAGACTTCACCCTAAGTGGAGTTTTCTTCGGGCCGAGTGCAGCATGTGCCAAGACTTGTCAAGAGTGGTAAAGAAGCTCCAACGCTCCCCGCACTCTTGACTCAACCGTGTACCTCGGCGCCTTGGTCATACATTGACTCCTTGGAAGAGACCCTCGGGCGTCCAACCAGGGTATAACCTTATATATATAGTTGGAAATCCAAGGTATCTCTCCGGATAGGCTTTCATGGGCCCCAAATCTCCATGACTCAGGTTCCAGGAGCGGTGTAACCTTTTCCCTGAGCCATGTCAAGAGATACCCCCTTATATGACGCACTTTAGGTCTTACATTTGCCTCTTACGAAATATCATTCGCGAACTAGGGTGTACGCCATAAAGGTTCGTCCCATTCACTCACTCATTCATTTTTGTCAGTTCGTTCAATCATTCATTTTTGATTATCTCTTCTCATTATCTTTGCGAATTTATCGCATTTCCATTATCTTTGCGAAGTTATCGCATGTCTTCATTCTTTCATTCATCCTTTCATTCATTCCTTCATTTCTGTCATTTCTTTCATTCATTCTCATAATATCAGATCATTTGAAGCAAAGTAAATATTCAAGAGAAATTCTAATACATTATAGTCCTGAAATCTTTGTAATTGTGAAATCTTTATAATTCTGCGATCGTATCGCGTTTTGTGATTCAAATCAAAAATCTTTTATTGTCTATAAAAGAAATATTCTAGAGAACTATATAAATTGAATTTTCTGGGTTTTTTGTAATTTTGAAATCTAGAAATTTTTGTAATTTTGAAGTCTTTATAATCTTGAAATCTTAGTAATATTTGTAATCTTGCGATTGAATCGTTTTTTTTTTTTTTTGTAATCAAATCAAAAATCTTTTATTTTCTGTAGAAGTAAAATGTTCAAGGAAAGTGGTACTTAGCTTTTGTGGTTTGTTGCTGTTGTTGTCTCTTGCGAAGTATATGATTTGCTTGCGAAGCTAGCATCCTTGAAATGTATAAACGTCGCACAAAATATAATTATCTCGCAGCAAAAAGAAGTGTGAGAAATGAGATTTGAACCCTTGACCTACCTCTTGCATATTATCGCACCATACCAACTGTTCTAATCCTCTCTTGTGAAATTAATTTGCGAGATAGTCATCAACTTTCTTCTTTGCGAAATAGGCAAAGTCTGTGTGAAATTTCGCATAACAAAAATAAATGTGCGAGAAGCAAGAATTGATCCTGCGACCTTCTGCTTGCATTCATGCCTCCTGACCAACTGTGCTAGCCCTGCCTCTGCGAAGTGTTTCTGCGAAATAATCATCTACTTTCTTCTTGCGAAATACCCTTGCGAAACTATCAAAGACTGTGCGAAGTAAACATTTGCATGAGAATATAACTTCTGCGAAGTGTTCGTGCTGCGAACGTTTGCAAGGTAAACATTTGCGAAGTGCAAAAATTCTTTGCGAATGGGGAGAGATTCGAACCCTAGACATCAACCTCCTTTTCTTCACTGCTGACCATCTGGGCTATTTGCTGCTTGCGAAAGAAACACACAATACTATAACTTTATTCACTTCTTCGCTCTTGGAAGTTCAAAAATATGCAAAAGGTGGGATTCGAACTCGCAACCCCAAGCTTGTTCTCCTCGCAAACGACCATCTGTGCAAGCCATGATTTCTGAAATAATGAAACAACCTGCGAAATTATCCATTTTTTCCACTCTTTGCGAAGCAAAAAATTCTTTGCGAGGAGGGAGATTCGAACCCGAGTCCTCCGGTGTGCATACTTCTTCTCACGACCATCTGGTCTGCTTGTTGTTTGCGAAACAAACACACAATGTTATAACTTTATTCCATTTTTTCCCTTCTTGAAAGTTCAAAAATATTTGAAAAATTTTGTGTGGCTGCGAATTCGAACCCGTGACCTCTAGCTTTTACTCTGCAACTTCGACCATCTGTGCGAACTGCTACTTGTGTTGGTGTGGTAAACTTCGCAAATGAAATAATATTTTCACAGAAAATAATAAAAGGCAAAACTGTCCCATCTTGCGAAAATTGGTAGAACTTCTTTTGATCTCTCTTCGTTCTTTTTCTTCTTTACAGTTAATTGGTAGCTCAATTGACCTATTACTTCTTCGTTTTGCACAATTTATTCGCGGGGAACATCTTTATTTGGTATCTCCTGGTGATTGATGTAGTCTCTTCGCATAAGAGGTTATTATTGTTTCATACTCATTCTCGCTCCATTGTAGTGATTTATTTTGTCTCTCTTCATACTTATTGTTGTTGATTTTTACGGTATGTGATTTCTTTGCCCGTCTCTTGTGAGCGATAAGCTGGTGTTGACCTAAGAAGATACCATCGCCTTCGTTCTACCTGTATATCATCGCCTGGAATCGTGCTTGTGGGTCATTATTCTTTGTTAGTGCCATTGATTCTTCTACTCTTTGGATATTGTTTGTTAGTTGATTGCTTTCTCTCCTTATACTCACGACATCATTTTTCTTCTATACATTAAATTCGCATGCACTGTCATTGTTGCTTGTCTCTCTATATGCCTCTTCTTCTAATATCCCGCTAACTTTGCTTGCTAACTTCTCCCGCTTGGTTTCTTCCTTCGTGTCCCTTTCTTTGCAAAATAGTTTGATTTGATCTTCATAGTTGTTTTGTTCGCATGAAGCTTTGTCTTCTAAGCCCATTGATCTCTTTCTTTCTCCATTTTTCTTTGGAGGGTGCGAATTCTTTCTCATTTGTTGTGGTTGTTTGATATCATCTCCTGTGCGAATTTGTCACACTATTCTCATCTTGGTCTTAGTAGTTGATAAGGTTGTCTTGGCTTGATCTGTGTAATGATGTCTTTATCTTTGTGGTTTATTTCTGATGCAGATTGAATTGTTGTGTTGCTTTGTTTTCGTTCTTCAAGCTTTAACTTTCTCCTTGGTCATGATGAAAATATGGCCCTTAACATCTTGGCTTCGTTCTTTTGCTACCCTCTTTGAGCTAATTGTCATGTTTTGACAATGAATGTCTGTCTTATTTGTACTCGGGCGTCTTTCTTCTCCTGGTTCTTATACCTTCGCAACGTTATAGCTTTAAGTTCGTATGGGTTTCTCCTCATCCCTTTAAATCTGGTTTCCTTATGTGACGTATTAACTGCAAACAACATTTAAACACAATCGTTAGCTAGAACTCCTTTTATTCAGTATCCTCGATTTGATTCTTCGTATGCTATCTTCTCCTTTGAAGTTAATTGCCTCTCCTTTGTTTCTCTAGGATGTTCTCGCCCTTTTATCCTGTTCGCATGGTTTGCTGGATTGTTATCTTGTGCTACTCTCTTATTCGTTTGCGATCTTTGCCTTTGCTATTTTCAACACGCCCTAAGTTCATAACCATGTTTGGTCCCTTTCTTTCATTTGTTAATGCATCTTTCTTCCTTTCTTTCGCATGTGCGGTTTTGCTTGTTTCTTTCACCTATGTAGCTTTGTTCTCTTCTTTCACTTTTGCGGATTTGTTGTTGATTCTTTCTTATCGTTGTTCTCTTCTTTTCCCTGAATTGAACGATAACTTCGCTCTAAACAATAGATCGATTCCAGTTAGCAATAAACAAGAATGAGATGAAACATTGTTGCCAATTCATAAACTTCGCTCTTTGGAAAATTCTCCAAATTATTTAAATTTTTTGACATTTTCATATTTTTGAAATCTGATGATTGAGTTTGTAAATAAAGTGTTGTCGTTTGTAAATCTATGAGAAAATCTTATTTTGAATAGAGATTTTGTTTGAAAATTTCATTTTTGTAGAAAACATAAACTGATTTTGTGATGGATTTTTCTAATTTTTTTTTTTTTTATTTATTAAAAATCCCAGATCTGGACAATTTGACACAAAGTCATAAATACGAAGAATAGATTTTTTCCTTTTAAATGAGTTGTTGATGAAGATTCATTGGATTTCATCCTTGTCGCAATTCCCTCGTCTCTGCTCCACTCTTGAGCGTCATAATAAATCCTCTCTTTTCTTATATTTCTTCAATCTAACAAGCATTAGGTCCCTGTTTCTAGCGCATATGTAGTTGCAGGAAATCCCACACTACACCCCTCATAATATTTCATAGATCTAAATCTATTTCATAATCAAAATAAAGATTAAAGTACTAAAATTACAAAATGGACACAAGGATTTTTACATGGTTCGATCAATGTGATCTACATCCATGGTTCTTCACTATGATTGTTGAGGTTACATTAGTGTTACATTTAGAATCTCCATTAATGGATATTTTCTAGAGCTCTAGATCTAATTATTTGGGGAAGAAGATGATAAAGAAAATAAAAGTCTCTCTCTAAAAAATATCTCTCTCTTCCTAAAAATGTCCTCCATCAAAAATGTGTCCCCCTTTCTCTCTCCTGCTTTCCTCTTTATATAGTGTTTACATAGTGGATGACAGCTCATGTACAACTAATATTTCCCTTAATTTCGGATTTTCCTTGCGACATCCTCGCAAGAGTATAAATGTTAAATCTCGCAGACACTCTAGTTTTCGCAAGATCTTCGCACTTTCTTCATGTTTCTATCACCACTATCTATTGCGTCATCAGTCTGCGATACTCGCAAAGTGTCATTGGTGAGGATTTCGCAAGTATGTCCTTGCTGCGATATTCTGCTCCTACATGTTACATGACCAGTCTTGCCCACTTCTCCTATCATCTCTAACCGTCCATGACTTCCTGACACGTTCTTGTGATGGCGCGTTGCACGCTGTAAACCGCCAGACCAATACCCCAGTATGTATCTCCCAATTTGTGACATGATTGATGTCTCGAGTGTGTGGATCGTGGGACCCACAGAAAGTAGCATGTAATGCTAGACTAAATAACTAAATTATTTAGGAAGTCGATACTTGTGAAGTATCGTGTGTATTCTACTGCAGTCTTGTATCGAGTATATTCGGCATATATGAAGCATCATTGTTTTTAAGGCTTACTAGGAGTAAGTCACGGATTTAAGCATCTTAAAATAGCATCATGTCCAGCCATCTTCGATTGATCGTTTGGAGGCTATACAGGTAAGCCCTGACTTGACCGATCACTCCATGTGGAAGAGTGGTGGACGGTGATTGTGGTGACGCCTCATTGATAGCCTAACTCATGTCTTAGGATGTCCGTCCAAGATGGTAAAGTTGGACGGACGAGATGACTTGCAACCCTCATCTGCGACCGTCGGATTGGGGTTTAAGAGGTACGCAAGTTCCTTCTTTCAGCTTGGTCGAATCCAAGCATGGGAAGTACTTTATAGTGGACCGATCAGGCATGTGTGTAGACGACATGATGGTGTCCTTGTCTATACTTCAATATCCCACGAAGGTGCGATCTAGGCCACTCAAGTTTACCGGTAAAGAAGAGCGGCTGAGATCGATTTGCAACAGAAATCCCATCTTTGCAAAGAAGTTGGAAACCGCGCACCATGCTTACTTCGAGCCGCACGCGTTTCGAGACGTCCGGCCATGGTTGGCCTTGGTCGACCGGTCATGTGTGTAGGTGGTCCCACGATGATCATGTTGACATGCTCAGGACCTTTTAAGTCTACATCTACACCCTTCGTCCAAGCTTGCGAAGATGGACGCTCGTGATCGATCAGCGACACATGTAACATGCCGCAAACCCTAATTAGGGTTTTGGATCGGTCGTGTGTACACGATTCCAACCTAACGGTTTGGAAAGCTATGATCCTCCTTTGGGGAGGCCGACCATGTGGGGCCCACATTGGGTCGGTGGTGATCATGGTGATACCGATCGACGGTCATGGGCTTGATCTAGGCCATCCAGATACGCCGGCGAAGTTGGATAGTCGTGATCAGTTTAAGACCCTTAGCGACCCTTAAAGCATCACGCCAGCCAGGTTATGACTGAACGTTCACTCCTCCCTGGTTAGGTCATGAGATGGTCGACTATGCAGGTAGAAAGGGGGCCCGCCGGTGTGCAGGACAAGCTTGTCCGACCGGTCATGGGGTAATCTACGCCGTCCAATTATCTTTGGTGAAGTTGGACGGCCGTGGCCGTTTGAGAGGGTATGTCGTTGGCGGTCTTGTGCGCACAAGCTTTTCCAAGCTGCTCCACGCCGATCCAACTATCCTACTTTAGGCGGTGGTGTTCGGTGGTTATTTGGGAGGCATGGTATGTATTCAACCGACCGGGGCATAAACGGGCATTGGTGGTCATTAAGGTGGTGAATATTCCAATACCGCTTGGGGTCATGGATTTAATCTAAGCCATCCAATCATCTTTGGTGAGGTTGGATGGTCGTGATCGTTTCTGAGACTGATATAGTCAGTTCAGGTTCAAACATGCTCAATCGGGCTAGTATAACACACCGAGAGTTGTATCCTGTATGGGTATTTCGTACATGTTTTATTATTAATGCTTGGAGATTTGTGTTGCTCTGCTGAGAACAACACTCAGTCGTCATGGCGCACCGGTAATGAGTACAGGAAATACGAGGCTGGTTTTGTAAATTCACAGGGTATATGGGATTGTTGCTACATGCTCCAACCTGGATGAATTTTGTGTATTTAATTCACAGAATACTGGGATTGTTGCCACATGCTCTATTCTAGGTGAATTAGTAAAGTGAAGAAGTATTCATCACTTATTAATGGCTTTATCTTTTGCAAGATGTTAGCGCATAATTTTGGCTTTTACAATTTCAGCCCTTAAATGAAAATCCTCCATCAACATTAAGTCCCCTGCCTAGCACATAATGGTTACACTATTGTGGGGTAGGCATGAGATGGTGACATATACAAACATAACAAGACAAGATAAAGGAAGTCTACCTGGAGGGATTCTGACCAATCGTAGGCAATGCTCCATAAGTGCGTGACCACAGTCCTTGATGGACCAGCTTCCTCCCTTAGGTGTTTGAGTTAGGGATAAGATTCTTTTTCTACTGGGATTCCGGGTGTGGGTGCTTACACACTGCTGGTTGAATCGCTCGTATCCAGATGCTCTTCTGATTCTTGATTAGGGTTCAAAAGAAAGCCTGACTTGGTCGGTGTCGAATCCCCATATATCGGGTGCCATAATCGTTTTAGGGTTTCCTCAGCATATATGCAGGTGTAGAGATTTTGGACCACTTTTACGATTTTACAATAGGGATTTCTTGCAGAAACTCCGTTTCCTCATCATGTCGAACAACAGTGGATCGTCTTCTTCAAACCATCCAGGATCTTCCGTTAAACGTGCACGACCTGCGTCTGAGCTTCATGATGAATCCCCTGCTCGTGTTCTCCGAGTCAAGAAAAGCATACCGGTTCGTCTCTTTTTCCTTTTCTGAACAATTGCTTGTTCTTCATAATGATCAGGTGAATAATCCCCCCATTCTTGCAGAGATACCCTATCGGAACATGTGTGACGGTTATCGATGATGACGACTTAACCAGTCCTCTTCCTTCAAACTCAAACACGCCTACCCCTATGGACCTCGAAGATGCTGATCTGGGTATCTCATCTTATGAATACCCCAATGCAGGTCTTTCATTCGATGTTCGCATGAAATGTTTATCCTCCAGCTACCGAGATGTCGGTGGATTCTTAGTGCGGAAGGAGTTTGTGCCTTTGTACACAAAGTTATGGAGAAAGTACGGCCATATCGCAACCAGGAATGTGGTCCTAAGACTTTGTTCATCTCGCTTTGGTCACCGCGGTAAACTGCCTTCTTCCCATGATTGCTGAGATGGAGAATATTTCTATCCGCAACGTTGCCGAATCAAGCCTCGAAAAGTAGGAGAATATGGTATCTACCTGCGAATCCATGGGGTTCAACGTGGGCTGGTTGCGGCAGCGGCTTGATATCATTAAGGTCGATCGAGCGGGTATCCTCGTAAATGTTGTTCCTGCTGCGAAAGCTATCTTGGAAGAGGAGAAGGCTCTGGCTGCAGAATCAAAGGAGGTAGAGCGGGATGTACAGGACTTGAAGAAAAGAACATAAAGATATCAAGCTAATGACGTTTATGTCAAAGTTTCTTGAACGTCTTTGCGGAATAAATTGCATTGGTTTTTTGATTGGTGAAACGGGTTTTTTCATTGATGCATCTCTCGAATATAATTGATGATTCAAACATGTAATGAAAATAAATGCCTGTATTGTTGTGAGAAGCGAGATAGTGTTCGGGAATGATATGCCTTGAGCCACTTTCCATTGATGATCGCTTCGGTTGCCTCCGTCCATCTTAATGATCTTGTAGTAGCGATATTGTAAGCCTTGGTGATTGTGTAAGGACCTTCCCATTTCGGTGAGAATTTTGGTGCGAGACATGTCTTGTTGGATGTGTTTGGCCGTTTTCAAAACCAAATCTCCCACTTTGAAAACACGTGATTTCACGTTTTGTTGTATGCCCTGGAAATTCTATTTTGTACACCCGAGTGCGTTCTTCGCTTTGTTTTTTCGAACTCCAGTGTCTAACTCCGCTACTCTAGAGTTAGAGGCTTGACCTCGTTCAGTGGATCCCGGTTTGCGCGCAATCTCGGGCCGATGGGATTTTGATCTCTGCTGAGAGAATTGCATCCGCTCCGTAAACAAGTGAGTATGGGGAAACTCCAATGGAGCTTCTGGGTGATGTCCGGTATGCCCATAGCGCTATTGGTAACTGGTCATGCCATTCCCCAGGATTATCGTGTACTGTTCGACTGATGATCCGGATCAATGTCTTGTTGGTACTTTCAGATTGTCCGTTCCCTTGAGGATAGTAGATGGTGGAGAAGACATGTTTAATGCCATACTCTTCAAGTAACTCTCGTACCTGTTTATTGGCGAAGGGAGTGCCATTATCAGTGATGATATGCTTAGGCACACCAAAACGACAAATGATATGTTCTTTAATGAAAGTCGCAATTGTTGCTCCCGTAGTCCCTCGCAGGGGAATGGCTTCTACCCATTTGGTGAAGTATTCTGTCACAGTTATGATGTACTCGTGCTGCTTTGATGATGGAGGGTTGATTTTCCCGATAATGTCCAGTCCCCAGCTGTAAAATGGCCATGGACTGCTTATCGAGTGCAAAGGGGTGGAAGGCGCATGAACAAGGTTACCATGAATTTGGCATTTGTGACAGCTTTGAACAAAAGCAGCTGCGTCATCCTCCATGGTCGGCCAATAATATTTCTCGTGTATCTGGAGAAACAGTTTCCTCTTCCCTTGATGTTCTCCTTCGTGTGTCTCCTTCAAAGCATGACCGGGATTTCTTTCCCGGCCCGGGCGTCGTAGTAGATCACCTCCGAAGCTCTTGCGATACAGGATCCCTTCATGAAATACGAACCGCTTGGCCTTTTGTTTTATCTTGATAGTATCCTTTTGATTGGCAGGTGTTGTTCCGTCAAGGAGATAACTAATGTATGGCTCTCTCCAGTCTCCAGTGTGGTTCACGTTAAAAATTTCCAATTGATGTGGCGGTGCTTGGAAATTTGAGCAGGACTTCTGAAGTAGTCTGGATTGAGTCTCCATCTCTGCCCAGTAATAGCCCAGGCGTTGAAGTCGTCGGTAAAGCGTTACCACCAGTGATTGTCCACAAATTTCATTGTGAACACGACTTAGCTTTCCTTGGGAGAGTGAGATGTTGAGCTCTTGAATGATCGGAGTTCGCCAATCGTCGGTCTTGGTGTCTTTTTATTGTGATAGCTATGTCGATTCTATGGTTCTCCTCTTTACTGTCAGGGTTTCTTCCAAACCTTCGAACTTCAATTTGGAAGCCAGTGTTGCTAGACAATCGGCGTGTTTGTTGTTGCTGCGACCGACATGGGTTATGGTTGCATCAGCAAAATAGTTTAGTAACCTTTGTGCTTCTGATCGATATGGAGCTAGCGTTACTTCCTTTAGTGCGTATACCCCATTCATCCGATTCACCAGTAACTTGGAGTCACCTCTTATCTCCAGACGCGTGACTCCTGCTTGCTTGGCTAGTGACAGCCCTATAAGGAAGGCTTCATACTCTGCTGAGTTGTTGGTGCATTCGAAGTCCAGCTTGAAGGAGTGTAAGAATACTTCCCCAGTTGGAGATACTAATACCATGCCCGCTCCTCCAGTATTACTGCTAGGGGTAGCAGAGTCATCAAAATACAAGAGCCACACTTCTTCTTCCAAAACAGAGATGTCTGGAAATTCTCCAGGAAGATCCTCGTGGAGCCCTGTAGTACCTTCTCTAGGGAAAGTCGCTAGTAAGTAAGTCGACGCTTGACCCTTGATAGCTCTAGGTGACGTACATGTTATGTCCAGCTCTGACATTTGGAGAAGCCACTTGCCTGTCCTTCCCGTCAAGACCGGCTTTGAAAGTAAAAACTTTGCAGGGTCAGATTTAGACACGGGTATCACCTTGTTGGATAGTAGGTAATGCCTAAACGTCTGAATGGAATGGATCAAAGCTAAACATGCTTTCTCTGCTTTGGGATATCTGAGTTCAGCATCTCTTAATATTCGGCTGAAATAGTATATGTGACGTTCGATTCCCTCGTTGTCTTCCTAAGCGAGTAGAGCCCCTACGGCGGTGTCATTGAAGGCAGTGTAGAGATATAGCGGCTTCCCTTGTGCAGGAGACTTCATGATGGCTGGAGATGACAGTATTCGTTGAATCTTTCGAAAAGCTTTCTGCTGGGTTGCGGTCCAAACGAAGCTGTCTCCTTTCTTCAACAAGGGGGTGAATGAGGCGGTACCAGGTATAAAACATCGAATATAGTTCACCTTGCCCGTGAAACTCTGGATCTCCTTCACAGTTCGTGGGGGCGGCATTGTGAGGATAGCCTGAGTCTTGGATGGGTCTATCTTGATCCCTTCTGCAGTTACTTGGAATCCCAGAAATTTACCTGAAGAGACGCCGAAAGCGCATTTCAAAGGATTCATCTTCAATTTGTATTCTCGACACCTCTCAAACACTTGCCGTAAGACGCTGGTGTGATCTGCTCGATCCCTTGACTTGACCACGATATCATCTACATAGTCTTCTACTTGTTTATGCATCATGTCGTGGAAGATTTCCGTCATAGCACGTTGATACGTTGCGCCGGCGTTCTTTAAACCGAATGGCATAACAGTATAGTAAAAATTGCCAAGAGGGGTTCGGAAGGCTGTCTTACTTGCATCGTGCTCATACATCCTTATCTGATTGTAGCCGCTGTAACCATCCATAAAGGAAAACATGCCGTGTCCGCTAGTGGCGTCTACTAACATGTCGATGTTAGGCAGAGGAAAGTCGTCCTTGGGGCAGCACTTGTTCAAGTCTCTGAAATCCACGCAGCACCGAATCTGTCCGTTTTTCTTCTTTACTGGGACCACATTAGCTAACTAGGTCGGATGATGAATAGGTCTGATGAAGCCAACATCTAGTAACTTCTGAATTTCGTTCTTGATTTGTTTTTCTACTTCATGTCTGAATTGCCTCGGAGATTGCTTGATTGGCTTGGATCCAGGTATGACATGTAGGTGATGGGTGACCAATTTTTCATCTAGACCAAGAATTTCCTCGTATGTCCAGGCGAACACATCTTGGTACTCCTTGAGTAGTTGAACAAGACTCGTACGTTCGTCTGTGGACAGAGTCGAACTGATAGAGACCGGCCTGGGAGATTCTTCATTCCCGATGTTAACAGTCTCGAGCTCGTCAGTCGTGGAATTGGTTCCATCTTGTAGTTGTCGCGGGGCATCCAATACCTCCTCTTGAATTTCGTCGTTCTTGTAGCATTCAATTGGGCGGAGAGACTGTGTGCCAGTCTCTCCTGCTAATTGCTAACAACGGCGCCGGTATATTGTCTTCCCATTCTGATCACGTTTCGCCTCGAAAGTGCGTTCCCTTTTGGTGTGAGCGTGGGTTGAAGCTTCACCGGATAAAGATGGACGCCTCGTCAATCTTGGCGTGTCGTGGTGCTTGGCCCCCAGTGATGCAAGTCGGTCTTCTTCCTGGATTGAAGACCACGTGGGTAGTGGGGTGCACATGACTTTGTCTGATCTTCCCTGCGGAGTATCTTTGACTGGAACAGCTCCACTCCGCATATTGGTGCGTACGGAGACAATGATGCAGGAATACAGATGACTTCCTCATTTAGCATGGTCTTCAGGCACTAGTGATACGTTGAAGGAATGACCTTGTTGTCATGAAGCCACGGTCTCCCTAGTATCATATGGTAGTTCGGCCCCTTTTCTATGACTTCAAATTTTGCTTTTGGATCGAACGGGTCCCCGACAAATTGATTGACATACCCGTATGTGCTTTGGTCTCAGTTTCCTTCGAAGTCCGTCATCGTGGTGGGCTGTCGTACAATCTTGCATGGGCTAACCTTGGCTGTCCTGAGAGTCTTGAGAGTAATCACATTCGAAGATGCTCTTGTGTCGACGAGGGCCCTCCTGAACTCTGAACCCTTGATGTGTGCGGTAACATGTAGGGCCCGGTTGTTACCTTCCTCTGCCATCATGTCGTCTTCTGTAAATGTAACATTATTTACAGTTGTTTCCGATGCAGTTAAGACTTCTGGACGAGAAGGAGTCAGGTGTACGTCCAGAGCTATTTTATTAAGCTGACAAATGTCTCTCGCCGTTGATTCTTCGAGAGGTGCAAGAGTTCACACAAGCTTTCCACTAGAGATGCCGCTTCCTGATCCACTGGCCTCTGGTTCGTAGTAAAATTGTTGATCTGAGGGGAACTAGTCCCCGGTGTAAAGGTCTCCGGAACGCTCATCTCTGATGTCATCTTGATGAGGAGATCAAGTATGCCGTTTACCGCTTCTTTGATTAGCTCCATGTTCTTCGTGTGAATCTCCTGTACCCGTGCTAGTTCGCTTAATGTTGGAAATCTCCTAATCATGTCGTCAGATACGCCGTTAGGAGGAGGGGTATCTCCGTTGGAGGAACCATCAGGATTTGAGACCGTCGAGGTGGTCTTAAGACCAACCATCTCGAAATTGATTGAATGGTATTGAAGAAATTGACTTTACAACCGAGAGATTAACCTCCCGCTGTGGTCGCCAATTGTTTATGGGTGAAAACTATTCCTGTCGGATTTGGTAATTTGGGGTGTGTGGATGAGGAATGAATCTAAACCCTAAACAAATGCACTGCGCGGTGAGTGCTTGTGATTCGAGAAATCAACTGCACAACTCTGGCCTAAACCAAGAAATGGCCGTTCCATACTTGCTTCGGTCACAAAGTGAAGGAGATGGGGTTGATCTTAGGGAGGGAAGCGAAGAAGGTGTTGAGATTGTGAAGGTGTAGGCTTGTTTATGACTTATAACAGAAAGGTGAGCAGGCTTACGATTGATGCAAGCAAGCTTTGAGTGTTTGAATACGTTTTGTATTAACACTTGGTTTTGTCTTGTCTTGACTTGTTACTGTTGGAAATAGGGAGGAGAACCTATTTATACAAGTCATTTGAGCCTTATTCACGTCTCTCGTGGGAAGTGGAGGAAGTGGAGTGATGGAGTAGTGGAGTTGTGTGTTGATGTTACACGACCAGTCTTGCCCACTTCTCTTGTGATCTCTAACCGTCCATGACTTCCGACACGTTCTTGTGATGGAGCGTTGCATGCTGCACGCCGTAAACCGCCAGACCAATACCCCAGTATGTATCCCCAGTTTGTGACATGATTGATGTCTCGAGTGTGTGGATCGTGGGACCCACAGAAAGTAGCATGTAATGCTAGACTAAATAACTAAATTATTTAGGAAGTCGATACTTGTGAAGTATCGTGTGTATTCTACGCATGTACTGCATCGAATATATTCAGCATGTATGAAGCATCGCTGTTTTTAAGGCTTACCGGAGTAAGTCACGGATTTAAGCGTCTTAAAATAGCATCATGTCCATCCATCTTCGAGTGATCGTTTGGAGGCTATACATGTAAACCCTGACTTGACCGATCACTCCATGTGGAAGAGTGGTGGACGGTGATTGTGGTGACGCCTCATTGATAGCCTAACTCATGTCTTAGGCTGTCCGTCCAAGCTGGTAAAGTTGGACGGACGAGATGACTTGCAACCCTCATCTGCGACCGTCGGATTGGGGTTTAAGAGGTACGCAAGTTCCTTCTTTCAGCTTGGTCGAATCCAAGCATGGGAAGTGATTTATAGAGGACCGATCTGGCATGTGTGTAGACGACATGATGGTGTCCATGTCTATACTTCACTATCCCACGAAGGTGCGATCTAGGCCACTCAAGTTTACCGGTAAAGAAGAGCGGTTGAGATCGATTTGCAACAGAAATCCCATGCTGCAAAGAAGTTGGAAACCGCGCACCATGCTTACTTCGGGCGCGCGTTTCGAGACATCCGGCCATGGTTGGCCTTGGTTGACCGGTAAAATTCTAGGAAGTGCAGGGTAAAAAGATGAGGTTGGCTGAAATGGCAGTAATGAAGAAAGAATATGGGCCGCATGACAGTGATGCAACTGCTTCCGAAGATGAAGAGCTTGTTGTTTTTGTTGAGCATCAAAGTGTTACACATACTTTTTCTGTCCTAGAAGAGATAATTAAGGAATTTCGCAAAGATGAGAGATTTGGGATTAATGATGCATTGTTGTCCCAAAAGACCGATTCCGAAGCGGACGATGCAAATGAAGACGAGGAGGAAGAGGGGTCTGATGAGGAGGAAGATGAATCTGATGATTCTGATTCCGAGTGATGGGTATGACAATGAGTAAGCCGTATTGACATTTGAATTCTTCTGTAGAGAGATGGTGGATTTTTGGGTAAGTGCTCGAATGGAAATGATGACATAATGCTAAAAAATGGTTAATAAATAGATATTATCATCAAAGTACAGAGAAGAATTCAAATGGAGAGGGGTCTAATGCAAATGGTAAGTCACTGAATCATGTGTTTCTTTTTTGGTTCTGGCAATGGAGACTGAAAATACAGGGTAATGCTATGTTTATTTTGCTTTTTACGTGTTCTTTTTGGTATTTGGATTTTTTCTGGGTAATATGGTGAAATACTTGTAAATGGGTATGTTTTAGTTTATGAACATGTAAGTGGATATGAAATGATACTACTGCTGCTAAATGTTGCTCAACACTGAATGAACAGAACGGTTGTAACTTTTTTAAATGCAATATGATGAAGTCAGCTTATTTATATTGTCCAACGATTATGTGTCGATAATGTTGGAGATGCAGGATGTATTTCAGAAACTAAAACTACAATCAAAGAACTGGAACATGTGCAAGACTAAAATGTATTGAAAACAAATGCATACTGAAAACAAGTCACTTTAGTATTTCTCTATCCAGTCTAATTCACTTGATGGAGAGGCATATACACACCTAGTCTTAATCTACAATCTGGCGAAGGGACAAATTACGAACATCCATATATGTTTGATCTTTATATCTTCTGTCAAATACATGACTAACAAAAATTGGCTTGCGTTAGTTGCGTCGTATTCGACTTGCACATAATTGACATGAACACTACTTGGTGGAGCCTTATGCACACCTAATTTATTTCTATAATCTGACAGTGAAGACAAGCTTTATTCACCAATGCTAACATCCTACAACCAAATACTATGTCTGAGTTTAAGATCATCTGTCAACTGACATATAAAACTACTTGGTGGAGGCATAAATCATGCAATTGAGATGTTCATAATCACCAAAACATTCTAAAAACAGGATACAATCACAAAGAACAAAATAAACCTAAAATCGAAAGATAGAGATGTTCATAATCACCAAAACATTCTAAAAACAGGATACAATTCACAGCAACATAATAAACCTAAAATCTGAAAGATAGAGATGTTCATAATCACCATTAGAAATTGTACCATTCAAAATCAGTAGTGTGTAACCTCCAATTTGTAAAATCATTAAACCCCCATAGATGAAGATGACCAAGATTTGCATTTCCAAAATTATGAATCACTATCAATACTTCTATGAGAGATTGATTAAACTAAAATCTAAGCCTGAATCGATCTTTCACAGAAGAATCAATTGATTCATTGTTGTTGATGAAGTTTTCTGCAGATGAATCTCCAAGAAACCCCCAAATGAATCTTAGATGAAGATAACCCAGATTTTCATTTCCAAGATTATGAATCAGTGTCAATACTTCTATGAGAGATCGATTGAACTTAAATCTATCCTTAAATCGATGTTTCACATAAGAGTTGATCGATTCTTTCGTTATTGTCGATGAAATTTTGTGCGGCTCAAATGAATGGAATTAGATGAAATGATAATGAGTTATGTCTCAGGCGTTGTTGACATTGTGTCGATAGATTTTTGTGGCTCATTTGAGTTGTTGGTCAGGGACCAGGGTATTGAGATATGGCATGATGCCTGGGCCAAACCATGTTGCAGTTCAAGATATGGCCCATCTGTTAACTAATTAAAATTAAATAAATATACACAATTGTGCAGGGACCTATTATGTTTGACCGTTTTTTGATTTCAATTGTTGGTCACTTGGTCAGGTACTTGAGATATGGCATGATACATGAGCCAAACTTGTGAACCCTAGTGAACCTTAATGCAACAGTTATTGCCTTAAAGATAACGATGTGTGCAATTAAGAGATGGGACGGGTCTGGAGAGGATAATAATGATGTATTTTGAAAAATTGCGTCTTGAGACTGATGAGGCGTGCTCTGCCAAGGGACTAGAAGTTTAACCATGCGTCATAAATTGACATTTATGGTTAATCTAACCACTCTACAAAAGGATGAGAAACTGATGTACTTACAATTACTCTTAATCAAACCAAAATAATAAAGAAAATTTGCAGATAAAAGAAGATTAAGAGATGGCTGAACCAAACCAACATGCAGTTCAAGATGTTGTTGAAAATCAATCACCAGCATTAGAAAATGCAAAACAAGCAACTCATGCATTAACCAGTGAAGTGGCTGAGAGATTGATTTCTTATTTAGAACAAGAAATTCCAAATAAGAGGATGCAGGAAGAAGAAAATAGGAGACAAGAAGAATTTGATAGGCAAAGGATTGAGAACGAAGAAGAGTACCAGTTTTGGATCAAAAAATATGAGGCAAGATGTGCAAGGAAGATGAGAGAAAGGCAAGAAAGGCTAGAGAGACTTGAACGTCATTGGATTAAGACAAGAAGTGCCACAGAAAGTGAAAGTGATGAGGAAGGTGGAGAAGCAGTAGAATTTGATGAGGATGACCGCAGCAGTGTATCTACTGATCCAGAAAAAGAGGCTCGATAGAGAAAAAGACAGGAGAGAGATGATGCAGAAATGTATCTACTCTATTTTCCAGAGAAAGCTCAACCCAGGATATTTGCTCATACCATGTCTGAACCCCTGAACGTGGATTCAGACGGTGAGGAGATACCAGGGATGGATGTAGATGGCAATCCTATTGCAGCAGAGGTTCAGGAAGAAGAAAATGAAGGATCAGAAGATGATGAGGATGGAGGTTATGGTCCTGCAGCTTCTACCAGCACTAATAGCGGCGTAGACTTCTCCTATGAAGAAGAGGGCTTTAACACCGACGATGACGATGATCAGTGGTGATCATCTGAAGAGCAATGGGAAAATCTTTTGAGGAAGACTTAGGAGGATTGCATTCCTTGAAGTCTTACGATCATCTTCGTGAAAATTCACAAAGATTTTCCTAATGTGTGTAGTTGTTGGTGCTGTTGGAACTGAACGAGAGGTCTAGTCTTCTGATATACATCTTCTAATGCATGGTAAATGTTTTTTTTGGGGTTTTTTATTTCAGCACAAGGTTTAATCTTGTAAAGGTGTTGTTTTGCTATTGACAAAGATCAAACTCGGTAGTAGTAGTGGTAGGTATTTTGCTGGTACTTGTTATGGAGGTTATGTAAGTGCAACATGCATAATCAGGGAATTTCGCTTGTCGGACGGCATCGGAGTTGGTTGTTCATGGTGTAAGTCGAACTGGAATTGGTAGTGTGTCTAGTTTTTTTGCTTATGGGTTTGATTGATGAACTGGTATTTCATTATTCCTTTGGTGTTGGCCGTAAAAAATTTTGTAAATGGAACTACTTAGTAATTAACGGTCTGATCTGTAATGGTGATGGTGTTTGTAAATGTGGTTAATGAAATTGCAATTGTTTCTATTTTCGGTTTCTCTTTGTGATTTTAATGAAAGGAACAATGGTACGTTAAACTGTGGTATGTTGAAACAAAATAGGCATTATTCTCTATCCAGTCTAATTCACTTGTCGGAGAGGCATATACACACCTAGTCTGAATCTACAATCTGGCGAAACATAAAGATGTTCATACTTCATAATCACCATAAGAAATTGTACCATTCAATAAATATACACAAGTGTGCTGATTTTATTTTGCTTATTGACCTTATTTGTTTGACCTATTATGTTTGACCATTTTTTGATTTTAATTGTTGGTCAGGGACTTGAGATATGGCATGATACATGAGCCAAACCATGCTGCAGTTCAAGTTATGGCCCATCTGTTAACTAATTAATCAATTATGTCAGGAATACACTAGTGTTCTGATTAATCAAATCAAGATATTGCAATACACCAGCGTCACATAATGCCTCGTCAACAAAGGTCTTTGGCTCTTAGGATCTGCAAACGCGTAAACCCTGGTAAACCGTGCATGATCAACAAGTGTTGATGTCTATGAATTTTGTAAAAAATCAATTATGATTATAGTAATAATGTAGTAGGAAAAATTACGTCTGAAATTCTATAAGGAAGGACTATTTTGTTAAATAAGGAAGGTAAAATTTTAATTTTAACAAGTGTACTATCTCATTGACATGAATGCTTAACGTGTCAGGATATTTAGAGATTTCTTTAGGGTTTCAGCAAGATTATAGGCGTCTAATTAGAACTGACAATCACTAGTCTAATCCTACAATCCTAATGCAATATTTTTCTGCTGGGTCTCGCAAAATCCGCAAAATCGCACTTTCCATATATCACCTTGATTTTCGTTTGTTATATTCATGGTAAACATAATATTTAGATTTGCATATTAGATATGTATAGGGAAAAAAAACAACAATATATTTAGCTAGATTTGGATCCTAGAAATAAGAAATTAGATACCTCGTTCATAAGTAAAAGAAAGAAGGAATTGAGAGGATGAGTTCTAATGAGAAATGTGTTGTTCCTGCCAATGGTCTTGTTAATAATGATCCTCCTCCTCCGAAGGGATTTGCTTCATGGGATGACTTTGTGGAAAGCATTGGTGATATACTAGAAGAGTATGTCGATGAAGAATGGGAATTAGTTCATATTAAGAAAATGATCCATGTTGAAAATGATCCTCCTCCTAAGGGTTTTGCTTCTTGGGATGCATTTGAGAAAAGCTATAGTGAACATTTAGATAATGATTATAATGAATAAGAACATGGGAAGCCACCAAGACGAGGAAATTTATGGCTGAGCACTCGGCATTGACTAAATTCAAGTTTTTTACATTATTTTTAGTATGCTAATTTTATTAATGTGTAAGCAAAATTATGTAGCAGTCAAAGTCCTACTGTTCAATTGTGCTCTCAATTCTGATTTTTTTTTGTTAAGTTTGTCAGATTTGGCATTGCAATTTATGAAAAATTTGGCTATATTTTTCAACTCTGATACAAGACTCAATATACAGTCCCTATCATATTCATGATCCTATCACTTTAACAACAAAGCCACAACAAAATCATGGTTAACCCTAACTCTTCAGATCCAAATCTCTAAGCCAAGCCCCCTTAAACACATTACTAGCTCATTCTGTTTTATCAAAAGATTGATACTCCAATAGATGAACAATGGACATAAATTAAACATCATATGCACTTGGAATCTAAACGAATATTGCATCCGTAAATATTAAACATTCACAAAAAGTATACTTCGAAGCAGCTTTACAAACAGACTAATTAAACATCAAAAAAAAAAAACATAAGATACACTAATAACACAAAAAAAATAAAAGAAAAAACAATACATATATATATATATATATATATATATATATATATATATCTCCCTTATAAAGCATAGCATGGACAACTTAGCCTATATAAAGAGCGGTCCGGATGCATTCTGGGGAAAGCTAAATCTATGGTTGTGGTTGTTTACATCATTATTGTATCATTAATTTTTAGAATAAATACTTAATTAATCTCTTATCATAAATGTCTTATAATTGTCTTAATAAATATACTTCATTAAATAAATAATAAATTTGTTAATTAAGAAATATAATAAATTTTAAAATCTTTTTTATCCAATTCCATTTTTCTAAATATATTTTTATTAAATAAATAATAAATAGTGAAAAATGTTAATTGTATTAATTATATATATTAATATTGTATGTCGTTTGAACAAAAATAACATTATTACGGAAGTTGTGGTTGATTTTTTCAGTAGGTCTCACTACATGCTTCACTCGGTGGTTTCTTCGAGACATATAATTCGGTCAACCTACGTGAGAAACATAATATTTAAAAAATATGAAAAACAATTATCAGGTTATATAAAGCCAACAAAAAAAATAAAAAGGGTTAAAATTGACATAATCTTTCTAACTTATTATGGACAATTGTCATTTTTATTCTTGCAATAGATACATCTAAGGTTGTAAGTGTTTCTCATAACTAATGATTAAAAATTTATCTAACGTCTAAAATTTATTTAACAAATTACTAATTTTTCATTTATCTTGCATAATAACCATTATATTAATTTTCCATGGTAGACGTTGCATCAAAAACGATAATAACTAAATTATTCTATTAACAAATATTTTTATTAAATAATGATATTAAATATAATTTGATTAACTAATGTCTAAATTGGCCAACATTTATTAAGTGGATCACAATGGTGTAAAGGAAAAAAAGTTGTCGTGTGGTTGGAAATGGTGATGGAAGCTATTTCAGTAACAACAAAAATGGTGGATGGTGTTTTTTAGTCGTAAGTATTGGTGACCAAATTGCACCATTGAGTAATTTCGCATCGTCTCACATATTTCTTATTAAATGGTAAAATGTTATTTTTGTTCAATAATGATGGATAACATAGTCTATTGGCATTAGGTCAAGTGGTTAACCATTTGACTACTAGCTATATTTTTAAGCAGTGAATAACCTCACATTTAGAAGATCAATGTCGTAGATTGTCTGACGATTTTGAAGAATTGGAGATATATATTTTCTGAGTCGAATGGGTTGACATTTGAAATGGCTTAACGTTTTATAATACAATGACTTGGATAAATGAATTAGTATTTATTTATGTTATTCGGATTATAAAAACATACAATGTAATATGTATTGTAGAGTCCATTCTGAGTTTTAATCTTTTTGGACCATTTTTAAATGGGACAAAATCAACAAGAATCTTGACATTGTTAATACGTACACAATTATTTACGGGACGAATGAGTTCGAGTGTTTTAAATTTTTTTAACCTACATAGTTCGATATTTTGGTTTTACTCGGTCACTAAAATAAGGGAGATGCACAAGGGAAATACCATTTCAAATGATTGATAACATTTTTTTTTTGTCTTTGCAAACTATAAAACATATCAAATATCGTTGGTTTTTTGTGGAAGAATATGTGAAAAATAATTTTGATTGGGTACGGCTCGGGAAGATACATTATTTGGGAGAATGTCAAACTATCAAACATACTGGAAGGAATCATATATGAATACATGATGAAAGATTAGTGGACTGAAGAATAAAAATATCTATTGATTTTACGTTCATTTTATAATGACAAGTAAACTCCATAATTAATAAAAATACTAAATTTAGTATCGAGATGAAAATTATGCCCGTGCCGTTTCGGCACGGGTTAAGAGCTAGTATATATATATATAACTAAACAAAAGATGATGATCAATATGTGATTGAATACCATTCTTGCATAGCAGAATCATGAAAACAGAGGACTAGATCAGTTAGAATCCCCTTATTCTTCACTGCTGCTGTCGACAATCGTAACCACATCTTTGTATGGCCAATCATCATCAACATCATCGTCTTCATCTTCATCCTCAAGCGCTGGTCCAAACCAAAATAAGTGTTCCGGATCATCCTCATCATCATCCTCAGAATCATACTCATCATCCTCTTCATCGTCCTCCTCTTCTTCATCGTCAACAGCATCATAATCATCATCCTCTTCATCTCCAAAACAAGGAACAACCTTGCAACCAAAATAACCAATGATCTCTTTGTCTTCATCAAGAAGAATAAATCGGAAGGAAGTTACAACTAGAGCATTCATTTTGTCTGGTTTGATACTAAAACTTTCAGTTTTTGATACTGAAACCCTAGGTTCAGTTTAGAGAGAGACTTGGAAAAGAAAAAGCCGAGTAGTAATCTCCTAGTCTCCCTTGCTCGTGTTTTATACCGTGACACACGTTTTCACTTTAATATTCAACCTCTAGCTTAGCCACGTACAAGCATGATAACATGGCTAGTGAACAAGTATAGCTTTGGAAAATAATTAAATACAGTATAAGATAAAAAAAAAAATGGGTGGAAAATTAACATCAAGGAATTTAATTTGGAAGAAATATAAATTGGTTTACAAGCTCGTCCAAGAGTGACATCGATAAAAATAGAAATTAGCATTAAGCAATTTGTCTCGGTGGAAATACTCCCCGGAAACTTAGATTTGGACGAAAAATTCTTGCTAAGATCGTGACATCGAAATAAATAAAAATTGGTTTAGAAGCTCGTCCAAGAGTGACATCGGTAAAAATTGAAAAGTACCATAGATCGTGACATCGAAATATAAATTGGTTTACAAGCTCGTCCATGAGTGACGTCGGTAAAAATAGAAAATTAAATCAATTTATCTCGGTGAAAATACTCCCCAAAAACTTAGATTTGGATGATAAATACTTTCTAAGATCGTGACATCGAAATAAAAATTAGTTTACAAGCTCGTTCAAGAGTGACATCGGTAAAAATAGAAAATTACCATCAACTAATTTATCTTGGTGGAGATATTCCCTGTAAACTTAGATTTGGACGATAAATTATACTTGCTAAGATCGTGACATCGAAATATAAATTGGTTTACAAGCTCATCCATGAGTGACATCGGTAAAAATAGAAAATTAAATCAATTTATCTCGGTGATCTCCGGAAACTTAGATTTGGATGAAGTATACTTGCTAAGATATCTTGACATCGAAATAAAAATCAGGGGTTTAGAAGCTCGTCCAAGAGTGACATCGGTAAAAATGGAAAATTACCATCAATCAATTTATCTTGGTGGAGATATGCCAGAAACTTAGATTTGGACGATAAATACTTGCTAAGATCGTGACATTGAAATAAAAATTGGTTTACAAGCTCGTTCAAGAGTGACATCGGAAAAAATGGAAAATTACCATCAATCAATTTATCTTGGTGGAAATACTCTCGGAAACTTAGATTTGGATGAACTATACTCTTTAATATCGTGACATCGAAATAGAAATTGGTTTAGCTGAATAGGCCATGTCCAAGAGTGACATTGGTAAAAAAACTTGGATATCAAGTCTTGTCGACGAAGCCAATCATAGTCGTTCGTGAATTCATAATGCCGACCAATCAAATAAACTAGTTACACTTGATAACCTAACATCCCCAAACATCCTTGCCAATATTATCGGTTGATCGGTCCGATACGATCAATAATGCGATATTATCGGATATTCATATGTATGTATCACTGATATTTCATGTTTCGTCCAGATTAAAGGCACAGACATGATAAAATCCTATATTATCGGCCAATATTTTAAAAAATAAATACTGATCGGTTCTTTTAATACAAATTTAATTGTAAGAGCTAGCTAGAATTGCTTCTAAGAATATGAATTGGGATTTTAATTAAAAAAATTGCACCAAAAATCATTTATGATCTTCCAAGGCACTAGCTACTACTATATTAATAATTTATTATTTTGCTTCTAAGAATATGTGAATTGGAAGTAAAAGTCTGTAAAATAGAGCAACGTTGTTTACTAAGTAGTAAAGAAAAGATACTACTATATCCAAGGCACTAGTAACAAAGGAATTAGCTAGTACAATAATAAGTACTCCAGTTTGCAGTGGTATTTTTTGATCTTTGATCATTTCTACTTTAACAATTTGTGTAGAATATCTCGTGGGACCCTGTCCTAAATACCAGCCCCATCACTAAATACTAGGAGTATATATATGGAACATTCCTATGATTGGTTTATGGATTTTAGGGGTACATTCCTATGGTAGTTGTACTTTGGGACTTCTTGTTATGTGTGACTGAAAGAGAAGTATTAACTGTATTACTATAACAAGAGCCTGTATTTTATACCCCACAAGATCTGATAACTTTTGGTCTTATCAAAAACAAGAAAAAGTTGGTATAGCCACACTTATTTTTTAATTTACTTTTTTTGGTAACAAGATATAAAGCAGAGAAAGAAAACAACCTAACTATATGCTTCTCACACTTTTGACTACCTAAACAAGTATTATTCTTAAATGTAGCAGTATCTTTGATCAGAGCAGTGAAGCCTTTTTTTTTTAATTTATTAATTGTGTAATAAAATGTTTTCCTTTTTTTTTTTTTGAATTTATTAACATTTTATTTTTGGTAAAACTTGGGACCATATTATTTGGAAATATATATATTACCTTAGATAAATGTGGTTGATTGTATGGAGTAATTGCTCTTAACAGGGTTACTGATAGGGTTATGGGTGTTATCAAACCTTCTCTCATTCAAAAGCAGTATTCTGTCAATCACCACGCTACTGCTTTCGTCAATCATCATTACGCTTCAGTTTCTCATATTCCACTTCCTCTGATCTACGCAATCACAATGAGTATCTTATTTTTTTGTGCGCATGCAATCAAATCAAGATCTAGGTAGCCATAATGAGTATCTTGTTGCTTTCTTGGGTACATGCAAAAGAAAAGATGGTCTCTTCAATACTCCTCTTCTTCTGTTTTGCCAAATATTATAGAGAAGATTATTTTTTGTTTATATGTTTGTCACATTTTTTTGGCTTGACCCAAATTTGGCATTGGTGCCAAGATCCCTTGTGGTCCAGTCTTTCCATAAATTATTGCTATATTTCTTCCATTTGGTCGTGTCTAAATTAAAAATTAAAATCTGATAACTATCATAAGGGCTTATGTTTATATAAGGTATATTATGGAAAACTGAATTGTGTTGACTCAACGAGTTAATTATAATTGATCGATTAACAAACAAATATCAAGCAAAGAAGTTAAAGGACCAATATTTTTATAAAACTAAATGAAGCAAAATAATACCAACATCCTCAATATATATTTTTTTTAAAATAATCAATTTCTATAAACAAAAACCATATTATTCGAAAGTTTCTTTGATAATCTGCTCAACTAAAACCATCGCATCTGGTACTCGTGTTGCAGCGTTAGCGGGCTGTGCTGGAACTTCAAGTACCTTTTGCTCTAGAGGTGTCTCCCTGGGTATTTCTGGTGTGCTGACACGGTTTCACCAACAGGCTCATTCGAAGGAATGAGAGCATGGACACCATCCATTTCAACAGAAGCAGAAGTAGGAGTAGTAAGATTGTCAACATGAGATTGAACTTCAGCTAACAGGGGCATGCCAGGAACCTTACACACGCCATCAATAGTTATGGTGATCCTTAGATTTCTAGGTACATCCATTACTATCCTTGGAATTGTTTTAATCCTCTCGGTATTGTTCTTATTGGAACTCATTTTCTTCCTCTAATATATCAATCTATCTTTTATGCTGGTGTGGTTTGTACGACCTCTTTAATAATATATATATGTGTATTAGAAAAACCCTAATTTTTTTTAGGTCAGGAGCATTATCTCCAATTACCTAATTTAGTTGTATTCCGCATATCACTCTCAAATAAACAAAATATAACAGTTTCCATATCGATAAATATATGCTCATATACGCGTACAACACCACATTGATTTTAGTATATATATATGATTTATCCAAATACGGAAAAATAGCACGAAAAAATTGCGTAAACACAACCATGTTGATTGAGTATATGGAGTATATGCTTTATCTTACAGTAGATCCTATTTAATTTTAAGAATCCATCAACGGGTGAGTACCTCCATCTGCCACAAATATGCGATCCAACACTAACGCCACAAATTAGTTGGGATCCACGATACGTCGTAGGGGGTTTCGGCTACTGTGAACATACCGGTGAATACAAAGTAGTTCGAATTCAAGTGGGTGGTAAAGTGGACGTACACACACTAGGAGACAATAGGGGATGGAGGAACATCGGGGAATTTCCTTTTACTTTTCGGGATTCAGGTGTGTACGCACATGGTTGTATTTTTTGGATAAATCATTATATTTATAACAATGATCAGATAGTATCTTTCAATTTGGACAATGAGACATTCCAGTCACATTCGCCACCCCCGCATCATATTTATGAGAATGGTGGTTTCAGTATTCCAAGACTTGGAATGGTCTTGTCTGGAGTTTGCCTTTTATTTTACAACATTCACGATATTTATGATATCCGTATTGATTTTTGGGCACCCATTTCCGATAATGATATTCATGCATGGGAACCCGGTGTAGAATGGAATTGGGTACTTAAGAGGAGAATTGTCTTGGAAGAGCCTTTGAATCCATGGTGGCCGCATTATATGCTGATAGCCTTGGGAAATAACAATGACATCCTACTGAATTCCTCGTCGACTTCATCACCAGCATATTTCCAGATTTGGGTAGGTGCACCTAACAGAGTAGACTTTTTTTTTATTTTCCTGGTCTGGCACATAAAATACCTGCTTAGCTTGGGAGGATATAATGAAAGGATCATTCTGGAGTCCCAACTTATCAAGCTCGACCAAAATGTAGCCAAGTTTGTCTTTTGAGACCCCTGCTTTGGTAACCCATTTACACCTGAAAAGTGGCATTTTCAACGTATGATATGTCAGCACCCACATATCTTGTAAAACACCATAATAATCCGCCAGATTAAGGGTAATCCCTGCTTTTCTAATATGTGTGTCAGTTTCCTCTATGTAAACCCCGTTATTCTGGTTAACAGAACCATCATAAGATTTTGTGTGAAACAGGTATCTATTGATGTGATATGCTTCGTATGTCTCTACTTGTGCATTCGGTGGGATTGATATCCAACTTAAATCCTGATTGAAGTTTTCCTTAGAGTCTGCCCACTCACTCTCAACCTGAAATACATTATAAGGATTAGCCTCCATCTCAACGCAAAAGTTACATAGCAAGAGTGACATTTTCTGCAAACTCTTACCACTTTTTTTTAACCATTTTGCGAACTCTTCATGATGTTTTTGATCTAGCTGTCTATCACTCATACCAAGATATTTATCCTTCAAAATATTCTGGTGTCGGCTGGACAATACAATGATTAATGTTATTATCTTTACAGAAATTCGGACATAGAATAAAAAACTAAATAAAAAATGAGGTTATTTGGTTAGATCTAGCTATACTTACTCAACGTAAGGAGCAACTTCAGGCGAATTCCGCAATACATAGAAATGCGCTTTATCAAACAGATCCTTATCAACCAGAGGAAACTTAGCAGATGACATTGGTTTTCCCCTGAAAGAATAAGAATCTTCGCCAGTGTCAGATGTGTTGAGTTTGTCTGGTGGAATTCCGACTGTATCATTCATGCTTTGTTGGTGCTCACTGATAATATCAATTGTCTCTTCCGCAAGGTTCCCTTCAGCAATGCTTCCTCCCGGTATGTTTCTGTTTTGCACATGCCCTTTAATGACCTTCATGCACCTTTCAAACGGATACATCCATCGAAAGAATACAGGACCACAAATTTGCACTTCCCTGGTAAGATGCACAGTTTAATGAACCATGATGTCGAAAAAGGATGGAGGAAAGTATTTCTCGAGAAAGCACAACGTCACAACGAGATCCAACTGCAATTTTTCTAGCTCTGCCACCTTGATTTCTTTGCTAGATATTGCCCTGAAAAGGAAACAAAACCTGATAATAGCATATCTTGTTGGCTGCGGCATAATTAATTTAATCGCATTGGAAAATGCTGCATTAGCATGTGATAATCATGCAATTTTAGTCCGATAAGATTTCGATCTTTTCGATTCACCAGGGTTGAAAAGTTTGAACAATACCCTTGTGGAACCTTTATCTCGGATAATGTTACACAGAACTTGTCCTTTTCTTCCGGGCTTAATGAGTGACATGCTGCCGGTAATATATATCCCCCTTTGCCATTTTCCCGAGGTTGCAACTTATCTCTAAAACCCATGTGCTTCAGGTCCATTCGAGCAGCAAAGTGGTCTTTCGACTTAAATTCATAGTTCAACAATGTTCCAACGATACTCTCGCATACATTCTTTTCAACGTGCATGAAATCTATGCAATGGTGGACAACATGATACCGCCAGTAGGGGAGGAGCCGGAACCATATATTGAACTTTTTCCAGTAGGGCCGGTCGGTCTCATTCTCCTTCCCCTTCCCCTTTTTTGGGTCGATGAACTTTTCGATTCTCTTCATCTTTCCACCTCTTCCAGGGTTATCCTGCACGAATTCCACTACAATGTTCTTCCGTCCCTTTCCCCATTTATTCTTTATATACTTTACCTCATTGTATATTTGTGACGAGGTCATAAGTTCCGGAGCCTCTTCAGTTTCTTCTTTTCCGTTGAACCCCTTCTGACTTCTGAATGGATGATCGCATGGTAGGTATCTTCTATGCCCGGTATAAACCTCTTTTCTACATTGTTTTAGCCTGACATAGTAAGTATTTCTCCCACACACCTTACAGGCGTCTCGTCCCTGGTAGGGGCAACCATACAGTGTACCGAGAGCCGGGTAATCATTTATTTTACATAAAACAACCACACGTAGAGTAAACATCTCCTGTTTCAGCGCATCAAAAAATTTGACTCCCTCAAACAATTCCTTGAGATCCTCGACAAATGGTTGTAACATAACATCAATGTCCTTACAAGGCCCCCCATCAATAATTAATGACAGCACGGTGAACTTTCTCTTCATACACAACTCTAGCGGAAGGTTGTAAATCACTGTCAGAATTGGCCACACAATGTGCTATTTTTGCATGCCTTTGTTTACGTCAACCCCGTTAGCCGAAATGCCTAGCCGCAGATTTCGAGGATCATCACGAATTACGGCATATCTTTCATCTATATTTTTCCATGCTGGTGAGTCCGCCGAATGCTTTAAAACACCCTCTTCTTTCTTTCTGGTGTCGTGCCACAATAAATATTCGACAATTCCCTTTGATTGAAACAACCGTTTCAGTCTTGGGATAATTGGGAAATACCACAAGACTTTGGCCGGAATTTTTTCATGCACCTCTTGGGTGATGTCTTCAACTTTCCATCTTGATTCCCCATAGGTGGGACACTTGATGTGATCCTTGTAATTCTTCCTATAGAGAATGCAGTCATTGATGCATACATGTATCTTTACGTAACTTGAACCCAAATCTCTCATCACCTTCTTAGCTTCATATGTACTTTTCATCATCTCATTTCCTGGAGGGAGCATGGATTTTAACAGTGGTAGAAGTTCATTAAAGAACTTGTCGGAAGCTCCGTGCTTGCTCTTCAAGTTAAACAGTTCACATATTGCAGATATCTTTGTAAAATCCGCACATCCTTGGTATAGGGGTTTCCCATCATCTTTGAGTATCCGTTGCATCTTCTCATAATCCTTTGAAAAGTAATTTCCTAATAAAGCACTAACCATTTCTATAGTCTCTGCAGCATATGTTGGTTCATCATAGTGCGGACCGTCGCTACCATTACCATCCAGAAGTGTCCACCTTGATGACTCATCTCCTTCTTCGTGCTTAGTCCATACGGCATAATTTTGAATGAATCCAGAAGAATATAAATGAAACTTAACTTTACTTGCCTTGCCTTGTGCACGTAGAGGTTGAGACATTTCACACATGGACATAGAAACTTAACTTTCCCCTTGTCGTATGGTTTCCGTTTCCCATTCGCAATATCCTGCTGGTATGTATGCGTAACAAAATTTATAAATGCATCGACTCCGTTTTGATAACGCCGTTGGGTTCTATCGGTATGCATCCAAGATTTATCCATTACTCTTGGATCCATTATGAATTCTCAGATACTTGGACGGAGAAAAAACTTGTCAACATCTTGTGAAAATGTTATTGTGGTCCGAATAAAACTACGAAATAATAAAACTTGTCACAAAGAGTAATCACAAATCACAATGTGAGTTCAGTTATCATATATGAATCATACAAATAATCAGAGGTTAGCTACCTACATACAGTTGCATGTGAAGACAATATTTACCTTACTATGACCATTAGAGTTACAATCTCAGTTAACAAAGCAGTACTGAAAAGAATTACTTACACGGTCGATCCGATTATTCCGCAAAACAAAACTGACAGGGGAATATATGGTTTATCCAGGAGATGAATCAGATGATCAAAGTAAACCACTTGTTTTATTTTCTAGGGGGAGGTTAGCAGATTTAAGAGTAGAAACATGAAATGATTTAAGACGAGAGAGATGAACACAGAGGGTAAATGGAAATTCGGCAATATTTTTACTAATAAATAATTTAACAAAATATCGTAAATAATTTGGTAAAATAGGAAGGTAAAGATCCTTCAATTTGCATGCTGCACGTTCTATGTTAAGAATTTTCTCAGTCAAATCTTGTTATCCTGCTGCATAATTTTCTGCTTTGACGGCTCTAAAAAACCGGAGTTAGATGCGATGCAATTAATATTCATTCCATCCTGAAGATTTTTTTGTTCGTACCCGAATTCGGAGAATAAATCAAAATGATAGCTAAAAAGCGGAGTACGTGTTGCTGCAGTTGTTATAACGGTACTTAAGTAAAAAACTAACTTTGTAAAAAGTGGAGTACGTGTTGGTACAATTGAAAAATAAAATCGTAAGAACTGGAAGAAGCTATGGCCCCAATTAGAAATAAGTGAACTAAAACACATTACTCTAATTGTGTGTTCTGTCCAATTAGAATTAATATATAAAACTAAAGCTTGATTCATCCAATTAACATAATAGGTTTGATCATTAATGGATTTCATTAAAGTCTCACAATCTGATTCAAAGATAACATCATTAAAGTTCTTAGAGGGTGTCATAGTAACAACTGCCAGCATAGCCTTACATTCCAGCTCCTCAGCTTCAACTTCTATCTTCATTCCTCCATTGAAGCATTTTCCTTGCACCCGAATGCAGCTACCTGCACAATTCCTCACTATTAGCCCTATTCCACCTTATAATGAATCTGACTTAAAAAAGCATCAAAATTTATTTTTAGATAAACATTATCAGGAGGTCTCCATCTTAGCACCTGCTGATAGGTGTAGAATACACCTAATTTACTATCTAGTAGTTTATGCTTTCTTTGCTATTTTTCTTGTAAATTATGTATTTTACGTGTGTTTTTGAGTTATTAGGTACTCTGGAGTCGCACAGAGGAAAAGAAGAAGAAATCACCAAAATTGAACAAAAAGGGCAAACTTGTCATTTCATCAAGGGCGAAGACTATTTGGAGCGAGAGAGGTGGTTAAGGGGCTCTCATTCAGGGTACCCCTTATCACTCAGCAGTGGGTGTTACTAACACCGGGTAGCCCTTATCCAGAGGATGGTTATGCTGGATAGCATCCAATTGGGTCGGTCCTATCGATGGCTCAGATCCGGATCCAAACCCACTTCACCACCCAACCCTAAAAACGAGAATACATTCTGGTTCGCTCATTCAGACGGCCAGAAATTGGAAAGAAGCAGCGGCTGCTGCTGTATTCCGTCCGAGAGAAGATCAAGAGAAAATCGGGGAATTGAGAGATGGGGGATGAAGCTACTGAATCAGTGAGGAAATCATAGATGGGGTTAGGACCTAATCTATAATGGAGAAGAAATTGAGAGCAGCTGCTGAAATTAAGATCGAGAAAGTGCTGTTGATAAAACGAAGAAATGATTCTGAGATAGAAAAAGGGTTGGTGGTTGAAATGGAAGCTGTTGACGATAGAACTGAGGATGAATGTTAAATTATAGATGGGTTAATAGTTAGGGTTTACTGTGAAGATTATTGCCGTTCGGAATTGATCTTTGTGAGGAGGAGAATCACGAAGAAATCGATGTTATTGAGTAAAATAGAAGTGGGTTTGAGCTTCGAATGATCTTGGATCGTCTTGTGGTGATTTGATAAGGGTGCGAATTGAGCTTGAAGAAGAGATGGGTTCTGAGAGATAAAGAATTAATGGTTTTCTTTGTAATGAATCGAGAGACAAAGAAGGTGATTGAATGGCTGAAGATGGTACTGCCGTGATGAAGATTCAGGGTTCTCTGTGTATGATTGGTATTTTGAAGATAATAGAATAAGAAAGGGGGTCTGTGGGTTTTAATGGCAGATGAAAGACATTGAGAATGGGGTATGTTTGATTGAAGCTGTGATGCTCAATTAGATGAATGTGTAGGTTTGTCACAGGAGAAGACTGAAAAGTGAGGCCTGAATGTGGCCGTAAATGTCCTGTAATTAGCCGAAACTCGGCCAAATCATCCCTCCGGCGAGTCAACTCGGTGCCGGCGATGACCGATCCAGAGCGATTCCGATGAGCCGATCCATCGCAGTGACTCAGACGATTAAGACGACTCAGCCCAGAATCAGAAAGCTAACTCGCCGGCTGACTTCCCATCCTTGACCCAGCTGACTGTTAAAGACCGTTATCTTGACCGTTAGTCCTAACGGTGGACTGACGGAATATGCTCTCGACAGACATAATTCTCAGGTGGCCGGCGGTGATGGATTCCGGTCGGATTCCGGTCATAATACCAGTTTTCCGGCGAGCAAAAATTCCAGAATTTTCTATGGATTTCTCTCATGGGTGTGAAGACTTGGACTAGGAATTGGATGGAGAATTGGGCTCAAACTTGGAAAGAGAAGATGGTAGAAGAGAAAGACTTGAATTTGGAAATTGAATTGCTACAGGAAAAGGATTCTATTCCTTGGAAGATTTGGAGAATATTGAAGCCTATAAATAGAGAAGTTTTCTACATCTTTTGACACACCTCTCTACACACACAACACTTTTCTTTTCTTATTCTTTGTGTGAACTCTTTAGCATGAGTAGCTAATTTTATTATTGATTGAGGATGAATTCCTAGTTCTTAACATATAATTTGAGTTTTGTTTTTAATTCTATCTTGAAGTTTTTCACATGATTATCGTTTGTTTTTACTAATAGGAATGTTTATTCATTCATGATTGATTGATAGATTGTTTAGAGTGCACGCTAAATTGATTTGTTAGTTTAATATAAATCTAGTATAAGTTAGGGAATACGTAATCGTTTCGACACTTTACACAAGTAGAAAACACGAGACCTTGCGGAGGGATTCCGTGGAGCAATTGTGTGTAGAAACAACGCTAGAAAGTGGACCAAGCGAACCGAGTTTAACTACTAGTACTAAACCTAAATTCATAGATCTTAATGCATTCAGGGAATTACATCTTGTAAGCGAACCTCAAGGTGGTTCTTTTGAATAGAATCTGATAACTAAGCGGACCTGTTACTCAGTGAAATAAGGGATTTTGGGGCTAGCTAAGCGGACCTGCTATCCTACGGTTGGTGATAATCTGTGACTAATAACAAGTAGAAAAGAACATAACTTGATTCATTGTTTTGCAACGAAGAAGGATTCCTTGATCTTGTCTCTCTTATTGCTTTCAACTTTATTTTTTAATTGCTTTGTTTATTTTCTTTTGCTTTCTACACCCCCCTTTCGTGACAATTTTTACAACTAGAATCTCTTGCTCCTCGTGGGAACGAACTTGACTTCCATTATATTATTTTTAATTGAGTGGAAATATTAATTAATTTGATTGCACCTACGACACGCATCAAATTTTGGCGCCGCTGCCGGGGAGCAGCGGATGATTTTAGTTGTTTTTATTTTTCTTTTGCTTTATTCTTGCTTTGTTGGATTCTATTTTGTATCTAACTTAAGTTTTTGAAAATCTTATTTCAGGTACCAGTTTTCCATGTATGGTGGACAAGAACAAGCATATTACAACAATCAATACGGTTTTCAACCTCAACATTATGGCAACTTCCAACCATCCTTAGGATACAGACTTTATGGATATTCTCATACATATCAACAACCTTATGACGGGTATGTAAGTGAACAATCACTAGGAGGGGAGGATAGTTATGCTTCTAAATCTATGTGTGATCTCCTTGGTGCAAGGCAACCTAGTTTGAGGGAACTTGAGAGAAGGTTCTATCAATTGATCGATGAAGGCATAGCATCGGATGAAGAAATTTTTGAAGCTAAAAGAACTTTAAGAATAGAGCGTGAAAAACGTTATTATATGGGTTACGATGATGATTTTGAACCTTATGAAAATTATTGTAACAAGGATAAAGTTATTCCAACTCCGGATCATAATAACGATCCTTCGCCTATTCAAAAGGAGGAGATTGGGTGTGACTTACCTATTGTTATAAACGGTGTGACACCCTCACAAGAAGATCTTACAATCTATACCGATGAAAATCATTTTAGTGAATGGCCCGATTCCGATGATGAGAATGTTGAAGAGATGATACTAGAGGATGAAACCAAATTGATTGATTTTGTGGAAGACCCAATTGAACTTGCCAATGATTATAATGATTCCAAAACTTTGGTTAAGGTAGAAAACGACGAAGAATGGTTGCAAGGTTTAATAGAGGACCACGATATACAAGAGGTAAGTAATTCACTTGAATTTTTTAAGGATGAAGAGGATTCTATAATACAAGAGATTGTGCAAGGTTTGTCTAACCCTTTGCATATTGATTCTTCTCCTTTACCTCTTATTGGTTTGAATGTTTGTGCTTCGAAAGTATTTTTGGATGATTTTGTTTCTAAATATCCACCATTGGAAACACTTAATGCTAACACTATGCAGGTTTGCCAAGAAGAATACATGGAAGTTCCCAAATTCTATGTTCTTTATACACTTCCGAGTGTGGACGAGAATAAGTGTGGGGGAAATTTCTATCGAGCACTAATTTCACTATTGTTTTCTTGTGCTAATATTTGTATGGAGTTATTGTTTTCAAAACAGGTATTATGGGTGGATCCCCAAATTTTCCGATTGTTAGTATATGGGGAGTGAATCTTGCAAGAGCTAAGTCGGGCCGTCGACTTTAAAACAAGCGCTTAATGGGAGGCAACCCATAGGTTTTGTATTTCTTATCCTTTTGCTTTTTGTTATTTCTTTTTCTTGTTCCATAACATGTTAAAATTTCCCACCTTGACTTTACTAGGACGATTCAATTACATTGAGGACAATGTAAAGTTTAAGTGTGGGGGAGTGGTTAAGCATGTTTTTAAAACAAAAATTACAAAAAAAATTTAAATTTTTTTTTTAAAAAAAAAAAAAAAAAAGTTTTACCTAAACCTCCAACTTTTAAAGATTCTAGAGTCACTAGCATACTTCTAGGTATGTTTACATAGAGATTTTGACCGACATAATTGAACTTGGAAATGTTAGAGAACTACATTCGGATTTCTTGTTTGTTTGAGTGTTAAATAATGGATTTAATCATGCCGGTGATGCGAATTTGGTGCAGGGAGAAATGCGTTATTAGAGTTGCTGATCAATCATTAGTGGAGACTACCCGTATTCATATCATGTGAGGCACCGACCAGAAATTTTTCCATCTACTAAAGAGATTTCTTTTGAGTGTGTGTCACCGTACGTAAATTCCTGGTAGAATGGTGAGCTACCCAACCTCCCACCAATAGAAGCACTACTCTTTGATCTCTTGAGTGCTAATTTTGTCAATCATGAGGGTGACGTATATAGATGAAAGCTTCCTTCTTGTAGTTCGATTTGCAGTTAGCACCATTCTCTCTCTCGACAACAACGGATCCATAGAAACACTCTCATCATCAACAAGGAGCGACATCAAAATCTACAAGGAAAGTTGGAAAAGTTTAAGGTTTGCAAGCAACGGAACGAGAAAAAGAGCAAATTTCAAACTCAAGTAAAGCAACATACAAATGAGCGGATTTTACATATATGTTGAGGACTTACAATACAATGAGGTAATTCTATATTCAAGTATGAAGACTTATTCACAAGAGCGAAGAAAAGTAAAAGGTGAGAATTATTGAAGTTTATGATTTTGAGGCGATACAAGTTGTGAAGAATCAAGCGGTAAAATACTTCTTCCACGGCCATGGGTTATTTTGTATTTAATTTCTCTTGTTTAGTTCTTAAAAAAAAAAAAAAAAAAAAAAAAAAACAAGAGAAGTATTTGTTTTGTTAATAAGCCGTGGGGAAGGAAAATTTATAAGGAAGTTTCAAGCGACAAGGATTTTTAAGGTAAAGGTTACAAATTGTTAAAGATTTATGAAATTCAAGAGTTTATCATCAATAGTTGAAACCGAAGACGAAGGAGATCAAGACGAGGAGCGGAAGACGTTTCTATTGGATGCCGTGAGAGTGGTGTTATCATAATTGGAGATCGGATGTGAAGGTGAGTAAGTAATCTCATCCTCGATAAAAATGGTTGATTTCCTTTCTTAGAGATCGTCAGAAAAATGGTTTTTCAAAATGTTAAAAGATGTGGGTTTTTAAAAATATTTCGGAAGTTGTCCTTCCCACCATTCAACGTGTCGCAGGAATTTTCTCTTCATTCCTACCTGCACACATGTGAGAACCATAAAAAGCCGTCTTTTTGAGTGCAATTATCATAAAATCCTTTTTGGTGAGGCAGAAGTCGAGGCGAAATGCTTATTGATCGTTTCTCAAACACGCGTTCTCTCATTATGGTGTGGTTATTTCTCACTCAACATTTAAGAATGAGAATATGTTCTTTAGTATTTCTAACTTCTTATTACTAGCATGTAGAAACTCTATGTCCTCATAACTCTTTGGATGCTTAGGACGCTTGAACGCTTTGAAGTTGTGAGTTTTTAGTTTGATTTGCTCGAGGACTAGCAAAGTCTAAGTGTGGGGGAATTTGATAGGTGTAGAATACACCTAATTTACTATCTAGTAGTTTATGCTTTCTTTGCTATTTTTCTTGTAAATTATGTATTTTACGTGTGTTTTTGAGTTATTAGGTACTCTGGAGTCGCACAGAGGAAAAGAAGAAGAAATCACCAAAATTGAACAAAAAGGGCAAACTTGTCATTTCATCAAGGGCGAAGACTATTTGGAGCCCGAGAGGTGGTTAAGGGGCTCTCATTCGGGGTACCCCTTATCACTCAAAGAAAGTGGGTGTTACTAACACCGGGTAGCCCTTATCCGAGAGGATGGTTATCTTGGATAGCATCCAATTGGGTCGGTCCTATCGATGGCTCAGATCCGGATCCAAACCCGAAACCGGATCCAAACCCACTTCACCACCCAACCCTAAAAACGAGAATACATTCTGGTTCGCTCATTCAGACGGCCAGAAATTGGAAAGAAGCAGCGGCTGCTGCTGTATTCCGTCCGAGAGAAGATCAAGAGAAAATCGAGGAATTGAGAGATGGGGGATGAAGCTACTGAATCAGTGAGGAAATCATAGATGGGGTTAGGACCTAATCTATAATGGAGAAGAAATTGAGAGCAGTTGCTGAAATTAAGATCGAGAAAGTGTTGTTGATAAAACGAAGAAATGATTCTGAGATAGAAAAGGGTTGGTGGTTGAAATGGAAGCTGTTGACGATAGAACTGAGGATGAATGTTAAATTATAGATGGGTTAATAGTTAGGGTTTACTGTGAAGATTATTGCCGTTCGGAATTGATGCTGCTGAGGAGGAGAATCACGAAGAAATCGATGTTATTGAGTGAAATAGAAGTGGGTTTGAGCTTCTGAATGATGCTGGATCAGTGCTGTGGTTATTTGATGAGGGTGCAGAATTGAGCTTGAAGAAGAGATGGGTTTACAGAGATAAAGAATTAATGGGTTTTGCTGTGATGAATCGAGAGACAAAGAAGGTGATTGAATGGCTGAAGATGGTACTGCCGTGATGAAGATTCAGGGTTCTCTGTGTATGATTGGTATTTTGAAGATAATAGAATAAGAAAGGGGATCTGTGGGTTTTAATGGCAGATGAAAGACATTGAGAATGGGGTATGTTTGATTGAAGCTGTGATGCTCAATTAGATGAATGTGTAGGTTTGTCACAGGAGAAGACTGAAAAGTGAGGCCTGAACGTGGCCGTAAATGTCCTGTAATTAGCCGAAACTCGGCCAAATCATCCCTCCGGCGAGTCAACTCGGTGCCGGCGATGACCGATCCAGAGCGATTCCGATGAGCCGATCCAGCGCAGTGACTCAGACGATTAAGACGACTCAGCCCAGAATCAGAAAGCTAACTCGCCGGCTGACTTCCCATCCTTGACCCAGCTGACTGTTAAAGACCGTTATCTTGACCGTTAGTCCTAACGGTGGACCGACGGAATATGCTCTCGACGGACATAATTCTCAGGTGGCCGGCGGTGATGGATTCCGGTCGGATTCCGGCCATAATACCAGTTTTCCGGCGAGCAAAAATTCCAGAATTTTCTATGGATTTCTCTCATGGGTGTGAAGACTTGGACTAGGAATTGGATGGAGAATTGGGCTCAAACTTGGAAAGACAAGATGGAAGAAGAGAAAGACTTGAATTTGGAAATTGAATTGCTAAAGGAAAAGGATTCTATTCCTTGGAAGATTTGGAGAATATTGAAGCCTATAAATAGAGAAGTTTTCTACATCTTTTGACACACCTCTCTACACACACAACACTTTTCTTTTCTTATTCTTTGTGTGAACTCTTTAGCATGAGTAGCTAATTTTATTATTGATTGAGGATGAATTCCTAGTTCTTAACATATAATTTGAGTTTTGTTTTTAATTCTATCTTGAAGTTTTTCACATGATTATCGTTTGTTTTTACTAATAGGAATGTTTATTCATTCATGATTGATTGATAGATTGTTTAGAGTGCACGCTAAATTGATTTGTTAGTTTAATCTAAATCTAGTATAAGTTAGGGAATACGTAATCGTTCTCGACACTTTACACAAGTAGAAAACACGAGACCTTGCGGAGGGATTCCGTGGAGAAATTGTGTGTAGAAACAACGCTAGAAAGTGGACCAAGCGAACCGAGTTTAACTACTAGTACTAAACCTAAATTCATAGATCTTAATGCATTCAGGGAATTACATCTTGTAAGCGAACCTCAAGGTGGTTCTTTTGAATAGAATCGATAACTAAGCGGACTGTTACTCGGTGAAATAAGGGATTTTGGGGCTAGCTAAGCGGACTCGCTATCCTACGGTTGGTGATAATCTGTGACTAATAACAAGTAGAAAAGAACATAACTTGATTCATTGTTTTGCAACGAAGAAGGATTCCTTGATCTTGTCTCTCTTATTGCTTTCAACTTTATTTTTTAATTGCTTTGTTTATTTTCTTTTGCTTTCTACACCCCCCTTTCGTGACAATTTTTACAACTAGAATCTCTTGCTCCTCGTGGGAACGAACTTGACTTCCATTATATTATTTTTAATTGAGTGGAAATATTAATTAATTTGATTGCACCTACGACACGCATCACCTGCACAACCCCATTAGTAGAAGAAACAAGTTTAGTTCCAGGAGACACAAGTTTATTAATGCCATCTATTGACATTGTCCTATTTATAGTTATGTTCTGAAAAATCTTTGAACATCAAATAGTCCAAACTGATGCTTAAAAAAAAATTGTTCAAACTGAAACCATTAGCAATTTATTAATCTCATGTCTAGTAATTCCTTCACCAAAGGTAACATTGATATTTAAAACCAACCAAATAGTTCTAGCATAACCACATTCAAGGAATAGGTGATTACTGGATTCCACAGGATGATTACACAAACTGTAATGCAATTCAATATCATTTCCATATCTAGCTAGTTTATCTCTTGTTGGGACTATATGTTTTAACACTTCCAAACAAATAATTTAACTTCCACAAAGCTTTCCATACCCGTGGAGAAACAGAATTAGTACCTGCAAAAGTATTAGATGGACTGGACAACACATTATAGACACTCTTAACAGAGAATTGTCCTTTCCTATCTGGAAGCCAAGTAAGATTATGAAGTCCGATTCACCCACCATTGAGTTCTGGTGGTACTTCGTAGCTGGTGGTACTCCGAAATATGAATACTATGGAGTAAACGATTTCATCAAATGTGAATGCTTCCCCATTTTCCTTTAAGTAGAGCGCTTTCACGGCTTCGTGCTACAAAAACAACACACAAACTTATTTGGTTACATATAAATTAAAAAAAGTATTGTGCCGAATAAACCATAAAGATACGTACAAGTTGTAGAGGGGACAAGCTAAGGTGGCTTGCCTGCGATATCCGGTGTTTGATTTTAAAAAACCCATCTACCTCATCTATGATGATGTTGTGCCTATCCTTGATTTGTTGAACACTTCTTCTTTTCGGGTTCCCATAATCTTGGCTAAATTTGTTATGTATCTTCGCCCAATAGGTCTCGATCGAGGAGCGATCTAGAACTCGACTTTCGGCTGCCCATGCTTTGGTGATTGCCAAATCTTCCGTGGAGTCAAACGATGCCATTTGTTGTATGTGGAGGTGGGGAATGAGTAGGTTCTCTAATAGGCTACAAGTGGAGTGCACGTGCGTTGCTGGTCGAACACGGAGTTTCAAATACGCCTTCTTCCCTGTTAAACCAATTGCTTAGCATAATAGAAAACTGTTGCGAAGTGAAGAAAAACAAAATCGAGAGAATACAACAACAGATTCTCCTTTCCGGCTCTATAACAACGCCAGTTTAATCTACAATGCAACTTTTACTCCTCACAACAACAAAAGCTAATTCCTAAATCCATAAAAAAAATCACTACTAACAAAAATTAACTCAACCTAAACCAAATTCCACAATTTCCGTCACAAAATTTACACAAAACATCAATTGTTTCAACCAATTAATACTGTCTAACAAAAATCAATAAGGAAATCATAAGGAAACGTGATCATCCATGTGAACCCAAACCCAAAATTACAATCTTATTATTAGAATTTATCAGAGAATGCTCTAGATGAACTCTCTCTAAATTGGTTTATGATCATAAAAAATGAAAGACCTGAACAAAACAAAAGAAACCCTAACAATATCGATGTGCTTTCACAATTTCCATCACAGATAAGATATAGAATCCCAGCCAAGATCATAAAAAACTCCTAAAATTGACAGAACCCTAGGTTTACAGAATATAGTAGAAAACGATTTTAGTTTTAGGAAATGTATATACCTGAAACCCTAGCGATAGTGATTTCAAATTAAGAAAAACCCATCCCCCATTCATGAAATTAAACAAGTTCGAATTTAATCTGATAAGAGAAGGATAGAATTTTTTTTTCTATTTCCTTACCAAGGGTTTCTCTATTTCGCCTCTTTCCAGTCTTTCTGCCGCGCAAGTAAGAGAAGGAAATAACTTTTTTTTTCTTTTCTTTTTTCTCTAGTTATTAAAGCTACTTTAATTAACCAAAATGCCATTTTACCTAGGTTTATCACGTCATTATGACATAGTGGGCTAGAATAGATGCCATTTAATTTTAGACTAGGGAACGTGTTCGATTAAATCTTTATCTTGGGAATAGGCGTGACCCTCCAAGAATTTATAGTTTATTCCTGATAGAGTAGTTTATTAGGGGATTAACAGGGAAACCAAGGAGTCAGAGAGCAAATAATTTCAGAGAGAAATTTGTAGAGGGAGACTACTGTTTACAGAATTTTTCTAAATCAAATCAATCAAAATGGCTGGTGATGATGATCAACACAGACGAAAGGGTAAAGCCCCCATGACTGAAGAACAACTATTGAAAGAGTTGGAAGAGAGAGAAAGGAGAGAAAGGTTATCAGCCACTATGCAGATGATTGGGCAGATGACCAAGGATGATCTGGAGAAGGTACAAAAGAGAGTAAGTGACTTGTTATATGATATTGAACTCCAACCTCTCTGGGAAGATATGCATGCTGCAATGAATGAAAACAAAGCAGAAGAGAAACCAGTTGAAAAACCGGTACAGATTTTGCAAAAGAAGCGTCATCTTGATTTTTTCATAGATGAAGAAGAGGAGGAAAAATTCTAGGAAGTGCAGGGTAAAAAGATGAGGTTGGCTGAAATGGCAGTAATGAAGAAAGAATATGGGCCGCATGACAGTGATGCAACTGCTTCCGAAGATGAAGAGCTTGTTGTTTTTGTTGAGCATCAAAGTGTTACACATACTTTTTCTGTCCTAGAAGAGATAATTAAGGAATTTCGCAAAGATGAGAGATTTGGTATTAATGATGCATTGTTGTCCCAAAAGACCGATTCCGAAGCGGACGATGCAAATGAAGACGAGGATGAAGAGGGGTCTGATGAGGAGGAAGATGAATCTGATGATTCTGATTCCGAGTGATGGGTATGACAATGAGTAAGCCTTATCGAAATTTGAATTCTTCTGTAGAGAGATGGTGGATTTTTGGGTAAGTGCTCGAATGGAAATGATGACATAATGCTAAAAAATGGTTAAGAAATAGATATTATCATCAAAGTACAAAGAAGAATTCAAATGGAGAGGGGTCTAATGCAAATGGTAAGTCACTGAATCATGTGTTTCTTTTTTGGTTCTGGAAATGGAGACTGAAAATGCAGGGTAATGCTATGTTTATTTTGCTTTTTACGTGTTCTTTTTGGTATTTGGATTTTTTGTGGGTAATATGGTGAAATACTTGTAAATGGGTATGTTTTAGTTTATGAACATGTAAGTGGATATGAAATGATACTGTTGCTGCTAAATGTTGCTCAACACTGAATGAACAGAATGGTTGTAACTTTTTTAAATGCAATATGATGAAGTCAGCTTATTTATATTGTCCAACGATTGTGTGTCGATAATGTTGGAGATGCAGGATGTATTCCAGAAACTAAAACTATAATCAAAGAACAGGAACATGTGCAAGACTAAAATGTATTGAAAACAAATGCATACTGAAAACAAGTCACTTTAGTGTTTCTCTATCCAGTCTAATTCACTTGGTGGAGAGGCATATACACACCTAGTCTTAATCTACAATCTGGCGAAGGGACAAATTACGAACATCCATATATGTTTGATCTTTATATCTTCTGTCAAATACATGACTAACAAAAATTGGCTTGCGTTAGTTGCGTCGTATTCGACTTGCACATAATTGACATGAACACTACTTGGTGGAGCCTTATGCACACCTAATTTATTTCTACAATCTGACAGTGAATACAAATCACAAAGACTCCTGAGATGCTGCTTCTCAAAACAGAATACAAGCTTTATTCACCAATGCTAACATCCTACAACCAAATACTATGTCTGAGTTTAAGATCATCTATCAACTGACATATAAAACTACTTGGTGGAGGCATAAATCATGCAATTGAGATGTTCATAATCACCAAAACATTCTAAAAACAGGATACAATCACAACAACATAATAAACCTAAAATCTGAAAGATAGAGATGTTCATAATCACCAAAACATTCTAAAAACAGGATACAATTCACAGCAACATAATAAACCTAAAATCTGAAAGATAGAGATGTTCATAATCACCATTAGAAATTGTACCATTCAAAATCAGTAATGTGTAACCTCCAATTTGTAAAATCATTAAACCCCCAAATGAATGAATGAGAAATACCTTAGATGAAGATGACCAAGATTTGCATTTCCAAAATTATGAATCACTATCAATACTTCTATGAGAGATCGATTAAACTAAAATCTAAGCCTGAATCGATCTTTCACAGAAGAATCAATTGATTCATTGTTGTTGATGAAGTTTTCTGCAGATGAATCTCCAAGAAACCCCCAAATGAATCTTAGATGAAGATAACCCAGATTTTCATTTCCAAGATTATGAATCAGTGTCAATACTTCTATGATAGATCGATTGAACTTAAATCTATCCTTAAATCGATGTTTCACAGAAGAGTTGATCGATTCTTTCGTTATGGTCGATGAAGTTTTGTGCAGCTTAAAATGAATGGAATTAGATGAAATGATAATGAGTTATGTCTCAGGCGCTGTTGACATAGTGTCGGTAGATTTTTGTGGCTCATTTGAGTTGTTGGTCAGGGACCAGGGTATTGAGATATGGCATGATGCCTGAGCCAAACCATGCTTTAGTTCAAGATATGGCCCATCTGTTAACTAATTAAAATTAAATAAATATACACAATTGTACAGGGACCTATTATGTTTGACCATTTTTTAATTTTAATTGTTGGTCACTTTGTCAGGTACTTGAGATATGCATGATACATGAGCCAAACTTGTGAACCCTACTGAACCATAATGCAACAGTTATTGCCTTAAAGATAACGATGTGTGCAATTAAGAGATGGGACTGGTCTGGAGAGGATAATAATGATGTATTTTGAAAAATTGCGTCTTGAGACTGATGAGGCGTGGTCTTCCAAGGGACTAGAAGTTTAACCATGCGCCATAAATGGACATTTATGGTTAATCTAACCACTCTACAAAAGGATGAGAAACTGATGTACTTGCAATTACTCTTAATCAAACCAAAAGAATAAAGAAAATTTGCAGAGAGAAGAAGATTAAGAGATGGCTGAACCAAACCAACCTGCAGTTCAAGATGTTGTTGAAAATCAATCACCAGCATTAGAAAATGCAAAACAACCAACTCATGCATTAACCAGTGAAGAGGCTGAGAGATTGATTTCTTATTTAGAATAAGAAATTCCAAATAAGAGGATGCAGGAAGAAGAAAATATGAGACAGGAAGAATTTGATATGCAAAGGATTGAGAACGAAGAAGAGTACCAGTTTTGGATCAGAAAATATGAGGCAAGAAAGGCTATAGAGACTTGAACGTCATTGGATTAAGACAAGAAGTGCCACAGAAAGTGAAAGTGATGAGGAAGGTGGAGAAGTAGTGAATTTGATGAGGATGATAGCAGCAGTGTATCTACTGATCCAGAAAAAGAGGCTCAAGAGAGAAGAAGACAGGAGAGAGATGATACATAAATGTATCTACTCTATTTTCCAGAGAAAGCTCAACCCAGGATATTTGCTCGTACCATGTCTGAACCCCTGAACGTGGATTCAGACGGTGAGGAGATACCCGGGATGGATGTAGATGGCAATCCTATTGCAGCAGAGGTTCAGGAAGAAGAAAATGAAGGATCAGAAGATGATGAGGATGGAGGTTATGGCCTTGCAGCTTCTACCAGCACTAATAGCGGCGTAGACTTCTCCTATGAAGAAGAGGGCTTTAACATCGACGATGACGATGATCAGTGGTGATCATCTGAAGAGCATTGGGAAAATCTTTTGAGGAAGACTTAGGAGGATTGCATTCCTTGAAGTCTTAAGATCATCTTCGTGAAAATTCACAAAGATTTTCCTAATATGTGTAGTTGTTGGTGTTGTTGGAACTGAAGGAGAGGTCTAGTCTTCTGTTATACATCTTCTAATGCATGGTAAATGTTTTTTTTTTGGGTTTTTTATTTCAGCATAAGGTTTAATCTTGTAAAGGTATTGTTTTGCTGTTGACAAAGATCAAACTCGGTAGTAGTAGTGGTAGGTATTTTGCTGGTACTTGTTATGGAGGTTATGTAAGTGCAGCATGCATAATCAGGGAATTTTGCTTGTCGGACGGCATCGGAGTTGGTTGTTCATGGTGTAAGTCGAACTGGAATTGGTAGTGAGTCTAGTTTTTTTGCTTATGGGTTTGATTGTTGAACTGGTATTTCATTATTCCTTTGGTGTTGGCCGTAAAAAAATTTGTAAATGGAACTACTTAGTAATTAGCGGCCTGATCTGTAATGGTGATGGTGTTTGTAAATGTGGTTAATGAAATTGCAATTGTTTCTATTTTCGGTTTCTCTTTGTGATTTTAATGAAAAGAACAATGGTACGTTAAACTGTGGTATGTTGAAACAAAATAGGCATTATTCTCTATCCAGTCTAATTCACTTGATGGAGAGGCATATACACACCTATTCTGAATCTACAATCTGGCAAAACATAGAGATGTTCATACTTCATAATCACCATAAGAAATTGTACCATTCAATAAATATACACAAGTGTGCTGATTTTATTTTGCTTGTTGACCTTATTTGTTTGACCTATTATGTTTGACCATTTTTTGATTTTAATTGTTGGCCAGGGACTTGAGATATGGCATGGTACATGATCCAAACCATGCTGCAGTTCAAGTTATGGCCCATCTGTTAACTAATTAATCAATTATGTCAGGAATACACTAGTGTTCTGATTAATCAAATCAAGATATTACAATACACCAGCGTCACATAATGCCTGTCAACAGGTGCTGGCTCTTCCGGATCTGCAAACGCATAAACCCTGGTAAACCGTGCATGATCAACAAGTGATGGTGTCTATGAATTTTGCAAAAAATCAATTATGATTGTAGTAATAATGTAGTAGGAAAAATTGAGTCTGAAATTCAATAATGAAGGACTATTTTGTTAAATAAGGAAGGTAAAATTTTAATTTTAACAAGTGTACTATCTCATTGACATGAATGCTTAACGTGTCAGGATATTTAGAGATTTCTTTAGGGTTTCAGCAAGATTATAGGCGTCTAATTAGAATTGACAATCAGTAGTCTAATCCTACAATCCTAATGCAATATTTTTCTGTTGGGTCTCGCAAAATCCGCAAAATCGCACTTTCCATATATCACCTTGATTTTCGTTTGTTATATTCATGATAAACATAACCCACCCACTATATTTAGATTTGCATATTAGATATGTATAGGAAAAAAAATATATATTTAGCTAGATTTGGATCCTAGAAATAAGAAATTAGATACCTCGTTCATAAGTAAAAGATAGAAGGAATTGAGAGGATGAGTTCTAATGAGAAATGTGTTGTTCATGCCAAAGGTCTTGTAAATAATGATCCTCCTCCTACGAAGGGCTTTGCTTCATGGGATGACTTTATGGAAAGCATTGGTGATATACTAGAAGAGTATGTCGATGAAGAATGGGAATTAGTTCATATTAAGAAAATGATCCATGTTGAAAATGATCCTCCTCCCAAGGGTTTTGCTTCTTGGTATGCATTTGAGAAAAGCTATGGTGAACATTTAGATAATGATTATAATGAATAAGAACATGGGAAGCCACCAAGACGAGCAAATTTATGGTTGAGCACTCGGTATTGACTAAATTCAAGTTTTTTACATTATTTTTAGTATGCTAATTTTATTAATGTGTAAGCAAAATTATGTAGCAGTCAAAGGTGTACTGTTCAATTGTGCTCTCAATTCTGATTTTTTTTTGGTTAAGTTTGTCAGATTTGGCATTGCAATTTATGAAAAATTTGGCTATATTTTTCAACTCTGATACAAGATTCAATATACAATCCCTATCATATTCATGATCATATCACTTTAACAGCAAAGCCACAACAAAATCATGGTTAACCCTAACTCTTAAGATCCAAATCTCTAAGCCATGCCCCCCTTAAACACATTACTAGCTCATTTTGTTTTATCAAAAGATTGATACTCCAATAGATGAACAATGGACAGAAATTAAACATCATATGCACTTGGAATCTAAACAAAATATTGCATCCGTAAATATTAAACATTTACAAAATGTATACTTCCAAGCAGCTTTACAAACAGACTAATTAAACATCAAAAAAAAACATAAGATACACTAATAACACAAAAAAAAAATACATATATATATATATATATATATATATAAACAAAAGATGATGATCAAGATGTGATTGAATACCATTCTTGCATAGCAGAACCATGAAAACAGAGGACTAGATCAGTTAGAATCCCCTTATTCTTCACTGCTGCTGTCGACAATCGTAACCACATCTTTGTATGGCCAATCATCATCATCATCATCAACATCATCGTCTTCATATTCATCCTCAAGCGATGGTCCAAACCAAAAGAAGTGTTCTGGATCATCATCATCATTATCCTCAGAATCATACTCATCATCCTCTTCATCGTCCTCCTCTTCTTCATCGTCAACAACATCATAATCATCATCCTCTTCATCTCCAAAACAAGGAACAACCTTGCAACCAAAATAACCAACGATCTCTTTGTCTTCATCAAGAATAATAAATCGGAAGGAAGTTACAACTAGAGCAGTCATTTTGTCTGGTTTGATACTAAAACTTTCAGTTTTTGATACTGAAACCCTAGGTTAAGTTTAGAGAGAGACTTGGAAAAGAAAAAGCCGAGTAGTACTCTCCTAGTCTCCCTTGCTCGTGTTTTATACCGTGACACACGTTTTCACTTTAATATTCAACCTCTAGCTTAGCCACGTACAAGCATGATAACTTGGCTAGTGAACAAGCATAGCTTTGGAAAATAAATAAATACAGTATAATATAAAATAAAAAAAATGGGTGGAAAATTAACATCAAGGAATTTAATTTGGAAGAAATATAAATTGGTTTACAAGCTCGTCCAAGAGTGACATCGGTAAAAATAGAAATTAGCATTAAGCAATTTGTATCGGTGGAAATACTCCCCGAAAACTTAGATTTGGACGAAAAATTCTTGCTAAGATCGTGACATCGAAATAAATAAAAATTGGTTTAGAAGCTCGTCCAAGAGTGACATCGGTAAAAATTGAAAATTACCATAGATCGTGACATCGAAATGTAAATTGGTTTACAAGCTCGTCCATGAGTGACATCGGTAAAAATAGAAAATTAAATCAATTTATCTCGGTGAAAATACTCCCCGGAAACTTAGATTTGGACGATAAATACTTTCTAAGATCGTGACATCGAAATAAAAATTGGTTTACAAGCTCGTTCAAGAGTGACATCGGTAAAAATGGAAAATTACCATCAATCAATTTATCTTGGTGGAGATATTACCCGTAAACTTAGATTTGGACGATAAATTATACTTGCTAAGATCGTAACATCGAAATATAAATTGGTTTACAAGCTCGTCCATGAGTGACATCGGTAAAAATAGAAAATTAAATCAATTTATCTCGGTGATCTCCAGAAACTTAGATTTGGATGAAATATACTTGCTAAGATATCTTGACATCGAAATAAAAATCAGGGGTTTAGAAGCTCGTCCAAGAGTGACATCGGTAAAAATGGAAAATTACCATCAATCAATTTATCTTGGTGGAGATATGCCAGAAACTTAGATTTGGACGATAAATAATTGCTAAGATCGTGACATTGAAATAAAAATTGGTTTACAAGCTCGTTCAAGAGTGACATCGGAAAAAATGGAAAATTGCCATCAATCGATTTGTCTTGGTGGAAATACTCTCGGAAACTTAGATTTGGATGAACTATACTCTCTAAGATCGTGACATCGAAATAAAAATTGGTTTAGCTGAATAAGCCATGTCCAAGAGAGACATTGGAAAAAAAACTTGGATATCAAGTCTTGTCGACGAAGCCAATCATAGTCGTTCGTGAATTCATAATGCCGACCAGTCAAATAAACTAGTTACACTTGATAACCTAACATCCCCAAACATCCTTGCCAATATTATCGGCTGATCGGTCCGATACGACCAATAATGCGATATTATCGGATATTCATATGTATGTATCACTGATATTTCATGTTTCGTCCAGATTAAAGGCACAGAAATGATAAAATCCTATATTATCGGCCAGTATTTTAAAAAATAAATACTGATCGGTTCTTTTAATACAAATTTAATTGTAAGAGCTAGCTAGAATTGCTTCTAAGAATATGAATTGGGATTTTAATCAAAAAAATTTCACCAAAAAGCATTTATGATCTTCCAAGGCACTAGCTACTACTATATTAATAATTTATTATTTTGCTTCTAAGAATATGTGAATTGGTCTGTAAAATATAGCAATGTTGTTGACTAAGTAGTAAAGAAAAGATACTACTATATCCAAGGCACTAGTAGCAAAGGAATTAGTTAGTACAATAATAAGTACTCCAGTTTGCAGTGGTATTTTTTGATCTTTGATCATTTCTACTTTAACAATTTGTGTAGAATATCTCGTGGGACCCTGTCCTAAATACCAGCCCCATCACTAAATACTAGGAGTATATATATGGAACATTCCTATGATTGGTTTTTGGATTTTAGGGTACATTCATATGGTAGTTGTACTTTGGGACTTCTTGTTATGTGTGACTGAAAGAGAAGTATTAACTGTATTACTATAACAAGAGCCTGTATTTTATACCCCACAAGATCTGATAACTTTTGGTCTTATCAAAAACAATAAAAGTTGGTATAGCCACACTTATTTTTTAATTTACTTTTTTTGGTAACAAGATATAAAGCAGAGAAAGAAAACAACCTAACTATTTGCTTCTCACACTTTTGACAACCTACACAAGTATTATTCTTAAATGTAGCAGTATCTTTGATCAGAGCAGTGAAGCCTTTTTTTTTTTTTAATTTATTAATTGTGTAGTAAAATATTTTCCTTTTTTTTTTTTTTTTTTTGAATTTATTTACATTTTATTTTTGGTAAAACTTGGGACCATATTATTTGGAAATATATATTACCTTAGATAAAAGTGGTTGATTGTATGGAGTAATTGCTCTTAACAGGGTTATTGATAGGGTTATGGGTGTTATCAAACCTTCTCTCCTTCAAAAGCAGTATTCTGTCAATCACCACGCTACTGCTTTTGTCAATCATCATTACGCTTCAGTTTCTCATATTCCACTTCCTCTGATCCACGCAATCACAATGAGTATCTTATTTTTTGTGCGCATGCAATCAACATAATGAGTATCTTGTTGCTTTCTTGGGTACATGCAAAATAAAAGATGATCTCTTCAGTACTCCTTTTCTTCTGTTTTTCCAAATAATATAGAGAAGATTATTTTTTGTTTCTAAAATGTCTGTCACATTTTTTTGGCTTGACCCAAATTTGGCATTGGTGCCAAGATCCCTTGTGGTCCAGTCTTTCCATAAATTATTGCTATATTTCTTCCATTTGGTCGTGTCTAAATTAAAATTAAAATATGATAACTATCATAAGGGCTTATGTTTATATAAGGTATATTATGGAAAACTGAATTGTGTTGACTCAACGAGTTAATTAAAATCGGTCGATTAACAAACAAATATCAAGCAAAGAATTTAAAGGACCAATATTTTTATACAACTAAACGAAGCAAAATAATACCAACATCCTCAATATATTTTATTTTTCTTAAAAAAATAATCAATTTCTATAAACAAAAACCACACTCTTCGAAAGTTTCTTTGATAATATGCTCAACTAAAACCATCGCATCTATTACTCGTGTTGCAGCGTTAGCGGGTTGTGCTGGAACTTCAAGTACCTTTTGCTCTAGAGGTGTCTCCCTGGGTATTTCTGGTGTGCCAGACACACTTTCACCAAAAGGCTCATTCGAAGGAATGAGAGCATGGACACCATCCATTTCAACAGAAGCACAAGCAGGAGTAGTAAGATTGTCAACATGAGCTTGAACTTCAGCTAACAGGGGCATGCCAGGAACCTTACACATGCCATCAATAGTTATGGTGATCCTTAGATTTCTAGGTACAACCATTGCTATCCTTGGAATTGTTTTAATCCTCTCGGTATTGTTCTTATTGGAACTCATTTTCTTCCTATAATATATCGATCTATCTTTTATGCTGGTGTGGTTTGTACGACCTCTTTAATAATATATATATATATATATATATGTATGTATATATTAGAAAAACCCTAATTTTTTTTAGGTTAGGAGCATTATCTCCAATTACCTAATTTAGTTGTATTCCGCATATCACTCTCAAATAAACAAAATATAATAGTTTCCATATCGATAAATATATGCTCATATACGCGTACAACACCACATTGATTTTAGTATATATATATATATGATTTATCTAAATACGGAAAAATAGCACGAAAAAATTGCGTAAACACAACCATGATGATTGAGTATATGGAGTATATGCTTTATCTTACAGTAGATCCTATTTAATTTTAAGAATCCATCAACGGGTGAGCACCTCCATCTGCCACAAATATGCGATCCAACACCAACACCACAAATTAGTTGGGATCCACGATACGTCGTAGGGGGTTTCGGCTACTGTGAACATACCGGTGAATACAAAGTAGTTTGAATTCAAGTGGGCGGTAAAGTGGACGTACACACACTAGGAGACAACAGGGGATGGAGGAACATCGGGGAATTTCCTTTTACTTTTCGGGATTCAGGTGTGTACGCACATGGTTGTATTTTTTGGATAAATCATTATATTTATAACAATGATCAGATAGTATCTTTCAATCTGGACAATGAGACATTCCAGTCACATTCGCCACCCTCGCATCATATTTATGAGAATGGTGGTTTCAGTATTCCAAGACTTGGAATGGTCTTGTCCGGAGTTCACCTTTTATTTTACAACATTCACGATATTTATGATATCCGGATTGATTTTTGAGAACCCATTTCCGATAATGATATTCATGCACGGGCACCCGGTGTAGAATGGAATTGGGTACTTAAGAGGAGAATTGTCTTGGAAGAGCCTTTGAATCCATGGTGGCCGCATTATATGCTGATAGCCTTGGGAAATAACAACGACATCCTATTGCAAAACAACCGTTGCTTAGCGCGTTATAATGAATCCACCAGAACTTTGACAGAAATTGGGGAGACAAAGTGGCCGGTAAAGGTTAGAGTTATTCCACAGATGAGGAGCGCCGTCTCGTTGAGAAATTTTGGAGGACAATTGGAAACATGTACTGACGATGTCCATGCCACAAACATATTCTGTGTAGTGTTTTTGTTTTTGTTTTGATCAGAGTAATGTATTTTGGTGTTCAATATATATATATATATAATAGTACTAAATCTCATCTTTGATTTTTATTTCATATCTTGTCTGGACTAAAGGTTGTTTTTGAAATTTGAAGAATCGAACTTGGTCTTATTTTGGGTAATAATGGTTGGTATTTTTATTTAATGGAGTGGATGCTTTTAAACATATTCCCGACGAATTTAAAGGGGGACTTTCTTTTATGGTGGTCAATTTGGTACAAAGGGATGCATTTATGTATTCCAGTTGTATTTATGGTTATAAATTTTGCGAATCTATAAGGAGAATTTTATGTGTTCATAAAAGTAAATCCGAGAGAGAAGAAGAAAAATGTAAAAAGAAGTGAGAATTTGAGATGCAAAAGGTATAAGTGATTGATAGACAAATTAATGATGATATTCTTGAAAATGCACACGAATGAAAAAGATTTTTGAGAAGTCGAAAAAAAAAATGTTGATTACGTGACTAATCAGGATTCTTTTTGTAGACGAATTATAGATTTGAAACTGGTGTTTGACACCAAAACACAAAACCAGGACATAAATGGGCAAAACAAATTAGAGACATATGTAACATATCATTTTAATTTCCAGAATTTTGTTATTACGTCTTTTTTATTAATAAATAACTAATAAATATAAGAAATACTGATCAATAAGAAACCTATTTTGTCAATCTAGTCTCTTTTTGAATCATGAACTATAAATCCCACGTCCTAGTCGTTAATATCACGAAGCAATTGTTCTTGAAGCCGATCAACTCGTTCTTGAAGTATAATCACTTGTTGTTGGAGACCAAAATAATCATGATCAAAGGGACAACATCATCTACTTTCCCCATGCACCAATTCCACGCAATGCTCATCGACAGCAAATACATTAATCTCACGCAAACGCCAATAATCTGCATGCTTCCTCATGAAGATTATGAACACACCGAGTCTAGGCTGAAGAACTCGTACATCGTAATCTGAGATCTTAAAATCGTCTTCTAGGGTTCTTCTTAATGAATTGTATCTAACAGTTTTAGGACCCATAACAATAAATTGATAGCAATAGGATGTGCAGTTCATTCTGATCGAAAAGGAAGAGAGATTGGTAGCAGGAGAGAAGAAAAGCTCCTTGTATTGACAATTAGATATGGTGGCCGAAAAAAATTAGGTTGATTTATTTATTAAGTTCTTTATGTTCAGAAACTACATCCGATTAAAAGGGAAATTAGATAAAGATGAAATATTCATTCCATATATATATCTCATTATCTATTTTCTGCCATATTTATATATAGTGATACAGAAATTGAAATACTCGATGTTCTTTATCCAAAAAATGTAGGGGCTAAAAGAGAGATACATAAACTATGGTACCATTAACCCATATTTGTAGTGGTACATCATGTTTTGTATTTTATGGATAGTTCTTGTTTTATATTATCAACCAATGCCGTTGTAAATATTAAGATGTTGTTGTGATGGGTATTCTGATTCCAGGAGGTCAGCATTAGTGAATTGGTGCATAAAGTAGCTGCAATGGAATCACAGCTGGTTTCTGAAATTCAAATGAAAGCCAGGAAGACCCCTTCCCCTTGATGGACTCTAGTCTTATAGAATCCATGTAATTTCAGCAATCCTTTGTGATTTCAATACAATGTCAAATTTGTGTAATAAAATTAGGCGCGATTTTTCCAAGTTTTCAACACAATACTTGTGCTTTCTATATACTCTTATTCAGTTCTTTGGTCATAGATTGAGTTTGACAATTGTTGATGGTGGATTTTCATTTAAGGTTAAAATTGTAAAAAACCAGAAAATCATGCGCTGACATCTTGTAAAAGATAAAGCCATTAATAAGTGTTGGATACTCCTTCACTTTACTAATTCACATAGAATGGAGCATGTGTCAACAATCCCATTCTGTGAATACATGAAATTCATCCAGGTTGGAGCATGTAGCAACAATCCCATATACCCTGTGAATTTCTAGCATTATTAATTAATGCGCAATCAGCCTTGTATTTCCTGTACTCATTATCAGTGCGACATGACGACTGAGTGTTGCTCTTACAGAGCAACACGAACCTCCAAGCATTATAATGAAACCATGTACGAAATACCCGAACAGGCTGACTCTCGGTGTGTGTTATATATACTAGCCCAATTGAGCCCCTCTCGGTGTGTTATACTAGCCCGATTGAGCATCCGGACTAACCGTATCAGTCCGGATATGATCACAGTCATCCAACTCCACAAGCATGATTGGATGACCCAGATCAATTCTATCACCCCCAAGTAGGTATGGAATATCCACTGCCGAACCAACGCAGACCCCGCACGGTCGGCCTTCCCCAAAAGATTGGCCTAGCTTGCCAAAAACGTCCAAACCAGAGCAGTATGGACGGAAAACCCTAAATTAGGGTTTGCGGCATATTACATGTGTCGCAAAACAGTCTCAACCATCCATCTTCGCAGGTATAGATGGAGGGTGTAGATGTAGATTCAAAGGGCCCAGAGCATGTCAAGACAATCACCGTGGGCCCGCCTACATACCTGACCAATCGGTCAGGACCAACCATGGTTGGTCATCCCGATTCGTATCCCGAATCAAGCATTGACGCACGGCCTTGAAACCCAAAATTAGGGTTTTGAGCATCACAAGCGTCCATCTTCTCCGGCACGAATGGAGGGTCCCAGATTAGATTAAACAGGTCCGGTCATACCAGCATGACCACCGTGGGCCCATCTATCCCCTCACCCGATCGACCAAGGCATATCATGCCTGGTTGTTCCAAGACGCGCGCCCAAACTAGCGTGGTCACACCTACCAAATCGCAAACTGATCTCGACCGCTCAACTTCGCCGGACGATTTGGATGGCTCAGATCACGTTTTCATGGGATATTCAGGTATAGGCGTGAACACCAGCCTACCACCTTCACACCAGACCGATCGGCCAAGACCGACCAAGATTGGTCGTCTTGGAACGCGCGTCCAAACTAGGCATGTCACGCGGTTTCCAATTCCTTTGCGGCAATAGATTTCTGCCGCAAACTGATCTCAACCACCCCTCTTTGCCGGTCAATTTGAGTGGCCTAGATCGCGCCTTTATGGGACAGAGAGGTACGGACGTGTACACCGGCATGCTGTTTACACGCATGCCCGGTCGGTCCTTCCCAAAACCCTTCCCATGCTTAGTTTCGACCAAGCTGAAGAGTGATGCCTGCGCACCTCTTCAAAACCCTGATTCCATCAACGGTCGCAGATGAGTGTCTCAAAGACCATCTCGTCCGTCCAACTTCACCGGCTTGGTTATACAACCCTGGTCAGGAGTTAATTGGTCAGTGAGACGTCATGGTGATCACCACCCGCCACTCTAACACACCATGATGCAGTACCTGCATAAAATACACACGATACTTCACAAGTATCAACTTCCTGAATAACGCAGTTATTCAATTCAGCATTACATGCTACCTTTCGTGGATCCACGATCCACACATTCCAGACATCAATCATGTCACAAACTGGGGGATACATACTGAGGTATTGGTCTGGCGGTTTACAACGTGCAGCGTGCAACGCGCCATCACAATAACGTGTTAGGAAATCATGGACGGTTAGAGATGACATGAGAAGTGGGCAAGACTGGTCGTGTAATACCAACACACACCTCCACTACTCCATCACTCCACTTCCCACGAGAGACGTGAATAAGGCTCAAATGACTTGTATAAATAGGTTCTCCTCCCTATTTCCAACACAAGAGAAAAAACAACACAAGTCCAAACGAGACAGAAACCAAGTGTTAATACAAAACGTATTCAAACACCCTGAGCCTGCTTGCATCAATCGTAAGCCTGCTCACCTTTCTATTACAAGTCATAAGCAAGCAACACCTTCACAATCTCAACACCTTCTTCGCTTCCCTCCCTAAGATCAACCCCATCTCCTTCACTTTGTGACCGAAACAAGTCTGGAACGGCCATTTCTTGGTTTAGGCCGGATTTGCACAGATTGATTTCTCGAATCTACAAGCACTCCCGGGTAGTGCATTTGTTTAAGGTTTAGATTCATTCCTCATCCACATACCCCAAATTACCAAATCCGGCAGGATTAGTTTTCACCCATAAACAACAATGCAACTAACAACTCCAACACCATTCAATCATACACAAGAAAACAGTCATTAAACAAGAAAGTTAATCCATTAGACGGTCATTAATTAAGCAACTCCAACACCATTCAGTCATTAACATTACAAAAAACATGAAAATAAATCCTAAATCCAAAACATAAATTCCAAAAAACAGAACAAGATTCAGTCGTCCACAGTCCACAATTTCCCATTAGACCACTCTTAATTCCAATTTTTCTCTGTACTTTGATGATACCTATTTCTTCAAAATAGTAACTTGTGTAACCATTTGCAAAATCTGTATCATCATTTCCATTAAAGCAACTTAACCCAAAAAATCCACCAGCTATAAGAAAATTGGAATTGGTAGAGCCTTACCTGTTGCTGGCCATCACTCGGAGTCGTAATCCGACCTTTCCCTATCCGATCGCATATCAGTTTCAGAATCAGTCACTATGTTGAGTATGACCTCATTTTCATGTGTTGTTCGTGATAGGTACGCCTGATACTCATCCTCTACACTGACTTCATTCACAGGGTGGTCTGTATAATCCTTATATCTTCCTGCATAAATTGATGCTCTTCTAGCCTTAATCCTTCTCATTAAAAACACACCTTGTCTCCTTTCCCTTTTCTGCAACAACTGCAAAAATTCATCTAGGTATTCTTCATCTTTTACTTTCTCTATGCTTCTCTTCTTTGTCTCTTCATTTTCTGCCTCATATACTAAGTTTGCATGATAAAACTCATTCCACAACAGACCCATATCATCATCTTGGTTATTGTTATGAAAACCTACTTCTTCCTCTTCTCTCATATTCCTTGCCTCTTCTTTCTTCTTCTTTTTATTCAATCTTATTGCTTTCGATATATGGCACTTAGCTTGCTCTAGTTGCTCCAAATCCATTTCACATACTGCTAATTTGAACCCCATCATCACTTCCTTGCTCACTCCTCCTTATCAACTTCTTCCGCTGTCATTGGGGTCTTGCCTTTTGATGGTTTGGAACCACTCCCTTTTTCTGGGTTATTTGGAGCCATTGTTATCTCTGAAACTTTTTTTATTCTTCTCCTCTCTTGGCTTAATTTTCTTTCTGGAAAATGAATATAATCCCTAATTCCTCTTTCACATTTATTATCTTATTTTTTTCTTTTTACTTCTGAGACCTATTCCCAAGAGACGCATGCAGAGGTTGAATTCAAAGAAATAATAACACCTTACTAAAATGTCATGTCCTTTCAGACCTACTTCATGACGTAATGGTTATCCTTTAGATTTTGTTCCCTTTTAAATAAAAATCCAGTTATAGGTTTAAGCTATAACCGCTTATAAGATAAAACGTGCAAATATGCGTTACTTGCCTGCTCATTAAGGACGCGACCATTCAAATAATGCCTGCTCATCAAGGACGCGACCATTCGCCGACAGGTGTATGGGATGTCTATATAAGCTTTACTCGTATCTGCTTGAAGCATTCTACAATATTAAGAAAATCATAAATGCTTTAAAAAAAAAAATTTTTGATAATCTTTCATCAGTATAATAGTGATGGATATGTTGTCGGAATTAACTACCGAGATACTACAGCACCTCCAAACCGCAGAAAGCATTTTAGCAAGCAAATGTGTTTCCAAAGAGTGGAATACTATCCTCGGGGACAAAAGAATTGGACTCCTTTTTGGTGTCACACCAAGAATAGGGAAAGAAGTTACTCAACTCTTTTATAGAGAGGAAGATTTCAGTCCGATCGTAACAGCCAACAATCACGACGCCCCGAATGATGGAGCCCATGAAGATTTGAGTAAGTTGCACCCAATAGTTGGATCTTGCAATGGTCTGGTATGTTTTATGTTTCACACCACGACATACAAGATCCTGTATATGTTATGAATCCAGAAACTGGTGAGCGCCTACATCTGCCACAACTATGCATCCCAATTGCACGAGATCAAGTACTTTCGTGGTATCCACGATACAATGTAATTGGGGGTTTCTGCTACTGTCAACGTACCAATGAGTACAAGGTTGTCCGAATTCACATGGATGGTAAAGTTCAAATACACACTCTATGAGACAAGAAGGGATGGAGGAACATAGCAGAGTAGATTCCTTATACTTTTTGGAGTTCAGGTGTGTACGCACACGGTTGTATTTTTTGGAAGGATTGTTGTCAGTGGGATGGTGGCATAGTTTCTTTCAATTTGGATACTGAGACATTTCATCAACATTCGCGACCCCCGCATCATATTCCTGATAGTGAATTCCCATCACTTGGGATGGTTATGTTCAGAGTTCGCCTTTTATTTTACTACATCCATGAGGCCTATGATGAGGGGATTAATCAGCCCCGGATAGATTTCTGGGCACCCATTTCCAAAAAAAATATTCATACATGGGCACCTGGCGGGGAATGGAATTGGAATCATAAGATAAGCATTTTCTTGGAAAAGGATGAGGATGAAGGTTGGATGAGCATTTTCTGTTACCCGATAGCTTTTGGAAAAAAACAAGGACCTCCTATTGTGGCAGAATGGGCGTTTATTGCATTACAATGCACTCACCAGAACTTGGACGGAAATTTGGGGGACACTATTGTGGGATACAAGCTGGGTTGCAATTATTCCTCATATGAGGAGCGCTGTCTCGTTGAATAATTTTGGTGGACAATCGGAAACATGTACTCATGATGTCCATGCCACTAACACATTCCTTGGGTTATCTATGTAGATTTTTTTTTTCTTGTAGTTGTGTTTTTTTTTTTTTTGGTATTTGGATTTTTTTTCTATGTACAATTTATTCCTTGGGTTATCTATGTAGCTTTTTTTTTCTCTTGTAGTTGTGTTTGTTTTTTTTTTTTTTTTGGGTGTTTGGATTATTTTCTATGTTGAAATGTACAATTTAATTAGTTTGGTTCATTGTTTAACTAGCCAACCTTTGGTTTTTTCCTTTTTTTGCATTACATCTATGGTCCAGCCGTCCGGGCCACCCCAACCGACCTAGGTAATTAGTCGAAAAGTAGAAAAATTATTTGGGTATTTCCTAAGAGATCATGATTTATTTTAGTTTGTTATGTTCGAAATGTATATTAGATTAAAAAGGAAATTAGATAAACATGAAAATCCATTCCATATCTCATTATATTGCTACAATATCTCATTTTTTAGTAATATGGAAACTGAAATATTCGGTGTAAATACCAAAGAATAGTGATTTAAGATGGAAAACCTAAAAAAATTAGCCAACAGGTGTATTGGATGTCTATATATATATATATAAGCTTTCCTCGTATCTGCTTGTAGCATTCTACAATAAGAAAATCCTAAAAGCTTGTAATTTTTTTTTTTTTTTAACTTTCATCAGTATAATAGTGATGGATATGTTGCCGGAATTAACTCCCGAGATACTTCAGCGCATGCAAACTGCAGAAAGCGTTTTAGCAAGCAAATGTGTATGCAAAGAATGGAATACTATCCTTGGGGACAAAAGAATTGGATTCCTTTTTGGTGTCACACCAAGAATGGGGAAAGATAAAGTTACCTTACTCTTTTATAGAGAGGAAGATTTCTGCCTGATGGTAACATCCAACAATCACGACGCCCCGAATGATGGAACCCATGATGATTGGACTATGTTGCACCCAATAGTTGGATCTCGCAATGGTATGGTATGTTTTTATATTTCACACCACGGCATACAAGATCCTGTATATATTATGAATCCAGAAACTGGTGAGCAACTCCATCTGCCACAATTATGCATCCCAATTGCACCGGATCCAGTACTTTCGTGGTATCCATGATACAACATAATTGGGGGTTTCGGCTACTGTCAACCTACCAATGAGTATAAGGTAGTTCGAATTCACATGGATGGTAAAGTTCAAATGCACACTCTAGGAGACAAGAGGGGATAGAGGAACATAGCAGAGGAGATTCCTTATACTTTTAGGAGTTCATGTGTGTATGCACATGGTTGTATTTTTTGGAAGGATTGTTGTCAGTAGGATATTGGCATAATATCTTTCAATTTGGACACTGAGACGTTCCATCAACATTCGCCACCCCCGCATCATATTCCTGGGAGTGAATTTTGGATAAATACTTACCCATCTCTTGGGATGGTCATGTTCGGAGTTCGCATTTTATTTTACTACATCCATGAGGGGATTGATCTGCTCCGGATAGATTTCTGGGCTCCCATTTCCGAAGAAAATATTCATACATGGGCATCTGACAGGGAATGGAATTGGAATTATAAGATAAGCATTTACTTTGAAGAGGATGAATGGCCGACTTATAACCCGGTAGCCTTTGTAAATAACAAGGACCTCTTATTTTGCCAGAATAGGCGTTTATTGCGTTATAATACACTCACCAGAACTTGGACGGAAATTTGGGGGGCACTACCATGTGAAACTAGAGTTGCAATTATTTCTCACATGAGGAGCGCTGTCTCGTTGAAGAATTTTGGTGGACAATCGGAAACGTGTACTCATGATGTCCATGCCGCTAACACATTCCTTGGCTTATCTATGTAGCTTTTTTTCTTGTAGTTGTGTTTTCTTTTCTTTCTTTTTTTTTTTTTTTGTATTTGGATTTTTTTCTATGATGAAATGTACAATTTATTACTTGGGTTATCGCTTTTTTTTTTTCTTGTATTTGTGTTGTTGTTTTTTTTTTTTTTGGCGTTTGGATTTTTTTCTATATATGTTGAAATGTTCAATTTCGTGTATCAACATGATAGTGTTGCCGCTAAATGTTGGGTCATTGTTTAACTAGCCAACCTTTGTTTTTTTCCTTTTTTTTGTGTTACACCTATGGTCCAGCCGGCCGGGCCACCCCAACCGACCTAGGTAATTAGTTGAAAAGTATAAAAATTATTTTGGTATTTCCTAAGAGATCGCGTATATTAAATTAAAAAGGAAATTAGATAAATATGAAAATATTCATTCCATATCTCATGAGATCGTGATTTATTTTAGTTTGTTATGTTCGTAATGTATATTAGATTAAAAAGGAAATTGGGTAAACATGAAAATATTCATTCCATATCTCATTATATTGCTACAATATTCGGTGTAAATACCAAAGAATAGGTGATTTAAGATAATGATGGAAAACCTAAAAAATTTGGGTTTTCCTTACAAATATATATAAATTCCACCAAGCATAGAAAAAAATTAACATAAGAGGAAAATGAGTTATGCTTAGAGGGGTTGTAGAGATGAAACTGAAGAGAGGATCCAAAAATGTCCTCGACTGATGGCTGGTCCTCGTAAATTGAAGATTATCATTACTGTGGACGGAGTAACTACTGTTCTTGGTGTTCCTCTCGACGCTGTAATTATTTCTGTTGTCAGTAGTGTTGACAATGATGATGTTCCTATTTATGCTGATGTTATTCCTGGTGTTCCTCTGGACGTTGTAATCACTAGTGTTGAGAATGATGATGTTCCTACTGTGAATGATGATGCTCCTGCTTCTATTATTGATGAAGATCCCGATGTTCCGGATATGTCAGAGGATCCAAAAGTTAACAAGCATGATCTTAACAAGCATGTGGAGCCCGATGAAGCAGAAAATGCCAAATCTGAGGATGACAAGGCGCCCAAGCCTGCTGTTTGGAGTGATCAAGTTCACCTCAGCATTGCGAGAAGAATTGTTTGAAGATGGGGGATGGTTCATTTGATATGTTTTTTTTTTTATGATAGGGTTTGATTTATCGATTTCTTTTTGTGGACGCTTTGAAAGTTTTTTTCATTTCTTATTTCGTTTGCTAATTTTGTCATTTAGAAGAAGGTGATGTTTATGAATTCTTTTATTATTTAGGTATTGGAATCATGAAATAAAGATAATTATTTACAAGTTCACGAGACTTTCTGAGAATGCAATATACTCTTGCAAATTTATTTATTTATGAGGTGTGCATTCTTTTGGAAAAATAAATATAATTAGCTGAAAGAACGGAGGAAATGTAGAAAAGTACAGTTGTTCCCCCCTGTAAACAATAAGAATCAATTTATCACTTTAGGTATGATCTTATTATCTCCTTGCCAATACTTTTAACAAAAATACGAGTTTGAACAAGTAAAGTGCTATTGAAAGTAAAGTACTGCTATACGACGATGTTAATGATAATGATCTTTGCGTGGATTTGGATGAGAATGAGGAACCAGACTAATCTGACAAAGAACCAGGCTAATCTGACAAAGAACCAGACTCATCTGACAAAGAACCAGACTCATCTAACAAGTTCTTTGCTTTTTAAACAGGGTTTTTGATGTGTGAACTTTTAGTTTACGTATTTTTAAATATAAAGCATTTCGTCTGACCATTTTGTTTTCAGTGGTGGTTGTATTTATTTTTTAAGTACTGCACTAGATGCAGGCTTTTTACGCTGATAGATAGGTTGACATTTATGTGATGAATGATTCACGCCGAACTTTTATGTTTTCTGGAAATGATGAACATGAAAATGGATGGGTTTAGTTTATTTATCTTCAGTAGCTTACTGTATGATTAGAATAATACGTTTCCTACATAGGTGTAGCGCCCCCTAAACTAGCAGCTGACTAATCCAAGAGATTAACTAAATACAGAGGCACTAAGAATCTAAATCATATACTTAAGCATTCAATTAAGAAATCTGCTACAAAATTTAACCCAAAAACTAGCCCCGCTCAAAAATATATATACAAGAACTTCTCTCAGATGATACATATACAATAGTCATTTATTTTGCAAATATAAACAACATAATAAACATAGCAGAAGATAACTAATTAACGGAGTCAACTCCCCAAAGCTTTCGCTGCGCAACTCTACACATCTTAATCTGTTTCTGAAACTGAAAGTGGGAATGGGTGAGCACATCATCCCTAAAAGGGGTGCCCAGTAGGAATAACATTTAACTTTCATGTAATCATTGGAAATGATTTGAAAACAATTCATGTTTTCCCTAACACTAAACACAACCAATTCACAGAGGTAAACAATCATGTATATGTAACTAAATCCTTCTAAACAATGAATAATATGGTGACTCGTCCCGTACCTAGATAATAATATGGTGACTCGTCCCGCACCTAGATAATAATATGGTGACTCGTCCCGCACCAGTAAATGAAGGAGCAGTACCCTATATACCACATATGGAAATTCTCATTTCCAGACAATCAAATGGAAATTCTTATTTCCCAAACAATTCATGAAGACAAACATAGCATTGCAATTCCTTTCCAATCAATGGAAAGATTAAAAGAGATAACAGAACTTTCGGAATATAAAACTAAATAATGCAAGGAAAACAACAATAATCACAAAAGAGTTAAATATACATTCCCACCTCTTTTGATGACAAGCCACGCCTACCTCGAGATCCACGATCCACTGGTTCATCCTTTGAATCGATCGTTGTTAATAGACTAACTGGTAATCATACAAGTACTCTAAGAATCTAGCCAAAATGCCCATACAAAGCTCATAACATAATCTCATACAAGTTCCAGTTATAAGCTAAGTGAACTATCTAATGTTTCTAAGCCCATATATGGTTCTACACATCTTTATTATCCATCTCTTGCATATCTAAATGTTTACTAATTCAATTAGATCGGTTCCAAAGTCCATTAGCTAACTCTTATGAACATCTACTACTTTGTAGAAAAAGCTAAAGGCTAACTCAGACCACAAAGGTCCAATTCATCAATTATAAGAAAACTAGTCCTAAGCCCAAGTCCACTAAACAAGCCCATTACAAAGGCCTGGTCTAACTGGTCAACTAACGGTCAACGTTTGGTCTAACAAGGTCAACTAACTGTCAACGTCAACAGTCAAGACAAGGTCAAGTCCAGGGTCAATGATCAAATGAGTTAAACAGGAATCGGTCAACGATCCAACTCAGATCAAGATAGGAAACTCAAAGAGTTAACTCAGTCTACAAGACTGATTCAGGTGAGTCAGCTAGACTGACTGGGAAAAATAACAGGCAATAATTCTATTTTAGTTTCACTCAAATTATAGCTCCTACCATTCTCATCTTCCATTCTATCATTTCAACAAAGACACATTTATTTTAAAACAAACTTCATAATTCAATTAAAATACAAAACAACTTTGAATTCATTTACGGCAACAACTTTGATTACCTGCAATTGCAGCTCTAAGCTCCTATAAGAGAGATTCAACTCCACACACTCATCTAACCCTCATTCCAAAACCTTAATCACATAATCTTCTTTTTCTGAATCAGAAACCTTATAGTTCAATCCACTAACTGCAGGTCATCTACAAAACTCATACATATCCATTCTCAACTCTCGGCACATTCAGTTTCTTTCTACAACTTCAACCAACCCATTGCAGTTCCTGTTTGTACAACTATAAATTCAGTAATACCATTCTCATGAACCACAATCTCAGATCAACCTGTACAGACCACCAACTAAATCCGCTTAATCTTCCCAAGCCATTCTACTCAGCCTATAGTTTAAGTCCCAACCATTTCAGTTAATTACAACTGTACTTCAAGACCCTTAGCTATACTTGCAGTTCATACCCAGTTCACCATATTACATCTCCACTTGTAAATTCGACTACACAGATAACACCACCATCCTTAGATACCACTCCAACTACAAATATATTATCTTGCCTTGTAATCATTCTCATAGTCAGACATTCATCACATCTTTTATTTCAACTCCACCAACAATTCATATCAATACAGCCACAATAATCCATATCAACTGAAACTACAAAGCCTTCACCTTCCACCCATCTGCATGTATAATTCACCACCAGAATCTATTTCTGTGGCAAGCACATACAACTTTGAACCCTCTTGCATCTGTAGTTCAACAGCATTACCACCAGGCTCATTTACTGCAGCCATCTGAGCTAGTCAAACTCTGTAAAATCCTAAACATTCATCTATATCCACCATTACAACACCACCAGCTTCTTCATGTTTATCACATGTGGTTCCATTTCCAGACAACACCAATACACAAAACAAACCTTTAACAATATCATTACAATCTGAAATTCCTCCCCTCAAACACAAATCAACGAATAATTCAATTAAAATCCACGAACCCTAAATTCTAAATTGGGGAAGAACACATGAAAAACCTTAATTCCCGAGGAACCAAAATTAAACTTCAAACACTGAAATTAAACAACATAGAGGCTTACCCAATTAACAACCTCTTACAATTTCTCTTGGTTCATCATCCAATTAAATCTCAAACTGGCAGAAACCCTAATTATTTCTCAATCGGTCGAATAATTGTTCCTCTTCAAAATTAAACCTATAACCTTCCACTTCACCAGATTCACTAAAACCCATACTTTAATCTCTTCTTATCTAATTAAATCAGTTCATCATCAATTCAGAGAACCTTAACTTCTAATCCTCTTCAATCCATCACTCCTTCTTAAAGATTCACAACAACAACACCTCCTTTATCATCTACACGATAACAACAATCGAATCTCTCTCTCAACTGAAGCACAAGAATCGACCGGAGCAGAAAACAGAGGAAGAAGGCGGAAGAAGAAGAAAGAAGAAGAAGAAGAAGAAGAAAAAGAATAGAGAAATAAAAAAAAAAGAGTAAACGTGTTTATCTTCTCGGTTTGGTGTAGATAAGGCCGACAGAAAATGCTAAAGGCACCTGTCCAAACGATAAGGGCAGTCAGGCGGTTTAAGGCAAAGTGGCAAATTTTCTCTTCATACAAAACCAATAATATCTTCTGCATCTGATATATGATTGACACGTACGAGTAGTCCATTCCGCGTAACTTTTCGAGATCTATCCAATGGTACTAGTTTCGTATCTAAATCGTTGTTAGATTAATTTCTATTATTAACGTTCGTGTTAAAATAATCGAGTTATTATCGGCTAATACGTCTCTTGACTATCACTAGATCAGTCAAATAGCGTTGACGAGCTTGAGGGTCTTTGCATTCTCCCCACTTTATTCATTTTCGCCCTCGAAAATCAAATCATTCTTCTGGTCTTCAAAAACTCCCCACCTTATAAAATAATCTTATTTCTTATCAAAGCGCAAACAACACTGTTGATGGGTGAAAACTACTCCTGCTGAATTTGGTAATTTGGGGTGTGGATGAGGAATGAATTTAAACCTACAACAAATGCCTTTGCGCGGTGAGTGCTTGTAGATTCGAGAGATCAATCATAGCAAGTCCGGCCTAAACCAAGAAATGGCCGTTCCAGACTTGTTTCGGTCACAAAGTGAAGGAGATGGGGTTGATCTTAGGGAGGGAAGCGAAGAAGGTGTTGAGATTGTGAAGATGTTGGCTTGCTTATGACTTGTAACAGAAATATGAGCAAGCTTACGGTTGATGCAAGCAAGCTCTGGGTGTTTGAATACGATGTTGTATTAACACTTGGTTTCTGTCGACTGAACTTGTGTTGTTCTGTTGTCTTGTCTTGTTTTCGAAATAGGGCGGAGAACCTATTTATACAAGTCATTGAGCCTCATTCACGTTTCTCGTGGGAAGTGGAGGTAATGGAATGATGGAGTGGTGGAGTTGTGTGTCGGTAGCATACGACCAGGTCTTGCCCACTTCTCCAGTTCATCTCTAACCGTCCATGACTTCCTAACACGTTCTTGTAATGGCGCGTTGCACGCCGCACGTTGTAAAACCGCTGAGACCAATACCCGGTAAGTATCCCCAGTTTGTGACATGATTGATAAACCGGAATGTGGATCGCGGATCCACGGAAGATAGCATGTAATCTGAATTGAATAAACGTGTTATTCGTAAAGTCGATACTTGTGGAGTATCGTGTGTATTTTATGCAGTCTTGCATTACGGTGTGGTAAAGTGATGGGTAACGACTCCTCACTAACCAAATAACTCCTGGGTTGTATAACCAAGCTGGTGAGGTCGGACGGATGAGATGATGTTTGAGACGCTCATCTGCGACCAGTTGATGAAATTAGGGTTTTAAAAGAGGTGCGCAGCATCACTCTTGACTTGGTCGAAACCAAGCATGGGAAGGGTTTTGAAGAGGACCGACCGGGCATGTGTGTAGACAACACGCCGGTGTGCACGTCCATACTTCACTTTACCAAGAAGGCGCGATCTAAGCCACTCAATTCGACCGGTAAAGTTGAGTGGTTGAGATCGATTTTGCGATAAGAGTTTGATGCCGCAAGAAGCCGCGCGCCATACTCTCTTCCGGCGCGTTTTCCAAGACGACCTAGCTTGGTCGGTCTTGGCCGGTTGGTTTGGTGTGTAGACGGTAGGCTGATGTTCACGCCTATGTCTTACCGTCTCATGAAACGTGATCTAAGCCACCCAATTCGTCCGGTGAAGTTGAGTGGTCGAGATCGATTTGCAATTTAGGAAGTGTAGCCACGCATGTTTGAGCGGGCGTTTTGGATTGGCCCGGGCATGATATGCCTTGGCCGACCGCATGGAGAGGTAGATGGGCCCACGGTGGTCATGCTGGTATGACCGGACCTGCTCGATTTGATCCGTGACCCTCCATTCGTGCTTAGGAGAAGATGGACGCGCGTGATGGCTCGAACCCTATTTTTGGCTTTCAAAGCCGCGCGACCATGCTCTTTTGGGCGGACGGTTTTGTTGTAACCAATCACGGTTGGCTTTGACCGATTGGCCAAGTGTGTAGGCGGTCACATGGTGATTGTGTCGACATGCTCCGGGCCCTTTGAGTCTACATCTACACCCTCCATCTATACCTGCGAAGATGGACGGTTGAGACCGTTTTGCGACACATGTAATATGCCGCAAACCCTAATTTAGGGTTTTCCGCCCATAATGCTTGGTATGGACGGTTTCTTGGCAAGCGAGGCCAATGGTCGACCATGCGGGTCGGCCGTGTGTATTCCATACCTGCTTGGGGGTGATGGAATTGATCTGTGGTCATCCAATCATGCTTGTGGAGTTGGATGACTGCGATCAGATCATATTTGGCAGGCTAAGGCCGTGTGTATTCCATACCTGCTTGGGGGTGATGGAATTGATCTGTGGTCATCCAATCATGCTTGCGGAGTTGGATGACTGCGATTAGATCATATTTGGCAAGCTAAGGCCGTGTGTATTCCATACCTGCTTGGGGGTGATGGAATTGATATGTGGTCATCCAATCATGCTTGCGGAGTTGGATGACTGCGATTAGATCATATTTGGCAAGCTAAGGCCGTGTGTATTCCATACTGCTTGGGGGTGATGGAATTGATCTGCGGGTCATCCAATCATCTTTGGTGGAGTTGGATGACCGCGATCGAATCATATTTGGCAGGCTAAGGCCGTGTGTATTCCATACACGCTGGGGGTGATGGAATTGATCCGTGGTCATCCAATCATGCTTGCGGAGTTGGATGACTGCGATTAGATCATATTTGGCAAGCTAAGGCCGTGTGTATTCCATACCTGCTTGGGGGTGATGGAATTGATCTGTGGTCATCCAATCATGCTTGCGGAGTTGGATGACTGCGATTAGATCATATTTGGCAAGCTAAGGCCGTGTGTATTCCATACCTGCTTGGGGGTGATGGAATTGATCTGTGGTCATCCAATCATGCTTGTGGAGTTGGATGACTGCGATCAGATCATATCCGGAGATCGATACTGGTCAAGTCAGGAGGCGCTCAATCGGGCTAGTATAACACACCGAGAGGGGCTCAATCGGGCTAGTATAACACACCGAGAGGGCTCGGGCTAGTATAACACAGAAGAATCGGCACTGCACGGGTATTTCGTACATGGTTTCATTATAGTGCTTGGAGGTTCGTGTTACTCTGTAAGAGTAACACTCGATCGTCATGCCACACCGATAATGAGTACGGGAAATACAAGGCTGATATGAAATTCACGGGGAAGGGATTGTTGCTGCATGCTCCAACTGGAGGAATTTCATGTATTCACGAGAATGGGATTGTTGCTACATGCTCCATTCTTGGTGAATTAAGTGAGGAGTATCCGTCACTTATAAACGGCTTTATCTTTTACAAGATGTCAGCGCATGATTTTCTGGTTACTTACGAATTTAACCTTAAACGAAAATCCACCATCAACATTAAGTCCCCTGCCTAGCACATAATGGTTACACTATTGTGTGGTAGGCATGAGATGGTGACATACATATATGAGGAAGACAGGATAAAAGGAGTTTACCCGGAAGAGTGTTGGCCGACCGCTAGTTTTCCACGCCGTCACGCTTGTATGGAATCCCTGGTGGGGCCGGTTTCTTTCTTTGGGAATTTGAATCAAAAGAGGAAACCAAATAAGGGAGGAATCCTTCTTCTATTGGGATTCTTCTAATTTTTGTCTATAAAAGAGACAAAACCCCTTTCTTTTCCTCACGAATATATTTTTATTATATATTTTTTTTTTTGTTTGGCAAGCAGCTCCCGTCCACGAACTTGCTGCTGTCGCTTGCTGCCGGAGCCATTGTCGGGAATCGCCGTTGCTGCTGTGCCGGAGCTCGCCGTCCGTCCGCCGGAGCCCGTTGCCGTCGTCCGTCCAAGGTAAGTTTCGCTCCTTTTTTTTTTTTTTTTTGAAAGGTCAAACCCTAGCTTGTTAGGTAAATACCTTTTGTAAGATATGTGCATGCTTAGCTTTCTCCACCATTTGACTTGAATCCCGTAGACACGATTCCCATGAATAAAGAAAATTGTGTTGTGATGTATGCGGATGAATGCGGGCCCGCCGTGTATGCCGGAACGTGGGTCTTATTCACATATGCTTGACCGAAATTTGAAACTTATACCGACTTGAAAGTTATACCGGAGAACTTGAAATCAATACCGAGATCGAAACTTGTCTTAGGACTAAAATTCGTACCAGACTGAAATTGACTGAATTTTTTGTACTAGGATTTGAATGGTATTTGGACCGGCCATCGCATGCTCCGCTCGTGAGTTGTGTCTTGCCGTGTGACTACACTTCTCATGTGCTTTCGTACAAGTTCTAACTCCTGTCTTTTATCTTATTGCGGTAGAAAGAAGAGAACTCCTATCAACATGTCTTCTGAAGATAATGTTGGTGCCGCGTCAGGAAGTGTTGACAGTTTCAAGGATATGCCGAACATAAATGATGAGTTGTTCACCTCGTCTTTTCCAAATAATAGGAAACATCCTTCTCATAAGATAGTCTTGCTTTCCGACTCAGAAAATATGGATGCTGATCCATTCTCTTCTTCCGCACTTGTGATGAGGTTTTGTCTCCAGAGGAATGAATATCCACCTTCTCCTATTGACTTCAAGATTTGCCATGCTCCACTGGGTTCTTACGAAGGATGGATGAGGCGCATGTTGAGCAATAAGGGCATTGAGGAAAATTTGACCAAAGCACAAATTCTCGATGCGGTCATGGCATCTGCTACCCTCGAAATTAGGAAAGACACCGCGGGCTTGATCACCTTTATTTCTCGGTGGCGTATTTCTACTCACTGACCATATCTAGATGGGGAGAGATGACTATTACTTTGGAGAGTGTAGCGCATTAATGAACGCCTGTTGCCTTGGGAAGTCTTTTTACGAGCTCTATGATGCGGAACAAAGTAATTATGATGCTATACTTCAAAAGGCGGAGGGATTCGAGAGTCTGGACAAGGAGGAGAAAAAGGATGCGAGATGCTTTTATACTTGGTGGGTTTCGGAGTGGTCTTCTGCAGACCCGAGTTGAACCAAGAGCTCGGCGTGATTGCGTTCTGTCTTTATGGCTATCCGGGGATATATTTGATGATGGTTCAGGAAGAAGACCATAAGAGGTGAGCTTGTTAAGATTGCTATAAAGGTGGCGCAGGTGAAGTTCTTCCTCTAGGTGCATTGTTCCTTGGATATTTGTATTCTCATCTGGGACGCTTTAGCAATGGATATGCACGTTTCTAACGGTACAAGAAGGTGGAGTCGCACGTTCACTTCGCTTTTCTTCGGGCGCTCTTATGGGAACACTTCGAAGTTATGCTCCTACTCCCGCATCTTCACTCGTTAACTTGTACGGCGGCTCGAGAATACTCAGATGGAATAAGAAGCGTCCTAAAGCGGTGCGAAACTTGTGGAGGTATTTGACAACATTTCTTCCGTAGATTTTCGTCCATGGGGGCGATTCACTCTTCCATCGTTCAACCAAAGACCTTTCTTGACGATCCTGGCGTTATGTTGCGTCTTGATGTCAAGACCATGAGATCCGGGGAAATTATTTACATGCGCAGCTGCATTCCAGGATATGTCCGTCTCTATTCGACGGAGAATTTTACGTGACTCCGTACAACATTGACAGGCTGCTCGCCAAATGGGATTTGATCGGGGTGTCCCATTTATCCGTCCACTAGGGGCTCAGGAAGAATTCCTTCCACAAATTCTTAACGCCAATGTGTTCTTAGACCGGGTGAGCCTTCCCTTCGGCCTATTGGGAGAAACTCGGTGGTGACCAAGCGGGTATAGAGAATTTTGGGGGAAACAACTGTCGATCTTCCGAAATTTTCGAAGAGTGTTGTGACGAATTCCCGTAGTGAGCCATCTTCGACGTCTTGACGAAGCATTTCGGTTGAAGCCACTTCCATCCAAATGGACAAGAGCCGAGGATTGCAGTCCCCAAGTGGGAGAGAGACCTAAGAGGCAAGCATGCGGTCCGGTAATCCTCAATTCTTCTAATATGCAGGTATTTAAATCTCCTCCCATCGGTTCTTTCATTTCTCCGGTGTAAGTTCTTCTAAAACGATCCTTGTTTTAAATCGGGAATTTCGAAAGATAATGCCTTCACAAGGTTGCACGCATTCAAGACGGGAAGGCGGCGGTCTGGTCATCATCTTTGAGAAGTGCAGCGGTACGGACCTTCATCTTTGAGAAGTGCGGCGGTACGGACCTTCATGCTTGAGAAGTCCAGCGGTACGGACCTTCATGCCGAGAAGTCCGCGGTACGGACCTTCATGCCGAGAAGTGCGGCGGTACGGACCTTCATTTTGAGAAGTGCGGGCGGTAGCTCCTTTTTACGACAAGCAGAGAGATGATGCAAGCTCGGTTGAACAAGGCGCTTTCCTTAGTGACCTTGTCGATGGGGTCGTGACGGAAATCAACACCAGAGTGAAATAGATGCCGTAAGGAATGCAAGAGAGACGGTGGTGGCTGTAGTTGAGACGGCTCCTCTTGACATCCATCTGAGCAGTGCACCGGACCGTATGGCTATTGTGGTGACTTCTTACGAAAGGCCTCCCTGCAATCGACAAGACTCCGCGGTCGCCGATTGCCGGTGATGCAGCCTGGGGCTTTGTTCGATCCTCCTTTTACTGTCCCTTATTCAGGTCATGTGTTGGTTGGTGGATTCAGCGTGCCGGTCCAGTTTGAAAAGTTGTACACGACAATCTGGAAGAAACACGGCCATATTGCTACCACTGCGAAGCTCAGGAGTCGTCTTGCATTGGTCAACCGCGTCCAAGAAGCTTTAGTTTCCATCCAGGGGATGAGCGCTGCGGCCCGGTGGAACAATTTCGAAGAGGTGATTGAAGATTGGAGGTGCCATCGGACGTGTTTGCGCATCTGCCTTCAATGCTCCCTGGTTCTTCAAGGGGTTCTCCGAGATTCGGGAGCTCCGAAACTACATGATGAAGTCCCTTCCGCGGATTGTGTTGCTCGTCGGGAAGAAGAGGTTGAGAGGTTGTCTAAAGAGCTGGAGTGAAGCGGCCGTGCTTCAAAGGATGAAAGTCTCTCTTGCTTGTGAAGGATGAGTTGTTCTTTGAAGGACTTTCCTTGATTTGTGCCATATAGTTGTCTCTTCTTTTTTAGATGTTTCTTCTTTTTGAGTGATAGTGAGGATTTTCTTTCGCAATTTGGCTTCCGGTTTTGAATAGGTAATTGAATTGGTTTATTTTGGGATAGTTTTGTGAACAACCTTTTTGAAAGGGATTATGTTAAATGAAATTTGCATCTTGGTCATGGATGATTGCGCATGAAATTGCAAATGTTATGTAAAAGGGAGGTACGAATGGAAACAAACATGGCGTTTGATCACTGAGCCTCTTTTTCCACATGCGGGATGCTAAGTCCCCAGTGAATTCTAAACTATCTCCTTTGTAAAGTTGTTGAGTAAAACTTACTTGCTTTTGAAGCCTCAAACCGGAGTAGCCTCTCTAAGAAAATCCTCCGCAAGCTATCTTTCTGAACCGAGCTTTTCCTGAACAATGCGCTTCAAAGCGCTGCATTCACTGGTGGGGTGGTGAAGGAGCCGGTGGTAATGACAGTACCTCGGGTCCATTACTTCCTGATCGGTAGGCGGACTCCATCACGGGGTAGCTCCACCTCTCCATTTCGCACCCACGTCTCCAGCTGCTCGAGAATCTCCTTCATTGGGAAGGGAAATGTAAGTATCTTGAGTCTAGCTTTTCTGCGCTAGCGGCGTTGTAACGTCTCTCCGTGGCTTTGACGTGGAGCGGGAGATGAAGTTGGAAGATTTGCGAGTGCCATCACACTGCGGATTGTTTGCCTAGGCGAGAGGGATGTGGAAGATGCCGCAATGTCACTTCTTGAGTGACCGAATTGAACGTTTCCATCCCTCTCGTATTCGGGCGTTTCACGATTGATTTCTCCTTCCTCAGGCATCTCTTCACTTAGTTGAAAGGTTGATGCGGACTGAACAGTCTTCCGAGCTTCGACAAGGGTCTTGAGATATAAATTTTCCAGCAGGGATCCAAGCTCCATTTCCTTATCCGGTAGACGTTGTGGTACTCTGGATAAGTCTTTTCTTCTGTGGGGTTGCCTTGAGTCTTCGTTGTCGGCTGGACCATGTTGTTCGTATCTCCTGAGTCCCCTGTGATCACGCGTTCTTCCTGCATCTCCACTAGTAAAGGCGTGACTCCTGGCTAATGATTCAACATTTCTTGTGCTCTCTGAGTAGATGCTCGTCGACCCTTCTTGTAATTGTGCCGCTATATCATTCAAAAGGCGAAATGTCTCGCTCGCCTCCTGGTGATACCAGAAGCTTGATTTGTCAAGACATCCTCCAGCATTCAGCTATGCTTCCCATGATATCGAACCGCCTTTGTAGTTTAGGATACATTGCGAGATGGAAACTAAGAAATTGAGGATTCAATTTTATGCAACCGATAGATCAATCTCCCCTTTGTGGTCGCCAATTGTTGATGGGTGAAAACTACTCTGCTGAATTTGGTAATTTGGGGTGTGGATGAGGAATGAATTTAAACCTACAACAAATGCCTGCGCGGTGAGTGCTTGTAGATTCGAGAGATCAATCTGTGCAAGTCCGGCCTAAACCAAGAAATGGCCGTTCCGGACTTGTTTCGGTCACAAAGTGAAGGAGATGGGGTTGATCTTAGGGAGGGAAGCGAAGAAGGTGTTGAGATTGTGAAGATGTTGGCTTGCTTATGACTTGTATGAAATATGAGCAAGCTTACGGTTGATGCAAGCAAGCTCACGGGTGTTTGAATACGATGTTGTATTAACACTTGGTTTTGTCGATTTGAACTTGTGTTGTTCTGTTGTCTTGTCTTGTTTTCGAAATAGGGCGGAGAACCTATTTATACAAGTCATTGAGCCTCATTCACGTTTCTCGTGGGAAGTGGAGGTAATGGAATGATGGAGTGGTGGAGTTGTGTGTCGGTAGAATACGACCAGGTCTTGCCCACTTCTCCAGTTCATCTCTAACCGTCCATGACTTCCTAACACGTTCTTGTAATGGCGCGTTGCACGCTTGCACGCTGTAAACCGCTGAGACCAATACCCGGTAAGTATCCCCGGTTTGTGACATGATTGATGTACGGAATGTGGATCGCGGATCCACGGAAGATAGCATGTAATGCTTTGAATTGAATAATGTGTTATTCGGAAAGTCGATACTTGTGGAGTATCGTGTGTATTTTATGCGAGTCTTTGCATTACGGTGTGGTAAAGTGATGGGTAACGACTCCTCACTAACCAAATAACTCCCGACCGGGGTTGTATAACCAAGGTGGTGAGGTCGGACGGATGAGATGATGTTTGAGACGCTCATCTGCGACCAGTTGATGAAATTAGGGTTTTAAAAGAGGTGCGCAGGCATCACTCTTGACTTGGTCGAAACCAAGCATGGGAAGGGTTTTGAAGAGGACCGGTAGGGCATGTGTGTAGACAACACGCCGGTGTGCACGTCCATACTTCACTTTACCAAGAAGGCGCGATCTAAGCCACTCAATTCGGCCAGGTAAAGTTGAGTGGTTGAGATCGATTTTGCGATAAGAGTTTGATGCCGCGTAGAAGCCGCGCGCCATACTCTCTTCCGGCGCGTTTTCCAAGACGACCTAGCTTGGTCGGTCTTGGCCGGTTGGTTTGGTGTGTAGACGGTAGGCTGATGTTCACGCCTATGTCTTACCGTCTCATGAAACGTGATCTAAGCCACCCAATTCGTCCGGTGAAGTTGAGTGGTCGAGATCGATTTGCAATTTAGGAAGTGTAGCCACGCATGTTTGAGCGGGCGTTTTGGATTGGCCAGGCATGATATGCCTTGGCCGACCGCATGGAGAGGTAGATGGGCCCACGGTGGTCATGCTTTGGTATGACCGGACCTGCTCGATTTGATACGTGACCCTCCATTCGTGCCGGAGAAGATGGACGCGCGTGATGGCTCGAACCCTATTTTTGGCTTTCAAAGCCGCGCGACCATGCTCTTTTGGGCGGACGGTTTTGTTGTAACCAATCACGGTTGGCTTTGGCCCGATTGGCCAAGTGTGTAGGCGGTCACATGGTGATTGTGTCGACATGCTCAGGGCCCTTTGAGTCTATATCTACACCCTCCATCTATACCTGCGAAGATGGACGGTTGAGACCGTTTTGCGACACATGTAATATGCCGCAAACCCTAATTTAGGGTTTTCCGCCCATAATGCTTGGTATGGACGGTTTCTTGGCAAGCGAAGGCCAATGGTCGACCATGCGGGTCGGTAGTGTGTATTCCATACCCTTGGGGTGATGGAATTGATCGTGGTCATCCAATCATGCTTGTGGAGTTGGATGATTGCGATCGAGATCATATTTGGCGAGCTAAGGCCGTGTGTATTCCATACACGCTTGGGGGTGATGGAATTGATCTGTGGTCATCCAATCATGCTTGCGGAGTTGGATGACTGCGATTAGATCATATTTGGCAAGCTAAGGCCGTGTGTATTCCATACCTGCTTGGGGGTGATGGAATTGATCTGTGGTCATCCAATCATGCTTGCGGAGTTGGATGACTGCGATTAGATCATATTTGGCAAGCTAAGGCCGTGTGTATTCCATACCTGCTTGGGGGTGATGGAATTGATCCGTGGTCATCCAATCATCTTTGGTGAAGTTGGATGATTGCGATCGAATCATATTTGGCGAGCTAAGGCCGTGTGTATTCCATACCTTGGGGGTGATGGAATTGATGCGTGGTCATCCAATCATGCTTGCGGAGTTAGATGACTGTGATTAGATCATATTTGGCAAGCTAAGGCCGTGTGTATTCCATACGCTTGGGGGTGATGGAATTGATCTGTGGTCATCCAATCATGCTTGCGGAGTTGGATGGCTGCGATTAGATCATATTTGGCAAGCTAAGGCCGTGTGTATTCCATACACCGCTTGGGGGTGATGGAATTGATCCGTGGTCATCCAATCATGCTTGTGGAGTTGGATGATCTGCGATCAGATCATATCCGAGATCGACCGATACGGTCAAGTCGGGCGCTCAATCGGGCTAGTATAACACACCGAGAGGGGCTCAATCGGGCTAGTATAACACACCGAGAGGGCTCGGGCTAGTATAACACACAGAAGAATCGGCACATACGGGTATTTCGTACATGGTTTCATTATAGTGCTTGGAGGTTCGTGTTACTCAGTAAGAGTAACACTCGATCGTCATGCCACATCGATAATGAGTACGGGAAATACAAGGTGATATGAAATTCACGGGAAGGGATTGTCTTTGCATGCTCCAACCTGGAGGAATTTCATGTATTCACGTAATGGGATTGTTGCTACATGCTCCATTCTTGGTGAATTAAGTGAGGAGTATCCGTCACTTATAAACGGCTTTATCTTTTACAAGATGTCAGCGCATGATTTTCTGGTTACTTACGAATTTAACCTTAAACGAAAATCCACCATCAACAAACACGAAACAAAACACAAACCTATATGGCTTTCTACTACTAAAATTTGTGGCTCTAGGTTCAATAGACTAGTTTCCATTTCAATTAGTTACTGCTTCTAATTACGAGAGAAGATACTCTACAATAAAGTCTCTAAATAAAATTTGGGATCTATCAGTTCACTAAAAGAAGCAAGTTTTCCTTCTATGCCTAGTGAAACCAGAATGCAGTTGCCCTGTCTAGGTTCGCGATGCCTGACAATGCCTACCTACATAACAAGTATCACAGGAATACCCAAGAATTACCAACCTCACTATTCCCCAGTGCTGGATTAACTAAGTATTAATTTATTAAGATTAATTAATCTATAAACTTTCATCTTAACTGGTGTAATCTAAAAGTTTACTTCATAGATTATATACCTATTTCCCAACATTTTTAGCAATTTAGTCATCTGAATTTTATTTGTTTATTCATTCATTTATTTATTTTAACGAAATCAAATTTTAATTTCAAATTAAACTATATTATTATAACTAAATAATTTTTAAATTCATGTACTATTTAAAGAATAACTTAATGTTATACCTATTATCCAAATGTTATTATATAATGTTGTATCTATTTGTTTATTTCATTATGTGACTTGATATAAGTAAATTACCGCTAACAATTTTTCATAGTTGTTTGATATTGATATTGATATTTTTACTATTATTATTACATTTATTTCTTATTCTTTAGACCGGTAAAAGTTAATCACAATCAATCATAATGCCAAGTTTAATTTTATTAATAATACTATATTTGATTTGATCTAACTTTATTTCCTTAAATTTATATTATTGTTAAATAATCCTTAAGTTGTACTATTGATAAAATTACATTTTTCTATTACTATCCAAATGATATTTACAATAATCCTAAATTTTATAGTAATTAGCATTATATAATATTATTATTTGCTTATCTTACCAAAAATTATTGTCTTAATTAAATTATCATTTTCATCATTCTACACCAAGCCTTAATATTTTAAATATAATTCTACATTCCCGTGAAGATTGATATAATAGATTTTATTTATTCAGATTGAATCCGTATATTATACTGACGTTGGTAATTTAATATAATCGAAATTTGAGTCTGCGTAAAAATTATAATATATCCTAATAGTCTTTAGATTTTGGTATTAATAATAAGTATCTTATTCACAGGCAAATTTATTCTCATTTAAGTTTAATTTTGTTCTAAGCATTCAAGTATTATAAAAATCACTTCACGTGTATAATTTAGTGATTTAGTGAGTCATTTATTGGACTAAAAATAATCCGAGTATAAGATTGTTAACAAGTTAGTCGCTATGTATTTTCAAAACTTAACCGTAGATAAACACTAATAATTATTCATAGTTATTTTATCCTAATCATTATTTTATCGCTATATATTTGTTAATGAGATTTTAATAACACAATACTAATTTAAATTCTAACCGTATAAGTTCGTCATACTAATTTTCCATTTCAAAAGATGACTGAATCTATTTACGAAGAAGGATCCTATCAATGGATGAATTTATTTTCTTTTAATTCTTATATTACACTAAGCATCCGAATACTATTATTACTACTTCATGTATATTTGTTTCATTTTAGAGATTTATTGGATCAGTTGTTAGACTAAAGATAATTTCGGTACAAGATTAGTAACAAGTTGAGTATTTTTATTTTGTATATTATGTCCTCGCTTCCTTAAGTCTAACGCCTAACAAGTATTATATTAATTATCTAGTTTAGACGCAAAGCATATATCTCTAATTTGTAATTAGTTTAATTTACAAAACTTAATCGTAAATAAGCGTTATCAATTTTCCATAATTATCTAACCATAATTATTATTTTTGTCGTTATATAGCTTTAACGAAATATTAGTTAAGTTAAGTTCAACATGATACTAATTGATAAATGTTAACACTACTTTATTAAAATTATTATTATTACTATTATTCCTATTTATAATTCCTATTATAATTTTTTTATTATTAACATTGATGGTTAAACTATTATTCTAACTACTCTTATAAAAATTATTATGTCCCAAAAATATTATTAAAAAAATATTATTAACATTTATGTGATTATAAATTGTTGACCCTACGTATAAGTCAGGATGTTCAATAAGTTTTCTATGTGACTTTCAAGATTTATCAATTGTGTTAATCTCACTATTTTTCTAGTATTGGATTATGTACGTGTTCATACTTTTCAGATTAGTTATTCTCAAATCCTTATTAACTAAAGCTACTGGTGTACCCTACAATTTTTACTTCATTACAAAAACAAACCAAACAAACAAAACAATCAATCTAATAAATCTTTTAATTATTGATAGTTTTTAGTGAATTAAGATTTATCTCACATCCCAACCCAGTTCTAAACTAATCTATTTCACTAACTGGCACTGGCTAATTTCTATCTTCCCATATAAGATCTAATAGTGAGCTCTGATACCAGCTTGTAGCGCCCCCTAAGCTAGCAGCTGACTAATCCAAGAGATTAACTAAATACAGAGGCGCTAAGAATCTAAATCATATACTTAAGCATTCAATTAAGAAATCTGCTACAAAATTTAACCCAAAAACTAGCCCCGCTCAGAAATATATATACAAGAACTTCTCTCGGATGATACATATACAATAGTCATTTATTTTGCAAATATAAAAAACATAATAAACATAGCAGAAGATAACTAATTAACGGAGTCAACTCCCCGAAGCTTTCGCTGCGCAACTCTGCACATCTTGATCTGTATCTGAAACTGAAAGTGGGAATGGGTGAGCACATCATCCCTAAAAGGGGTGCCCAGTAGGAATAACATTTAACTTTCATGTAATCATTGGAAATGATTTGAAAACAATTCATGTTTTCCCTAACACTAAACACAACCAATTCACAGAGGTAAACAATCATGTATATGGAACTAACTCCTTCTAAACAATGAATAATATGGTGACTCGTCCCGCACCTAGATAATAATATGGTGACACGCCCCGCACCTAGATAATAATATGGTGACTCGTCCCGCACCAGTAAATGAAGGAGCAGTACCCTATATACCACAGATGGAAATTCTCATTTCTAGACAATCAAATGGAAATTCTTATTTCCCAAACAATTCATGAAGACAAACAGAGCATTGCAATTCCTTTCCAATCAATGGAAAGATTAAAAGAGATAACAGAACTTTCGGAATATAAAACTAAACAATGCAAGGAAAACAACAATAATCACAAAAGAGTTAAATATACATTCCCACCTCTTTTGATGACAAGCCACGCCTACCTCGAGATCCACGATCCACTGGTTCATACTTTGAATCAATCGTTGTTAATAGACTAACTGTTAATCATACAAGTACTCTAAGAATCTAGCCAAAATGCCCACACAAAGCTCATAACATAATCTCATACAAGTTCCAGTTATAAGCTAAGTGAACTATCTAAAGTTTCTAAGCCCAAATATGGTTCTACACATCTTTATTATCCATCTCTTGCATATCTAAAGGTTTACTAATTCAATTAGATCGGTTCCAAAGTCCATTAACTAACTCTTAAGAACATCTACAACTTTGTAGAAAAAGCTAAAGGCTAACTCAGACCACAAAGGTCTAATTCATCAATTATAAGAAAACTAGTCCAAAGCCCAAGTCCACAAAACAAGCCCATTACAAAGGCCTGGTCCAACTGGTCAACGTTTGGTCTAACAAGGTCAACTAACAGTCAACGTCAACAGTCAAGACAAGGTCAAGTCCAGGGTCAATGGTCAAATGAGTTAACCAGGAATCGGTCAACGATCCAACTCAAATCAAGATAGGAAACTCAAAGAGTTAACTCAGTCTACAAGATTGATTCAGGTGAGTCAGCTAGACTGACTGGGATAACTAACAGGCAATGATTCTATTTGAATTTTACTCAAGTTATAGTTCCTACATTCTCATCTTCCATCCTAGCATTTCAACAAAGACACGTTTATTTTAAAACAAACTTCATAATTCAATTCAAATACAAAACAACTTTGAATTCATTTACGACAACAACTTTGATTACCTGCAATTGCATCTCTAAGCTCCTATAAGAGAGATTCAACTCCACACACTCATCTAACCCTCATTCCAAAACCTCAATTACATAATCTTCTTTTGCTGAATCAGAAACCTTATAGTTCAATCCACTAACTGCAGGTCATCTACAGAACTCATACACATCCATTCTCAACTCTCGGCACATTCAGTTTCTTTCTAAAACTTCAACCAACCCATTGCAGTTCCTTTTTGTACAACTATAAATTCAGTAATACCATTCTCATGAACCACAATCTCAGATCAACCTGTACAGACCACCAACTAAATCCGCTTAATCTTCCCAAGCCATTCCACTCAGCCTGTAGTTTAAGTCCCAACTATTTCAGTTAATTACAACTGTACTTCAAGACCCTTAGCTATACTTGCAGTTCATACTCAGTTCACCATATTACATCTCCACTTGTAAATTCGACTACACAGACAACACCACCATCCTTAGATACCACTCCAACTCCAAATATATTATCTTGCCCTGTAATCATTCTCATAGCCAGACATTCATCACATCTTTTATTTCAACTCCACCAACAATTCATATCAATACAGCCACAACAATCCATATCAACTGCAACTACAAAGCCTTCACCTTCCACCCATCTGCATGTATAATTCACCACCAGAATCTATTTGTTTAGCAAGCACATACAACTATGAACCCTCCTGCATCTGCAGTTCAACATCATTACCACCAGGCTCATTTACTGCAGCCATCTGAGCTAGTCAAACTCTGTAAAATCCTAAACATTCATCTATATCCACCATTACAACACCACCGGCTTCTTCATGTTTATCACATGTGGTTCCATTTCCAGACAACACCAATACACACAACAAACCTTTAACAATATCATTACAATCTGAAATTCCTCCTCTCAAACACAAATCAACGAATAATTCAATTAAAATCCACGAACCCTAAATTCTAAATTGGGGAAGAACACATGAAAAACCTTAATTCCTGAGGAACCAAAATTAAACTTCAAACACTAAAATTAAACAACATAGAGACTTACCCAATTAACAGCCTCTTCCAATTTCTCTTGGTTCATCATCCAATTTAATCTTAAACCGGCAGAAACCCTAATTATTTCTCAATCGGTCGAATAATTGTTCCTCTTCAAAATTAAACCCATAACCTTCCACTTCACCAGATTCACTAAAACCCATACTCTAATCTCTTCTTATCTAATTAAATCAGTTCAACTTCTAATCCTCTTCAATCCATCACTCCTTCTTCAAGATTCACAACAACAACACCTCCTTTATCATCTACACGATAACAACAATCGACTCTCTCTCTCAACTGAAGCACAAGTTTCGACCGGAGCAGAAAACAGAGGAAGAAAGCAGAAGAAGAAGAAGAAGAAGAAGAGAGAAATAAAAAGAAGAGTAAACGTGTTTATCTTCTCGGTTTGGTGTAGATAAGGCCGACAGAAAATGCTAAAGGCACCCGTCCAAACGATAAGGGCAGTCAGGCGGTTTAAGGCAAAGTGACTAGGGTAAATTTATTAAATGCCCCTATTATAGAGGCCCAACACAAATACCCTTATACAACAATATAAATACCCCTATCATTTAAATACCTTATCCATTAAAATATAGATTACCTTAATACCCTCACTTAAAATATTATTTTCCATTTAAAAAATTTATCCATTAAAAAATAGATTTTTCTATTATTTCATTTCACCACCAACAGCACCGCCGCCACCACCACTCCGCCACCGCCACCACCACCGCCGCCGCCACCATCGCCGCCGCCACCACCGCCGCTACTCCGCCACCACCACCACCACTGTTGTTGCCGCCGCCACCACCACCACTGTTGTTGCCGCCGCCGCCACCGCCACCACCACCGCCGCCGCCGCCACCGCCGCCGCCGCCATTAATATTAGGCGTCAACAACTGAAAATATTTGTTGACCCAAAAAATCAAAAGTTCAAAAATATTTGTCAAATTTGGTTGTTGATACCATTTTTCTATTGTTGATACACAAACCTGGTTGTTGATACCATTTTTCTATTGTTGATACACAAACCTGGTTATTGATACCATTATTCTATTGTTGATACACAAACCTTGGTTGTTGACTCCCTAAACTAAGGTCGATTTCTATTGTTGATACACAAAAATTTGTTGTTGACTCCTAACACTAAGATCAATTTCTATTTTTGATACACAAATATTGGTTGTTGATACCATTTTTCTATTGTTGATACACAAATATTGGTTGTTGATACCATTTTTTTTATTGTTGATACAGATACAATTGGTTGTTGACTCCCTAAACTAAGGTCAATTTCTATTGTTGATACAAAAATATTGGTTGTTGATACCATTTTTCTATTGTTGATACACAAACCTTGGTTGTTGATACCATTTTTCTATTGTTGATACAGAAACATTGGTTGTTGACTCCCTAAAATAAGGTCAATTTCTATTGTTGATACACAAATATTTGTTGTTGGCTCCCTAAACTAAGGTCAATTTCTATCGTTGATACACAAATATACTAAAAGTAGTGAACCTAACGTGAATCGAACACGCATCTTCTGACTAGAGTCAGTTGTGATACCATTACACCATAGGTTCATCTAATGTAACTATTAGTATACAAGTAAACAGGAGTGGAGGAGTGGACTCACTATTATAGATTCAAGGGTAAGTGCAGGCCAACTCAAAACTCCATCCAGAATTATTAGCCTGTACAAAGACGACGAAAACAGGTCAGAAATGAAACATTTACATTAGTCACTAACAATTTGACGATGAAACCAGCATTACCACCTGCACAACAACCATTACCAATACCAGTACCGCAAGTACTACTATCACCTCCACTGCAGCATCAACAACCACCACCAAAAATAGAAAGCAAAGTTGTGCTTTCTAAGTTTCTCATTTTTCATCTTTTCACTAAACATATATGAAAACTATTCCAACACTTTAAAAACATATATGTAAAGACTTACCAGAATGTATACCCTTCATTTTTCGCAGCAGGGTGAAATCACCACAACCATCGTTGACCGTTCATAAACCATAATCAGCTTCCTAGTTCAAAATTTGCAGTAGATGACAAAAGTAAGATGCCACACCGTTGCACAAATTCACAACCAAAATGACGACTGGGTCGATTTAGCCGCTACTTCATTAACAACTCAACCTATAAACACCGTCAATTCATATGAAACCAGTGATAAAAATCCAAACTAGAAACCTACAAAAAACGACAAATATGAGTCGCAAATTCAGAAAATCAAATGTAGCAATTTCTTATCATTAAGCCAAGTTACATCTATTCCATGAGACTACTATACACCAACTCACAAAGCTATTCTATAAATTGGAGACCTATCTCTTCTCTGAGTTACCCTCTTTAGCTGCATAATTTAATCATCACAGTTGTTTTCCCACTGCAACCAAACTTTATATCCTTCCTCTTTGTATTCCCACTCTGCCAATTACCACTACCACTGCATTCCACCTCTTCCATCACTAATTAAAATCAAACATAGAAACAACCCACCCATTTACCACTACCACAAACACAGTACCAGCCACCCACCACCGCCACACATGCTACTGTCCCACCACCGCACATCACCATAATGAAGATAAGTAAACAAAACAGTTTATTACCACCTTAAGCAAGTAGCTTGGTATAAGACCACTAAAACATAACAAATCCAAAAATAATTGATAAATGCAAGCCAGACATCTCCTATTGGTACTGTTTTTTTCTCACCGATTCTTGTCCAATTCAAACTTTAAGTTATGTACAATAATTTCAGTATAAACATTTTAAAACCACATTGATTAAGATATGTTTTAACTAAACTGAATGTTCCAGTTCAATATCTAAAGAAATCTAATAATAAAAACGAATCTCAAATTAAAACAAGTCAGAGATTGGAGACATACCTCCAACACCACCATCATCGACTACTGGAACAGAGATTCGATTTCTCCACCACCGTGACCGCCGCCACCACCACCATCAACATCATCAACAAATAGAACAGGGATTTAATATCCTCCTCCACTTGCACCGCCACCACTATCATCAACTAAAACATCAGCGATTTGACATGCTCCACCACCACCGCCATCATCACCTAATGTGCCAGAGATTTGTGAATCTAATAAGAAAACTTATTTGGAAAGATTGGTTGTTAGAGATTTGATATCTACCACCACCACCACCACCACCACCACCACCGTAATCATCATTAAATCTGTAAAATCTGGTGAAAATAGGCGGAGAAAGACGGTGATAGTAGAGCTGATGAGTGATGAGGTTGATGGTTCGGCGAGAGGGGGAGAGAAGAATTTTAGATCTGAAACTAAAAAGGAAACGATGAATTGCCTATTTACTGTATAGGGAGGGTAAATATGGAAAGATGGAAAAAACGTTTGTGGGCTTCCAGATGGGAGGGTATATTTATTGTATTTTTATTGTAGGATAAGGGTAGTTGTGTAGCCTGTCAAAACTGAGGGCAATTATATAATTCCCACAAGTGACTAATTATCCCTTCATACAAACCGATAATATCTTCTTCATATGATATGATTGACACGTACGAGTAGTCCATTCCGCGTAACTTTTCGAGATCTATCCAACGGTACTAGTTTCGTATCTAAATCGTTGTTAGATTAATTTCTACTAATTAACGTTCGTGTTAAAATAATCGAGTTATTATCGGCTAATACGTCTCTTGACTATCACTAGATCAGTAAAAAAGCGTTGACGAGCTTGAGGGTCTTTACAATAGGTGCCACTAATAATTCATACGTTTCCTCCCTAAACCAAGAATAATACAGGAGACAACCCAACTTAAAATTATTAAGGAAAATATTATTCGAAATAGGAAATAAATTTTTTTCTATAGCCTCTTCTCGAGTTGGTTAGAGATAGGAAACTAATTTCGAAAATTTTGGGAAACAATTTTATCATAACTGTCTACTATATATTCTCTCATAAAATAAAGAAACTAACCATATTGGTTACTCATCAAAAATTTGGAAATAAAAAAAGAAAAACACCAAAAATATTTTGTTTGGCGGGTGATGAAAATGAATTTTATTGGCGGGATGATTTCAAAAGGAAAATCAATTCCCGCCTGATGGTTTGGTTAAATTCCAAAAAGAAAAAGAAAGATGAGTTCGATCTACCTTTTCAGTTTTTATTACGTGATTCATTCTCTCCATGAAATCATAATTCTACTACTATTTCTAATCTTTACAAGGAACCTACCTCTTCAGACTCGATCTTTGTTGTTGGTATTATTTCTACAACCCATTATCGAATGAATATTAGATTTTTTGTTCGATCTCATGTAATCAGATGTTAGATCTTATAGGTTTACTAGTTAAAGCATGATTAGGGTTTTTATTCTATTACTTCTTATAGGTTTACTAGTTAAAACATGATTAGGGTTTTTATTCGGCTGTATCAAAGAACAAGTTAATGACAATCACGGGTTGTACGATGAGATGTGATTTCATTTTGTTACAACAATAATGTTTTAGGCTTAAGTTACATGCATGAACTATTATAAGATTTAGGTAAGGATCTTTCTTTCATGTTACTTAGTTAGGCTTTACTAGTTAGTTAGGTTTTACAAAATAAAAAAATAAAAAAAAACTTAACGATGCTAATTGTTTTCTAGGGTTTTTGTTATTGTTTGGGTTGGATTTTGATTGAGAGTTAATAACTCTACTTTGATCGACGATGTTGTCTCAATCATATATATATATATATATACAAGGCTTCTCAAGATTTAATCATTTGAGTCTCTGTTACTTGGCGAGCCTGTAACGTCTGCATTTTAAGTTGCCACTTTTAATAATACCATGTTGCTGGTTGGCCAATTTGACTATCATCTTCAAGCTAAAAATGGATAATTATTATGTGGTGCTTTAGTGCTCTTGGATTTTGTAACAAAAATTTATATAAGACCGTTTAACCGGTACCTTTCGCTTTGTGGATAACACAATAATCATGAGGAGATTTTGTGTGTTGCAGTGATGTTTTAGCCTCAAGTTACATGCATCAATGAGTTCATGTTTGTTTTCTTTTCATATAATAGGAAATAGGTGTAACACATGTTTCCTATCCTGTTAGGTTTAGCTAATATTTTCCAAAATAAGCCCAAATTCCTAACTGAGATGCACGTACCTACACAACTTTTGTCATGGGAGAAGATGATGATTACAACGTGTCCTCATAGGATGACCAATGGAGGGAACCAGATGATGAGGGGGATTCTGATGAAGAAACGATAGATTTAGATGAGAGGCATGATGACATTGTACAATCAGATGACGATGATGGTGAAGATATGGTCCCCACTGATAGATTTGAATAATTAACATGTAATGTTCGAAATCTTGTACTTACTTGTTTCTACTTAAACATCACATGGTTTCATATGTTGCCTCGGTTATTTCCAGAGTCAGACGATTCTGAAAATGATTATCTCGAAGTGTTAGAAGAAAAGAATTGGAAAATGCTTCAGAAGCGGAAAAGCGGCCACAACAAGAAGACGCTACAGAAGAGATCATAAAACAGAGGGGATTTTTTTATTTTTTTTTATTTTTTATTGAAACTGCAAAGATTGATATATCATAAATCAAGAGTTTACAAAGTTAGCTTCCTTTTCCAGTAAACTTTTTATGTTACCAGGAGGCTCAGTTAACCAAACTCTATTAAGATTACCTACTCTAGCAGACTTAGACAAAATATCTGCTATTTTATTTTTCTCTTTTTGCACGTGATAGCAGTGCCAAGAGTTTGTAGATTGAAAGAAGATCTTAATATCTTTAACTAGATTGTGTAGTCTCCAGTCTATATTGTATCCATCCTTTGTTACAGCATCCACCACGAGCTTTGAGTCCAGTTCGAAAATTACCTCCTTCAAGTTTAATTCTTTTGCCCACTTCACAGCCTCTCATAGTCCATTGCACTCAGCATGCTCCGCACTGGTAGATTTAGCTAAGTAGACGCATTTGGATCCTTCATATTTTCCTGCAAAATTACGAAGAATAAGACCAATGCCATCATATTTATTATGATAAGAACCATCAACATTAAGAGTAAATGCTCCATAAGGAGGTGGAGTCCAATGCAGATTAATTCTAACTTGCTTATGAATATTGACTGGTTTCCTGCGTGCCATATCAACATATTCAGAGATATACTTCCTGCATTTTTGAATTAAAAGAGAGGGGAATGACAAGAATGTTGAAGATGCATAAATACTTCTCGAATTCTGATTCCAAAAAAATGGATATTGTATTTGATAAAATGTTCCGGCCTATTGGTGACCATAGAATTGAATTCAGTAGTTACCTAGGCTATTTGGCCCGTGATATGGTTGGCATAAAATATTTATGTTGGAAGGAAGTCAACAACAAAAGAAAATATGTGGGAGAAAATTATGGTATGCATATGCGATTATCAATTCGTCGTTTTTGTTGTCTAACAGTGAGTCTGTTATTAACATACATTAGATGTTATTGTAACTTCATTTTGAGGTGCCCCATGAACTGAAGCGAATGGTCATGAAGCGTCTACCTGTTCAGCTGCGGGACTTCAGAAGGAAATTGTACAAGAATCATGTAAAACCCTTCCTGGAAAGGCCGAACAAACTAAGAACTTTCCCCAAAAAGTACGAAACGGTAATGGACCAAGAAGACTGGGAAAATTTCCTTAATCATGTACTAACATCGCCTATATTTAAGGTATGGAATACACATTGCTTTTTCTAATTTGTGTTTCGTTCTTATTGTCTATCCCATCATACTAATGAAATTATTTTTATTTCCTCTGCAAGAAAAATTCGGAGAGGGGAAAAGAGGCAATATCACAATCCAAGTTCCCACATCGGACGAGATGAGGAGGATACCGTTTCTTAAAATCAAGAAGTCTATGTCTCATATTTATTATACATGAAATTATTTTATTTTGTATTTCGTGTCTCATATATGCATAAATTGTTTCTTTTCTCACAATGAATGCCATGCATTCATTGTAGTTAGGATCACATTGTAGGAAGAAGAGCCCAAAAAAAATTCGACAGAGAGAGGTTAGGGATGTGTCCTCTTACACCAATTTGTAATTTTGTCACATTAGATGCAATTTTATCACAATCTGAAATCGTTAGCATACCTAGTTCTTCAACAAAGCCCAATTCCAAAGAAAATCGTAAAACCATGGGTGAGGAATCAACCAACCCCCGTAGTCTCAAGGACTACATGATGTTCCCACATCGGTAACGAGATGAGGTCCAAAGGGGAAATGTTGCCAAAGAAGATTTGAACTAAAATCAGTAAGTCAGTTTGGGTTGTCTTATTTATTATACACGAGTGAGTTGTGTGGGATTTTTAGTTTTAATTTTAGGGTTCATGTTAGTTTGTAATTTAATTTTAAGCTCTTTAATGTTTAACATGAGCTAAAACCGTCCATATCGAGTTCAACTTGATACTTCTTTATTTTGTATGTCGTGTTGCGTGTCTCATATATGCGAGAAACTTATAACGGTATAGGGATGTGTCCTCTTACACCAATTTGTAATTTTGTCACATTAGATGCTTTGGAATAGGTTTTCTGTTTTAGCACACACAAGTTCCCGTGGAAAGTTAATATACGTGCGGATGTAAATCCTTACTTGTTTCAGTATAGGGATGTGTCCTCTTACACCAATTGGTAACTACTAGGTCCAAAGGGGAAATGTTGCCAAAGAAGATTTGAAGACCGGTGCTTCATGTGGGCAAGAGCACACGAAAACAAAGACGGAATTGTACCAGACGAGTTTGTCAAGGAGAAGACATCTGAAGTTGTGAGAAAACGGAAACTTTACAGTCCTCATGTTTTTAACCAAACTAAGTGCGCAAGGTTTAAATCAGAATTTAACACATTATTTGAACAGGAAGAGAAGCGGAAGATGATTCGAGAGGGAACTCTAACGGTTGGTCATAACGAGGATGCCCTAATAGTTGCGATCGGCCCGGATAAGGGTGGACGTGTCAAGGGCGTTGGCTTTGGAGTGACGACAACCCTTTACTTTCCAAATGGAAGAAAACCAAGATACTCGAAAGAGAATGATGAACTGCGTGAAAAGCTGAAAGCTAATGAGAAAGAATTAGAGTCTACTAAAAATGCGTATCAGAGATTAACAGATAACTTGTTATCTCAAGGAGTCGACATTGCGAAAATTATGGGCAAAAATATCATCAAGCCTAGAGGAGGGGTAAGTGAACTGAGTTTTTATTAGATTGTGTAATTTTTAAAAAAAATTGGCAGACAGTATCTGATTTTATCAAACAATGTGTTCAACTACAGTCACAGGATGCAGGACCTAGCAACGCCTCCAATCGATCTAATAATAACATAGGTCCAGAATCAGTTAAGCAACTTCCAAAAAAACATGGGAAATCCGGTCCGCAGAAGTCTTCTGAAAGCATCAAAGGGTCCGCGAAGCGGGACTCTCCTTGTACTAAAACACTAATCGTTTCTACTGAATCCCCGGCGTCTTTAGTATCAAAAAAAGAAGTCTCCGTCTCCTCCATCCACTGGGGAATCTCAGAATGTGGCATCTGAAAAAGAAACCATTGATGTATGGTTTTCCAACGCATTTAAAATTTTAATCTTCCATTTACTATCTCTCATGCGCCTTGTGTTTCTGCCGGGCATATGATGTAAACTTTGGTTTGGAGAAAAGGATAACATTGTTGCCATTGGTAGAGCTTACTCTACAAAGTCGGTACTCTATAAAATGAAGTCAGGAATGACGACTTCAGTTACATGCTATAGCGTTCGGGTTAGTGAAGTACTAAATGAAACCATGAAATTACCCTTTGGCAAACCTGGGATGCAAACTTTAAAAGATGTTGGTGATGCTGAAATTTGTTGGCCATCAAATCAAACCACCTTGGATCAAAAGGTTGGTTGCTTGGCTTGTTTGCTTTATGTAATTGCAGGAAATCCTACAATACACACCTCACAAGAATTCGTTATATTCAATACATCTTAAAGATCAACAATCAATTTCTTTATTAATTGAGTTAGAAATTTTACAAGAAGGGAGTTAAACCAAGAATATAATTGTTACTCTAAACTTTCTCTCTCCTCAAAACTTTCTCTCTCGTCTCAAAAAGATCTCTCCTCTCATAAGCCTATTCGGCTCTTTATATAGGACATTACATAGTGGATGACAGCTAAGCTGTCCTTTATTTTCGGATCTGACTTGCGATACTCTCGCAAGTATTCAAATGTTAAATCTCGCAACGCTTCTATATCTCGCTAGGTCTTCACATCTTTCTCGTGTTCAGGCTGTCATCATCCGTTGCGTCATTTATATTACTTATCTGCGATATCTTCTCAGTGTGTCGTTTATGAATTTCGCAGGGGTCTTGGTGTTGCGATATTCTGATCCTACATCTTGCCTCTTCTCATGTCTTATCTGCGAAGGGGAGAATGTCATGAGAATTAACACTTTCAAAATGCCACAGTTGTTCATTTCTTTCTGCCGACAAGATTCCGTAAATTAAGCATAACCGTTTACACGTGTTAAATTATCCCCTTTTCACCGGCACTTTAAATGCTAACCGGTCATCATTTTTTGTCTATTTAAGAAGAGATCCATCCTAAAAATGTCTTCTTTCTTTTACTTAGTCTTCTTCATCTGTAAATCCTCTTTTTGTCGTCTGCAATTTTTTCACTGTTCATCTTTTCGTAAATCCTCTTCATCTTTCTGCTATTGTTCTCATGGAGCCATCAAGGTTTTTTATTTTGCTGAAACTGATCTTCTTAAAATTGATTTTCTTTACTGAAATTATTTTATTTGATATTGTTCATCTTTAGATAATTCCCATATTGTTTCTGTTTCAGCAAAAACATTTCCAGCACCAAATTTACGATCCAAAACCCTAATGTTCCCAAGAGTTCGCAGCAAAAACTCGTTGTGAACAAAAGGAAGCCTGCGAATAGCAAGGTATTAAGAAACACTTATTCTTTTAATAACAATATTGTTGCCCCTGTTTCTTATATGATTTGTAATTCGCAGGGTGATGCAAATGTCGAGAGGCCCCTCAAAAGACCTCTCCATTCTAAAATTTTTGAAACAGATGTTCCATTTCCTTTGTTTAAGCTTTCAACACCTCCTGCGACATCTTCGCAGGCGGAACCTCCTCTTCTCATTTGCGAAAATATCGCTGCAGATTCATCCCCTGTAACTAATCTTTCTATAAATGAAATTCCTCACAATAACCCTGTTGCGAATGAACCCTTCTCTTCTTCTACTGTCAATGCCTCTTCTCTTAACATTGCCTCAACCCCAGTCATTAACCTTCATCAAATCTCGTCTTCTGATGATATACCTATGGCGAAAGATGATTCAACTCTTCCACCTTCTGCCATCATCGCTTCATCATCCGAATCTCTCCCTTTTACTAAAGAAAATTTGGAAGGGATGGATATTGCTTTCAAGGTTTTATCTGACCTTCTAGATGATGTCAAGAAAGCTTCCACTTATCCTATCATATTTGGTGCTTGCGAGGTTTTAAGTAAATATTTTGGCTCTGACAGAATGTTTTCGCAAACATCTTTAGAGAAGGAAGTTGAAGCTTTGAAAAGTAACCTCCAAGCTATGACCTTGAAATGTGACACTATTCCTCTTGAGAATCAAAAACTTCAAAATGTTTCGCTGGATCGTGATAATCTTCGCAGGAAGAATGAGGAACTAAAAGGTAAAAATCTCTCTTCCTTAAAATCTTTATTCCCCTTTTAAGCTCTAAACCAGATACGAAAAATGGAGATATATCAATTTGAATCCGTCGCCGAAGAAGCCCGAATGGATAGAGATGCTTGGATGGATCAATATAACCAATTAGATAATCTTCATACGTATTCTGTTGATCAAATAGATAACCTTACCAAGGAGAATGCTCAATTAGTCCAAAAATAAAATTTATTAAGTAATTAATTGTTTCGCTTCTCTTACTTTTTGACTAAAGCTAATCTGGAGTTGGAAACCTTATCAGATGAGAATCAAACCCTATCTCAGGAGAAACGAGTTCTTTTGAATAAGGTGGCGATCTCTTCGCAAGAACTTAACATTTGCCAAAAAGTATGTAATGATCAAGAACGATCTCTCTTCTCATTGAGAAATAAACTCAAAGAAGTAACAGAATCATCTTCTGCGGAGAGAGATAAACTTATTCAAGGTAGAATAGCTTTAAGCATAAAAGCAAGTCAACTCAAAGATCAATATTCCAAGTTAGAAGAATCCTACACCTCTCTTGCGAAGCAAAACACCTTACTTATTTCTAATGAAAAAAGTTTACGATCTCGGCTGAAAGGCTTGGTTGGTGATAAGTTTGACAATGCCATGGATCACTTGGAGGATAGTTGCTTGGCTTTAACTCAATATCTTATCTCGCAAAAGGAAGGTAGTCATAAAATTTGACTGCCTCAACCATTTTTTCTTTGTTAAGTCTTTTTATTATGTCTTCCTTGCGAATCTTTCGCCTATATGATTTTCTTTATTCTTTGTTTTTGCATAATCTTAGAAAGATCTTCGCTCCTCCCTTTCTACTTTGGAATCTAACTTCGCTAAGATTCGCAAAGAAAATGCGTTACTTGCTACTTTTCTTGATCGTTCTCACGATCGGGCAGAAATAAGACTTGATTATCTCTCTTACTCCAAAGATATCCAAAGTAGGAATCACCAGAAGGCACTTCTTCGCCAAGTTCATCTTAGGGCTGAAGTTATTGTGAATGAAAATTTATTATCCAAATCTCTCTCCCCTGTATCCATCGAGCCTTTGGAAGTAGATGATGATGAAGTCCCTGGTACTCCGGACAGCGATTATCATTATGAAAGTGGCGAATATTTCGCAAATGAAGAAGAGATTCCTCCAAATGATGAAGGTGTTGATAATAATCCAGATGGAGGAGAAATTGAAACAAACCAAAATGAAGGAAGAACTGGCGAAGCTGAGAAAGCTAGCGAGATCGAGAAAGCTAGCGAGAGTGATAAAATTAATGAAGGATTTCCATTATCTCCTTCTTGCGAAAAAGTTGATGTTGAGAGTTGAACTTCTTTTGTAATTTTATTTCTTTAAACCTCTTCACCTACATAACTTCTTGCATACGATGTATTTCAGTCTTCTCTGAGGTGCACTTATTTCTTTATTATTGTGTTTATTTGCGAGAAAGATAATGTCCATTGTTGAATAATTCCCATACTGCCTCTCATTATCTTTCTTGCGATGGATGACCTGCATAAATGATAATTAGTTTTTATAAATCTTTTATTGAATCATGTGGTCTTATTTTGCCTTCATAGTTAAAGGTCTTATTGTGCCACCTCTTGTCATTGCGACAAAATCGCAGGACGTCTTTGAATTTGCATGCAAAAACCCATTGACCTTGCCTTAACCTTTGCTTTGAAATTTTTGTTGCAACAATATGACAGGCCTAAAAATTCTTGCGAAAATAAAGCCCCATGACATTCTTGTCTTGCGACGAAATCGCAGGGACGTCCTTACATTTTCATGTACTGACCCATTGATCTCGTCTTATCTTTATCTTTTGTATTGTTGCCTCTTCAGGATTGTCGCACAAATATGACAAGCCTAAATTTCCTTGTGAAAATAAACCCTCATGACATTTGCGTCTTAAGACACTTATCAGCTCCCTAATGGAGGGTGCCGCCCTTATCATCCCCCTGGTTGCCTCTTCAAGGAGGCGTACTTCTGCCATACAAGGCTAGCTCCCCCAATCCGGTATTAACAACAACCAGTTGTTTTCACAGCCTCTTATCCCTTTTGCATATAGGGCTTATGGTTACGAGACTTCACCCTAAGTGGAGTTTTCTTCGGGCCGAGTGCAGCATATGCCGAGACTTGCCAAGAATGGCCGAGACACTTCAAATGCCCCAGGAACTCTTGGCTCAACCATGTACCTCGGCGCCTTGGTCAAATGCTGACTCTTTAGAAGAGACCCTCGGTCGTCCAACCTAAGTCATAAGCTTAGATTGAAAATCCAAGGTACCTCTCCTGGATGGGCTTTATTGACCCCAATTCTCCATGACTCGGGGTTCCAGGGGCGGTGTAACCTTTTCCCTGAGTCATGTTAACAGGTACCCCCTTTTATGACGTACTTTAGGTCTTACATTTTCCTCTTGCGAAATTTTGATTTCGTGAACTAGGGTGTACGCCATAGCAGGTTCGCCCCTTTCTGATATGTCATTGATTTTTGATTATCTCTTGTCATTATCTGTGCGAGATTTTCGCATGTTCTTTCTTTATTTTGTGCAATCTCGCGGTGATTCTTTCACAAGATTTTCATATAAATTCATTTTGCTTCAATCATACATTATCTCGCAGTCTAATCTTTTCCCACAATCTTTTACGGGTAATATCTCTTCAAGTATAACCTATTCCATGGTCTATCCAATCTGTGGCCCACGTCTTTACCCTCAAGATCCATCAATCTATATGCCCTTGTTCCAACTATATCCTTAATGATATAAGGTCCATCCCATTTTTTCGCAAGCTTGCCACCACTTTCTCGCTGATATATTGGTGTTTCTCTCAGTACCAAATCACCTGGTTGAAATTTGCGTGTCTTAATATTCTCTGACTAATCTTCGTTGGTAATTCTCCATATGATGTAGAGCTCTTTCTCTTTTTTCTTCTAATTCATCTAGTTTGATTAAAATATTACCCACACTAAGATTTTTCTCCCAAGTTTCTCTCTTTGTTGTTGAAATAATAACTTCTGTTGGTAGTACAGCCTCAACTCCATATGTTAAACAGAAAGGTGACATTCCCGTGGCTTCTCGCCTGGTTGTATTGTAAGCCCATACTGCATTATGCACTTGTTCACACCATGCTCTATTATGCCCTTCTAATTTCTTCTTCAATATATCTGCGATTGTTTTATTTGTTGCTTCTGCTTGTCCGTTGGCCTGAGGGTATAAAGGAGTTGACTTTCCACATTTTATCTTAAATGCATTAAGTAACAGTTCTATATTCTGTCCCTCAAACTGTTTCCCATTGTCAGACACCAACTGTGCGGGGATTCCAAATCTGCATATGATATTCTCAAATATGAATGTAAAAATATCTTTGTCGCGAATGTGTTGTACTGCCTTTACTTCATCCCATTTTGTGAAATAGTTTGTAGCGACAATCAGATATCTTCTTTGACCAGTTCGTGGTAAGAATGGTCCCACAATATCTAAACCCCATTTTCCAAAAGGCCATACACTTGTTGAAGATGTTAATGGTGCTCCTGGTGCATGTATTTTGTTTCTGTGCCTTTGGCAATCTTCGCAACGCCTTGATATTTGCTTCGCATCCTCGTGCATAAATGGCCAATAATAACCTTGCATCTTCGCTTTGTATGCCAAAGATCTTCCACCGCTGTGATTTCCAGCATCCCCACTATGTAACATTTTTAGTACTTCTTCTCCTTCTTTTCGTGTTAAACATCTGAGTGAAGGTCCATTAAAAGATCTCCGGTACAATATCCCATCCCTTAGTTCATAATTTGTTGCACGGATTTTTAATTTGTGCTCCTCCAATCTATTTCTTGGCGTTTCTCCTCTTTTCAAGTATGCATGAAGTTCTGCTCTCCAATCTTCAATATTAGGTATTTTTTCTCCATCTTCTATTATCATTACATCTACCTCTTCTTCTTCTTCTCCTTCTTTATTGATTGATGGTGATAAAAGTGTTTGTATCTTTATGCATCTCGCAACTGGTCTGTCATCATACTTGAGATAAAAGCAAAAGCATCTCATGAGTCTCGTTATCTTTTCTTGATATGTGTCTCCATTTAATTTTTGGGATTCTCGCTGATAACTCCTCAACAAGTTTTTTGTATTTCTTCATGGATGATTCATTTGTAGTGTATTCTCCTTTTATTTGATAAATGACTAGTTGCGAATCGCTGGTGATTCTTACATTTTCCAACTTCATTTCTATTGCGAATTTCAGGGCATGTATCACAGCCTCATATTCTGTTTCATTATTGGTGGATGCAAACTCCAATCTGAAGGAAAAAGCCATTTTGTTACCCTCTGGCGAAATCAAAACAATTCCAACTCCATTACCTTCCCCATTTGATGATCCATCCACCAATATTTCCCATCTATTTGGCTCATTAATGAGATCTCTTGGATTCCCATGTTCTTCTTCTATATCCATCATTTCTTCCACTGCTTCATCATCTTCTAAAGGAAATTCTGCTAAGAAGTCTGCAACAACTTGCGATTTTGGTGAAGATAGTATTTCATATTTGATTTTGAAATGTCCTATCTGTGCATTCCATCTCTCGACTCTGCCTGATCTTTTGAATTTTTCATTACTGACTCGATTGGTATTTTTGTCAGTACCCTTATTTCATGCGCTTTGAAAGTATATTCGAAGTTTAAATGCTGCATAAACTAATGCCAAAATTAGTTTTTCAATCTTTGAATAATTTTTCTCCGCAGCATTGAATGTTTTGCTGATGTAATAGATTGGTTTTTCAACTCCTGCATCTACTCGCAATAATACAACACTTAATGCATGCGAAGTTGTCGCAAGATAGATTAATAATTCTTCTCCCGGTTCTGCTTTTTGCGAAATAGATATATTCGTCAGATGTTCTTTTATTCCTTGAAAAGCTTTCTCGCAATCGTCTGTCCATCCAAACTTCGCCCCCTTTTTGAGTATATTGAAAAAATGTTTACACTTATCTGATGATCGCGAAATGAATCTTCCCAGCGAAGCTAAGAGTCCATTTAACTTCTGTACATCTTTTACCGTCGCCGGTGTTGGCATGTCGGGAACTGCTTGTACTTTCTCTGGATCAACTTGTATCCCTTCTTTTGATACGATGTAACCTAAAAAATTTCCCGATGCAACCCCAAAAATACATTTTTCTGGATTTACCTTGATGTTAAAATGTCTCATTTGTTCAAAAATTTCCCTCAGATCTTGGATATGATTTTTTGCTTCTTTAATTTTTATTAACATATCATCTACATATACTTCCAATGTTGTGTGTATCCACTTCGCAAGCACCTTTTCTACCATCCTTTGGTATGTTGCTCCAGCATTTCGCAAACTAAATGGCATTTTTGTGTAACAATATAACCCTCTTGGAACGAAAAAAAGCAGTATGCTCCTGATCTTCTTTAGCGAGAGGAATTTGATTGTACCCTTTATATCCGTCTAAAGAAGATATTCTATCATTTCCTGCTGCTGATTCGACCATTTGTGGAATATCCGGTAATGGAAAACTATCCTTCGGACAAGCTTTATTTAGATCAGTAAAATCTATACAAATTCTTATCCCTTTCTTCTTCTTTGGAACTACGACCATATTTGCTATCCACTCTGGATATTTTGCTTGTCTTATAATCCCTGCATCAAGCATCTTCTGCAACTCTTCTTCTATTTGAGGATGATACGTTGTCGCGATTTTTCTGATTCTTTGTTTGAATGGCCTTACATTTTTGTCAATTTCCAATCTGTGACATGCCACAGATGGGTCTATTCCAGGCACCTCATCCATGTTCCATGCGAAAATATCTTTAAATTCTCGAAACAGACCAATAGTTTTTTCTTCTTCATCTGCTTCCATCTTGGTCCCAATTTTTAGTATTTTGGGTTCTTCTTCGGTCCCAACATTCACTTCCTTCGTTGGTTCTGCCGCAGTGTAGATGGCCTTAGGTTCTCCCATAGGTGCAGGTTCTTTTATCTCCTTCGCAAGCTCAGTTCCTTCTTCCAAAATTTCGCTGGGTATCCCTTTTCCTTCCTCTGCTCTTATCATATAAGCTCTAAATTCCTCTTCTTTCTTTGCTTCCTTCGCCAATTTTCTGTGATCTTTTCGCTTCTTTGCACGTCCTTCATATTGTTTTACTTCAATTTGATAGCATAATCTCGCTTTATCGGTTTCCCCTCTAATTTCACCAATCCCACTTGGCATAGGAAATTTGATACATTGATGTAATGTTGATGCTACAACTTTAATCGCATGAATCCATGGCCTTCCCAACATCATGTTGTATGGTGATTCCATATCCACTACGCATAATGCCATTTGTGTTTCAATCTCCCCCAACAAATTTCGCACCTCTATTTCTCCTTTTGGTTTTGTTATAGATTTGCCAAATCCATGAATATGATAAGTTGAAGGAGACATCTCTTCATCTTTGTACCCCATTCCTATGTATGCATGGTAAAAGATTATATTCGCCGAATTCCCCGTATCAACTAGAGTTCTGTTTACCGCCCATTCTTCCATAATTTTTGCTGATTTTTCTTTTTCTTTCTGTGTGGTTACTATAATTACCAAAGGAGATGTGTGGTTTAATTTTCTCTTGATATCTCTGCTGCTGTGAATGTAATCTTATGTTTTTCCCAATCTTTCATGGGTGACGCTTTCTCCGTTGTTACGATTTTCTTTCCTTCAAAATCTCGTTTATGTATTCTTCCTCTGATATTTTCATGAAATTCATTAATCATTGTTTTTGTAATCAAACTACATTCCAACTTTCTATTTCGTTCCTTGACTTTAATTTTCTCTACTTTAACCGATTTATCAATTTGTTTCATCGTCTTCTTGATTTGAACAATCTTAACAACAATCTCTAATCTTTAATCTTCAATCCCTGTTTCTAGCGCCATATGTATATGCAGGAAATCCTACAATACACACCTCACAAGAATTCGTAATATTCAATACATCTTAAAGATCAACAATCAATTTCTTTATTAATCGAGTTAGAAATTTTACAAGAAGGGAGTTAAACCAAGAATATAATTGCTACTCTAAACTTTCTCTCTCCTCAAAACTTTCTCTCTCGTCTCAAAAAGATCTCTCCTCTCATAAGCCTATTCGGCTCTTTATATAGGACATTACATAGTGGATGACAGCTAAGCTGTCCTTTATTTTCGGATCTGACTTGCGACACTCTCGCAAGTATTCAAATGTTAAATCTCACAACGCTTCTATATCTCACTAGGTCTTCACATCTTTCTCGTGTTCAGGCTGTCGTCATCCGTTGCGTCATTTATATTACTTATCGGCGATATCTTCGCAGTGTGTCGTTCATGAATTTCGCAGGGGTCTTGGTGTTGCGATATTCTGATCCTACACTTTATTAACTCATTGCATATGTTTTTACACAAACCAGTTTTATATATGTATCTTGTTTGATATAAGAGACGAATATGTTATCAGCTATATGAATCATGGACGTTAGTGTATATTTTAGAGAACCTTATAGAACGAGATATGTGGTTAGCTATTTGATTGTGAGTCAGTTGCGCATTGTGCTTAAATGGTTTCACTGCAAAAAGAAGGTACAACTTTCATTTCAATTTTCTAATGCAGGTAAGTCAACCAAAACATTCCGAGGCAGTGAAATCAACGGCTCTACACAACGGAAGCCAATCTCGTATCGCAATATATGAAAAAGTTCCGAATGTATGTGTTTTAAACCAGTTACACGATCTTAAGACCATATGAGTCTGAAATATTCTATCAACTATACGAATCACGGATGCTAGGGTGTATTTTGGAGATCCTTGTATATTTGTTACCTATTCAATTCATCAGTGTCTTCGCATTCACGGTGGAATTTGGTATATTTGTTACCCGAATATGGAATATTACTCTACTGCTGCAGGTAACTCAACAAAATTTGGGGAAACATACTCTGGTTGTGATATCAAAAGCTACATCTAATCGGAGCAAATATGAGATTACTCTGCAGCAGTTCATCCGGTATCTGTTTTATTTTTACATGCATTTTAAATCTCAAATTTGCTTTGAAGTTTTCGCTTGAAGATGTTCATATACCATATATTTCCGCAGGGTAGAAGGTGCTACCTTTTTGACGAGCTGTCTAAGGCGAATGTCCTTTCTAGAGGTAGAGCTTTTCTGTTAGCAGGAAAACAACAATTACATGGAAAGGATGAGGTGGAGGTTGATTGCCACAAAATCCTGATTGAGGAAGTAATAAAACTGAATTTCTGTCTACCTGTACGATTTGATGGTATGGAAACATTAGTAAAAACTCTTGGAAAAGCGATTCCTTGGCCAAAGTATGGTGTTAAGCTTACCGAGCCTGCTAAAAAGGTTAGTTGCTTGGCTTGTTTGATTTGTAAGTCGAATATACATAAACCAGTCTATCAATTATATGAATTACCGATCCAAGTGTAAATTAGAGAACCTAGAAAAATAGAAATATGTGTAACTTTCAAAAGTAACTAACTCTTTTAATCTTATGCAGAACCCTACCAGTAATTCACAACCAACTACTTCTCTGCGGAAGTCTCCTGCACGTAGCAACCTTTCTGATGGATCTAAGAAGCAGTCTCCTAATCTTATGTAGAACTCTACCAGTAATTCCCAACCAAATCCTTCAATATCTCTAGAGAAGTCGTGCACATCTACGGCAGAACCTCTGGCTAAGAATCTAATGGAGTATGTTTTTTTTGATTTTTTTTTCTTCGTAAATATATTGCTAATTCTAGCATCTTATTTTTATATGATGTTCATATTCCGTATATCTCCGCAGAAATCAAAATACGACTTTTGAATGGATCTAGGGGAAACGTCGTTGCTAGAGGCAGTATTTTACCTACGGTGCCTAACCAGAAAATACATGGACAAGATCTTCCTAAAAACTGTTATGTTGTCAATATTCAGGAGGTTATAGTTCCATCGTTCGTGTTAACCGAACCAAGTGGTGAGTTTAAGTTATTAGGGGAAGCTAAAGATGGTTTTGTGGCATGGCCGAAAGATAACTGTTCCATCTCTGATGACAAGGTTAGTTTCTTAGCTCTTTTGCTTTGTTAATCAAGTATATAAATTGTTTTACATAAATCGTGTATTCAGTTTGATTAAAGAATAAGTACGAGACAGAAATATATTAACACCTAAATGGAACATGAATGCCAGTGTAAATTAGAAAATTGATATTTGGTTACGGATATTATTATGGGTGTCAGCTGTGAAAAATGGCGCGGCCTTCAGTGAAGTTGGCTTTATTACATTGTTGGAAAAATCACATGACAGACGAATTCTCCTTGGATTTAGAATATATATATATATATAATACATTTAATCTCTTGTTGCAGGAAACTCCACAACATGGAAAACCTCATAAGCAACCAGAACCAGTTTTAGATTCTGAGAAGAAATTGGATAGTGACCTAAGAACAACTAGCAGCCTTGCAGATGATAAACGGAATGAGGAGCACCTAGCAGTCAATCCCCATTCGGGGAGTCATGCAGCCTCTGAAAAGCTTCCTCAGAAGACTAAAAAGGCGCAAAGAAAGTTATATGTACAAAGTGTAGATCAGGCATACCAACTTCCAGATGGGAAACAGAGGAAGACAAGGTTTGGCGCGTCGAGAATGTCACAACCTGATCCATTGCATGCAGAGACACCACCATCAAAAAAGTTGAAGAAAAACTGATGATTTTTGGATAAATGTTCTTTAATATTTTCTTTTGCAAACTTTTATACCAAAGCTCAACATTTTTTACTGTGTTATTAATAATAATATGAATTTTTGGCATATATGAATTTCAGATTTAACCACAATTTATGAAGTATAAGAGAATTTGGATAGTGCCAGGTGGATGGTTTAGATGCGTCATATCTGAACGGCTTAGAGGCGTCACACGCGTAATACACACGCTTCGAGATTAATTGACGTGGCTAAACATACCATAAAGACACATTAAGCAGATATAAATTGGCGTGGCTAAATATCATATATAGCCACGCTATATGGCGTGTCTATAGGATCTTCAATGAACGGCTCACAACGTTACATGTGGACGGTGAAGGATGCATATAATTTAACGGTCAATATTGCATCATCTTAAATGAGATCCAACGATTCCTAACATGGCCATGTGGATCAAGGTAATTGTAAATTGGCGTGGCTAAATATCACATATAGCCACACTATATGGCGTGTCTATAGAATATACAATGAACGGCTCATAACGTTACATGTGGATGGTATTCAACGGTTCCTAACACAACCACGTGGATGAAGGTTATTGAAATTGGCGTGGCCAAAACATAACATATGGCCACGTTAAACCTATATGAGGCGTGTCTATAGGATATCCAATGAACGACTCACAATGTTACATGTGGATGGTATTCAACGGTTCCTAATACAACCACGTGGATGAAGGTAAGTGAAATTGGCGTGGCTAAAACATAACATATAACCACGTTAAACCTATAATGGCGTGTCTATCGGATAACCAATGGCTATGCCAAAAAGCAATTTGCGTGTCTAAAGTGAACCAAATAGCCATGCCAAAAAGCAATTTGCGTGTCTATAGTGAATCAAATAGCCACGCCAAAAGCAATTTGCGTGTCTATAGTGAACCAAATAGCCACGCCAAAACAATAAATCGTGTGTCTGTAGAGTACCAGTACTTAAGTTTTTGGGACACTATATAGCAACGCCTATATGGCTCTGGCGTGTCTATTTCATGCAGAAATAGACACGCAAGGCAGGCGTGGCTATAAGATACCTAAAACCACGCCGTTTTACCTAAAAACAAGCAAGCAGAAGCCACGCCAATTCCAAACCAAATTGGCGTGTCAAAACCCCTATGGACACGCCAATTTGGCGTGGTAAAAGGGTCTGTTTGTACTAGTGCTACCTGAGAATCCACTTCAGTCAGGGGAGAACTTATTGCCACATCTTTGTACCTCTACTTCAACGTCTGACACGAAAATCTAAAGGATGGATGACAAAATCTCCAACACCAATAGAAAGGTTATTACTCATAAACTCTTCTCACACACCTACTTCTAGCCACATAATGCGAACTCAACATATCCCCACCGATGTACATAAAAAGATAGACTGTATCATCAGAAACTTTTTCTAGGGGCATGAATTTTCTGGTAGGACTATAACAAGCCTACAATTACTAACTGCAAGTGCACAGTGTCGATATGCAACACAAGGAAAGAACATGTCGATCCTCGGGGACAAGGTGGGTGCAAATTGAAGCCAAAGCCTTACTACAACTGATTTCTAACAATGAGTAACCAAAAAGGGGGTTTTGTGTGTCGATATGACAAGATGATTGAAGAGATTATAACAGTAAACAGATTGTAGAGTAAAAATGCAGTAGAAATATTGTAAAAAACTGACTAAGGAGTACTAGGGTGGTTGAATCCACCTCCTAATCCTATGCTAAGGAAATACTTATTCAAATTATGTTCTTGTTCCTTTCTAGGGAAAACTACAATGGATGATTTATCAACTAATCTCACAAACTCACCCCTAGTATAAGCTATCTTATTACAGTACAACTGATCACATGCTCATTTGATCAAATAGCTAACTACCATTCCTAACTCATTTTAATCACAGATCTTTTTCCAGAGAGGTTTCAAATGGATGACTTATTAACCAATATTACTAACTCACCCCTAGTATTAGTTGTCTTCTTACAGGCTAATTTGATCAATATCACTAACTAATCACAGGCTAATTTGATCAACCAGCTAACAATCATTCATAATTCATTTTAGTTATAGCAAGAACAATAACATGAACATGGATATCCTAGCATACAATTAAGGGTTTCATCTAAACCCTATCAAAGTAAATTTGAACATGATAATAATAATACTGAAAATAAATATAAACTACACTACAGCTTGGTGCACCGGCTAATCCGGGCATGCCTTTTAAATCACAATCTCCTCCCTATCACTTGAATTCAAAAATTAGAGAACACCCACTCACCAAGACGTGTTTTATGATAGACCCCTACTTCAATTCATCTTTGCAAGACTAGTTTTCCAATTATTGAGGCTAACCCTAATCTTATCTCTCTTAATCATTGTGTCATGTAACTAAGGGGGCACTAGATGTCTAAGTTCTGTCATGGGCCTGAGGGCTTTGTAACCCAAGTTCTGTCATGGGCCTGAGGGCTTTGTAACCCATTTATCTTTGGCAAGACCCATTTAGCTTAAGTCTATTAGGGCACCTGTTTTGTTATCACCACCCAAGGGGTGTGAGTAGTAGTTTTGTAATCACCCAATGAGTGAACCGTTTTATACTTGCAGCTATTTATTGGCTGTTGGTTCCTGTAAGAGAAACAAGTTGAATTTAATCAAGAAATTGATAAGGCTCTACCTGAGGAAGGAGAGAAGGTTATTGTTGTTAATCTAGTCTGCGAATTTGTTCATGACAATTGGTATCAGACACTAAGATCCTGACTACCTTGGTTATGACCGGAGGAGGAGAAAAGATTACAACAGTAAAAGAGGCTGCAACTCAGTTGCACCTTCATTCAGATCGATTACTTACTTTGGAAGAATCGGTGAAGACCCTTACTTCTGAACTGCGTATTCTATCAGCTGAGATGACTCCTGTCAAGGAATCACTCTCTACTATTGTCTTACTTTGTCAACGGATGGGTATTCCGACCGATCCAACTTCTGAGACTGAAGCAGATCCATCTGGTGATGGTGTAGTTCATCCTGAGCTTAAAGCACTGATTTCTCCATCTGGTAAATTCTCTCGACACCCTAAGATTGATTTTCCTAGATTTGATGGCACTAATCCACGCGGTTGGATTCGTAAATGTGCTAGATATTTTCAATTGAATATGGTTGTTGATGCTCATAAAGTAGATTTAGCATCCATTCATCTTGATGGTAGAGCTGATTCATGGTTTCTAGATTACCAAGAGGGTAAACCCATGATCGAATGGTCTCAATTTGCTTCTGATATTTGTTGTCGTTTTGAAGACATAGCTTCAGATAATTATGTTGGTAGTTTTAATAAACTGTCTCAGCTCACAACTGTAGAGGAGTATTATGATAGATATGAGTCCCTCAAGGCCTTAATGAAGGTTCATAATCCAAGTTTGTCAGAGGATTACTATACAATGAGTTTTATCAGTGGCCTTAAGGACGACATTCGTCACCCTGTTCGAATGTTTAAACCATCTACAGATACTGATGCTTTTTATTTGGCTAGAATGCAACAAGCATCAGTCGACTTTCAGTCTACTCGCTCTAAACCAATTTCTAAGCAATTTCAACCTTTTCATACAACTTATTCACCCACTTCTCATTCAAACAGACCAGTTCTGTCTCCTATCACTCCCCCTCCAAAACCACCATTCTCTAATCCAAAGCCATTCATTACTCTACCCACTACACCCACTACATCGGAGCCTTCACTTCCTCCTATTAAAAGATTAACTCCAGCTCAGATGAAGGTTCGTCGAGAAAAGGGATTATGTTACAATTGCGATGAGTTTTATAAACATGGACACATTTGCAAGACACAGCAGTTATTTATGTTGGTAGCTTCTGAGGACAATGGTTCCCCTTCCTTGGTTGAAGAACTAGACGATGATACCTCTTCTCCATCCGCATCATCTTTGGATTCTCCTATGGAGATTTCACTTCATGCCTTGACAGGCCTTGTAACCCAGAATACCATTCGAGTGCCTGGCCGTTTAAAGTCTCGGGATATATTCATTTTAATTGATACTGGTAGTACCCATAGCTTTGTGGATGCTAAGTTGGCTGAGCAACTACAACTTCCAGTTTCTCCTGCAGGTCACATGCTAGTGACAGTAGCTAATGGTGACACTACCATAAGTAAAGGTATTTGTCCTCAGCTAACCTGGGTTATGCAGGGATACAGCTTTTCCAGTGATTTGCGCATTTTACCACTTGGAGGTTGTGACATGGTTTTGGGTGTTGATTGGCTGAAACAACTTGGGGATGTCATGTTCAACTTAGCTGAGCTCAGGATTTCCTTCTTTTATCAGGGCCAACAAATCACTCTTCAGGGGAGCTCTTCTCTACCTACTTGCAAGATGATTAGTGGTAACAATGTCCTTCAGTTTATTAAAGACAATACCCCTGCATTTATTGGTCAATTTTTTTCTATATCAGCTAGACCATTAGAGCCCCTTCCCTCCAACATTGCTTCCATTGTGGAATCCTTCTCAGATGTTTTTTCTGCACCCACATCATTACCTCCTCAAAGGGCATTGGATCATAAAATACCTTTAAAGCCCAACTCTGAACCTGTATCTCAAAGACCCTATAGATGTCCTCATTTACAAAAAACTGTGGTGGAACAGCTGGTACAAGAATTATTGGATGCCCAATTTATCCAAGAGAGTCACGGCCCTTTTGCTTCACCAATTCTCTTGATCAAGAAGAAAGATGGCTCTTGGAGATTCTGTGTTGATTACAGAAAATTAAATGACATGACAGTTAAAGATAAGTTCCCTATCCCATTAATTGATGATTTGTTGGATGAACTCCATGGTGCAGTCATTTTTTCTAAAATTGACTTGAAATCTGGTTATTATCAAATATTGATGGATTTAGCTGACATCCATAAAACTGCTTTTAGAACCCATCAAGGACATTATGAATTCAGAGTTATGCCATTTGGCTTAACAAATGCTCCGGCTACTTTTCAGTCCTTGATGAACTCTATATTTAAACCATTTTTGAGAAAGTTTATTTTGGTTTTTTTTGACGATATCTTGATTTATAGTAAATCCCTGGAAGAGCATGCTAGTCATCTTTCACAAACACTTGCATTGTTGAGACATCATTCTCTCTTTGCTAACAAGAACAAGTGTTGTTTTGCTCAACCAAGACTTTCTTATTTGGGACACTTAATTACTTCTGAGGGTGTTGCTGCTGACCCTGAAAAGATTGAAGCTATGCTGAATTGGCCTCAACCAACTTCCCTTAAGCAACTCATGGGGTTCTTGGGCTTAACTGGGTACTATAGACGATTTGTTAAGAGCTATGGCAACATCAGCAAACCCTTAACTGATATTCTTAAGAAGGACTCTTTTTCTTGGTCTCCATCAGCACTTCAAGCCTTTGTTGCTCTCAAGTCTGCAATGACCTCGGCTCCAGTCTTGACTTTACCTGACTTTTCCAAGCCTTTTGTGCTTGAAACTGATACTTGTTCTACAGGTGTTGGAGCAGTTTTGATGCAAGAGGACAAGCCAATTGCCTTCTACAGTAAGCCACTGGGTCCTCAAGCCTTGGCCTTATCCACTTACGAAAAGGAGTTGTTAGCTATTGTGCTGGCTGTGCAAAAATGGAAGCATTATTTGTCTCACCACCAGTTTATTATTCACACTGACCATCAGAGTCTCAAATATTTCATGGAGCAACGAATTACTACTGTATTGCAGCAGAAGTGGCTTATGAAGCTGTTGGGCTTGAACTATGTGATTAAATATAAAAAAGGGTTGGAAAATAAAGCAGCAGATGCCTTATCGAGAATGCCTCACTCTGCTCCAGCTTGTAACTCTTTATCAGTGTCTCAACCCCAATGGACTCACGATATTATATCCAGCTACTCCGAAGATTCTCATGCTCAACAGCTGCTGTCGCAACTCCATATTTCTCCATCTGATTCTTTATATACCTTGCACCAAGGCATTCTGATATATAAGTCAAGATTGTTTGTGGGTTCAAGCAAGGATATTTGACACCAAATCATGCATTCCGTACACTCTTCAGCTGTGGGTGGTCATTCTGGGATGATGGGGACTTACAACAGAGCCAAAGCTTATTTCTACTGGCCCAAAATGAAAGAAGCAATCTTCAAGTTTGTTGCTGAATGTGATATCTGCCAGTGCAACAAACATGAGCTCTCTTCTCCTGCTGGACTGTTACAGCTTTTGCCAATTCCAGACACTGCTTGGCAACATATCTCCATGGACTTCATTGAAGGCCTGCCAATGTCATTTAGGAAGAATGTTATCTTGGTAGTGGTTGATCGACTGACCAAGTACAGTCACTTCATTGCTTTGAGCCATCCATTCACTGCCATTTCTGTTGCCAAGGAATTCATGCACCATGTTTTCAAGCTTCACGGCATGCCAGCCTCCATTGTTTCAGACAGAGACAAGGTATTCCTCAGCACTTTTTGGCAACATTTGTTTAAGTCCTTAGGCACTACTTTAAACCTCAGCACCTCTTACCATCCTCAAACTGATGGTCAAACTGAGAGAACAAATGCATGTTTAGAACAATATTTAAGGTGCATGACTAGCTCTTCCCCTAAACCGTGGCTCAATTGGTTGGCCTTGGCTGAGTGGTGGTTTAACACCAACTTTCACACCAGCCTCAAGATGACACCCTTTCAGGCTCTTTATGGTTATACTCCACCGCATTTGGCATTCCCTACTCATGCTACTACTTCAGTTGCTGCTGTGCAAGACTACCTGCTAGCCAGGGATCACATGCTTCACCTGTTGAAGGAAGACTTGGCAAAGGCTCAACACAGGATGAAACATTTTTCTGATGCTCAGAGAACTGACAGGTCATTCTCAGTTGGGGATATGGTGTATTTGAAATTACAGCCCTATCGACAATCCTATGTGGCTTTGCGGACAAATTTTAAGCTCTCTGCAAGGTACTTTGGTCCTTTTGAGGTTTTGCAGAAACTTGGCGCTGTGGCTTATAAACTTCAGCTACCACTGGGTTCTCGGATACATCCTGTATTCCATGTTTCGCAGTTGAAAAAGAAGATTGGCCAGCATCACATTCTAGCTAGCACTTTGCCCTTGGTGGACTCAACTGGCACCTTTATTGTTCTTCCAGCTGCTGTTTTGGATTCCAGGCACATGGTCAGGGGTGATTCAACAGTTTTGCAGGTGATTATCCAATGGGCGGGCTCGGCACCAGAGGATGCAACTTGGGAGGACGCAAATTACATAAAGTCCCACTTCCCTGACTTCATCCTTGAGGACAAGGATGTGCTGAAGGAGAGGGTATTGTCATGTAACTAAGGGGGCACTAGATGTCTAAGTTCTGTCATGGGCCTGAGGGCTTTGTAACCCAAGTTCTGTCATGGGCCTGAGGGCTTTGTAACCCATTTATCTTTGGCAAGACCCATTTAGCTTAAGTCTATTAGGGCACCTGTTTTGTTATCACCACCCAAGGGGTGTGAGTAGTAGTTTTGTAATCACCCAATGAGTGAACCGTTTTATACTTGCAGCTATTTATTGGCTGTTGGTTCCTGTAAGAGAAACAAGTTGAATTTAATCAAGAAATTGATAAGGCTCTACCTGAGGAAGGAGAGAAGGTTATTGTTGTTAATCTAGTCTGCGAATTTGTTCATGACACATTGCTTCTAGAGCTACTGTGTGTGACAATGGAGAAGATAAGATGGAGAGAGATAGAGATTAGAGGGTTGATTGATTGCATAGGGTGGCTGATATGTTGGCTGAGCTCAAAGGCGGCCGGGGGTGATTGATGGAGATGGGATGGTTGTTCTGCAGAAGTTGGAGAGAAGAAGAAAGTGAAGTGAAGGTGGTGTTTGGTTCTGTTTGATTAGGGAAGAAATGGTTGGTGCTAGGGTGTTGGGCAGTTGTAGCAAATCTGATGTATCATGAAGAGATGTCGTTGGATGCTTAGCATCTATATCAAATCTGATGGCTCAAGATGGAAACAGGTTTGGGTATTAGACTGTAATTCCAAAAACGCTGAAGTTCAGTCTTCACGTATCCTACTTGAGGCAAGTCTTAAAAAGGATGCTTTGGAAATTGAACATCGCTTGAATAAACTCTCGATTCAAGGATGTTTCAAAAAGTCCTCTATACCATCCACATCTACTTCTACTGCAACTGAGAGAGTTCCAGTTCCAGAAGTAAAACTGGAATCCCTTCCTATTGGAAAAGATGTGCCTGTAAACTCCACTAATCAAGGATGTTGCACATCATATGGGAGGAAGAAATCTTCAAACGATGATGTTAAGACGGAACTTTCTAATCACCCTCATAATCAGAAAGTATGTCTCTTTTGTGATTCAAAAGGGCCTGTTAAGCAAAAAAGAAACTCTAGGTTGAATAACAATTCCATTGTTCGACTTCAACACACCTTAGATTTAATCCTCAAAGGTGTATCTGACATTCGTATGTCTAAACCAATTGGTTTCAGTACTCACCCTGTGTATTTTACCAGGAAAGTCATTTCTATGAGTTCCTCAAATGCTCAGAAGCATAACAGACGTCTCAACAGAAATCGTCTAAGAAGAGATCAGTTGTTTTCCTCTGACAAAAAGGGAGATAATGTTGATTTTGATGTGAACAAAGTTTCAGGACAAGGAAGCAAAAATGATGATATGAAAACTTACCTAAAGGTGATAATTGAAGGTTATAAGGAAATCGTCAATAGACTGTCAACTTCCTCTAGTCAAAACTCTTCAGGTAAGAACCCAAACTATGTCTCGTATTTTGATGACAGTAAGTTTTATGATAATTTTTCACATCAAAAGAGATTCCTTCCTAGATTTGAAAGGAAAAAGAGACTCAACCGTAAACACATTTCACCTAATGAGCAGAGGGCTCATACTTGTGCTAATTAATCACAAGGGTTGAAAAATTACTCATAAAAATCATGTTGAGTAAGATGAGTTAATAATGATGACGCAATTGGGGGATATATGAATTAATTGGGGGATATGAATTACTTCCCCCAACCTATGGTGTGTGCTAAGGGGTGACTTTTGGGGGCGAAAATACTAAAACACCCTTCCCTCAAAATAAAAATCAAAAAACTTAAAATCAAAAAACAAAATCATATCCCCCATTTCCATCTCCACTTCTTATTAATCTTTTTAGGGTTAAAACTTTGAAACCCAAATGTTCCCCATTCTCTTTCAAATTCTAAATTTTCCCCATTTCCTTTCAAATTATCTTCTCCTTCTCTGCCGGAAGTGATGAAGAACATGTCGGAAATGATAAAGAGCATGCCGGAAATGATGAAGACCACGCCGGAAGTGATGAAGACCATGCCGGAAGTGATGAAGAACATGTCGGAAATGATGAAGGTCACGCCGGAAGTGATGAAGACCATGCCGGAATTGATGTAATTCAATGCCGGAACTAAATTCCGGCATGCTCGATATTAATCTATTAATGCCGGTAGTCAAGTGAAAAAAAAATCAATTTTCTGAATACTTTTCATCATGTGCCGGCATAGAAATTTAGGATGAACACCACACCGGAAGTGAGTTCCGGCATGGTTATTTAGGATGAAGACCACGCCGGAAGTGCTGAAGAACATGTCGGAAATAATGAAGACCACGCCGGAAGTGATGAAATTCAATGCCGGAACTAAATGTCGGCATGCACGATATAAATCTATCAATGCCGGTAGTTAAGTGAAAAAAAAATCAATTTTCTGGATACTTTTTATCATGTTCCGGCATAGAAATTTAAGCAAAAACCATGCCGGAAGTAGTTCCGACATGCTCGAAAATCAGATAACTGTGCCGGAAGTAGACTGATTACCGGCATGGTTTTTTGGTTGAATACCATGCCGACACCAAGCTTTTTCAGCTGCAACAATGGTGGATTCAAAGAAAAAAAAATCAAATTTTCAACCTCTTAGCAGCAATTCTCTCATCACAATCATCTTCCATTTTCAAAAAAAAATTCCACTCAAATTTTTTTTCTCTCCTTCTACTCCTCACTCACACAAATTAAAATAAAAACAAACACTAATCTATCCCCCAAATACTTAAGATTTTTACTAATTATTATTAATCACTAATCCTGATTAATGAGGGCTAGATTAGGAATTAAAAAAATACTAAGATAAGGGGTGACCCGATTTGATATTTGGATCCAATTTTTGTCTTTTTCCTCTATCCCCCAATTAGTTTTGATATCCCCCAATTAATTCTTCTTAATAATCAAGTATACTGTTGGCAAAATTGGTTCTGTTTAGTTGAGCTATTTTCTTATCGTCCATAGCTAAACTATTGTTCGCAGACAACTTTGCTTAAAAATTGGTTGTGTCTAATGACGTTCTTTGTTGTTCTCTTTTTATTAAAGAAGTTTTTGTTGCAACTATGTTGCCTGCTACTTTTGTGCTCTAAATTGTTTCTCTATGAAGATATAAAATTTATTGAGCCAAAAAATCTTTGTGAAAATTTTCACGTAGCAAAAATTCTTTGTGTTGAAAAATAAGACCTTTTTGTGTTCTTAATTCCCTTGGGTCGGGTTGTGTTCGTACGGGTACCCGCGTTACTGTTACGAATCAATTTTGGAAACCCTAAAAATTAACTTCCCTAAGAAACCACATAAATACCAAATCCCTGAGTCACGTACGTATACTCTGGGTTATTTTGTGACTTGTCAAGAGTGTCTTCCTCTTCATCTTCACGTTATGTTGGTTTTGCGAGAGGCTTTCTTGATAAAGGTATTGGTTTCGAGTCCAAAGGGAGGAAGAAAAGAACTCTAGTAGAAGATGATCATCCTAATGCCTCATGTTATTATGCCTATACACATCAGGATATTGAGAAGGATGATATGGTCTCTGCCAAAGTTGTTCATGATTTTCTTAAATACTTTGAGGAAGCAAAACTGCAACTCGTTGATACTTTGAAAAGTCTTGATGTGTTAAGAACTGAGTTGAAAAAGGTTACTTCTGACCTTGGTCTCATAAAGACACATGTTAAAGATCTTCTCAATGGGTATATCTTCTCTGAAGATGCAGTAGATGCTGTCAATCACAAGCTCAAAGACATCAAGGCTCGTGAGGATTCCGAAACGTCTATTTGATTTCAGTCCGTGTTCGGCTTTGGGTTAGGATTCTGTCTGTGTTCATTAGCTTCTTGATTTTATTTTGCCTAGTAAAACTTCTTATGAGAATTTTATTCTTGTGTTTTTAAGAAGAATAACTAGAGTTTGGAATAGACATTATTGTGATTACACATAGCTATGTCCAACGATTTTCATCTTCAATGTTTTTAGATTTATTTGTTTAAATTCTAAAGTTTATTTGGAAGATGAAATTGCAGTATTAATCTTTATGGTTTTATATATTGCAAACTGTTATGGGATATGTGTGTTTGCATCCGTGAACTATGATTGTCCTATACGTGGTCAAAAGTTGAGTCTTTCATACGTCGATATGCAAGTATCGATAAAAGATTGAATGAACTTTTGATAAACAAAAGTTAAGTCTTTTATATCATCATGCAAATATTTATGGAAGAAAGGATGAGCTTTTGTTTACAAAGATTAAGTCTATTATATGTCATTGTGCAAATAGTGATGAAGATAGAATGAATCTTTTTTTATTCCGCAGTATTGATGTTCCCTGATCCATATTTTTATGTATATACTTTGCAGCTTCGTAAGTTTTCTTATGTTGAGCATTTCTGATTAAATTAATCATGGGTTCTCTTGTGGTTAATTTAATTGAGTACTTTGGATACAAATTCATATTCGTATGTGATTTGTTATGTCCAAAGAAATCCTTCTTTTCTTGTGAAAGTAAGGTCGCTCTTGTTGTTCTTTCGGGAATGCATTTTATGGGGGAGAGTTCTTAATTGAACTTGTGCTTAATTGCAAAATCTTTGTGGGGAGTGCGGCTGTGGAATATTATAGGGGTTATCTTGTATCTTTATAAACTCCTTGATGAATGCATTTAGTTTCGGCTATATGATTGCATCTAAAAAGTTGATATGTGCTTTCTTTTGGTAATGAAGTGTCTCTATGAAAATTTCATTAGGATCCTGTAGTAGCAGGAAATCCCACACTACACCCCTCATAAGAATTCACACAATCAAGTCATTTTAAGATGAACAATTATAGTCTTTATTGATTAAAACTCACAAATGTTACAAGATAGAAAGAAAATAAGCTAAAGAATTTACAACCGCTCTAAACTTTCTCTCTCTTAATAACTTGCCCAACACTCGAAAAGATCTCCCCTCTCCTAAGCCTGTTCGGTTCTTTATATAGGACATTACATAGTGGATGACAGCTAAGCTGTCCTTTATTTTCGGATCTGACTTGCGACATTCTCGCGAGTGTACAAATGTTAAATCTCGCAACACTCCTAAATCTCGCTAGGTCTTCACATCTTTCTCGTGTTCAGTCTGTCGTCATCCGTTGCGTCATTTATATTACCAATCTGCGATATCTTCGCAATGTGTCGTTTATGGATTTCGCAAGGGTCTTGGTGTTGCGATATTCTGATCCTACATCTTGCCTCTTCTCATGTCTTCTCTGCGAAGGAGAGAATGTCATGAGAACTAATACTTTCAAAATGCCGCAGCTGTTCATTTCTTTCCCTAAATTTTCTTCCGATAAGATTCCATGAATTAAGCATAACCGTTTACACGTGTTAAATTTTCCCCTATTTACCGGCACATTAAATGCTAACCGGTCATCATCTTTTGTCTATTTAAGAAGAAATCCATCATAAGAATGTCTTCTTCCTTTTACTTCGTCTTCTTCATCTGTAAATTCTCTTTTTGTCGTCTGCAACTTTTTTATTGTTCATCTTTCCGTAAATCCTCTTCACCTTTCTGCTACTGTTCTTATGGAGCCATCAAGGTTTGTTGATTTTGCTGAAACTGATCTTCTTAAAACTAATCTTCTCTACTGAAATTATTTTATTTGATATTGCTCATCTTTAGATAATTCCCGTACTGTTTCTGTTTCAGCAAAAACACTTCCAGCACCAAGTTTACGATCCAAAACCCTAATATTCCCAAGAGTTCGCAGCAAAAACTCGTTGTGAACAAAAGAAAGTCTGCGAATAGCAAGGTATTAAGAAACAATTATTCTTTTAATAACAATATTGTTGCCTCTGTTTCTTATATGACTTGTGATTCGCAGGGTGATGCAAATGTCGAGAGGCCCCCCAAAAGATCTCGCCATCCTAAAAATGTTGAAACATTTGTTCCATTTCCTTTGTTTAAACTTTCAACCCCTCCTGCGACATCTTCGCAAGTGGAATCTCCTCTTCTTATTTGCGAAAATGTCGCTGCAGATTCATCCCTTGTAACTAATCTTTCTATTAATGAAATTCCTGACAATAACCCTGTTGTGAATGAACCCTTCTCTTCTTCTACTGTCAATGCCTCTTCTCTTAACATTGCCTCTACTCCAGTCATTAACCTTCATCAAATCTCATCTTCCGATGACATATCTATGGGGAAAGATGATTCAACTCTCCCACCTTCTGCCATCATCGCTTCATCATAAGAATCTCTCCCTTTTACTAAAGAAAAGTTGGAAGGGATGGATATTACTTTCAAGGTTTTATCAGACCTTCTGGATGATGTCAAGAAAGATTCCACTGATCCCATCAGATTTGGTGTTTGCGAGATTTTAAGTAAATATTTTGGCTCTGACAGAATGGTTTCGCAAACATCCTTAAAAAAGGAAGTTGAAGATCTGAAAAATAATCTCCAAGCTATGACCTTGAAATGTGACACTCTCCATCTTGAGAATCAAAAACTTCAGAATGTTTCGCTGGATCGTGATAATCTTCGCAAGAAGAATGAGGAACTAAAAGGTAATATATTTTTTTTTAAAAAAAAAAAAAAAATTATGTTTGCCCTTTAAGCTCTAAACCAGAAACGAAAAATGGAGATATATCAGTTTGAATCCGTCGCCGAAGAATCCCGAATGGATAGAGATGCTTGGATGGATCAATATAACCAATTAGATAATCTTCATACATACTCTGTTGATCAAATAGATAATCTTACCAAAGAGAATGCTCAATTAGTCCAGAAGCAAAACTTATTAAGTAATGAATTATCTCGCCTCTCTTACTTTTTGACTAAAGCTAATCTGGAGTTGGAAACTTTATCATATGAGAATGAAACCCTCTGCGCAAGAACTTAATATTTGCCATAAAGTATGTAATGATCAAGAACGGTCCCTCTGCTTATTGAGAAATAAACTCAAAGAAGTAACAGAATCATCCTCTGCCGAAAGAGATAAACTTATTCAAGGTAGAATAACTCTAAGCATAAAGGCAAGTCAACTTAAAGATCAATACTCTAAGCTAGAAGAATCCTACACTTCTCTTGCGAAGAAAAACACCTTACTCATTTCTAATGAAAAGAATTTGCGATCTCGACTGAAAGGCTTGGTGGGTGATAAGTTTGACAATGCCATGGATCACTTGGAGAATAGTTTCTTGGCTTTAACTCAACATCTTATCTCGCAAAAGGAAGGTAGTCATAAAATTTGACTGCCTCAACCATTTTTTCTTTGTTAAGTCTTTTACTATGTCTTCCTTGCAAACTCTTCGCCTAAATGATTTCCTTTATTCTTTGTTTTTGCAGAATCTGAGAAAAATCTTCGCTCCTCCCTTTATACTTTGGAATCTAACTATGCGAAGATTCGCAAAGAGAATGCATTACTTGTCGCTGCTCTTGCTCGTTCTCGCGATCGGGTAGAAAGAAGATTTGATTATCTTTCTTATTCTAAAGATATCCAAAGTAGGAATCACCAGAAGGCACTTCTTCGCCAAGTTCATCTTAGGGCTGAAGTTCTTGTGAATGAAATTTTATTATCCAAATCTCTTGCCCCTGTATCTGTCGAGCCATTGGAAGTAGATGATGATGAAGTCCCTGGTACTCCTGACAGCGATTATCATTATGAAAGTGGCGAAGATTTCGCAAATGAAGAAGAAATTCCTCCAAATGATGAAGGTGTCGATAATAATCCAGATGAAGGAGAAGTTGGAATAAACCAAAATGAAGAAAGGATCAAGCGAAAAAGTTTGAAAAAGCCCGAAATCGAGAAAGCTAGCGAGAGTGATAAAATTAGTGAAGGATGTCCATTATCTCCTTCTTGCGAAAAAGTTGATGTTGAGAATTGAAATTCTTTTGTAATTTTATTTCTTTGAACTTCTTCACCTGTATAACTTCTTGCATATGGTGCATTTCAGTCATCTTTGAGGTGCATTTACTCCTTTATTATTGTGTTTATTTGCGAGAAAGATAATGTTCATTGTTGAATAATTCCCATACTGCCTCTCATTATCTTTCTTGCGATGGATGACCTGCATAAATAATAATTAGTTTTTATAAATCTTTTGTTGAATCATGTGGTCTTATTTTGCCTTCCTAGTTAAAGGTCTTATTGCGCCATCTCTTGTCATTGCGACAAAATCGCAGGACGTCTTTGCATTTGCATGCCAAAACCCATTGATCTTGCCTTAACCTTTTCTTTGCAATTTTTATTGCGACAATATGACAGGCCTAACAATTCTTGTGAAAATAAAGCCCCATGACATTGCCGTCTTGCGACGAAATCGCAGGACGTCCTTACACTTTCATGTACTGACCCATTGATCTCGTCTTATCTTTGTCTTTTGTATTATTGCCTCTTCAGGATTGTCGCACAAATATGATAAACCTAAATTTCCTTGCGAAAATAAAGCCTCATGACATTTTCGTCTTAAGACACTTATCGGCTCCCTAATGGAGGGTGCCGCCCTTATCTTCCCCCCTGGTTGCCCCTTCAAGGAGGCGTACTTCTGCCATACAAGGCTGGCTCCTCCCATCCGGTCTTAACCACTACCAGTTGTTTTCGCAGCCTCTTATCCCTTTTGCCTATATGGCTTATGGTTACAAGACTGCACCCTAAGTGGAGTTTTCTTCGGGCCGAGTGCAGCATAATCCAAGACTTTCCAAGAATGGCCGAGACACTTCAAATGCCCCAGGCACTCTTGGCTCAACCGTGTACCTCGGCGCCTTGGTCAAATGCTGACTCCTTAGAAGAGACCCTCGGTCGTCCAATCTAAGTCATAAGCTTAAATTGAAAATCCAAGGTACCTCTCCTGGATGGGCTTTATTGACCCCAAATCTCCATGACTCAGGTTCCAGGGGCGGTGTAACCTTTTCCCTGAGCCATGTTAACAGGTACCCCCTTTTATGACGTACTTTAGGTCTTACATTTGCCTCTTGCGAAATTTTGATTTCGCGAACTAGGGTGTACGCCATAACAGGTTCGCCTCTTTTGGATATGTCATTGATCTTTGATTATCTCTTGTCATTATCTGTGCGAAATTTTCGCATGTTCTTTCTTTATTTTGTACAATCTCGTAGTAATTTTTTCACAAGATTTTCATATAAATTCATTTTGCTTCGATCATACATCATTTTGCAGTCTAATCTTTCCCCACAATCTTTTACGGGTAATATCTCTTCAAGTATAACTTGTTCCATGGTCTATCCAGTCTGTGACCCACATCTTTACCCTCAGGGTCCATCAATCTATATTCCCCTGTTCCAACTATATCCTTAATGATATAAGGTCCATCCCATTTTCTCGCAAGCTTGCCACCACTTTCTCGCTGATATATTGGTGTTTCATTCAGTACCAAATCTCCTGGTTGAAATTCGCGTGTTTTAACACGTTTATTATATTCTTGGGCTAATCTTCGCTGGTAATTCTCCATATGATGTAGAGATCTTTCTCTTTTTTCTTCTAATTCATCTAGTTTGGTTAAAATATTACCCGCACTAAGATTTTTCTCCCAAGCTTCTCTCTTTGTTGTTGGAATAATAACTTCTGTTGGTAGTACAACCTCAACTCCGTATGTTAAACAGAAAGGCGACATTCCCGTAGCTTCTCGCCTGGTTGTATTTTAAGCCCATACTGCATTATGTACCTGTTCACACCATGCTCTATTATGCCCTTCTAATTTCTTCTTCAATATATCTGCGATTGTTTTATTTGTTGCTTCTGCCTGTCCGTTGGCCTGAGGGTATAAAGGAGTTGACTTCCCACATTTTATCTTAAATGCATTAAGTAACAGTTCTATATTCTGTCCCTCAAATTGTTTCCCATTGTCAGATACCAACTGTGCGGGGATTCCAAATATGCATATGATATTCTCAAATATGAATGTAAAAATATCTTTGTCGCGAATGTGTTGTACTGCCTTTACTTCAGCCCATTTTGTGAAATAATCTATAGCGACAATCAGATATCTTCTTTTCCCAGTTCCTGGTAAGAATGGTCCCACAATATCTAAACCCCATTTTCCAAAAGGCCATACACTTGTTGAAGACGTTAATGGTGCTCCAGGTGCATGTATTTTCTTTCCATGCCTTTGGCAATCTTCGCAACGCTTTGATATTTGCTTCGCATCCTCATGCATAAATGGCCAATAATAACCTTGCATCTTCGCTTTGTATGCCAAAGATCTTCCGCCGCAGTGATTGCCAGCATCCCCACTATGTAACATCTTTAATACTTCTTCTCCTTCTTTTCGTGTTAAACATCTGAGTGAAGGTCCATTAAAGGATCTCCGGTACAATATCCCATCCCTTAGTTCATAATTTGTCGCACGGCTTTTTAATTTGTGCGCCTCCAATCTATTTCTTGGTGTTAATCCTCTTTTCAGGTATGTATGAAGTTCTGCTCTCCAATCTTCAATACTAGGTATTTGTCCTCCATCTTCTATTATCATTACATTTACCTCTTCTTCTTTATTGATTGATGGTGATACAAGTGTTTGTATCTTTATGCATCTCGCAGCTGGGTCTGTCATCATACTTGAGATGAAAGCAAAAGCATCTGCGAGTCTGTTATCTTTTCTTGATATGTGTCTCCATTTAATTTTTGGAATTCTCGCTGACAACTCTTCATCAAGTTTTTTGTATTTCTTCATGGATGATTCATTTGTAGTGTATTCTCCTTTTATTTGACAAATGACTAATTGTGAATCGCTGGTGATTCTTACATTTTCCAACTTCATTTCTATTGCGAACTTCAGGGCATGTATCACAGCCTCATATTCTGTCTCATTATTGGTGGATGCAAACTCCAATCTGAAGGAAAAATCCATTTTGTTGCCCTCTGGCGAAATCAAAACAATTTTAACTCCATTACCTTCCCCATTTGATGATCCATCCAACAAATTTTCCATCTATTTGGTTCTGTTAATAAATCTCTTGGATTTCCATGTTCTTCTTCTATATCCATCATTTCTTCCACTGCTTCATCATCTTCTAAGGGAAATTCTGCTAAGAAGTCTGCAACAACTTGCGATTTTGGTGAAGATAATATTTCATATTTGATTTTGAAATGTCCTATCTGTGCATTCCATCTCTCAACTCTGCCTAATCTTTTTGAATTTTTCATTACTGACTCGATTAGTATTTTTGTCAGTACCCTTATTGCATGCGCCTGAAAATATATTCGAAGTTTAAATGCTGCATAAACTAATGCAAAAATTAGTTTTTCAATCTTTGAATAATTTTTCTCTGCAGCATTGAATGTTTTGCTGATGTAATAGATTGGTTTTTCAACTCCTGCGTCTACTCGCAATAACACATCACTTAACGCATGCGAAGTTGTCGCAAGATAGATTAATAATTCTTCTCCTGGTTCTGCCTTTTGCGAAATAGATATATTCGTCAGATGCTCTTTTATTCCTTGAAAAGCTTTCTCGCAATCGTCTGTCCATCTAAACTTCGCCCCCTTTTTGAGTATATTGAAAAAATGTTTACATTTGTCTGATGATCGCGAAATGAACCTTCCCAGCGAAGCTAAGAGTCCATTTAACTTATGTACATCTTTTACTATCGCTGGTGTTGGCATGTCGCGCACTGCTTGTACTTTCTCTGGATCAACTTGTATTCCTTCTTTTGATACGATGTAACCTAAAATTTTTCCCGATGCAACCCCAAAGATACATTTTTCTGGATTTACCTTGATGTTAAAATGTCTCATTTGTTCAAAAATTTCCCTCAAATCTTGGACATGATTTTTTGCTTCTTTACTTTTTATTAACACATATCATCTACATACACTTCCAATGTTTTGTGTATCCATTTCGCAAACACCTTTTCTACCATCCTTTGGTATGTTGCTCCAGCATTTCGCAAACCAAATGACATTTTTGTATAACAATATAACCCTATGGGAGCAAAAAAAGCAGTATGCTCCTGATCTTATTCAGCGAGAGGTATTTGATTGTATCCTTTATATCCATCTAAAGAAGATATTCTATCATTTCATGTTGCTGATTTGACCATTTGTGGAATATCTGGCAACGAAAAACTATCCTTCGGACAAGCTTTATTTAAGTCAGTAAAATCTATACAAATTCTTATCCCCTTTTTCTTCTTTGGAACTACGACCATATTTGCTATCCACTCCGGGTATTTTGCTTGTCTTATAATTCCTGCATCAAGCATCTTCTGCAACTCTTCTTCTATTTGAGGATGATATGTTGTTGCGATTTTTCTGATTCTTTGTTTGAATGGCCTTACATTTTTGTCAATTTCCAACCTATGACATACCACATACGGGTCTATTCCAGGCACTTCATCCATGTTCCATGCAAAAATATCTTTAAATTCTCGCAACAGACTGATAGTTCTTTCTTCTTCATCTTCCTCCATCTTTGTCCCAAATTTTTAACATTTTGGGTTCTTCTCCAGTTCCAACATTCACTTCCTTTGTTGGTTCCTCATGCATGTGTAACTGGTCTTAGGTTCTCCCATAGGTGTAGGTTCTTTTATCTCCTTCGCTGGCTCAGTTCCTTCTCCCGAAATTTCGCTGGGTATCCCATTTCCTTCCTTTGCTCTTATCATATAAGCTCTAAATTCCTCTTCTTTCTTTGCTTCCTTCGCCATTTTTCCGCGATCCTTTCGCTTCTTTGCACGTCCTTCATATTGTTTTACTTCAATTTAATAACATAATCTCGCTTTATCAGTTTCCCCTCTAATTTCACCAATCCCACTTGGCATAGGAAATTTGATGTATTGATGTAATGTTGATGCTACGGCTTTTATCGCATGTATCCATGGCCTTCCCAACAGCATGTTGTACGGTGATTCCATATCCACCGCGCATAGTGCCACTTGTGTTTCAATTTCCCCCAGCAAGATTCACACCTCTATTTCTCCTTTTGGTTTTATTACAGATCCGCCAAAGCCATGAATATGATAAGTTGAAGGGGACATCTCTTCATCTTTGTATCCCATTCCTCTGTATGCATGGTAAAATATTATATTCGCCGAACTTCCCGTATCAACTAGAGTTCTGTTTACTGCCCATTCTTCCATAGTTTTTGCTGATTTTTCCTTTTCTTTCTGTGTGGTTACCGTGATTACCAAAGGAGATGTGTGGCTTAAATTTTCTCTTGGTATCTCTGCTGTTGTGAATGTAATATTCTGTTTTTCCCAATCTTTCAAGGGTGACGCTTTCTTCGTTGTCACGATTTTCTTTCCTTCAAAATCTCGTTTGTGTATTCTCCCTCTGATATTTTCATGGAATTCATTAATCATTATTTTTGTAATCAAGTTACATTCCAACTTTCTATTACATTCCTTGATTTTAACTTTCTCTACTTTAACCGATTTATCAATTTGTTTCATCGTCTTCTTGATTTGAACAATCTTAACAACAATCTCTAATCTTTAATTTTCAGTTCCCTGTTTCTAGCGCCATATGTAGTAGCAGGAAATCCCACACTACACCCCTCATAAGAATTCACACAATCAAGTCATTTTAAGATGAACAATTATAGTCTTTATCTATTCCTATAGACTTTTCAGTGTGATACAGATTTGTTTATTAAAGTCTTCAACTTTGGGTCGTAGCAACTCTTAGTTGTGGGTGAGATTAGCTAAGGGAATCAAGTGCGTAGTGTCCTGCTGGGATCAGAGACGTAACGAGCACAACTGTACCTTGGATCAGTGTGAGATTGATTGGGGTTCAACTACAATCCAGACCGAAGTTAGTTTGTAGTAGGCTAGTGTCTGTAGCGGCTTAATACAGTGTGTATTCAATCTGGAATAGGTCCCGGGGTTTTTCTGCATTTGCGGTTTCCTCATTAATATAAAATATGGTGTCTGTGTTATTTCTTTTCCGCATTATATTTTGTTATATAATTGAAATATCACAGGTTGTGCGTTGAATCGATCAATTGGTAAATCCAACCTTTGGTTGTTGATTGATACTTGAACATTGGTCTTTGGTACCGTTCAAGTTAATTTCTCTTGTATTCAATTAGACTCACATATTTCTATTTGCTTGTGTAGATGGGGAAAAACAGTTCGCTGGTTTTTTAGGAAAGTGAAGATTCGAGCGTGTTGTCGAGACTCCTTGAACCGGGCAAACTGCTCAACTCACACAGATGCACTGCAAAGGGAGTGCTTAGATTCGAGAGATCAATCTGTAGGACTCCGGCCTAAACCAAGTCAATGGCCGTTCCAGAGTCAATTCGGTCGCAAAGAGGGAGATGGGTTGATCTGTAGGAGGGAAGCTGAGAATTGTGTGGGATCAATGATGATCAAGGATGATCAAGGATTTTGGGTATGTTGAAGGTTTCTGCAATAATTGGTGAACTTTTGAGTTCGAATAAGTTCTGATGGATTGATGAATTCTTGAGAGTAGTTACTCGAGAAATTATGTGTAGACCAAAAACGTTGTCCTCAATCATGGATTCAGAAACTTATTTATATTGTCAGAGTTGTGAACACCTTGATCCCTGTAAGTGTGACTGTTTCATGAGTGGAAGAGTGGGCAAATGGAAGATCGTGGTAAAGTCAGTTCCATGTCGTGTGGAGACTTGACGGATCGTGCACCCACTACTTTGCTAACTCCTTAAACCGTTGACACAACTTACGCACATTTCTCGTCTGCCAGACCAAAACCCTAGTTGTTATCCCCCAATTTGACGTGATTGATGTCTCACGAATCGTGGAGTCTGTATGAAAGACATGTATTTAGTTTGTCAGTTGTTGACTGATTAGGCAATGAGACTAGGTTTTGTTGAATCGATCATGTTTGGAAAAAGCTCAGCGATTCATGAATGTTAACGTTGCGCAAATATTGTAAATTTGACGAGTTGTTGAATATTGATGAGTTACTGAATATTTGTGGATTATTCGAGCAACTGAGCAAGTATTGCTTGATGCGACGAAATCTTGATAAGTTCTTGAATATTGATAGTTCGGTCAATATTCGAGCAACTGAGCAAGTATTGCTCAATTCGACGAATCACTGAATATTTGAGAATTTGACGTGCAATTGAGCAAGTATTGCTCAATCCGACAAATAATGAATATGAATAATTTGACGTGCAATTGAGCAAGTATTGCTCAATTCGAAAAAATACTGATAAATTACTAAATATTGATAGCTTGACCAATATTTGAGCAACTGAGCAAATGTCGCTCAATTCGACGAAATATTTATTGGTAACGTAACCCAATAAAATATTAAAATATTGGTAGATTACCAAATATTGTATAATTAATCCTCGTGGATCAACATAAATTCATTTGGTGTTTGAACTTGCTCAGAATGATGATTCCGTGAAGCGTTTCTTCGAAACCCTAATTTTTGAGCAATTGTTCAACAATTGATGAATTGCTGAAAATAGGTCATGAGTGATAGAGGGACCGACCACATGGGATGATGGGCGTCCATGTGGTTCCCAGTGCTCGAGTGAGCGTACACCAGGTGTTGATGGTGGATTTTAGTTCAGGGCTAAAATTGTGAAACCAAATTTATGCGCTGACATCCTGCAAAGGATAGCCACTGATAAAGTGATGAATACTTCTTCACTTTACTAATTCACCTAGAATGGAGCATGTGGCAACAATCCAAATATTCTGTGAATTAAATACACGAAATTCATCTAGGTTGGAGCATGTGGCAACAATCCCATATACCACCGTGAATTTGACATTATTAATTAATGCATATCCAGCCTTGTATTTCCTGTACTCATTACCGGTGCGGCATGACGACTGAGTGTTGTTCTCAGCAGAGCAACACGAACCTCCAAGCACTAATAATGAAGCATGTACGAAATACCCGTACAGGTTGCAACTCTCGGCGTGTTATACTAGCCCGATTGAGAATACAACTCTCGGTGTATTATACTAGCCCGATTGAGCATACAACTCTCGGTGTGTTATACTAGCCCGATTGAGCATACATCTCTCGGTGTGTTATACTAGCCCGATTGAGCATGTTTGAACTTGGACTGTCCATATCAGTCTCAGAAACGATCACAACCATCCAACTTCACCAGCATGATTGGATGGCTTAGATTGAATCCATGACCCCAAGCAGGTATTGGAATATTCACTACCGACCCAACGCGGGCCCCGCATGGTCGGCCTCCCCAAAAGGGTGGCATAGCTTGCCAAACCGTCCAAACCAGACTATGGATGAAAAACCCTAAATTAGGGTTTGCGGCACATTACATGTATCGCAAAACAGTCTCAACCATCCATCTTCGCAGGCATAGATGGAGGGTGTAGATGTAGATTCAAAGGTCCCAGAGCATGTCAACACAAACACCGTGGGCCCGCCTACATACCTGACTGATCGGTCAGGACCAACTATGGTTGGTCGTCTTGATTCGTGCACCCCAAACTGGGTATGACACACGGTCGGCAAAACCTAATTAGGGTTTGTGTCGTGATCACAAGCGTCCATTTTCTCCTGCATGAATGAAGGTTCCAGGAATAGACTAAGCAGGTCCGGTAAGTATCAACACGATCACTGTGGTGCCACCTATCTCCACACCCGATCGTCCAAGACCAAACTTGGTTGTACACCTCGATTCACGCGCCCAATCTAGGCGTGGTCACACTTCCCAACCACAAACTGATCTCAACCGCTCAAGTTTACCGGAAAAATTGAGTAGCTTAGATCACATTTCTATGGGACGATGAAGTACAGGTATATACACCATCCCACCGTATGAACGCCGGGCTGATCGGCCAAGACCGACCAAGCTTGGTCTTCTTGGAACGCGCGCCCAAAATTGGCATGATGCGCGGCTTTTGCGGCACCAGATTTCTGTTGCAAATCGATCTCGACCACTCGACTTCGCCGGACAAATTGAGTGGCCCAGATCACACTTTCACGAGACAATAAGATATGGGCGTGTCATGTGGCTATGGCTGTACTTAGCTGAAACTGGGGTGCCTTCATCTGGTCTTATCCTTGAGTATTACTTTTCTATTTGAATCCTACCACAATCTCGCACGTGTCGTGTGGAGATTAGTTATTGCTTTTCTGTTTTGGCTTATTAAAAGGTAGGAAGGGATAGCGTAGAGAATAAGAAATTTTATAAAAGAACTTTGTTCATGTGGCTGATTTTCGGATCGAATTCTGGATTCGACCTCTCTTAAGTCTCAATTTGTTCACTATAGAACAATTGGTATCAAGAGCCGATCGATTCTACCACCATGGGAGGGCAAGGAGCTCAAACTACTAAGGAATTACGGGGAGGCTCGGAAGAAACAACAAACCCGGATAGAGAAGACAAATCGGGATGTATTGGAGATGAAAGAACAATTAAATCAAATTGTTATACGATTCTGAGAATCTAAATAACAAATTTGTTGCTCTACAGAAGGGAGTACTATACGGCCATTAATCAACCCACCGAGAATGGGGTTTCAACAAGCTACAATCGATTTCCAAAACTTGATTTTCCGAGATTCGATGGTACTAATCCTAAAGGGTGGATTCAAAAGTGTGAGAGATTCTTCCTTCTTCACAACATCAGAGAGGAAACTCAAAAGTGCAAATGGCAGCTATGCACATGGATGGTAAAGCGTAAAGGTGGATTTCTAACTTACAAACCTATAGATCTATTTTATGTTGGTTTGAATTAGCTGAACAAGCTTGTTTTCGTTTTGAAAACCCATCAAACGATAATATTGTGGGTATGTTTAATAAGTTAGCACATACAACTACAAAGTGGAAGAATTTTTGATGAATTTGAGGTTGCTAGATCCTTAATGATGAGCATTCACCCTGAATTTCCTGAGAGTTATTATGTAATGAGTTTTATTGGGGCTCTTAAGGAAGAAATCCAACATAATGTGTTGATGTTTCACCCTACCACTCTCATGAGAGCTTTTGCTCTAGCAAGGTTGCAAGAACAGTCCTTACTTCATCAACAAAAACCTTCAAAACCCACACCAAAATTTTTTTCCAACTCATTTTCCTTGGGGAAATCATCCTATCAGTCTAATATGTCTCCAAGGCCACCTGTTCTTCCACCAACAACTCCAAAGCTACCACCACCACCACCACCACCACCACTCCTTCCTAAATCAACTCCCACCCACCCTCCCATTAAGAGACTCACCCCGAACAACTCAAACTCCCAAGGCCAGGGGTTGTGCTATAATTGTGATGAGGTGTATCGACAAGGTCATGTGTGCAAAACACAACAACTATTTTGGATTATGGCAGATGAAGCAAGTGCTGACACCATTACTGCAGAAGACATCCTAGATCATGAGGGTGTTGAATCCCCAATTGATAGTGACATGGAAATTTCACTTAATGCTTTAACAGGGTCTCATAGAGGAGACACTATTCGAGTTCCTGGTCTTCTTAAGAAACACAGTATCTCTATACTTATTGATACTGGCAGCACCAATAGTTTTATAGATTCGACTTTAGTCACAAGAACTACATGTTTTTTATCACTCCTACTACTCCGTTGGCTGTCACCGTAGCGAATGGTGCCAAAACTGTCAGTTCAGGGTTATGCAAGTCTTTACAGTGGACCATGCAAGATCAATCATTTTCTGGTGACCTCAGGCTGCTCCCTTTGGGTGGTTGTGACATAGTGCTGGGTGCTGATTGGCTCAGACAATTTGGTAATGTATTGTTTAACTTCAAAACTTTGAGTGTTTCCTTCTTACATCAAGGGGTTGATATTACTCTCCAGGGTACTTCTACTACACCTTCCTTGAAGCCCATAAGCACTAAGGGTATCCATAAATTCTTCCAGAGTACCACTCATGGTATTTGTGCTCAACTTCTATCCATCTCAGCTACCCCCACTTCATATTCCCACCCCCCACATGTTGCCTCCTTATTGCAAGAATTTCGTGGATGTCTTTGCAGTAACCCACATCTTTGCCACCTCACGAGGCCTTGATCACACTATTCCTCTCAAGCCCAATTCACAACCTGTCAACCAAAGACCTTATAAATGCCCCTATGTACAAAAGGGTGTCATTGAGGACTTGATTCAACAAATGCTAGATCAAGGCATAATCCAACCTAGCCACAGTCCTTTTGCTTCACCCATTTTATTGGTCAAAAAGAAAGATAATAGCTGGAGATTTTGTGTTGATTATAGGAGGTTAAATGACCTCACCATTAAGGATAAATTCATCAATTCCCATCATTGATGAATTATTGGATGAGTTACATGGTTCTCGGGGGTCTTCACCAGATCGACCTCGGATCGAGTTACCACCAAATCCGTTATTTCCTCCTGACATTCCAAAAACAGCTTTCCGATCTCATCAGGGTCATTATGAGTTCCTTGTCATGCCTTTTGGCCTCACCAATGCTCCTGCAACCTTCCAAGCACTCATGAATGACATTTTCAAACCATTTTTGAGGAAATTTGTTTTGGTTTTCTTTGATGATATCCTTGTTTATAGCCCAGATATGGAAACACACCAGCTTCACCTTCAACAAGTCCTCTCGGTCCTGCGACAACACCAGCTACATGCCAAGTTATCCAAATGTTGTTTTGCCCAAACTGAACTGGAGTATTTGGGCCACATCATCACAGCTCAAGGTGTTGCAGCTGACCCTGCCAAGATCACCAGCATGACTTCTTGGCCATCTCCCACCACTATTAAGGCTTTGAGGGGGTTTTTGGGCCTCACTGGCTATTACAGAAAATTTGTCAGAGGGTATGGTCAGATCAGTAAGCCACTCACTGAACTGTTGAAGAAAAATGCTTTTCATTGGTCCCCAGCTGCCGAAGCCGCATTCAACCAACTTAAAGTAGCTATGACAACCACCCCTGTGCTGGCACTTCCAGACTTTTCAAAGCAATTTGTCCTAGAAACAGATGCTTCTGATTCTGGCATTGGAGCTGTATTGATGCAAGAAGGCAGACCCATTGCTTTCCATAGTAAACCATTAGGTCCAAAAGCTATGGGATTATCAACTTATGAGAAGGAACTCATGGCAGTAGGATCTGCAGTTACCAAATGGAGGCACTATCTTCAAGGTCATCACTTTACCATCAAAACTGATCATGAGAGTATTAAATTTTTCTTGACCAGAAGATCACCACTGGCCTCCAGCAAAAGTGGCTAATGAAGTTATTGGGATTTGATTATGACATCCAATACAAGAAGGGGACTGAAAACAAAGTTGCTGATGCATTGTCTAGGCGACCTCATGAAGATATTACCATCCAAGCTATCACACTATCCAAACCCATCTGGATGCAAGAAGTTATTTTAAGCTATGTCAATGACCCAAAGGCCCAACAATTGATTGCTCAGCTGCTGCTCTCTCCTTCTACAACTCCACACTTCACATACCACGACGAGGTCATCAGGTATAAATCCAGATTATACATAGGTACTGGCAACAACATTAAGTCCACTATTTTATCTTCCTTACACTCCTCAGCCATTGGTGGCCACTCTGGTATTCAAGCCACCTACAATAGGGCTAAGCTGCATTTCTTCTGGCCCAAAATGCAACAAGATATCATTACTATGGTGACTTCTTGTGATGTCTGTCAAAGAAATAAGCATGAACACACTCTCCCTGCTGGCCTGTTACAACCACTGCCCATTCCTGAGCAAGCATGGCAACACATCTCCATGGACTTCATTGAGGGCCTTCCCCAAAGTGAGCACAAGGATGTTATATTCGTAGTTGTGGACAGACTCACCAAGTACAGCCACTTCATTGGCCTCAAACACCCCTACACTGCAGTCACCGTAGCTAAAGCCTTCCTACATCACATCTTCAGATTACATGGCTTACCAGCGTCCATCATCTCTGACAGGGACAAGATATTCACCAGTAATTTTTGGCAAGACCTTTTTCATCATTTGGGTACTACTTTAAACTCAAGATCGCTTATCACCCTCAGACCGATGGTCAAACCGAGAGGGTGAATGCCTCGTTTAGAGAATTATTTACTTGCATGCATGACAGGTTTCCAACCCAAGAAATGGTTCGCTTGGTTAGCACTTGCAGAGTGGTGGTACAATACTAGCTACCACACTAGTATTAAAATGACTCCTTTCAGAGCTCTTTATGGTTATGATGCCCCTCATCTGGCTTTTCCAACCACCCTCACCACTTCTGTAGCTGCAGTGGAAGACTATCTACAACAAAGAGCAGCCATGTTAGACATTCTTAAAGATTCCCTGTCAGCTGCTCAGGCTAGAATGAAATTTTTTGCTGATCAGAAGAGGACGGAAAGATCCTTTGAAGTCGGGGACTTAGTATACCTCAAGCTCCAGCCCTATCGCCAAGCCTCTGTTTCTCTGAGGAAGAATTTTAAACTTTCAGCTAAGTATTATGGTCCTTTTCCTATTATCGCCAAGGTGGGTTCCTTAGCTTATAAGCTGCAGCTTCCTCCTGAGGCACGGGTACACCCTGTTTTCCATGTATCTCAACTTAAACTGAAGATTGGGTCTGCTTCTGTACCATCCCCAACCCTGCCACTGGTAGATCATGAAGGACAGATCATTGTCACCCCTATCTCAACTCTGGCTTACAGAACAGCTATCAAGGGTGACCACAGGGTGCCACAGGTTCTTATTCATTGGTCTAATGCCACCGCAGAGGAAGCAACCTGGGAAGATCTGCCAAACATTAAAGCTCATTTTCCAGCTTTTGTCCTTGAGGACAAGCACAAACTGGAGGGGTAGGCAATGTCATGTGGCTATGGTTGTACTTAGCTGAAACTGGGGTGCCTTCATCTGGTCTTATCCTTGAGTATTACTTTTCTATTTGAATCCTACCACAATCTCGCACGTGTCGTGTGGAGATTAGTTATTGCTTTTCTGTTTTGGCTTATTAAAAGGTAGGAAGGGATAACTGTAGAGAATAAGAAATTTTTATAAAAAGAACTTTGTTCACAGGCTGATTTTCGGATCAGAATTCTCGGATTCGACCTCTCTTAAGTCTCAATTTGTTCACTATAGAACAGGGCGCCTACACCGTCATGTCGTCTACACACATGCATGATCGGCCCTGTCAAAATTGTATCCCAAGCTTGGATTCGACCAAGCTGAAGAGTGATGCTTGAACACCTCTTCAAAAACCCTAATTCCATCAACGGTCGCAGATGAGTGTCTCAAAGATCATCTCGTCCGTCCAACTTCACCGGCTTGTTTATACAACCCTGGTCAGGAGTTAATTTGTCAGTGAGGCGTCATGGTGATCACCACCCGTCACTTTACCACATCATGATGCAGTACCTGCATAGAATACACACGGTACTTCACATGTATCGACTTCCTAAATAACTTAGTTATTTAATCGAGCATTACATGCTACTTTCTGTGGGTCCCACGATCCACACACTCGAGACATCAATCATGTCACAAACTGGGGGATACATACTGGGGTATTGGTCTGGCGGTTTACAGCGTGCTGCGTGCAATGCGCCATCACAAGAACGTGTCAGGAATTCATATACGGTTAGAGATGACAGGAGAAGTGGGCAAGACTGGTCGTGTAACACTAACACACAACTCCACTACTCCATCACTCCACTTCCTCCACTTCCCATGATAGACGTGAATAAGGCTCAAATGACTTGTATAAATAGGTTCTCCTCCCTATTTCCAAGCAACAAGAACAAGTCCAGACAACAGAGGCAAGTGTTGATACCATCGTATTCAAACACCGGAATCGATAGATTACATCCCCGCAAGCCGATTCAGCTTTACGATACAAGTCATACATAGCCAACACCTTCACAATCTCAACACCTTCTTCGCTTCCCTCCCTAAGATCAACCCCATCTCCTTCACTTTGTGACCGAAACAAGTCTGGAATGGCCATTTCTTGGTTTAGGCCGGATTTGCACAGATTGATTTCTCGAATCTACAAGCACTCCCGTGTAGTGCATTTGTTTAAGGTTTAGACTCATTTCTCATCCACACATCCCAAATTACCAAAACCAGCAGAGATAGTTTTCACCCATAAACAATTGGCGACTACAGTGGGAGGTTCATCTCTCGGTTGTAAAGTCAATTTCTTCAATACCATTCAATCAATTTCAATATGGTTGGTCTTAGGACCGCCTCGACAGTATCAAATCTTGATGGTTCCTCCAACGGAGATACCCCTCCTCCTAACGGCGTATCTGACGGCATGATCAGGAGATTTCCAACATTAAGTGAACTAGCACGGGTACAGGAGATTCACACGAAGAATATGGAGCTAATCAAAGAAGCGGTAAACGACATACTTGATTTCCTCATCAAGATGACATGAGAGATGAGCGTTCCGGATACCTCTACACCGGGGACTAGTTCCCCTCAGATCAACATCTTTACTACGAACCAGAGACCAGTGGATCAGGAAGCGGCATCTCTAGTGGAAAGCTTGTGTGAACTCTTGTACCTCTTGGGCAGAGACGTTTGCTGCAATTAATAAAATAGCTCTGGACGTACACCTGACTCCTTCACGTCCAGAAGTCTTAACTGCATCGGAAACATCTGTAAATAATGTTACATTTACAGAAGACGACATGATGGCAGAGGAAGGTCACAACCGGGCCCTACATGTTACCGCACACATCAAGAGTTCAGAGTTCAGGAGGGCCCTCGTAGACACAGGAGCATCTTCGAATGTGATTACTCTCAAGACTCTCAAGACAGCCAAGGTTAGCCCATGCAAGATTGTACGACAGCCCACCACAATGAAGGACTTCGAAGGAAACCAGACCAGCACATACGGGTATGTCAATCTGAATTTATCAGTAGGACCCGTTCGGTCAAAAGTGAAATTTGAAGTCATAGAAAAGGAGCCGGACTACCATATGATACTAGGGAGACCGTGGCTTCATGACAATAAGGTCATCCCTTCAACGTATCACCAGTGCCTGAAGACCATGCTAAATGAGGAAGTCATCTGTATTCCTGCATTATTGTCTCCGTACGCACCAACATGCGGAGTGAAACTGTTCGAGCCAAGAGAAACTCCGCAGGGAGGGTCAGAAAAAGTCCTGTGCACCCCACTACCCACGTGGGCTTCAATCCAGGAAGAAGACCGACTTGCATCACTGGGGGCTAAGCACTACGACACACCTTTTCTGACGAGGCGTCCATCTTTATACGGTGAAGCTTCAACCCATGCTCACACCAAAAGGGAACGCACTTTCGAGGCAAGCCGTGATCAGAAGGGGAAGATAATATACCGGCGCCGCTGTTAGCAATTAGCAGGAGAGACTGGCACCCAGTCTCTCCGCCCATTTGAATGCTACAAGAACGATGGAACACAAGAGGAGGTATTGGACGCCCCGCGATAGCTACAAGATGGCACCAACTCCACAATTGACGAGCTCGAGACTGTTAACATCGGGAATAAAGAATCTCCCAGGCCTGTCTCTATCAGTTCGACTCTGTCCGTGGAAGAACGTGCGAGTCTTGTCCAACTACTCAAGGAGTACCAAGATGTGTTTGCCTGGACATACGAGGAAATGCCTGGTCTAGATGAAAAATTGATCACCCATCACCTACATGTCACAATCGAGCAATCTCCGAGGCAATTCAGACATGAAGTGGAAGAACAAATCAAGAATGAAATTCAGAAGTTTCTAGCTGCTGGCTTCATCAGACCTATTCATCATCCGACCTGGTTAGCTAATGTGGTCCCAGTAAAGAAGAAAAATGGACAGATTTGGTGCTGCGTGGATTTCAGAGACTTGAACAAGTGCTGCCCTAAGGACGACTTTCCTCTGCCTAACATCGAGATGTTAGTAGACGCCACCAGCGGACACGGCATGTTCTCCTTCATGGATGGTTACAGTGGCTACAATCAGATAAGGATGTATGAGCATGATGCAAGTAAGACAGCCTTCCGAACCCCTCTTGGCAATTTTTACTATACTATTATGCCATTCGGTTTAAAGAACGCCGTCGCAACGTATCAACGTGCTATGACGGCAATCTTCCACGACATGATGCATAAGCAAGTCGAAGACTACGTGGATGATATAGTAGTCAAATTCAAGACTCTATCCTCACAATGTCGCTGCTGTGAACTGTGAAGGAGCTCCAAAACTTCATGGGCAAGGTGAACTTTTGCTTCATTCACCCCATGCTGAAGAAAGGATCAAGTTTCGTCTGGATCACACTACAACAGGAAGCGTTTCAGAGGATTCAACAAATATTGTCATCTCTGAATCATCACAAAGGGTTAGCCTATTATGTAAGCCCAGACAAGAGCGAGCATGGGACATCTTCAGATCCACTGAAGCCGACACCTCAATGGAGCAGCCTCAAGAAGATAACGATGTCCGCGTGTCATGTCGAGAAAGAATCCGGGCGAATCACTCTATCAGAGGATGGTGCATGTCTACCGTGTTATGTTGGGGAATCTGCACTTTTGGTCATCCTCTGGACTTCGTGAAGCTGTTGAACGCTCATCTACGACAGCATCTACCCTGCTGGAAAGAACCAGGCCTCCAGTAATGAAGAGCCTCATGATGTTTGTAGTTGCAGGAAATCCCACACTACACCCCTCACTAGAATTTACTCAACTAATCCATTTGAAGATGAATAACTATCTATTTTATTGATTATTTTCTTGAAATGTTTACAAAGGAAGATAGAACAGAGCCAAAGAAATTACAATCACACTAAATTTTCTCTCTCCTAATGACTTGCTTAACAATTCAAAAAGAACTCTCCACAACAGACTTACTCAATCCCTTTATATAGGGTATTACATAGTGGATGACAGCTAAGTTGTCCTTTATTTTCGGGAATGACTCGCGAAGTATCGCAAGTGTATGAATGTTCATCTTCGCGACACTCCTAAATCTCGCCAAATCTTCACACTTTTCTCATGTTCTGGTTGTCGTCATCCATTGCGTCATTAATTATACTTCCTTGCGACACCTTCGCAAGACTGTCGTTTATTAATCTCGCGAGATATTGATGTTGCGATATTCTGATCCTACATCTTGCCTCTTCTCATGTCTTCTCTGCGAAGGAGAGAATGTCATGAGAACCAATATTTTGAAATGCCGCAATTGCTCATCTTTATCTGTTTTATTCATGTACGGAATTTATTACAGGTGTTTCTTCTTCCACTCTTTTATTGACACGTCTCTTTCAACCATTTATTCTTGACCATTCACGTCCCATCTCGCATTAAATGCATTTATTTTCCCGAGGATTCTCCTCTCTATATATAGTTTTCTTACCCTTCTCTTCTTCTCTTTTATTTTCCCTCTGCAACTTTCCTTCAACTTTCTTCCTCCGCAATTTGCGCTTCTGCTACTGTAAACCTTCCCTTATTTCTTTCTCTCAATCTTCACTTCTCTATTCATTCCCATACTTTAATAATGGCTTCACTTGGTCGTACATATAAACCCCTTTTTGAGAAAACTCAAAAGAAATTTCAAGAGAAAGGTTTCATCTTATCGACCATTCCTGATCAAGAGTCTTCGTCTATACTTTCTGCAAAACTGTTCTCTGATCATCAGTGTGATGATCAGAAAATTATAGTCTCACTAGGTCAACTCCTCGCAGGTCTTCCCATTCCTCTATATAATCCCGAGATACCATTATTCTATGAAATTCTTGCTCATGAAAAATTCTCGCGAGCTATTTATCAATTGAGCGGCGACTGCATCCGTCTAATGCTTGAATTCGCCAATCGTGGCGCATGTAAAGGATCTTTATATCCTGATGATGTCAAAGATCCTAAATTCGCAAATTTACAAATAGTCGCTGAGAAGTATACCGTAGAAAACTTCTTTGCGAATTATGCAGTACTAAATATGAGAAATGATAAATCTCGCTGGGGTGCTCGACTAAAGAGAAAAGATAACATTGATGCTGATAAGCTGGTCATGCAAGATATTGACTGGCATTCGGGTAAAAATAATATTCCTCGCCACTCCAAAGATGATAAGTGGTGGGTTGTTCCTTTATTTCTGAGCGGACCTTATATCGCAGGTTCGCATGTACTCCCTGCGAACCTCGCAGATTATCATCCTTGGGAATTTAAGTGGCCCGAGAAGGCAAAAGAGGTATACTTCCTTTTTCAGTTTTGCTTCGCAATATTTTCTTCTTCTTTTACTTACTAAACTTGCAAAAAAATTTAGATTGTCAAACTGAGAAAGAGTTATAAAAGAAATCCAAAGGCGAGTACCCTGGCGATACTCCGATCGATCACGGATGAAGTAAGAAACATTTTCTTTTGTTATTTCAAACAATATTGTTGCCTCTGTTTCTTATCTTTATCCGTGTGCGAAGGTTTACGTTGAAGAAGCTGAAGCTGCGAAGGTTAAAGGCAAGAATAAAATCACTTCTCGCAAGGATAAATCTTCTGGTCCATCTTCTAAAAAACGGAAAATCCAACCTTCTTCTCATTCTAATTCCCAAACCAGCGAGAGCTCTGACGAGGATGAAAATGAAGTTGGTACTTCCTCTGCGAAAGAGAATCATTCGGTTACCTCTGCTATGGCGCAATTGTCTAGTGTCTTCTTCGATTTTATGCAAGGATTAGGAGATGATCATTTATCCGCTACTTGCGAAGATCTTGCTAAAATTTGCGATGCCCCGCTGTTAGAGGATAATGAGTCTTTTCGCGGAGTTTCCCGAACATTAACTTCCTGTTTCTTAAATGCTCTCAATGCCCTGGTATGTTCATATTCCTTTACTTCTTTGTGACTTCGATTATAAGCTTTATCTTAATAATTTCTTTACTTTCCTTTATAGTCCGGGAGAGCTTCCTTTGTCGTTGCCGCAGATCTAGAGAAAAGACGCGACATCCTTGAAAAGAAAAATCTCCAACTCAAAGAGAAGATTCAAGAACTAGAAACTGAAGTCGCGACGTCTCGCAAGAAAGATGAAAAAATTCAACAGTTGGAAGTTGTGTCTACTTCTCAGAAGAATAAAATATCTACTCTTCAAAGTGCAAATCAACAACTTTATGGTACAAAATTTTTACTAGTCAAATCGTCTTTATTTTGTCATCTGCTTTTCTTTGCCTGATTTATTATTTTCGCAGACATATATAATCTCTCTGAAGAAGCCATTCTTCTCCATTCATTTCCCGAGCCTATGGACAATGATGTTCTTCTCACTCATCTCAACGAATCTTTAAGCAGTTTGTCAAACAAAATTGATTCCCTTCCGTTAAATGAACTTCAAGCCAAATATCGTCTCTTAGAGATTGAGCATAGATCTAGTTTAGGTTTAGCCAACCGATTTAAACAAATGTATCTTGATTCCCATAAGAAAACCAAAACTTTAAGGAAGAAAATTAGTGGTCTCATAGATGACAAAGACCGCATTGCTAATAAAGGTGCACAGGCATTAGCAAAATTTCAAAAATCTCTTCTTGAAGTACAAATTGAACGAGACGAATCTCTTCGTCAGAATGCCATACTTAATGAGCGAGAAGATCAAATTCGTTCGCTTCTCGTTATAAATAATGATGATGAATTCGCTTGGGCTGCGAAGGTTCTAGATAATGCCAGGAATAACTTAGGTATTGATGTTAGTCTTCATGCCGAGCATCTTGCCTTGGTTAAAGATATGATATCGACGAGAGAAGGTTGTTTATTATACTTTACTGCTCCTTACTTCTGTAGCATTGTTATTGTGTTGTTAATTCATTGTCATATGTTTTGCAGAATCCGAGAAGAGATTTCAAACAAGGATTGAAGAACTTGAGTCTGAAAAAGGGCAACTCGCAGAAGGCCTTTCTCTTCGCAACAACAAGTATTCTAAGTTGAAGAAACAACTGCAAGCTACAATAGCGAATTTTAATAACGATGCTGTTCGTTTTCGCAATCAAACTATTGAAACAGTTTGCAATGATCACCGCATTCCTCTTAGTTCATATCCTTGTCTTCGCGATGATATTCCTGAAGATATGCCTTTCTCGGATGTCTCTGATAGTGAAGCTAGCGAAGAAGAAGAATCTGGTGAAAAGAATGATGGAATTGAAGAATCTGACAAAGAAGAAGAATCCTCAAAGAAATAACTTCTTTTTCTTCTTTCGCTTCTTGTAATATCTGTATATATACCCTTTTAATCTTCTATTTCTATAACCCCTCATTGTAAATTTCTTGGATTGCTAAATATGAATTCAATCTTTGTTTTCTTTACTTGCGCATATTAATCAAGCAATTCTTCTTTGTAACTCAACCGACCAGCATTATGAATACATAAATCTATCATGTGGAAATGAATAACAAGATTTTATCCTATTCATTCCCATACTTGCCTCTGTTATTTATTTTCAAATGAGAGATTTGATCAATTATCTCCGAGTAATGAAATCTCTGAATTTTGACCTTATTGTTGGTAACTTTATGAAGAAATATATTCGTTTTCGTAAGCTTATTTGCTTCCTCAATCTTTTGTATGGCTATATCTTTATTCATGTTGAAGTTCATCATTGCGACAAGATCGCAGGACGTCTTCACAAATGAAGAAATCTATTGATCTTGTCTTATCATTTCTTGTGTGGTCTTATTTTGCCTTCCTAATTAAAGGTCTTATTTCACCACCCCTCGTTGCGACAAAATCGCAGGACGTCTTTACATTTTCATGTAATGACCCATTGACCTTGTCTTATCATTTCTTAAGTATTTTTGCCTCTGCAGGATATTTTATTTGCCACAATATGACAGGCTTAAATACTCTTGCGAATGTAAAATCCCATGACATTGCCGTCTTCGCGACGAAATCGCAGGACGTCTTTACATTTTCATGCAAAAACCCATTGATCTCGTCTTATCCTTGCGTTAGTATTATTGCCTCTACACGATCATCGCACAAATATGACAAGCCTAAATTTCCTTGCGAAAATAAAGCCTCATGACATTTGCGTCTTTTGACACTTATCAGCTCCCTAATGGAGGGTGCCGCCCTTATCTTCTCCCTGGTTGCCCCTTCAAGGAGGCGTACATCGGCCATACAAGACTAGCTCATCCCATCTGGTCTTAACAACAACCAGTTATTTTCGCAGCCTCTTATCCCTTATACCTATATGGTTTATGGTTACGAGACTGCACCCTAAGTGGAGTTTTCTTCGGGCCGAGTGCAACATATACCAAGACTTGCCAAGAATGGCCGAGACACTTCAAATGCCCCAGGCATTCTTGGCTCAACCGTGTACCCCGGCGCCTTGAGCATACACTGACTCCTTGGAAGAGTCCCTCGGGCGTCCAACCAGGGTATAACCTTATATATATAGTTGGAAATCCAAGGTATCTCTCCCGGATAGGCTTTCATGGGCCCCAAATCTCCATGACTCAGGTTCCAGGAGCGGTATAACCTTTTCACTGAGCCATGTCAAGAGATACCCCCTTATATGACGCACTTTAGGTCTTACATTTGCCTCTTGCGAAATATCATTCGCGAACTAGGGTGTACGCCATAAAGGTTTGTCCCATTCACTCACTCTTTCATTTTTGTTAATTCATTCAATCATTCATTTTGTTTGCGAAGCTATCGCATAATCTTACAATGTTTAATCACTTTTGTTTTTCAATTCTTCAATCAAATTGTCGTATATTCTTGATGGCGAAATTCTCGCATATTTCTTCTTCAATTATTTTTTATTCCTCCTATCCTTAACATGCTTTTGTCATTGCTTTTCGATGATTATTCATTTCTTACACTTTTTGCTCCTAATGCTCTCTGCCTCTGCACCATTCAAAACAAATTTTTAGCTTTCGATCCAACTTCTATTACGAATGTTTCTTTCCCCTTTGCTGAATTTGTTCTGTGAATTTCTGGCGGTGGTGGTAATGGCTGAACCTTCTCTTCACTTTTTAGAAAATGACTCGGCTTTCCTTGGTCAATCATTCTGAGGATGATTCTTTTTATATTTCTGCAGTCATTTGTTAAGTGTCCATGAAAGCGGTGGTAAGAACAGAACTCGTGACTTCTATCACTTGGTGGTGGCTCATTCCCCATATTCCATGGCGCAGGTATGTTTTCCATCAAGAGTATAGCTTCCCATATTTTTTCAACACTAGTATTTAATGGTGGCATTTTGATCTCTTCCCATACTACTCTGTGACTTCGCTGCCCTCCATGATAATTCTGCCTTCGACCTCCATAAGTTTCTTGCGGATGATCAAATCTTTGAATTTTGTTATTGCCGCCACGGTTGTAATAGTTCCTTTCTCTTTCATATTCTTCCTGATCACGACTTCCCATAGCTACTATCTTTGGCTGCCCATCATCTATTATCTTTTCTTGTTGCCCTTGCGAAGTGCTTGCTACTGTATTTATCAATTTGGGTAATAAGCTTGCATTCGCAGCATTTGGATTTGTATTCGCAACTGGGTATGATTCCATCTCATTTTTTCTTTCCTCTAGAGCAATATATTCCTCCTGAAGTTCTCGCAACTCAGTCATTGTAATTGTATTCTTGACTCTAAAAATTTGAATATATAACAAATTGGTTGCGAACATAGCGTTTATAAATGATAGAATAAGATATCTTTCATCTACTCGTCCAGCCATTTCGCTACACAATGTCTTCCACCTCACGGTTAAGTGCCTCAAACTTTCGCCAACTCTTTGTTTCAGCCCAAATACATCTTCAATTCCTGGTCGCGAGGAGTTATTACTTATATATGCCCCTAAGAATATAGCTTGTAAATGATTGAATGACGTGATTGTGTTTCTTGGTAAATCCTCAAACCATTTCAGCGCTTCTCCTGTTAAACTTGATGCAAAATATTTGCATAATATGGCATCATGATTTTCCCATTGCAGCATACATCTCACATACGCTTTGATATGTTGTATTGCACAAGTTGTTCCATCAAAAATCTTTGGTTAATGCGGGTAAATTGCACTTTGGGGGTATTCCTCCTAACTGCACCTCTAGTGTAAAGGGGTTTTTCGCAGCTTCTTCGATTGCCTCATCCAATTGTCTTCTTCCTCCTCCTCTTCTATTGTTCAACATTCCTCTCATTTCTGCCAGCTCTCTTAAGATTTGTTCATTTACATCAGGGTTCGAATTTATTGGTCTTTTCAGCTCTGCCTCTCTCCTTCTGCGTTCATGTCTACCTTGATTTTCTTGTTCAACATTTTCTTCTCTTCTTTCTCTGCGATTTTCTCCTTCATCTCGTTCACAAATTCGCACACCATTGTATCTATCATTTTCTCTTCTTGGTTGTCTATCAGCTCTCCTTTGTATTCTTTCATATTCTTCATTGATATTTCCATTGTTGCGATTTTGTTCGCGCCTTGTTTCTCGATTGTCATGATTGTTCTGCCGAATTGCTTCCTCCAATTCCCGTTCTTCCATTTCTACTCTTAACCTTTCCCTTTCGCAAGTTAGACGCGCTTGTTCAATATAATGCTTTTCGATGTCATCTTCAATCTCCTTTTGTTTCCTCTGTGTTTCTCTCCCATTTTCTTCACCAAGTATTCTTCTTCCTTCTTCCCGATTTTCTTCACCAATTGGACTATTCTGACGCCTATTTCCTTGATTTCCATTATTTTGGTCATTCTCTCATAAAATCTCGGGACGTGGAATACACACCACTTCCCTTATTTCATTCTTGACATCCTTCACCGAGATTTGGCTCTCTTTCTAGATTTTCTTCATTATCATTTTCTACACGTAATATTCTCCTCATATCATCTCTAACCGATCCTGATCTTGATCTGGTATTACTTCTCGACCTCCTATTCTGCAACCTCATATTTTCCATTCTTAACTCATGGTTTTGCCTTGTTAAATTTGCGCGTTCTTCCGCTTCTAATCGCCTTTCTTCGTGTATTGTTTGTCTCAACGTTTCTAATGCTGCGATTTCTTCATTTCTATGAGCTGTTTCTCCCATTTCTTCTCGATTTCTCTCCTCTTGTCCATTATTTATCAATTGTTGCACTTCTTCTCTTTCTTCCATATAATCTGATCTCCATGTATGCACGCTCACCCTATCATAATCTATTACTCTATTCGGTGCTGGTTGAATTGGTGGTTGAATTTGACCTTCTTCTCTATCTCTGCGTTTATTCTTGATGGTTCACCTACTTCATTTATCCTTTCTCCAGCTAATCTCCCGCTTCTCCTTACAATTGTTGGTTGTTCTGACGCATTCCTTCTTCTAGCCATTTCTCAATTTTAGTAAATTGTTGAAATTATTCGAAATTTCTTTCTTGTTACTCCTGATTCTTTCAATTCACAAGGTTGATCTTCTACTCATTCCCTGTTTCTAGCGCATATGTAGTTGCAGGAAATCCCACACTACACCCCTCACTAGAATTTACTCAACTAATCCATTTGAAGATGAATAACTATCTATTTTATTGATTATTTTCTTGAAATGTTTACAAAGGAAGATAGAACAGAGCCAAAGAAATTACAATCACACTAAATTTTCTCTCTCCTAATGACTTGCTTAACAATTCAAAAAGAACTCTCCACAACAGACTTACTCAATCCCTTTATATAGGGTATTACATAGTGGATGACAGCTAAGCTGTCCTTTATTTTCGGGAATGACTCGCGAAGTATCGCAAGTGTATGAATGTTCATCTTCGCGACACTCCTAAATCTCGCCAAATCTTCACACTTTTCTCATGTTCTGGTTGTTGTCATCCATTGCGTCATTAATTATACTTCCTTGCGACACCTTCGCAAGATTGTCGTTTATTAATCTCGCGAGATATTGATGCTGCGATATTCTGATCCTACAATGTTCGTGAAAGCATACATCCCACCAACAGGCAATACAACCTTCAGCCTTCCATAAGCAGTTTCGCTGAAGCAGCAAGAGGAAAGACACCGAGATATAACATCTTGCGCGTCCTAAATCGCCAACTCCAACTCCAGCACCATATGAAGACTGCCAAGTTCGTTCCCGTAGCTATCACGCCTCTCCCTGCCAGTCTCTTCTGATCACAGTTACTGCCAGGAACTGTTGTTGCTCGTCGATTAATACCATCCAGAGCTTCACCATATCAACGACCATTACATACAAAAGACCCATCAGGCATACAAGATAGATCCACGTAGACCACGCTTGGGGACTGAGGTTCAACATGAAATTCCTTTACCGTCAGTCAAGAACTTCTTCAACGCTCCACCCACTAGAAGCTGCATCAAACGCTCTCCGAGACATGCTTGCTCCAGAAGATGCTTCAACGCTCTCAGCGGGACCTACACAACGTTCGAACATACAAGGTTCACGTTTGGGCAAAGCAAGCACGCCTAGATCCCACGTTCGAGCAAAGGGAAGACCGATATTGGTTAGCAAGACCGGTGTTCGTCAAGGTAAGACCGGTATTGGTCAAAGTAGCAAGGATGACACTCGAGCAAGCACATAAACTGTACGGGCAAAGAAAGCAAGGCCGGTGTTGATCAAGTCACAAGGCCGGTACTGCTCAAGTCACAAGTCCGGTATTGCTCAAGTCACAAGTCCGGTATTGCTCAAGCTTCAAGTCTGGTATTGATCAAGTGACAAGTCCGGTATTGCTCAAGTGACAAGTCCGGTATTGCTCAAGTTTCAAGTCCGGTATTGCTCAAGTTTCAAGTCTGGTATTGATCAAGTGACAAGTCCGGTATTACTCAAGCTTCAAGTTTGGTATTGATCAAGTGACAAGTCCGGTATTGCTCAAGCTTCAAGTCTGGTATTGCTCAAGTCACAAGTCCGGTATTGCTCAAGCTTCAAGTCTGGTATTGATCAAGTCACAAGTCCGGTATTGCTCAAGTTTCAAGTCTGGTATTGATCAAGTGACAAGTCCGTATTGCTCAAGCTTCAATTCTGGTATTGATCAAGTCACAAGTCCGGTATTGCTCAAGTTTCAAGTCTGGTATTGATCAAGTGACAAGTCAGGTATTGCTCAAGTTTCAAGTCTGGTGTTGGTCAAGGGGCAAGTCTGGTGTTGGGGTGAGGCAACAGGTTTGGTAATTGGTCGAAGCAGGCACAGCCGGCCCCAAGCAAAGCAGGCACGCGGCAGCTCCCACTTGATCAGGCACATCCAGCCCCAAATTGGTCGAAGCAGGCACAGCCGGCCCAAAGCAAAGCAGGCACGCGGCAGCTCCCACTTGATCAGGCACATCCAGCCCCAAATTGGTCGAAGCAGGCACAGCCGGCCCCAAGCAAAGCAGGCGCATGATGAGTCCCACGATCGAGAGAAGCATGCGCAACATCCCGTTGAGTAGGCACATCAGCCCCACGCTCGAGCAGAACAATCACGAAGAAGGCTCTCGACCGAAGCAGGCATAGCAAGGTCGATCGAAGCAGGCAAGACCGACATCATGCTAGGGGAACGCTCGCCTGAACGCCTCTTGAACGTGACATGCTCCAAGGACAGGACGACTCGTCTCTCCTGGTAACATCTAACTTTGTCTCATAAGTTTTATCTGTATATGTCACCATCTAATGCCTACCTCACAATAGTGTAACCATTATGTGCTAGGCAGGGGACTTAATGTTGATGGTGGATTTTAGTTCAGGGCTAAAATTGTGAAACCAAATTTATGCGCTGACATCCTGCAAAGGATATCCACTGATAAAGTGATGAATACTTCTTCACTTTACTAATTCTCCTAGAATGGAGCATGTGGCAACAATCCAAATATTCTGTGAATTAAATACACGAAATTCATCCAGGTTAGAGAATGTGGCAACAATCCCATATACCCTGTGAATTTACAGCATTATTAATTAATGCATATCCAGCCTTGTATTTCCTGTACTCATTACCGGTGCGGCATGACGACTGAGTGTTGTTCTCAGCAGAGCAACACGAACCTCCAAGCATTAATAATGAAGCATGTATGAAATACCTGTACAGGTTGCAACTCTTGGTGTGTTATACTAGCCCGATTGAGAATACAACTCTCGGTGTGTTATACTATCCCGATTGAGCATACAACTCTCGGTGTGTTATACTAGCCCGATTGAGCATACATCTCTCGGTGTGTTATACTAGCCCGATTGAGCATGTTTGAACCTGGACTGTCCATATCAGTCTCAGAAACGATCACAACCATCCAACTTCACCAGCATGATTGGATGGCTTAGATTGAATCCATGACCCCAAGCAGGTATTGGAATATTCACTACCGACCCAACGCGGGCCCCGCATGGTCGGCCTCCCCAAAAGGGTGGCATAGCTTGCCAAACCGTCCAAACCAGAGCAGTATGGATGAAAAACCCTAAATTAGGGTTTGCGGCACATTACATGTATCGCAAAAAAGTCTCAATCATCCATCTTCGCAGGCATAGATGGAGGGTGTAGATGTAGATTCAAAGGGCCCAGAGCATGTCAACACAAACACCGTGGGCCCGCCTACATACATGACCGATCGGTCAGGACCAACCATAGTTGGTCGTTCCAGTTCGTGCGCCCAAACAAGGCATGACGCACGACCGGTGAAACCCTAATTAGGGTTTGAACAATCACGAGCGTCCATTTTCTCCTGCGCGAATGAAGGGTCCAAGAATAGACTAAGCATGTCCGGTAAGTATCAACATGATCACTGCGGGCCCACCTATCTCCGCACCCGATCGGCCAAGACCAAACTTGGCTGTACACCTTGATTCACGCGCCGATGTTAGGCGTGGTCACACTTACCAACCACAAACTGATCTCGACCGCTCAAGTTTACCGGACAAATTGAGTGGCTTAGATAACGTTTCTATGGGACGATGAAGTACATGTATATACACCATCCCATTGTATGCACGCCGGGCTGATCGGCCAAGACCGACCAAGCTTGGTTGTCTTGGAACGCGCGCCCCAAGTTGGCATGATGAGCGTCTTTTGCGGCACCAGATTTCTGTTGCAAATCGATCTCGACCACTCAACTTCACCGGACAAATTGAGTAGCCCAGATCACACTTTCACGAGACAATGAGATATGGGCGCCTACACCGTCATGTCGTCTACACACATGCACGATCGGCCCTGTCAAAATTGTATCCCAAGCTTGGATTCGACCAAGCTGAAGAGTGATGCTTGCGCACCTATTCAAAAACCATAATTCCATCAACGGTCGCAGATGAGTGTCTCAATGATCATCTCGTTCGTCCAACTTCACCGGCTTGGTTATACAACCCTGGTCAGGAGTTAATTGGTCAGTTAGGCGTCATGGTGATCACCACCCGTCACTCTACCACACCATGATGCAGTACCTGCATAGAATACACACGATACTTCACAAGTATCGACTTCCTAAATAACTTAGTTATTTAATCTAGCATTACATGCTATTTTCTGTGGGTCCCACGGTCCAAACACTCGAGACATCAATCATGTCACAAACTGGGGGATACATACTGGGGTATTGGTCTGGCGGTTTACAGCGTGCAGCGTGCAACGCGCCATCACAAGAACGTGTCAGGAAGTCATGGACGATTAGAGGTGACAGGAGAAGTGGGCAAGACTGGTCGTGTAACACTAACACACAACTCCACTACTCCATCACTCCACTTCCTCCACTTCCCACGAGAGAAGTGAATAAGGCTCAAATGACTTGTATAAATAGGTTCTCCTCCCTATTTCCAAAAACAAGACAAGTCCAGACAACAGAGGCAAGTGTTGATACAATCGTATTCAAACACCGGAACTGATAGCTTACATCCTGCAAGCCAGTTCAGCTTTCTGATACAAGTCATACATAGCCAACACCTTCACAATATCAACACCTTCTTCGCTTCCCTCCCTAAGATCAACCCCATCTCCTTCACTTTGTGACCGAAACAAGTCTGGAACGGCCATTTCTTGGTTCAGGCCGGATTTGCACAGATTGATTTCTCGAATCTACAAGCACTCCCGTGTAGTGCATTTTTTTAAGGTTTAGACTCATTTCTCATCCACACACCCCAAATTACCAAAACCGGCAGAAATAGTTTTCACCCATAAATAATTGGCGACCACAGCGGGAGGTTAATCTCTCGGTTGTAAAGTCAATTTCTTCGAAATCCGATTCAATTTCATCAATTTCAAAAAGGGTAGATCTTAGAACCAACTCAATCAAAAATTCATTTCAAGATGGTAGAACTCGGGTCTGGATCAGCAATCAATCCTGATGGAGCTAGTACAGATAACACTCCCGGTGTCGATGTACCCGTCAGTGGAGCCACAGTGGTCAATACATCTCGTGGAGCCGTTACTTCTATCACCAACGCTAGCGGAGCAGGAGACATTCCAGTAGGTATAACGCCTCCCATCACTAGAGCCAGAGCAGCCGCAAATCCCGGCATATCCTCAAGTGTAACGCCTCCAGTGGTCACCAGAGCAACAACTTTCACTCCTTCACCATTGCAGAGGATCCGGAGGCACAAGAGGAGGACCACCGTCTATTACCATTGCAGACTTGATGGAGAAGCAAGAAATTCTTTCTAAGACTCAAACGGATATGGCCGCAACTCAGTAAGAGGTACTCACTTTCCTTAAAACTTTAACTGAATGATTGCCACAAGATTCACGACAACCCTCGGAGCCAACAAGAGATGCCTTCAATACGCCCGGAGCAAGCGTTTCCGCTCGGACCCACATGAGTGAAGAAGCTCATGTTGCTCCTGAACGCTCAAGAGAAAGGGACCAGCCATCCAACTTCATCACACGTGAGGACTTGGAACTACTTCTCCAAAACCGAGGCAAAGGAAATCTGACGGATGCACACCAACATCAGCTGCCATACCCTCAAGATATGCAACGAATCCCTCTTCCAAGAGGATACACCTATCCTCAGTTCTCCCTCTACGATGGTACTGGTAACGCTCGTGAACACATCTCTCGATTTTTGGAATCCTTGGGGGAGCATGAGTACAATCATGTTCTCCGCCTGAAAGAGTTCTCGAAATCACTTACGGGAAGGGCATACACCTGGTACAACAACATCGCACCTAACAGCGTATCCAATTGGGGCGAGATGGTCGGTGCTTTCTACAGGAAGTATTTCTTCGTATCCGAGCAGATCACCTTTTCAGATCTATGGAGAGTCTCTCAGCGGAACAACGAGCATCCGAACGACTTCGTTAAGAGGTTCATAACTCAAGCACTAGATTGTCATGATCCGAACATCACTGAATGCCAGTTGGTGGAGTTGTGCATCAACGGGATGATACCCATATACCGCGCTTTACTAGAGAATCTAGGCTTTCAGACATTCTCCGAACTCCATGAAGCTGCCAAACGGTCAGCCACAACCGCCCCAGTGTTACTAGCGAGAACCAGGGTTGTTCTAAACGAAGATCCACGTGAGAGTCGAGGAAGCAGGCGCCTCACAAACAAACAATACAACAGTGGTCCTTCTGTGTGTGTGGTAGGCGAATGAGGAAAAAGGAAAGCTTCAGCAACAGAACAACAACCCAAGCGTGCGGCTCCAGCACACATGACTTCTTCTCAAAAGGGAGCGGGCAAGACTCCTGCACAAGACACCGAAGATACAAGTTTCCCATGAATGAAGTAGTGGAACTCTTGGAGGCGTGGATTCAAGACGATTCCATCAAACTACCTCCTATCAGACGTCCACCAACTGAGAAAGATATGGCGGATCCTAAGTACTGTCGCTACCATAGGTTCGTTCACCATCCAACCAAAGACTGCAACAGGCTGAAACAAATCTTCAGAGAAAAGATAGAGATGGGAGAACTCAAGCTTGGAAACGAAGGTGTTCGTAGAGACCCTCTTCCTGTCAGGAATTGCATGATTTCTGGGGATTCCGTTCGCAAGACTGTACAATCTATGATGGAATATTTATGCGAGATCTTGTACTTCTCCAAAGCATAAGGTGAGGACATATTTGCAGCCCTCAACCGTGTTGTCTCAGGCAAACGCTTGTATCTGGAAGAGGAAGCGGTCTCGAAACCTCAGTCCTTGATGGAAGATGCAAGCAAGGGAAATTGGGGACTCTTAACCGTTGACCGTTTGAAGGATATCGAGTTCGATAACACATTGATCGATATGGCCTCTGAATTCAACATCATCACTCTCCAGACCTTAAAAGCAGCAAAGATTTCAAAACATGAGGCTACTCGCAACCCAATTGTGATTAAGACTCCAGAAGGAGAACTCAGAGATGCTTATGGATACATCGATCTTGAAGTAAAATTGGGCGATGCCTTGACACAAGCAAAGTTTTACATAGTCAGAGAACATCTGAATTACGACATGATCCTAGGACGCTCTTGGGTACACGACAACAAAACAACACTGGGAGTTTGCCCTCTACCAGCTACGACACCTGAAAGGATCTCCAACAAGCCGTCTGGACCTGAAGACTATCCGTTTCCGCACCTGCAGCTTGACAATGTGAGACAACTTCCTGGAGAGAGCCCATCAGCATACATTAAGAGGTTCCGAGCTCAAGTAAGTCTCATCACGCAACCCTCCTTGCAACCAATCACTCCTCAATCTGATAAGTCCTAGGGACTGGCTCCAACCAACAAACCAACCCCGGCTAAGAGATGTGAATGGGAAGCCGGCCCTTTCAAACGCTTTATCAAGAGCGTAGAGGTTGTCTTGGTCAAAGACGATAAGGCCAAGGTCCGGGTATCTGCACGCTCATCAACGTTGATAAACTAGAAGGCATAACAATTAACTCACAATGGCTCAAACCCTACCGAACTTAAGACATTGTGCTATCACTTTCCAGCGTCCTCCACACTTTAAAACGCTGTGCTATTTCCTCCTGCGTGTTCCCTTTTACAATTTCATGTCATATTTGTAATTCCTCCAGAAAATGATTGCAATACTTGCATTCATAGTTAGGGTTTCAATTTTCAATTTTCAATTTAATTGAAGCGTTATTTCCATCTGAGAACCTCTCTACCCCTCAAAACACAAAGTCCTGAGTCATCCTAAATCAACCCACTAGAGCAAGGAAGGAAACCCTAAGCAAACATCTCATGGGAAGAAGGAAATAGAATGTGCGCACAAAAAGAAAGTGATTTGAGCCATCTGCCCCAGCAAGACCTAGGAGATCTCACGTTAGGAGCACATACGGATGCAATCTTAACGAGGGGTTATGACATAAACCTTTATTCAATGGTAAGCAAACAGAAGAAAAGATCTTGAACTTAGCCGCCACTGAGTACAAGAAAGAGGTTCAAAAATTACGGGAATACACTTGAAAAGAAAAAAAAAAACAAAGAGGTTTAGCCGTCAAGAAGAATAACCGCGCATGCACCACTGCTGGGTCCTGCTTCAACACCATCACCTGCTACCGCTTATCCCTTCATAGCCTCAGCTTCCGCTTTAGATGTTTCCGCAGCAACGTTCTCCGTCCTAACATCATCAGCAGGAACAGCTTCCAAGTCTTCCTCAAAGCCAACAACAACATTAGGGTTTGCGCTGATTGCCTTCGAACACTCCGGTCCGTCTCTATCAGAATCAAGGATTATCACACCGTCCTGGATTGGATAATCACGCCTATCTTCATCTGGAGGCCGTTTATGCTCCACTCTCCGCCTCTTTAACCGCGCTGCAAATCTTTCTGCCCTTGCGCTTACTGGTATTCGCAACGCTTCCTCATGCCTCCACCGTTCTTCCATGTCGATCGCAGCTGAAAGGGCACATATGCGTCCCCTGGTCATACACAGGTGCAGAAAAGACATCCCCTGTATAGCACGACCAACTTCACGAAGTGGGAGATCAATTTTAGCCATTACCTCCTCGTGCGCATTAGTCTCAGGTTTGTCAACTCCGAAACTCTCTTCTGGAGAAGTTACAGAATAATCATCGCCCACTGCTTCCATGATAGGCTGCAAAGAAAAAGAAGTTATGGGCACACAAAAATATGTGTATCATTATCAGTCAATCAGAAGATCAGATGAGTACGGAGCAATACCTGAGATACAAAAGGAACGACTATGTGATGAGAAGAATCCTTAGAATTTTTCTTTATAATCTAGCAAGTCAACAGAATCCCAGGAGAAAAGGAGTCTCTACTTGCCACCTATAAAGGCTACCGATTCAAGATAGCGATCAATGATGCTTATCGGATATATCTGAGGAAAGCTGCCGTGTAACGAAGGGGAGTGCGCCTAGTCCAAGAAATGGGCCAAGCTCTGTCCAGATAGTACGGAGGAAACCCAAAGCGACTCGCCAGATCAAGTCCTGCTCCCTCCACCATCCTAATCAGGACCGACCAGTTCTGGGACAACACCTGACGATGTCGACCTATGCGGTAAATGTATATTCACCTTAGCTTGGTCATTTCTGTATACAAACTTGTCACCATCTTATGCCTACCCCACAATAGCGTAACCATTATGCGCTAGGCAGGGGACTTAATGTTGATGGTGGATTTTCATTTAAGGGCTGAAATTGTAAAAGCCAAAATTATGCGCTAACATCTTGCAAAAGATAAAGCCATTGATAAGTGATGAATACTTCTTCACTTTACTAATTCACCTAGAATAGAGCATGTGGCAACAATCCCAATATTCTGTGAATTAATTACACAAAATTCATCCAGGTTGGAGCATGTAGCAACAATCCCATATACCCTGTGAATTTACAACATTATTAATTAATGCATGACCAGCCTTGTATTTCCTGTACTCATTACAGGTGCGGCATGACGACTGAGTGTTGTTCTCAGCAGAGCAACACGAATCTCCAAGCATTAATAATAAAACATGTACGAAATACCCATACAGGCTACAACTCTGGGTATGTTATACTAGCCCGATTGAGAATATTTGAACCTGGACTGACCATATCAGTCTCAGAAACGATCACGACCATCCAACTTCACCAGCATGATTGGATGGCTTAGATTAAATCCATGACCCCAAGCAGGTATTGGAATATTCACCACCGACCCAACGCGGGCCCCGCATGGTCGGTCTCCCCAAAAGGGTGGCATAGCTTGCCAAACCGTCCAAGCCAAAGCAGTATGGACGAAAAAACCCTAAATTAGGGTTTGCGGCACATTACATGTATCGCAAAAAAGTCTCAACCATCCATCTTCGCAGGCATAGATGGAGGGTGTAGATGTAGATTCAAAGGGCCCAGAGCATGTCAACACAAACACCGTGGGCCCGCCTACATACATGACCGATCGGTCAGGACCAACCATAGTTGGTCGTTCCAGTTCGTGCGCCCAAACAAGGCATGACACACGACCGGTGAAACCCTAATTAGGGTTTGAACAATCACGAGCGTCCATTTTCTCCTGCGCGAATGAAGGGTCCAGGAATAGACTAAGCAAGTCCGGTAAGTATCAACATGATCACTGCAGGCCCACCTATCTCCACACCCGATCGGACAAGACCAAACTTGGCTGTACACCTTGATTCGCGCGCCCAAGCTAGGCGTGGTCACACTTTCCAACCACAAACTGATCTCGACCGCTCAAGTTTACCGGACAAATTGAGTGGCTTAGATCACGTTTCTATGGGACGATGAAGTACAGGTATATACACCATCCCATCGTATGCACGCCGGGCTGATCGGCCAAGACCGACCAAGCTTGGTCGTCTTGGAACGCGTGCCCAAAGTTGGCATGATGCGCGGCTTTTGCGGCACCAGATTTCTGTTGCAAATCGATCTCGACCACTCAACTTCACCGGACAAATTGAGTGACCCAGATCACACTTTCACGAGACAATGAGATATGGGCGCCTACACCGTCATGTCGTCTACACACATGCACGATCGGCCCTGTCAAAATTGTATCCCAAGCTTGGATTCGACCAAGCTGAAGAGTGATGCTTGCGCACCTCTTCAAAAACCCTAATTCCATCAACGGTCGCAGATGAGTGTCTCAAAGATCATCTCGTCCGTCCAACTTCACCGGCTTGGTTATACAACCCTGGTCAGGAGTTAATTGGTCAGTAAGGCGTCATGGTGATCACCACCCGTCACTCTACCACACCATGATGCAAGTACACATAGAATACACACGATACTTCACAAGTATCGACTTCCTAAATAACTTAGTTATTTAATCTAGCATTACATGCTATTTTCTGTGGGTCCCACGGTCCACACACTCGAGATATCAATCATGTCACAAACTGGGGGATACATACTGGGGTATTGGTCTGGCGGTTTACAGCGTGCAACGTGCAACGCGACATCACAAGAACGTGTCAGGAAGTCATGGACGGTTAGAGGTGACAGGAGAAGTGGGCAAGACTGGTCGTGTAACACTAACACACAACTCCACTACTCCATCACTCCACTTCACACGAGAGAAGTGAATAAGGCTCAAATGACTTGTATAAATAGGTTCTCCTCCCTATTTCCAAAAACAAGACAAGTCCAGACAACAGAGGCAAGTGTTGATACAATCGTATTCAAACACCGGAACTGATAACTTACATCCTGCAAGCCAGTTCAGCTTTCTGATACAAGTCATACATAGCCAACACCTTCACAATCTCAACACCTTCTTCGCTTCCCTCCCTAAGATCAACCCCATCTCCTTCACTTTGTGACCGAAACAAGTTTGGAACGGCCATTTCTTGGTTTAGGCCGGATTTGCACAGATTGATTTCTCGAATCTACAAGCACTCCCGTGTAGTGCATTTGTTTAAGGTTTAGATTCATTTCTCATCCACACACCCCAAATTACCAAAACCGGCAGAAATAGTTTTCACCCATAAACAACTTGATAAAAGGGTTCGGACTTAACCAAACACAATAGGATTGCTTATCAAGTAAATAGGAATTAACGTTTGTGTAATTTAATTTAATTATAATAAAACAATTATAATGCAGAAAATGAAAGTAAATGACACAACAAAATTTTGTTAACGGGGAAACTGCAAATGCAGAAAAACCCCGGGACCTTGTCCAGAATTGAATACTCTCAGGATTAAGCCGCTACACAAAATTAAACCAACTTCGTATAGTTGAGACCAAGCAACTAAACCTATAGTTCACCTAGTTCCGTCTGTATTCCCACGCCTCCAACTTATGAATAATTCACGTACTCTGAACAATTCCTTTGGTTCATATTCCAAACAGTAAAGGAACAACAAATCTGTTTGGTATCAACTCTCTTCAACCAAGTGATGTGAGTTCGACATAGGCTCTTCTGTTTATCTCAATAAACTCCTTCGTCAGTGATAGACGCATTTATGTGTCTATTTTAGTCTCAATTCTATGTAATGTTAGTACTCGATTTTGCGCTTATTTTGGTATTTTATGTCTTTGTAGGTGTTTTTGGAGAAATAAGCTTTTGCGGCGAAATTGGCTCGAAAAGTGGTATTTGCGCTCATGGGAGAAAATTACTATTCGGACTCTCATTTTGGATAAGGGGTACCCAGTTGATAAGGGGTAACCCCAGGGCATGTACTATTCGCACCCCTACTCTGGTTAGGGGGCATCCTTTCTTCATCATTCAAAAGACGAATTTGGCGGGAAAAGATAGTTTTATCTGCGGAATTTTGAGAACGGATTTTGGCCGTGATTTTGGTCGAGATTTCATACAGTTTGAACTGGTGTAGGCGTGTGACGATAAAACAGGGCTGGTAGGAGAGTTTGTTTTGGAAAGAAAGAATATTTCTACATATATCTCGTTAAAACAGGAAGGAGATATTCTCGGCCTTTGTTTGGATTCAATTTTGGATATTACGTGCGAGTGGAAGAAATATATCTTGTGTTTGATTCTGTTCGATCCTTAGGAAGTTTGGAGAGTACTACACAATCCAGGAATGCGGAAAGTATAGAAATAAAAGAATAAAAAGCCGAGACTTTCTCCAAAAGAAAAAAAAAAAGATATTTATGGAGATTTGATCGAGAAACTTGGGGGCTGTGGAGTATAAAAAGGATTGTCAAGAGTTTGGGGCACCAATCGGGAGTTGGGAGAGCCAACAGAGGGCTCAGGAGCGAAGAAAAATAATTGCAGAGAAGTTCTCCGCTGCTGCTGAAGAAGAAAGGGACGAAGAACATTGAGCTGCTAAGGACAGTCGCATAAAAACGCTTTAATATTACGACACAGTGGCAGTCTTAAATCGAGCAGACTTATATTTTACAGCAGTTTTCATATATCGTTTTTGTAACATCTTTGTAACAGCTGTTTGTAACGCTTATACAACGTTGCGAACTGTCTGAGTCATTAGTTTTCTCTTGTTTTTCACCCTTTTGAGCTATGAACACCTATTTTGAGCACGTGAATAACATGAGGAGCTAAACCCCAACACTGGGACAATGGAGGAAGCTGTATTTCATCCATGTGGTAATTTAGTTAATTCTTTATTTACTTTTTGCACCGATTTTAATTGAATTAAGGTTTCTATTAATTACATGTGACTTTGTTTGATGGAGCATGCTTAATCCTAGGGATTCTTGATGCGCCATGCTTATGATCTACAAGTAATATTTTATGGAATCTACTTTGGCAAAGAATAGAGTTATTTGTTTTGAGCTATAATCGCCAAGGATTAATTTCTGAACCACTTGAATATGAAAAACTGTGAAATCCTGAGTCCCAGTAATCTCTCGATATTGTGACATCTTGTAAATATAATTTCTTTGTTTTTAGTGTTTTCTTAAATCAAACCTTTACAAGTCTGAGTTGAACGAACTTTACTACCACTTTTTACAAACAACTTCAAAACGACATCAATTTTTGGCGCCGCCGACGCGGACTTGTATTTAGGTTTAGGTTTTAGGTTTAGCATGTTTTTTTTTTTTTTTAGGTTTTGTATATATATATTTTTTTTTATTTTCTTTGATTTTACTTTGGGTATTTTTGCTTTTATTGTGCAGGTTTTACTTGAAACGAAGGTGAAAAGTTGGACTTGCCATAAAAGGAGAAAGCCGAAGCTTTTATTTTTGTTAGTTTTTATTTTCCTTATTTTTGGACTTGTATATATTGTTTGTTTACTCTTTTTTTTAGTAGTTTATTAATAAAATAAAAAAAAAATAATATCACGTGCACACACCAATTGCATCGTCAGACTACCGATTTTAGGAAAACTAGTGGATTAGTAAGCTGAACCCGTGCCTTGGGCCTTATGGGAGTTACCAGCTGAAAATCCACAAACCTCAGCCTCGTACCTTTGGGTATATTTTGCCGTGGTAACCTGAGCTTACCCATTTTAGTCGACCTTGCATTTGCATGTGCACAAAAGAATGTCGAACTGGTATTACAATAGCCAATACAACGAATGTCCGACTGAGTTTCAAAATGGACGTTACTACTTTGACCATAGTGTGAATAGTGGTTGGGAACATCAGCCTTTTCAAGGTTATGGCTCATACCATGATGAGCCCAATTACTATCCACACACGAACGGGTCATACGAGCAAAATTCTTATATTTCTCCTTTAGAAGAGTCTCTCAGGAAATTAGAGGAGTCGACACGTAAGTTAGCTAAGATGAATAACTTAGTTTATGACGAAAGAGAACTTTCTTTAGAGGAATCCCTCAAGATGATAGCGGAGACGAACGAAAGAATTGCTCGAAATCTAGATTTCCAATATAGTGTTTCCAAAAATACCCTTGAAAATGAGGATAGTTATTTGCATAATCAAGATGACGAGGATAAAATTGGTAACACTACTTGTTCAGATGAGGTTCAATCATTTTTATGTTATTATAATGATGATTATGATGAGGATAGTGTTGATGAAGAATTTGAAATAAGTACGCATAGTGATCAGGAATTTGTTACTCCAATTGAGCTTAATAATGATAATGTTTCTAGTTCAAATCCAAATAATTTTAATAATTATTCACCTATTCAAAAGGACGAGGATTTGAATAGAAATACCCCCGTTTTAGACGATGTAGTATTCCCTTATGATTACGAAGCTGATGATACTTTTGAGGAACGAGTTTATTCTGAGAATATTGTTTTAGAGTCGAACGATTTAGAAACATTAGTCTTAGACAAAGAAGATGAACTCGTAGAGCTTTTAAATTTGAGTGAGGATGCATCACCTGAGTACAACCTAGAAAAAACAATTTACCATTTTCAGGATTCTGATGATCTAGAAATTAGGGAAATTGTAGCTAGTCTATCTAGAGACACCCAAAACTCTAAGTTTGGGGGTGACTATCATTCTCCTTGTGCCTTACCTTTAGCTCTTGTAGAGATCCCTCACTTGGGAATTGATATATGTGCCTCAACCATTGTGCCAGATTGCCTTCATACTAGTTCTCCAGAACCTAATAATGTCCATAAGGAAGTTCAGTTGTTAGAAACCCATCCTCTGGTTGATGTGGTTTGCCCAGGCTATGATACCCAGATTGATTTTATTTTCCCTCCAAATATTTTTCAACCAGTGGGAACGTATAAGTTTCAGATGTGTCAATTATTTAGTTTTGAGACTAAACCTAAGTACTTTAGGAAATTAGTACCGACACATTTGCTTAAGATTGACCGCCAGTTTCATCGTGGTCAATTGTGTGAGTCAAAACTGATTGACTTTAAGGATCCGCAATTATTCAGGTTATTATTATATGCTTCTAAGTTCTTATTTGAGTTTTTCCAGACTTTACAACCTGAACCGGATCTTAGCTTTGAGGAAATCCAACCCATGAAAATATTTTATTTGGACCCAGTTATAGAACCTGAACCTGAACCACAGCTAGATGTAGTTGTCTTAAACAGGAAACTAGACAAGGGTGTGCTTTATTTGTTAATTTTCTTGGCAGGTTGCAGATTCCTTTTATTTGTGATAGCTCTATTTGGTTTTGATGACCCACAGATATTTCGGCTATTACTTTATGATTTTATGAGGTGACTAATCCTTTCTTAGTCTGGCTGAAGACTTTCAACTTAGCACTTCTTGGGAGGTAACCCAACATTCATGCGACACGGTAATATCTTTCCTTAACTCTTTTGGTTCAAATGGTAACAGTTTCTCCTTGTTCATGCTTTTAATTTTATCTTTAGAACATTGAGGACAATGTTAGATTTAAGTTTGGGGGTACGGGAGAAAATTTTAGTTGCATAAATAAACTGCAGAGCCTAGAAATTTATGCTTATTAAGGATGACACTAACCAATCTAAGTGGGTGGAAGCATTTTGGTTGTAGGAGTTGAGGAACCAATCTGATTAGATGGCAACATCTAAAGAGTCTATTCATAAAAGCACTGAGCTCAGGTGTTAGAAATAACATGATAGTTTCACCATATCTCGTTGAGTCCTTTTCACTTCTGTTTTTATTTTTATTTTGTTTTTAAATTATGTTTCTCTAAGTGATTAAGTGGGGCCCACGAATCAAGTTGTTACCGATGCTAGGGTGAATTAGAGTGATTGAGATACAAAAAAAAAGTTGAAAAAAAAAAGTTGAAAAAAAAAAAGTTGAACAAAAAAAAAGAACAAAAAAAGAAAGTGAGACCAGACCATTAGACCAACCGGAATAAATTCAATAAAGTCGACCACTGGAACCCTTGTATATGCCAGTTGTGTTGACCTAGAGTTAGGATTATCGACCACTGGTTCCCTTGTATATGCCAGTGTGTTGATATTAGTCAGACCAGTATCTCTGTCCATTAGGATAGGTTCATTTTGGCGGAGGCCTTCAAACAGATATGGGAAACACCGTTCATTTAGTAAACATCAAAACCATCTATGTTTTTCTCTATATCTATCTTCTTGATCTATCCATGTGATTAGTTTTGACTCCGTTATATTGATGTCCATAGTGAGACTATCTGAGTAGAGCTCTGTGACTTATATATGAATTTTAGTATGCTTGAGTGCAAACTCGTGTACAGCAATTGGAATTTCGTATCAGAGTACTTCCTCCTGTAGTCAATAAGTATGCCAACCAAGGAGATTCTTTAGTGCCTTCCAAGGTTCTGCGTAAATAGCTAAGGTCTGGAGTGTAAAGGTTTTGTGGGTATATCTCTTGTAAACCCTCCCGAGACTATAACTCGACCACTAGGGCCACCTAGGGGTTTAAAGGATTATTGCATACGCTAAATGCAATCGACGATGCCTGCGACAGTGAGTTAGGATTTTATTTTGTAGATTTGATTTGCTCGGGACTAGCAAATAATAAGTTTGGGGGTATTTGATAGACGCATTTATGTGTCTATTTTAGTCTCAATTCTATGTAATGTTAGTACTCGATTTTGCGCTTATTTTGGTATTTTATGTCTTTGTAGGTGTTTTTGGAGAAATAAGCTTTTGCGGCGAAATTGGCTCGAAAAGTGGTATTTGCGCTCATGGGAGAAAATTACTATTCGGACTCTCATTTTGGATAAGGGGTACCCAGTTGATAAGGGGTAACCCCCGGGGCATGTACTATTCGCACCCCTACTCTGGTTAGGGGGCATCCTTTCTTCATCATTCAAAAGACGAATTTGGCGGGAAAAGATAGTTTTATCTGCGGAATTTTGAGAACGGATTTTGGTCGTGATTTTGGTCGAGATTTCATACAGTTTGAACTGGTGTAGGCGTGTGACGATAAAACAGGGCTGGTAGGAGAGTTTGTTTTGGAAAGAAAGAATATTTCTACATATATCTCGTTAAAACAGGAAGGAGATATTCTCGGCCTTTGTTTGGATTCAATTTTGGATATTACGTGCGAGTGGAAGAAATATATCTTGTGTTTGATTCTGTTCGATCCTTAGGAAGTTTGGAGAGTACTACACAATCCAGGAATGCGGAAAGTATAAAAATAAAAGAATAAAAAGCCGAGACTTTCTCCAAAAGAAAAAAAAAGATATTTATGGAGATTTGATCGAGAAACTTGGGGGCTGTGGAGTATAAAAAGGATTGTCGAGAGGTTGGGGCACCAATCGGGAGTTGGGAGAGCCAACAGAGGGCTCAGGAGCGAAGAAAAATAATTGCAGAGAAGTTCTCTGCTGCTGCTGAAGAAGAAAGGGACGAAGAACATTGAGCTGCTAAGGACAGTCGCATAAAAACGCTGTAATATTACGATACAAAGGCAGTCTTAAATCGAGCAGACTTATATTTTACAGCAGTTTTCATATTTCGTTTTTGTAACAGCTTTGTAACAGCTGTTTGTAACGCTTATACAACGTTGCGAACTGTCCGAGTCATTAGTTTTCTCTTGTTTTTCACCCTTTTGAGCTATGAACACCTATTTTGAGCACGTGAATAACATGAGGAGCTAAACCCCAACACCGGGACAATGGAGGAAGTCGTATTTCATCCATGTGGTAATTTAGTTAATTCTTTATTTACTTTTTGCACCGATTTTAATTGAATTAAGGTTTCTATTAATTACATGTGACTTTGTTTGATGGAGCATGCTTAATCCTAGGGATTCTTGATGCGCCATGCTTATGATCTACAAGTAATATTTTATGGAATCTACTTTGGCAAAGAATAGAGTTATTTGTTTTGAGCTATAATCGCCAAGGATTAATTTCTGAACCACTTGAATATGAAAAACTGTGAAATCCTGAGTCCCAGTAATCTCTCGATATTGTGACATCTTGTAAATATAATTTCTTTGTTTTTAGTGTTTTCTTAAATCAAACCTTTACAAGTCTGAGTTGAACGAACTTTACTACCACTTTTTACAAACAACTTCAAAAAGACATCAGTCAGGTTCTTAGATCTATCTTATTGTCAACTACCAAAGGTAATTGTTAAGATTTTGAAATTAATACTTTTAATCACAAAGAATTGTATTGATGTCGATCTACACAACTAATCAATCCAATCTATCACAAGGATAAACCGATTATAGTTGGATCCTCTTATACCGAAACAAGTATTGTGCACACCAAAGATTATGAACCCCAAATCAGAAATCTTCAACATCTTCTTTGTCTTCAAATCTTCTTAGATCTTCAATAAACACCTGCACACAACAACTTGAACCTCTTGTCAATGGATTATCACAAGATCGTCTTTAAAACTAACAACCGTCTAAAGATCCATGTCGAAACTTCGATCTAGTTTGAGTGAATCTTATATCAGAAGAGAAGATTCTCAAGCATAAACAAACTAGGTGCAATCAAAGTTCAACCACCGTTAGTCAATCAAATCAATCGAAAACACAAGATAAACCGCAATTATCTAGTTTCTCACCAACGGTACTAATAGAGCTTCTCAATCCCAAAGAATACTTTAAAATGAGCGTAAGATATTTCGCCTAATTAGGTTACTCTCCTCTCTGAATAGGTGGCTACACCAGTAACAACACAACCGAGTAAGTTTGCTGTCATGAAGGATTAGTTTGCTAGAAATGCAAACTTCAAGTATTTATAGACAAGGAAGTTTGGACACCAAGGAATTTCCAAAACCGAAAATATTCTCAAAGATATTCAATATATTCCAAATTCGGTTTCCATAATTCCTGAAAATGCTCTGTCCAAAATATTGACCGAAAATCTCTTTGGAAAATCTCAACTAGTAAATGCACATTACTAATTCTTGTTTTCCTAAAATAAAATTAAAAACCTTAAATAAAAGATTCTTAACTTATTTATATTTCGATCCTGGGATTTCCTTCCTGTAGCTATTAAGGAATAACTTTGAACAATAAAAGATAAACATTATTGCACGTGTTCAAATTATGCCGACATCCTTACTTTGTAAGTCCTCTTTCATACTTAAAACCTTGAAACCGATTTGTCACACTTCCAAACAAGTTTAGAATTGGTTCATCTGACTTTCAAGAACTATGCGATTGATCAAGAAACACTCAATCACAAATCATGGGTTTAACGGTTCTACCAAAACAAGTTTTGGTTCTACCTCCATGTGAGTATTGTGCATAGTCACACTAGCTTCCCAAAATTCTGTTGACTAGGTACTAGGATCGGTTCCCCACATATATATGGTATCTAACTTATATGTGTTGCACATGTCCATAGGATCGGTTCCCCTTTTCCTAAAAACGTGTTGCACATGTCCATAGGATCGGTTCCCCTTTATTCTACAAACTTGTTGCACCTCATACAAGGATCGATTCCCCTTTGTGATGTGTTGCACCTCTTCATAGGATCGGTTCCCCTTTACCCAGAGTTGGTCATACATAAATCACAAACTCGATCATACCATCTCAGGTGATTACTTAAGATCGGTTTCACTAATAAAAGTCATACCAATACATAAGTCAGGCCTTTGTGAATAGTTTTACCAAGAACACAAACAAGTCATGAGTGGTTATACTAAATCACACATATTGGTTGTTCACAAGATATGCAATGAATAACAATACCAATAATTCCTGGCGATTTCCTTTTCGATTCATAAACAAGTTTATGAACTTACTTCCTTAAAACATATGTATAACATTGTTTCCTAGGATGAAATCCTCACCTCATACCCATACATAATCACAATAGCATTTAAACGATTATGTCGATGTCTTATCTACAAAGTTTAATGATTAAGCAATAAACCTCGTATTGTATTCCTTAATATTATGTCTATCTAGAGTGTTCATGCTTCGCAGTTTTGTTTTCAATATGCACGACTTGAAAGATACGTTAGGGAATGAAATAGTTCAAGTCAAATATCACTAACCTCAATTGGAAGGATGATGTTGTCGTTGTAGCTTCTTACTTCTTCACTTCTTCAAGTCTTCGCAATACTTGTAATGTCTCATATCCTAATACTTTCAAGCTAACCTATACGAAGTTGACTCTAGTACATAATCAAGCGACTGTTAAAATGAGTTTTGGTTTACTAAAATATGACAATCAAACTTGACATACCAACGCTTGGTGGGTTCAACCGAGCTATGCTCTAACACTAGGGCTCAAGCCTATTTCTCAGTCTCTCAAACACACTCACGGCTAGTAAATTGAGCCTGAACTATACATGTCTATCCAAAAACGTGGATAAGATCTCTTGATCTTCGCATGCTCAACAAAGGGACCCACAAGCAATAATACGGTCTCCACATGACATATGTGATCGGCCATGGAGAGAGGGAGCTCAACCTCAGCTCCTCTCACACTCTGCACATGATTTTTGAGGCATTCCATGCCTTTTCATGTCACTCATCCTAGTCATTCTCATAAATCAGAGAATATCTCTCTATCTTGTCCAACTTGGATAAAGAGAATATTTTTCTCTCTCAACACATCATCAGAAAGGCCGACTCAGCTTCACACAAATGGGGGGATATCAATTAGGGTTTTGGTCAGGCGGTCTATGACACGTGTGAGAAATACCCGGCCTATTTCTCACTGCAGAAGAGAGCGGTGGAATGATAAGATAAACTCAACCTAGTTTATCTCTATCTATTCCTGAAGAGACGGGAGAAGTGATCCTCACGGCACGACAAGCAATCCCTATTTTCACCGACCTGGGATTAGAGAATTCAGCTATAAATAGGTCATCTATTTCTCCAAGCTGACAACAACTTTCTCATAAACTCTCAGAGCGATTCTTCTTCAAACCCTATAATACTCTAATCTTTGTCTTCATCTTCTTCCCTCCCTAAGACCGGTCCTAAGCCTCCACCTGTGGCTGAAGTAGCCTTTGAAAGAAGATTGTTCGTGCTCAACCTCCCGTAACTCACTTTTAGAAACCCTAGAATCCCACTTTTAGCCTCTCACCGATTTTAGGTAATTACATTTTGGCGACCACAGTGGGAGGTTGTTCACTCAGTTACAGATCTCAATCATGGTCACTAATAGGAAGAAAGCTGATCCACCAATCCAAACACGAAAAACGTTCTGTTGTTTCTGTCTCAATGAATCCATTACATATTTAGCCGAAAAAGTTATCCCTACTAGCAGTTTTCTCTCTCAGACGAGTGTTTGACCTTAGTGAATAGGTTAGTTCTTCCGGATCACCTGGATCACTCCTTGAAATGCGCCAGTAAACTATTATCATTAAAATCTATTACTAAACGTTGGGTAAGGACCAAGACGAGCTCCTGGGGACTCAACAAAATCTTGAAAATCCCAGATCGACATCCAGACTTATCTGAAAACGCCTTTAAAGTTACCAGTAGGGATAGATCCAATGAATATAGATCGAGCACATGTTTCCTAAAGAAATGGTACTAAAACTGCTGAGAATAACACAGAAGGGATCCAGTCTGTTTGCAATCGACCTCATCGGAGAAGACGAATCTCGTTACGAACGCGATAGAGCAAAGGAGCAACCATCCACTTGACCTTACCGCTCAAGGACCATATGACGCTCTAAACTTGGAAATTCTGACGAATATTTGCTCCAAAATTCGTTTAGGTCAAGGGCCCTCAACCTGATCTCAGGTGACTCGGGAAGTTTATTTCACTTTATTATTTTACTTATTTCACTTTATTATTTTACTTATAACTCTTTCATTCTGTATCCGATTGACATCGGGTTTTTTTTTCCATCGGATTTGTCTTTTCGTCGTCTGCAGGATAAACCTAGCTGGAAAAGCGGGGGTACAACAACCACACCCAATATTTCAATTAGCAATATGTATGGACTAACTCCAATATACTTTTAAGAGAATCAACTAGACAGTCAGACTTAATCTTAATAAAAGTATATTAAAGAGTTATATCTCACTTTCTCGATTCAATACTTACTCATGCAAATCGAAATCTGCGAGTCTAATTGAATACAAGAGAAATCACTTGAGCAGTACCAAAAACCAATGTTCAGGGATCAATCAATTTCAATCAACAACCAAAGGTTGGATTTCCCAATTGATCGATTCAAACGTAGAACCTGTGATATTTCAATTATATAACAAAATATAATGCTGAAAAGAAATAACACGCAGACATTTAAGTTTTATTAACGAGGAAACCGCAAATGCAGAAAAACCCCGGGACCTAGTCCAGATTGAACACACACTGTATTAAGCCGCTACAGACACTAGCCTACTACAAACTAACTTTGGTCTGGACTGTAGTTGAACCCCAATCAATCTCACATTGATCCAAGGTACAGTTGCGTTCCGTACGTCTCTGTTCCCAGCAGGATACTACGCACTTGATTTCCTTAGATGATCTCACCCACAACTAAGAGTTGTTATGACCCAAAGTCGAAGACTTTAATAAACAAATATGTATCACACAGAAAAGTCTACGGTAATAGATAAATATGTCTCCCACAGAAATACCTACGAGTTTTGTTTCGTATTTTAATAAATCAAGGTGAACAAGAACCAATTGATAACCCGGACTTATATTCCCGAAGTACAGCCTAGTATTATCAATCACCTCACAATAATCTTAATCGACTAGCGAAAGAAGATATTATGGAATCATAAACGATGAGACGAAGATGTTTGTGACTTCTTTTATATGTTGCATATCGGAGAAATAAATCTCAAGCCAATCTTTACGATTGTACTTAGTACGATAGAAACAGTAAGATCAGATCACACAACTACGAGAAAGTAGTATCGGTCTGGCTTCACAATCCCAATGAAGTCTTCAAGTCGTTAACCTACAGGGTCTCGATTGAAACCTAAGGTTAAAGAAGAATCGACTCTAGCTTATACAACTAGTATCACACATGAGGTGTGGGGATTGGGTTTCCCAGTTGCTAGAGTTCTCCCTTATATAGTCTTTCAAATCAGGGTTTGCAATCAATGTTAGCTTAGTAACAAAACATTCAATATTCATCGTTAGATGAAAACCTGATTAGATTCAAGCTAATATCTTTCAACCGTTAGATCAAAACTTAGCTTGTTACACACAAATGAAATGCACGTTTTAGGTTTGTGTAACCGTACCCAAACATGTACATTTAGTTGGTTCAACAGTAGTTAACCAAATGGTTAGCCATATGAGCACTTTCATATCAACCATATTATTCTTTACCATAACTAGTTCAAATGAATCAAATGAACAAGTTAGATAGTTGTTCAATTGCTTAGATCTTTATAATAGACACAATTAAAACAAAAACGATTTGATTCACTCGAATCGATTCATGAACTTTATAGACACGGTTTGCAATTATGCATTCCTTAGTTTATATAAGTTTAGGTTCACAAATAATCGTTTTTAGAAAATAACCAACTTAAGTACGCGGACCTAAGTAGTCGGAATAACTTTGTTTTTAGTTTACAAACTCCAGCAGAATTTCTCGGGATGAGAACTTCCCACAGTATGTGGATTCTAGTTCCGGTTTTCCTGAGCATCAAAGTACGCATACTTTGGTTCAAGGAATAAGGACTTACACACATATGTGTTACCACATAATGTTTATATCCTTCCATGGTTATATAATCTAAACTCTCATTTCAATCATTGAAACATTCTTAGAGGACGTTATATAGTTGTTATTCACAAACCATTTTTCGTCAAAGCCATTTTCAAGTGATTGAAACTTAATATGACTTTCGTCACTAGTAAAGATGAACTTGGCCAAAGCGAAAGCTTACCAACACATATTTCGAGAAATAGATAAGCGAGATAAACTCGGCTCGAAATAGAAAATGTGTATAATCATAGTCTATATAGCAAAACGACTTTTGTCTCAAGATAGGAGACAGAGTAGATAGACTTTTGAGTGATAGATAAGTTCAAGTCTCCACATACCTTTTAGTCTATGAAGTTCCACAAGTTCCTTGAGTAGTTCTTCGTCTTTGTATGATGATCGCTGTGGAGCCTTGAGCACAACTACACTTTCTATCCTAGTCCGAGACTTAGCTAATAGTAGACTAAAAATCAAGACTTATAGTTTTGATCACTAATATTGACAAACATGCTTGAGATAGCAACGCATACGAGTTCGACCGAGCAACGCATGCTTGAGATAGCAACGCATGAGATAAAAATCTCCCCCTTTGTCAATTTTAGTGACAAAACTATCAATACATATGGAATACAAAAATAGATAAATAAACTTTTGTAGCTTCTCTTCCACATGCCTGATCTTCTTGGTTCTTCAACATTACTCGAAATCTTCATCACTTCCAAGTACTCCAATGATTCCAAAGGTTGTAAGTTTAGCATCATCGTTGTTCAAAATCCGTAGCCATAACAATGAGAAAACAAGAATTCTCAATCATTGTTACACAGTGTCATAGTATTATTACACATCATCAAGGTTCAATTGCATCACAACTTCGACAACAATACTATGTTGATATGTATCACTCCCCCTTAGTCAATACTCCATCTCTCATGGAAACCACTCCCCCTTACTGATAGGTGCAATATTTGCACTAGTTAGGTACTCAAATGCTTTGCTTTCTTGATAGTTTTTGTATCATTATGCTTTGATTTTGTTTGCTTTTGAGTTTCTTAGGTATTTGAGATCATCTTAACCAAAAGGAAGTGGAACTAGCTCAAATCCGAGATTTCTTTGCATCACCTTGAAGAGGATGAAAATACGAAGCTAATGGCGAAAGAATGAGGTCATTCCGACTTCATATGAGAAAGTTAAGCGCAACTGAAGCAAGCCAAAGTTGTGAAAATTGTAGGATGCACAGAATTGTTAAAGGCATGCGGCACAATTACTCAGGGCAGCCACCTGGTTGAAGCTATTGTTAGAGCATCCCATATCTTCAGTTCAGGCAGTGAATAATGCTGCTAGCTGTGAGTACGGAATGAGATGGCGATGGAGTTACTGCTCGATAGGATGCTGCAGATTTCTGATGATGAAGCATCGGCAATGAATTGGCAATGCTGGTGACGAAAGAGATGGAGATGTTGCTGACGTTTAATCGGTGTTGCAGCTCGTGGTGATAACTCAGAGTAGTGATCTTGGCAGTGGTAATGAAGAATGACGATGGTCGAGCTTAGCAGCTGCCGATGAAGACTGAGGCTGCTGATAATGAACTGATGGAGTTCGGTTTAGATTAGTAATGATGGAGCATGGGAGAGACGATGATTGAAGCTCGAGATGAAAGCTGAAAGCAGAAGTCGAATGAGTTTCATGGAGGAATGGGTGTTTGTTGTTGACGACAATGATGGCGAATCGAAGTTGACGTCGAGTTGGTCTTTGGCGTGAAATGTTGTGGTGCTTGTCGATTGTTGTCGGTGATTGATGGGTGTGGCTGTGGTTTCTTTCATGGCTACATATTACAGCAGAGATACAAGTTCGTGAAGTGGCGGTGAGGTGTATCGAATGAGAAGATGATGCTGCGACGATGGTGTCGGCGGTGGTGCTGCTGGTAGCTCAATGGAAAAAAGAGGTAGCTGAGCAGTGGAGAGGTATTTGATGCAGAAGAGCTTCCTCCATCGATGGAAGCTATGGAAGTTGGATGATCACAGTTGTGGTAATGGCAGCGAATAATGGAGTCTGTGATATTTGAGCTCGAGTAAAGCAGATACGAGGAGGAAGCTATAGCTGCTGATCATAATATAGAGCTCGACAGTTCAGGGAAGTCAAGACGGAGGGGAAGTTTTGAATGAGTTTTAGAAAACTCAGATGTTTTGAAAACTCACGAAGGGAGAGACGTCCGTGAGAGGAATAGTTGAATACTGAAAATCCAGGAGCTTTTAGTTTTCACGGCGACCAGAGTGTCCGTGGAATGGCTGGGTCGAAAATAAAAACTCAGGGAAAGTTATTTGTCACGGAGCTTTGTACATCCGAGGGAACTGAAAATTGAGAAGAAAGATTACTCTGTAAGTTTTGACAAACTGACAGGCAAATGAGTTAAATGGGCTGGACTTTCAAGTCTTATGTGCGGCCCAAGAGCTGTTTCACAACTCTTTTGTGCGAGACAGATTCTGAGAGGAGATAGAGGGGACACGGGTTATAAGGCAGAGAGGGAGATCTAATATCTTTTATCATATTTTTAGAAAAGAGAAGAAGAGGAGCTAGGGTTTGGCGATTTTGGATTTGATCATCACGATTGAACCAAGGGTTTGCTTTCTTTTTCTTCTTATTATTTTTCATGGATTTTAAGAAATCCATGAGTAGCTAAACTCTTCATATTGGTTAAGGATGTAGTCGGATATCATAAACATGCTACTAAATTAATATATTGGTTTTGTTATTATCTCAATCAAATTGTTATTGTCTTGTTCTACCATTTATTATCGTTTATGATTGTATGATTGTTTGTTTAGGAGCGTGATAGGTGTAGAATACACCGTATTTTCTATGTAGAGTTTATGCTTTCTTTGCGAGTTTTCTTGTAAATTATGTTTCTTATGTGTGCTTTTGAGTTTATTAGGTGCAATGGAGTCATTTGGAGCAAAAAGACCAATTGGAACTCGTTCAAATGCAAGATTTCTACTTTTCATTGTGTAGAGGACGAGAAGATGAAGACGATGGCGAAAGAATGGAGTCATTCTGAGTTCGTATGAAGAAGTTATGGGCAAAACAAGAACTCATAAGCAATAAGGGCAATTTTGTCGTTTCCAGGGTGAACACTATCCGGAGTCCGAGTAATGGTTAAGGGGCTGCCATCAGGTTAGCCCTTATCACTGTGACCAGACACTGAATAACCGACCCTTATCTAAACCTAAAATCGAGAGTTAGTTCTCTCGTTCTTCATTTTCTCAATCATTAGGCACAACAATGAAGAGAACGGAAATTGAGAGATGGAGAGATCGTTGGGTTCTTAAATTAAGAGACTCTGAAATTGATATGGTTTGGTAAGTGATGCTGCCATTGAATCGGAGAAGATGAATTACACAGAGATGATGATTCTGTTGAGGGATGGACTGGAAGATTGGAGCTCAACAATTCGAGAAAGATTTTAAGTGATTCGATATGGGTTTGCTGTTGGGTACACTGAAGAGTTCGATTCAATTAGAAAAAGGGTTTGAATTGCTTGTGGTGATATTTAGTTTGAGATCTAGAGGCAATGTTCATAGATGCTGCTGTTGAAGGTCGTGAAGATGGGTTTATTTGATTGGCAGTGAAAGAATGGGTTTTCATGGATTCCAGAGATGGAGAAGTGATGGAGCTGCAATGGGCTATGATTAACAGTGGTAGTCACAATGGAAGGCGATGGCCGGGTGCATTAGTGATAGCGGCGAGACGATGCTACAAAGGTTATTGGTTTTGAGTTGGAGGTAGCCTGGTGGTATGACTGAGATGGATGTTAGAATGATGCTATTGAGTGTGGATGGGAATCGATTCTGCGGGGAGATTGGCAAAGCCGAGTGTGTTCTTGTCAAGCGAGAAGAAGAGAAGGAAAGAAGAGAATGTGGAGTGAATGGCCCGAGATAGCTCGGGTGATGTTGTTTTGATCTCGAGGAGTTTACAAGGTTGCTTGAAATGAGATGACAAAAGAATGGAACAGGGTGAGATGAAGGTCGATGGTTGAAATGAGAAGATGCGGCTGCAGAGTTAAAGTGGCAGCTGGAATGGAACCTAAGGGAAAGTGCAGGTGCGGTTACGGTGGGGAAGTGGCGATCTTTGGAATAGCTAGGCCTGGTGGTCATGTGTGATGCTTGCCGGGGATTAAATGATTGCTCATGGCAGTGAAGAGTTGGTGGTTTTGCAGCCCGGAAGTGAGTGAAGGTGCAGGTGGTAGGAATTATTGCAGATGGAATTTGTGAAGCTAGCACCGAGGCGGTGAGATGAAACCGGTGGTTGTCTTGCTAGATGGTTTACTTGAATTGCAAATGTGTTGTCAAGGGAACCGAGTTGCATTGCATGTACAGCTATGAAGTGTTCCGGGCAGGTGTTGGCTTGGGTCCGTGTGGTACCTGGTGTCTTTGGTGACAATGAGGAAATGGCGGCAGGAGTTGGAGCTGTAGCCGAGACTTAGCCAGAAAGAGAGTGGCTCTGTTGGTAGTGCTGGTGCCAGAAGGAAACTACAGGGCCTGAGGTAGTGCAGCTGAGGAAACTACAGGGCCTGAGGTAGTGCAGCTGAGGAAACTACAGGGCCTGAGGTAGTGCAGCTGAGGAAACTACAGGGCCAGGTAACAATGGCTTGTGACAAGGTGGAGCTGCAGGGTTGTTAGGCAATGGTGCTTGAAAGCATTGCGTAGGTGAGAAAAGAGGAGCTGTGTTTCAGAATTGGCAGACTTAGGTTACGTGAAGCTACAGGTAGAGCTATATGGATGTGAAGGCAATGAAGTAAAAGCTGCTGCTATGTGGGTCATTCTTGTTGCGATCGGCTAGCCTTTGTTGGTGGTGCAGAGCAAAAGGTGAATCCGAGATACAACCTGTGGTTTGATTCGTGTGATGGTCTTGGTATGGCCGGGGTGTTGCGGTGTGGAGAGAGTATGTTCGGTGATGGCGTGCGTATCGGGAAGGATGAAATCGATGATGGCAATGGAATGATGAATCAATTACTTTGAGTGAAGCAAGAAAAGACCATGGATAGGCTGAAATGGGTGATTGAATTGTGCAAGGTATAGCCATCAAGGCTGAAATGCAGAGACGAAGCACAATGATTGTGCATTACTGGTCGGCTTTGTCAATGGCTCGAGCCAAAGCTAGTCGGCTGACTCGGCCAAGGCTGATGGATCGACTCGGGGCGACTCGGACGACTCCATCGACCCAGATCGACTTCGGTGATTGACCGATCCCGACCCGATCCGACCCAGTTGACCCGGCCGTTCTGACCCGTTGACCGGTGACCGGTTTGACTTTGCCGGTCACCTGAGACAGTTTCCGGTGACTTTTCCGGCGGGATTCCGGCCACAATCCCAGTTTTCCGGCGAGCGTTTTTGGGACATAATTTCTACACGGGTTTCACTCCATGGTGGGCCGGGTGAATTTCCAACTAATGGACTTTGAAGACAAAACCTAGTTTTGGAAGGAGTGGAGCTATAAAAGAGAAGACTTTTCTCAAAACACAGATCTATTTTACCACGTTTTATTATTTTCTCTTCTCTACTTTGTTCTAGGGTTTTTACCATGAAGTTTCTTCTCTTTCTTCTTGTGATGAACTCCTTGAATATGAGTACCTAAGTTTATTATTGGTTATGGAATAGTTGGATTTCACAAAGCATGATTCTTTGATTCAATATATTAGTTTTGTCTCATATTTATCGTTTGCAATTCTCTCGAAAATATTGTTTTATGATTGATTGATTGTTTTGTCAAGTTGCAAATTGGTAGAACTTCTAATCACATCTATTGCTAGTTTAGGGTTTATTATACGCAAAAGTGATATTCCTTGGATACAAGTAGCATAATATGATTATAGTTTGTAGTGATATATTCTTATGATCATATGTGAATCGTAACCTTTGTTAAATTGAATTAGTGCGCTTTCCACGTTCAATTGCTTTGATTGGCCTGATTTCATAGAACTTAATGCATCTAGGAATTAAACTTGATTAGTGCTTTTACACGTTAGGTTGTTCCTTTAGGTAGAATTCATATTCGCATCTTTTAATGTGTTTGTTGATGACATGAGGAGATTTGCGGGATATTCTTGCGATCAAGGTATTCTATGGCCTTTGATAAAAGTTGAGATTAAAATATCAATTCTAGTTATTGTGGTGAAACCATGTTTGTGAATGAAAACGAAATCCGTAACCAATACTTTCTCATCCTTGAATTTATTTGTTTGCTTTGCTTTATTTGCTTTTATTTAGTTTATTATAATCACGAAATCCTCGGTGTTTTATATAGGAAACCATAACAATTTGACAACCTAGACCTCTCTGTGGGATCGATCCTTTCTTGCCCTTGCTATATTTATATTTTGAGTAGTAAGAAAGTGTAATTATATTTGTGTCGCTTACGACAGCGGCCAGAGCGCTACTAAATAACCATGAGTGCATATCTAAAGCTAGGCTAGGGTTTTGAGATACGTAATTGTTGATAACCCTTGTCATAAGTAGCATATTGTGATTACCAATTGTATTCAAAACCTTTGTGTGATTGCAAGTAGAAGCTTGACCTATGTTAAATAGTTTACTCGTAGTATTTCTATTGCATGGATTAGTCTAATTCTTAGAACTTAAAGCACTTGGAGGATTAAACCTAATAGCACGTTGCATTAGGTTGTTTGCTAAGTAGTATTCATAACTTCATCGTTATGGTATGTGATGACATAAGGAATTTACCGGAGTATGCTCTCGATGGGGTACTTTAGGACTCTTGATAATGAATGATTGAGTGACAAAACCAGTTATTAGTCGAAGTGCATGTCTTATGATTGATGATGAACCCTTAACCAGTATTCTCAACTTATTGATTCTCTTTATTCATTCTTTGCTTTTATTATTAGTTTAATTATTTTAATACCTAAATCAAAAATATCCCCCCAGGTTACTTAAGTTTTCAGTTACAAATAACAACCCATATCTCCTTGTGGAACGAATCTGTTCTTACTACTATACTATTATTTATAATTGTGAAGTGAAAGAACTTAATATTATTTTTGCGCCGGCTGACAACCGGCCACTTACATAATGATCCGAAAACCATAAGTATTTATAGTGTGAACTACACATTAATTCTCCCCCTTTTTGTCAATAAAATTGGCAAAGGTACGAAAACTAGTGGGATCCTAATGAAATTTCCATGGAGACATTTCATGACCAAAAGCAAGTACATACCAACTTTTTAGATGCAATCATATAGCCGAAGCTAAATGCTTTCATCAAGGAGTTTATAAAGATACAAGATAACCCCTATAATATTCCACAGCCGCACTCCCCACAAAGATTTGGCAATTAAGCACAAGTTCAATTAAGAACTCTCCCCCATAAAATGTCATTCCCGAAAGAACAACAAGAGCGACCTTACTTTCACAAGAAAAAAAGGATTTGTTTGGACATAACAAATCACATACGAATATGAATTTGAATCCAAATAATACGCAATTAAATTAACCACAAGAAAACCGATGATTAATCTAATCGGAAATGCTCAACATAAGAGAACTTACAGAGCCGCACAATATATTCATAAAATATGGATCATGGAAGATCAATACTGCGGAATAAACAAGGATTCATTCTATTTTCCATCACTATTTGCACAATGACATACAATAGACATAATCCTCGTAAACAAAAGTTTTATCCTTTCTTTCATCAAAATATGACATAAAAGGCTTTAACTTTTGTAATGTCAAAAGTTCATTCATTTTTTTTATCAATACATGCATATCGACATATGAAAGACTTAACTTTTGACAAAGTATGGGACAATCATAGTTCACGGATGCAAACACACATATCCCATAACAAATTGCAATATATAAAACCATAAAGATTAATACTGCAAAAATCATCTTCCAAATAATTTTTTAGAATTTAAACAAATAAGCCTAAAAATATGAAGATGAAAACGTTGGACATAGCTATGTGTAATCACAATAATGGCTATTCCAAACTCTAGTTATTCTTCTAAATAAAACAAGAAAAGAAGATTTACTAGATTTAAGACCTTTGAAGAATTCTTTATCGTCCCCGAACTCCTTGTCGTCAACATCTATTGGGACATAAGGTTCATGAAGATAGGAGTTAATATCAATAAACCTTCTTGACTGATGTCGAACTAGGGCCTTCTGAATCTCATGAGCCTTAAACACAAAAGCCTTTATTTGTTGAATCTCCTTTCGTGTCTCCTTCAAAACTTCAAGAACATCAGAAAACTTCTGAGAATTTGAAGGAACATCTCTTGGCTTCCTCACATTCCTTCTTTTTCTTTTCAATGTCGGAGGTAACGGAGATTTCTCTTTTTACTTCATGATTGATGATGGCTTGACAATCATATCAACATCTTTTCCATCAGAAGACATGATGCTTGGAGTATCCATAAACGTATGGGTTTGTGAGAGGAAATCACAATTTAACTCAACAAGTAGTCTTAAGATAAAAGAAGTTTCAGGGAAGGAAAAAGGAATGTAGGGTTACGCAACCTTTAACAAATTCGTGCACGTACAATTCTGAACCTAAGAAGAGTAGAATTGTCGAGAATAACCCTCCTTTATTGATAGACAGGGAATTCCAAAAACAACAAAACTAAGAAAAGAAGAAAACAAACTTTTCCTAAATCCTGAGAGGTGCACAACCTTGTCTCTTTTGATCAGGCACATGAGACAAGATCTACAAATCAACACAATCAAGTTGTGTTGCGATGAACAACAATTCTTCCACCATGTTCCCCTTGAAAGGAATCCACAGACCTTTGTCTATCAAAACGATTGGACCATACTTTCTTCTCTAATGGTCTTGTTTTATCCTTGGAAACTAACTTCTTAGACGAAGATAAAATCTTACATACCTCAGCGGTCTTCTGAGCAAGTTTAAGCTTGTTTGCTAGTCGATTTGCTCTTCGTTGAAGTTTGTTGACATGTCTCAATTTGTGTTTGTACTTGTAACACTTTGATAGTTCATGACCTTTGAGTGAACAATATGAGCACGTCAATCTTGGATATAATTCAGGCATCTGAGATGTGCAAGCTGCTAGACACATAGTAGAACCTGAAACATTATACACAGAGTTTCCAATAGAAATGTCAATTTTAACTTCCAGATTGGTTGAGTTTTTTTCTGAAAGAATATCAAGATTGATGTATGTATTTCTACAGTTATCGAAATCAATATTTTCACAAAGAAGTGCAACACTTGATTTTTCGTCTTCATGAGAATCATAATTGTCAGACATTTCATCAAGAGTTGAAGCAAGACCTTTGTTCCCAGTTGTTGATGGTGGATTTTAGTTCAGGGCTAAAATTGTAAAACTAAATTTAATGCGCTGACATCCTGCAAAGGGTAAAGCCGCTTGATAATGCGCTAACATCCTGCAAAGGGTAAATCCGTTTGATAAGTGATGAGTACCTCTTCACTTTATTTATTCGAAGCAATTCAATAAATACACAAAATTCACCCAGAATGGTGCGTGCAACAGCAATCCCAAATATTCTGTGAATTTTACTAGCATTAACAATTAATGCATGATTTGCCTAGTATTTTACATGTTGTGTTCTCAGCCGAACTCTCATCATTGACATGATATGACGACTGAGTGCTCACTCTCAGCAGAGTAGCATCAATCTCCGTGCCAATATTGAGACATGCATGAAATACCCACACATGCTACATCACTCTCTGACAGAGAGTCTCGCATCGACGCGCTTTGGTTAGCCGATCGAGCATGCTTAATTTCCTTAAGGAAAATCTAGACTGTCCAAATCAGTCTCAGAAACGATCACGGCCATACAAGTTGGCCGCGCAATTTAACAAGCCTAGCCAAAACCTGGCAAGATTAGGCCATCATCGTGATGACCATCGGCGGGCCCGTTTGTGCCCTAACCGTTCGAACATCACACGAACTCCTCCCAGCACGTCAAACGCCAGCCCTAAAATAGGGTGGTTGCGTTGCTTTGGAAGAAGCTCGAAGAGCTTAGACTGTTCAAGCTAGTCTTAAAATCATCACGACCGTCCAACTTCACCAGCCTGGTTGGACGGACTAGATCATCCCGTGAATGATCAGGGAAGCGCTAATGCACACGTTGGCGGGCCCACTTCTCACCTACCCTATCGGCCTTCTCACAGCAACGTCGTATAGAAATGAACGTTTGCTCGAAACATGGCTGGCGTGATGCTTTAAAGGGTCGCGGAAATTCCACTAGTGTCTTAAATCGATCACAAGCATCCAACTTAGCCAGCCTATTTGGATGGCTTAGATCGCGCCTAGCACCATCGGACAGGTACACATATGTTCACTGTCGGCCCAACGTGGGCCCCACACGGTCGGTCTCCTCAAAGGAGGAGCATAGCCTGCCAAACCGCTTAGTTAAAGTCACGCACACGCGACCGGCCCAAAACTCTAATTAGGGTTTGCGGCATGGCATATGTGTCGCAGTTTGATCAAGACCATCCATCTTCGCCAGCTTGGATGGAGGGTGTATATATAGACTAAGGAGGTCCAGAGAGCATAAACGAGATCACTGCGGGCCCACCTGTGCGTGTGACCGGCCGGCCTAGGCTAACCATGGCCGAGCGCCTCGAAATGCACGCCCGAAGGTGGTATCTCACGCGGCTTCCAAATCCTTTGCGGCAATGGATTCCTGTCGTAAATCGATCAAGACCACTCATCTTTTCCAGCCAATTTGAGTGGCCTAGATCGCACCTTCATGAGACAAAGTGGTGCGGACATGCACACCGGCAGGCCGTCTACATGCATGCCCGGTCGGTCCCACCAAAAACCTTGTCCATGCTCGATTTCGGTCAAGCTAAAGAGTGATGCTTGCGCACCTCTCTAAAACCCTAAAATCCATCAACGGTCGCAAACATGTGCCGCAGATCATCTCGTCCGTCCAACTTTTCCAGCTTGGTCGGACAGCCTAGGCTAAGAGTTAAACAGCCAATGAGGCACCTTGGTGATCACCGTCCGTCACTCTACCACAGGGAGTGATCGGCCAAGGGATGGCCCGCCCACACGACCTTCAAATGATCCCTTGAAGATGTTTGAACATGCTGCTATTTTAAGACGCTTAATCCGCGACTTACTCCATTAAGCTTTAAAACAACGATGCTTCATACATATTAATTGTATTTGATGCATTACATGCATAAAATATATACGATATTTCATGAATATCGATTTCCTAAATAACTTAGTTATTTAACCTATAGTATCACGTGTTATTTCCTGCGGGTCCCACGACTCGAACCACTCACTCGAGACATCAAACATGTCACAAACTGGGGGATACTCACTGGGGTATTGGTCTGGCGGTTTACAGCGTGCAGCGTGTAACGCGCCATTACAAAAACGTGTCAGGAAGAGTGGACAGTTAACAGTGATGAGGGAAGTGGGCAAAGGTGTGATCGTGTAACAATCAACACTCCGGCACGACCCCACTACTCCATCACTTCACCTCCTCCACTTCCTATGAGATGAGGGTTGTGCTCAATGACTTGTATAAATAGGTCTTTCACCTATTTCCAAACAACACAGACAAACAAGAAAAACCAAGTGTTGTCACGTATCCAGAAAACACCCAGAACTGATAGCTTTCATTGTGCAAGCCAGTTCATCATTCTGATACTAGTCATAAATAGCCAACACCTTCATAATCTCAACACCTTCTTCGCTTCCCTCCCTAAGATCAACCCCATCTCCTTCACTTTGTGACCGAAGCAAGTCTGGAACGGCCATTTCTTGGTTTAGGCCGGAATTGCACAGATTGATCTCTCGAATCAAAAGTACTCCCGCGCAGTGCATTTGTTTAGGGTTTAGATTCGTTTCTCTTCCACACACACCCAAATTTACCAAAACCAGAAGAAACAGTTTTCACCCATAAACAACTGGCGACCACAGTGGGAGATTAATCTCTCGGTTGTGAAGTCAATTTCTTCAATACCCAATCCCATTTGGTTGATTTCAAAATGGTTGGTCTTAGGACTCCCCCGACAATTTCAAATCCCGGTCGAAGTTCCTTTAATGAAGATACCCCTCTTCCCAACGGTGTATCTGATAGTGTAAACAGAAAAATCCCAACATTGATCGAGTTAGAACAAGTGCAGGAGATTCACACGAAGAACATGGACCTGATCAAAGAAACAATAAACGACATACTCGATCTCCTCATCAAGATGACATCATATATGAGCGATTCTCCTGTCACGGAGATTTCTACACTGGGGACTGATCCTCGCAACGATCATCCTCAATTAAATAGTTTCACTATGAACTAGAGGCCAGTGGATCAGGAAACAGCTTCTCTAGTGGAAAGTTTATGCGAACTTTTACACCTCTCAAAGAATCAGCGGGCGGAGACGTTTGCTGCAATCAACCAGATAACCATAGATGTGCATTTAACTTTTTTGCGTCCAGAAGCCTCGAAAACACCAGAGATGTCTGTGAATAATGTCACATTTACAGAAGAATACATGATAGCGGAAGAAGCTCACAACCGGGCCTTACACGTTACCGCACGCATCAAGGACTCAGATTTCAAAAGGGCCCTCATCGACATGGGATCATCTTCGAACGTGATTACTCTCAAGACACTCAGGTCGGCCAAGGTTCGACCAAGCAAGATCGTGCGATAGCCTAATACGATGACAGACTTTGAAGGAAACCAAACCAACACGTACGGGTATGTCAATCTGAATTTATCTGTAGGGGCCGTCCAATCAAAGGTGAAATTCGAAGTCATAGAAAAGGAGTCGGACTACCATATGATACTGGGGAGACCATGGTTTCATGACAATAGGATCGTCCCCTCGATGTATCACCAATGCCTGAAGACTATGCTGAATAAAGAATTCGTTCGTATTCCTGCATCATTGTCTCCTTACGCACTAATATGTGGAGTGGAATTGTTTGAACCAAGAGAAGCTCTGCGCGAAGAATCATACAAAGTTCATTGCATCCTACTCCCCACGTGGGCGTCAATCCAGGAGGAGGACCGACTTGCATCATTGAAGGTCAATCCCCATGATGCATCTTTGCTGACAAGGCGTCCCAATTCTTCTTCATCATGTGAAGCCGCGACCCATGCTTACACTAAGAGGGAACGAACTTTTGTGGCAAGCCGTGACCAGAAAGGGAAAACCGTGTACCGACGCCGCTGTTAGCAATTAGCAGGGGAGACTGTTACCCAGTCTCTCCGCCCAACGGAATGCTATAACAACGACGGGCCACAAGAAGAAGTGTTAGATGCTCCACGACAGCTGCAATGGCACCAACTCCACAACTGATGAGCTCGAAATCGTTAACATCGGGAATGAGGAATCTCCTAGGCCTATCTCCACCAGCTCAACCTTGTGTACGGATGAACGCACGAAGCTCGTGGAACTTCTCAAAGAGTACCAGGACATATTCGCTTGGACGTATGAAGAAATGCCCGGTTTAGATGAAAAATTGGTCACCCATCATCTACATGTCATACCTGGATCCAAGCCGGTTAAACAGTCTCCGAGGCAGTTCAGACACGAGGTAGAAGAGCAAATCAACACTGAAATTCAAAAGTTGCTAGCTGCTGGCTTCATCAAACCCATTCATCATCCAAACTGGTTGGATAATGTGGTTCCGGTAAAAAAGAAAAATGGACAGATCAGGTGCTGCGTGGATTTCAGAGACTTGAACAGATGCTGCCCCAAAGATGATTTTCCTCTACCTAACATCGACATGTTAGTGGATGCCACCAGCGGACACGGCGTGTTCTCCTTCATGGATGGATATAGCGGCTACAATCAGATAAGGATGTATGAGCATGACGCGAGTAAGACAACTTTTCGAACTCCTCTCGGAAATTTTTATTATACAGTAATGCCATTCGGTTAATTCCGGTGCAAACGTATCAACGCGCTATGACGGCAATATTCCACGACATGATGCATAAGCAAGTTGAAGGCTACGTAGATGATATAGTAGTCAAATCAAAAGCTCAGGCGGCCCACACAAGAGTCTTACAACAAGTGTTCGAAAGGTGACTGCTGAGGGAATCAAAGTGGACCCATCCAAGACCCAAGCTATCCTCACCATGCTGCCTTCGCGAACTGTGAAGGAACTCCAAAGCTTCATGGGCAAGGTGAACTACAGTTTTATACCTGGTTTATCCCAGCTTGTTGCTTCATTCACCCCTTGCTGAAGAAAATAACAAGTTTTATCTGGACCGCACTACAACATGAAGCGTCTCGGAAGATTCAACGAACATTGTCATCTCCAAACCATCATAAAGATTTCGCCTATTATGTCAGCCCGTACGAGAGCGAGCCCGGGACATCTTCAGATACGCTGGAGCTGATACCTCAAGGGAGAAGCCTCAAGAAGATAGCGATGTCCGCATCATCATGTCGAGAAAGAATCCGCATCTTGGGAGAATCACTCTGTCAGACTTAAGAGGAATGGTTCAGCGAAACAACGAACATCCAAATGATTATGTCAAGAGGTCCCGAAGTTCAGGCACTGGAGGGTCACGATCCAAATGTTACTGAACAACAAGTGGTGTAATTGTGCATCAATAGGATGGTACCTTTCTATCGTGCTTTGTCGAAGAACCTGCGCTTTCAGACATCCTCTGAACTCCTTGGAGCTGTTAAACGCTCAGTTGCGACAGCACTTTCCCTGCTAGAAAGAACAAGCCTGCCAGTAATGAAGAGCCTCATGATGTTTGTGGAAGCATACATCTCACCAACAGGCAATACAACCTTCAGCCTCTGTAAGCAGTTTCGCTGAAGCAGAGAAAACCACCGAGATACAACATCATGCGCTTCCAAAATATCCAACTCCAGTACCACATGCGCGGCTGCCACAATGATGAAACAACGTCCAAGATATTCCATATCTGTATCGACGACAGAAACATCAATGAGAGACGCTTTCAGAATTTCTTCCCCCATAGAAGAGGTAGTTGCATTACCAAAGGAGATTGCACCTGGGAATTAAGAGGTACATATAGATTCTCCATGAAAAGAGCTTCATCATATTTGCATAACCTATTAGTTAAGTCATTCGCATGAAGGAACTTCCCTACTCTTCAAAGACACGATCCAAAGATGATAATGGCAAAAGAGTGTGACTGGGGACTGCTTAGCACTGCCCATCTTAAAGATGGTGAATTTAGAGAGATGCAAGCACGCTATCATTATGATTCCAAGATGTCAAGATATACTCAAGAGAGCAGACGTATTGTCAAATACCAGAGATATTCCTGGATGTCTATGAAACGCAACGCATGCGTAAAGACGGCCTCATGAACCCAGCGTGACAACATTTATCAAGTCGAAGGCTCAGTGGATACTCTTGGGCAGGGGACTGTCTCCCTCTTTTTCATTCCATGAGGCATCATCAAGAAGCTATCGGTTCCATCATTAGCTTCTCCCTCTAATAACGAGACAAGCTCTACCACTATATGAAGACCGCCAAGTTCGTGCATATAGCAGTCACGCCTCTTCCTGCTAGTCTCTTCTGATCACAACTGTAGCTAAGAACCGTTGTTCGTTTGTTGATACCAGTGCCCGAGCTTCACCATAGCAACAACCACTACGGACAGAGGTAATCCGAACTTCTGCATATTTTATTTTCCCACGGAGAAGTAATAGAGTCACGGAGGAGAGATGGTGATATATTTATTATGGTAAACCCAACGACCATACAAGATAGACCATATAAATAACGCTTGGGGACTGAGGCTCAGCATGAAAATCCTTCGCCGTCAATCAAGGACTTCTTCAGCACAAGAGAGATGGTCAATCAAGAAGCATGTAATTCGCAATGTAAAATTAAACTGAATAAGAAGCCGCTCGCCCGGAGAAGCCTATTCAATGCTCTCTTCAGAGGAAGCCGCTTCAACACTCTCTTCAGGAGCCGCCTCAACGTTCGCTTGATAGGTGTAGAATACACCTAATTTACTATATAGAGTTTATGCTTTCTTTGCTATTTTTTCGTGTGAATTATGTATTTTATGTGTGTTTTTGAGTTATTAGGTACTCTGGAGTCACACGGAGGAAAAGAAGGAGAAGTTACCCAATTTGAGCAAAAGGGCGAAATTGTCATCTCACAGGCAAGTGATACATGGAACTGACCCAAGGTTAAGGGGAAACTCTATTAGGAGGAGTTAAATGACAGCCAGAAAATGTTAAGGGGCTGCCAGCTGGGTAGCCCTTATCAAGGTGACTGACACTGGATATAACCCTATTCCCATAACCCCTTATCCACTTCGCCTGGGTGACTATATCCAGCCTCATTTCCTACACGACCTAGAAACCAGAGAAGAGAGTTTTCTCTCTCGATTTTTATTTTCACCTGAACTAAAGACGAGAGGAGGCGACACCTGAGTGAGGAAATTCAGAGGAAATTGAAGCACTGAGTTAGGGTGTTCTTGAGCTAATAGGGAATGATGAATTTCAGATTGAGAAGCGACATGGGAGTTGGTGCTTAGACCAGATCGAGAAGTAAGAGGAAATACATAGAATGGCTCAAACTTAATGGTGAATTGAGATAATTTGGTTGAACCGTGAAATTGAGTTAGGGTTTCTGTAATTGAGGATGAAATCTGTGTTGTTAAAATGGGTTCTGATCTGAAATCGAGAAATTATGATCGAGCAGAGATAGATGTTGGAATTAGGGTTTACAACAGGAAAAAGGTGATTAAGCTCAGATGAAGATCGAGAGGTAGAGATGGTGGTTTGTCTGGGTTCGGTTCATTATCGATTAAGAGGAGGAAGATGCGATGGTTGTTGATGTTGAATTCGAAAGAAGAAGCAGATGAAGGAAATTGGGTATCTGTTGCTTGGTGGAATCTCTACAGAAGCAAAGAATTATAGGGCAGCCTGAATGGGTTTGTATGCAATTGCAAAACAGTGGGGTCAATTTTGAGTTGTAGAATATGGTGGTTGCTTTTGAATCTGAGGTTGGAGTGAAATGGAGATGAGTCTGTGATGGAGATGGGCTATGAGAAGAAGGTTGGTTGATGTAGTTTGTGTTGGATCCAGTTAAGATGAATATGGTGGTACTGGTATTTGTTCTTGGGGGATTGCTAAGGATTGCTGCTGTGATTAAATGGGTACTGAGCTAGTGGGATTTCAGAGCTAATGGGTCTGCTGGGAAGGAGCATGTGGCTGTGTGTCGACTGAATTACAGAGCTGCAGGGCTGTATGGATTTCTGTGAAGTTGCAGTGTGATGTTGCAGGGAGGACTGGAGCTGATGGCTGTTGAAGTTGAGGCAAGCTGGTTCAGCTGGATTCAGGTGCACAAGGAGAATGGTTGGAATATGTGGAGCTGAGAAGCTGCAGGAGATGGCAAGGATTGCAATGGCTCAATTTGCAGTTGCAGGTGACCTTGAGCTGAAAAGGAATGTGATCTGGCAATGGCTTGATGACAAGATGAGATTGCCTGTGGAGGTGGACTGAGTTGGAGCAGTGAAACTGGTGCTGTGAGCTTGGTGAGGTTAGAGCCAGAAGTGATATGGAGTTGAAGTTGCATCACAGCAGAATGAGTTGGTATAGTTGCAGTTGTCGTAAAGCTTAAGTCTGCTGGTACAGTATGGTCGAACTGTGGTGCCTGAGATGGAGAATGGCGAGAATGAATGAGCCAGGAAGAGGTGGTCTGGCATTGCAGCTGAACTAATGAAGGTTGTAATGAATGTGAAGTTAGAGTTACAGCTGAAGGTGTTATAAGCCAGCAAGGATGTGGCTGAAGCTGAGATGCAGGGTTGAGTCTCAATTTAAGTGAAGGGATGATATTGAAGAGATGGTGAGCTGGTATGGCAATGATTATGGAGCTGATGGGTAATTGAGGTTGTTGTGATGATGACTGGAGTGTAGCTGTTCACAAAGGCAAAGGAGAAGAGTTGCAGGTAGAATTCTAAAATTGAGAAGATGAAGGGCAGTTTTGTGATGTTGCAGTTCATGGCTATGGATAGAATGAGAAGTGTGATCATTGTGCATCACAAGGGTTTGGCTGTGCAAGATGGCTCAGGCTGTGCAACAGCTCTGGCCTAGAGTGCCTGACTCACACCTTGACTCGGTCTGACTCTGAGTTAACTCGGCAGACTATACCTTGACTGAGTTGACCCGATTTGACCCGACCGTTCCGACCCGTTGACCGGTGACCGGGTTGACTTTGCCGGTCACCTGAAATATTTTCCGGCGACAATTCCGGCCGGATTCCGGCCACAATCCCAGTTTTCCGGCGAGCCAAAAATTCCAGAATTTTCTATGGACTTCTCTCATGGGTGTGAAGACTTGGGCTAGGAATTGGATGGAGAATTGGACTCAAATTTGGAAAGAGAAGGTGGAAGAGTTGAGAAAAGCTTGGATTTGGAAATTGAATTGCGAAAGGAAAAGGATTCTACTCCTTAGAAGATTTGGAGAATATTGAAGCCTATAAATAGAGAAGTTTTCTACAACTTCAAAACACACCTCTCTACACACACAACACTTGTGTTTTTGCTTGCTTTTCTAAGATTTTTCTTTTTAATTACTTGTGTGAATTTGAAAATTCTTCTTTTAATTAATTATTATTTGTGTGAATTTCAAAAACATGAGTAGCTAATTTTCTTATTGATTGAGGATGAATTCCTAGTTCTTAATTTATGTTTTGAGTTTTTGTTTTCAATTCTATCTTGAGTTTTTCACATGATTATCGTTTGTTTTTACTAATAGGAATGATCTTAAAGACATTCATGATTGATTGATAGATTGTTTGGAGTGCACGCTAAATTGATTTGTTAATTTGATCTAAAGCTAGTGGAAGTTAGGAGATAAGTAATCGTTTCTTGACTCTTTACATAAGTAGCAAACACGAGACCTTGCGGAGGGATTCCGTGGAGCAATTGTGTGTAGAAACAACGTTAGCAAGTGGACCTTGAGCTAAGAGTCTAACTACTAATATCAACCTAAGAAATTCACAAAACTTAATGCATGAGCCAAGTTACATCTAGGTTGAGCTAATTCTAGGTGGCTTGGTGATTAGAATCAGTAGGCGAGAACTTCCGTGTCCAGGTGATATAAGGGATTTAGGGGTTTAGCACCGAGCTATTTTGCTTTACCTACGGTTGGTGATAATTTGTGACTAATAACAAGTAGAATAGAACATAACTTGATTCATTGTTTCGTAACGAAGAAGGATTCCTTGGTCTTGTCTCTCTTATTGTTTTCAACTTTCGATTTTAATTGCTTTGTTTATTTTCTTTTTGCTTTTTACACCCCCCCTTTCGTGACAATTTTGACAACTAGAATCTCTTGCTCCTCGTGGGAACGAACTTGACTTCCATTATATTATTTTTAATTGAGTGGAAATATTGAATTAATTTGATTGCACCTACGACACGCATCAAATTTTGGCGCCGTTGCCGGGGAGCAGCGGATGATTTTAGTTGTTTTTATTTTTCTTTTTGCTTTATTCTTGCTTTGTTGGATTCTATTCCGTATCTAACTTAAGTTTTTGAATCTTATTTCAGGTGCCGGTTTTCCATGTATGGTGGACAAGAGCAAGCATATTACAACAATCAATACGGTTTTCAACCTCAACATTATGACAACTTCCAACCATCCTTAGGATACAATCAAAACCAATCTTTTGGCTATGATCAAATTCCTACGAGAACCTTATGGATATTCTCATACATATCAACAACCTTATGACGGGTATGTAAGTGGACAATCACAAGGATGGGAGGATAGTTTTGTTTATGATCAGAAATTCTCTAGTTTTTGAGATAAGATGTTGGCCATGATTGGGGATCTTCAACAAAAGTTGCAAGAATCACTACAAGACCAGCAACCTTATGTTTGGGAGGAACCACATCGAGAAATTCAAAGGAATTCGGAGAAAATATACGAACAAATTAACCAACCTTTAGAGACTTTTGATGACGCTAGTGTAGATTACTCAAGCCTTGATCTTAATAATGATCAAGCACCTATTCAAAAGGACGAGCTTGAGGAAGATGCATTTATTGCTTGGCAAAAATTTCTTAGGGAAAGATGGGAGTACGCGGAAGTGTATGAATGTTCCGACAATGAGGAAGTTATTCCAACTCCGGATCATAATAACGATCCTTCACCTATTCAAAAGGAGGAGATTGGGTGTGACTTGCCTATTGTTGTAAACGAAGTAACACCCGCACAAGAAGATCTTACAATTTATACCGATGAGAATCACTTTAGTGAATGGCCCGATTCCGATGATGAGAATGTTGAAGAGATGATATTAGAGGATGAAACCACATTCATTGATTTTGTGGAAGACCCAATTGAACTTGCTAATGATTATGATGATACCGAGACTATGGTTAAGGTAGAAAACGACGAGGAATGGTTGCAAGGTTTAATAGAGGACCACGATATACAAGAGGTAAGTGATTCACTTGAATTTTTTAAGGATGAAGAGGATTCTATAATACAAGAGATTGTGCAAGGTTTGTCTAACCCTTTGCCTATTGATTCTTCTCCTTCACCTCTTATTGGTTTGGATGTATGTGCTTCGAAAGTATTTTTGTATTTTGTTTCTAAATATCCACCATTGGAAACACTTGATTCTAACACTATGCAGGTTTGCCAAGAGGAATACATGGAAATTCCCAAATTCTATGTTCTTTATACACTTCCGAGTGTGGACGAGAATAAGTGTGGGGGAAATTTCTATCGAGCGATAATTTCACTATTGTTTTCTTGTGCTAATATTTGTATGGAGTTATTGTTTTCAAAACAGGTATTATGGGTGGATCCTCAAATTTTCAGATTGTTAGTATATGGGGAATGAATCTTACAAGAGCCAAGTCGGGCCGTCGACTTTAAAACAAGCGCTTAATGGGAGGCAACCCATAGGTTTTGTATTTCTTATCTTTTTGCTTTTTGTTATTTCTTTTTCTTGTTCCTTATCATGTTAAAATTTCCCACCTTGACTTTACTAGGAGGATTCAATTACATTGAGGACAATGTAAGGTTTAAGTGTGGGGGAGTGGTTAAGCATGTTTTTAAAACAAAAATTACAAAAAAAAAAAAAATTAAAAATTTTTAAAAAAAAAAAAAAAGTTTTATTTAAAAATTCCAACTTTTAAAGATTTTAGAGTCACTAGCATACTTCTAGGTATGTTTACATAGAGATTTTGACCGACATAATTGAACTTGGAAATGTTAGAGAACTACATTCGGATTTCTTATTTGTTTGAGTGTTAAATAATGGATTTAATCATGCCGGTGATGCGAATTTGGTGCAGGGAGAAGTGCGTTATTAGATTTGCTGATCAATCATTAGTGGAGACTACCCGTATTCATATCATGTGAGGCACCAACCAGAAATTTTCCATCTACTAAAGAGCGTCTTTTGAGTGTGTGTCACCGTACGTAAATTCCGGGTAGAATGGTGAGCTACCCAACCTCCCACCAATAAAAAGCACTACTCTTTGATCTCTTGAGTGCTAAATTTTGTCAATCATGAGGGTGACGTCCATGGATGAAAGCTTCCTTCTTGTAGTTCGATTTGCAGTTAGCACCATTCTCTCTCTCGACAACAACGGATCCATAGAAACACATTCATCATCAACAAGGAGCGACATCAAAATCTACAAGGAAAGTTGGAAAAGTTTAAGGTTTACAAGCAACGAGAAAAAGAGCAAATTTCAAACTCAAGTAAAGCAACATACAAAGAGCAGATTTACATATATGTTGAAGACTTACAATACAATGAGGTAATTTTATATCCAAGTATGAAGACTTATTCATGAAAGCGAAGAAAATTAAAAGGTGAGAATTTTTGAAGTTTATGATTTCAAGACGATACAAGTTGTGAAGAATCAAGCGGTAAAATACTTCTTCCACGGCCATGGTTTATTTTTGTATTTAATTTCTCTTAAAAAAAAAAAAAAAAAAAAAAAAAAAAAAAAAAAAATCATAAAAAAAAAAAATCATAAAAAAAAAAAAAGAAAAGAAAAGAAAAAAAAGAAAAAAAAATGAACAAGAGAAATATTTGTTCTTATTTTTATTTAATGAGCCGTGGGGAAGGAAAATTTATAAGGAAGTTTCAAGCGACAAGGATTTTTAAGGTAAAAAGAGTTATAAATTGTTAAGGATTTATGAAATTCAAGGGTTTATCATCAATAGTTGAAACCGAAGACGAAGACTAAGAAGTTAAAGACGAGGAGCGGAAGACGTTTCTATTGGATGCCGTGAGAGTGGTGTTATCATAATTGGCGATCGGATGTGAAGGTGAGTAAGTAATCTCATCCTCGATAAAAATGGTTGATTTCCTTTCTTAGAGATCGTCAGAAAAATGGTTTTTCAAAATATTAAAAGATGTGGGTTTTTAAAAAATATTTCGGAAGTTATCCTTCCCACCATTCAACGTGATGCAGGATTTCTATCTTCATTCCTACCTGCACACATGTGAGAACCATAAAAAAGCTGTCTTTTTGAGTGCAATTATCATAAAATCTTATTTGGTGAGGCAGAAGTCGAGGCGAAATGCTTATTGATCGTTTCTCAAACACGCGTTCTCTCATTATGGTGTGGTTATTTCTCACTCAACAATTAAGAACGAGAATATGTTCTTTAGTATTTCTAACTTCTTATTACTAGCATGCAGAAACTCTATGTCATCATAGCTTTTTGGATGTTTGGACGCTTGAACACTTTGAAGTTGTGAATTTTTAGTTTGATTTGCTCGAGGACTAGCAAAGTCTAAGTGTGGGGGAATTTGATAGGTGTAGAATACACCTAATTTACTATATAGAGTTTATGCTTTCTTTGCTATTTTTTCGTGTGAATTATGTATTTTATGTGTGTTTTTGAGTTATTAGGTACTCTGGAGTCACACGGAGGAAAAGAAGGAGAAGTTACCCAATTTGAGCAAAAGGGCGAAATTGTCATCTCACAGGCAAGTGATACATGGAACTGACCCAAGGTTAAGGGGCAACTCTATTAGGAGGAGTTAAATGACAGCCAGAAAATGTTAAGGGGATGCCAGCTGGGTAGCCCTTATCAAGGTGACTGACACTGGATATAACCCTATTCCCATAACCCCTTATCCACTTCGCCTGGGTGGCTATAACCAGCCTCATTTCCTACACGACCTAGAAACCAGAGAAGAGAGTTTTCTCTCTCGATTTTTATTTTTCACCTGAACTAAAGACGAGAGGAGGCGACACCTGAGTGAGGAAATTCAGAGGAAATTGAAGCACTGAGTTAGGGTGTTCTTGAGCTAATAGGGAATGATGAATTTCAGATTGAGAAGCGACATGGGAGTTGGTGCTTAGACCAGATCGAGAAGTAAGAGGAAATACAGAGAATGGCTCAAACTTAATGGTGAATTGAGATAATTTGGTTGAACCGTGAAATTGAGTTAGGGTTTCTGTAATTGAGGATGAAATCTGTGTTGTTAAAATGGGTTCTGATCTGAAATCGAGAAATTATGATCGAGCAGAGATAGATGTTGGAATTAGGGTTTACAACAGGAAAAAGGTGATTAAGCTCAGATGAAGATCGAGAGGTAGAGATGGTGGTTGTCTGGGTTCGGTTCATTATCGATTAAGAGGAGGAAGATGCGATGGTTGTTGATGTTGAATTCGAAAGAAGAAGCAGATGAAGGAAATTGGGTATCTGTTGCTTGGTGGAATCTCTACAGAAGCAAAGAATTATAGGGCAGCCTGAATGGGTTTGTATGCAATTGCAAAACAGTGGGGTCAATTTTGAGCTGTAGAATATGGTGGTTGCTTTTGAATCTGAGGTTGGAGTGAAATGGAGATGAGTCTGTGATGGAGATGGGCTATGAGAAGAAGGTTGGTTGATGTAGTTTGTGTTGGATCCAGTTAAGATGAATATGGTGGTACTGGTATTTGTTCTTGGGGGATTGCTAAGGATTGCTGCTGTGATTAAATGGGTACTGAGCTAGTGGGATTTCAGAGCTAATGGGTCTGCTGGGAAGGAGCATGTGGCTGTGTGTCGACTGAATTACAGAGCTGCAGGGCTGTATGGCTTGCTGTGAAGTTGCAGTGTGATGTTGCAGGGAGGACTGGAGCTGATGGCTGTTGAAGTTGAGGCAAGCTGGTTCAGCTGGATTCAGGTGCACAAGGAGAATGGTTGGAATATGTGGAGCTGAGAAGCTGCAGGAGATGGCAAGGATTGCAATGGCTCAATTTGCAGTTGCAGGTGACCTTGAGCTGAAAAGGAATGTGATCTGGCAATGGCTTGATGACAAGATGAGATTGCCTGTGGAGGTGGACTGAGTTGGAGCAGTGGCGAGTGCTGTGAGCTTGGTGAGGTTAGAGCCAGAAGTGATATGGAGTTGAAGTTGCATCACAGCAGAATGAGTTGGTATAGTTGCAGTTGTCGTAAAGCTTAAGTCTGCTGGTACAGTATGGTCGAACTGTGGTGCCTGAGATGGAGAATGGCGAGAATGAATGAGCCAGGAAGAGGTGGTCTGGCATTGCAGCTGAACTAATGAAGGTTGTAATGAATGTGAAGTTAGAGTTACAGCTGAAGGTGTTATAAGCCGACAAGGATGTGGTCAAGCCGAGATGCAGGGTTGAGTCTCAATTTAAGTGAAGGGATGATATTGAAGAGATGGTGAGCTGGTATGGCAATGATTATGGAGCTGATGGGTAATTGAGGTTGTTGTGATGATGACTGGAGTGTAGCTGTTCACAAAGGCAAAGGAGAAGAGTTGCAGGTAGAATTCTAAAATTGAGAAGATGAAGGGCAGTTTTGTGATGTTGCAGTTCATGGCTATGGATAGAATGAGAAGTGTGATCATTGTGCATCACAAGGGTTTGGCTGTGCAAGATGGCTCAGGCTGTGCAACAGCTCTGGCCTAGAGTGCCTGACTCACACCTTGACTCGGTCTGACTCTGAGTTAACTCGGCAGACTATACCTTGACTGAGTTGACCCGATTTGACCCGACCGTTCCGACCCGTTGACCGGTGACCGGGTTGACTTTGCCGGTCACCTGAAATATTTTCCGGCGACAATTCCGGCCGGATTCCGGCCACAATCCCAGTTTTCCGGCGAGCAAAAATTTCCAGAATTTTCTATGGACTTCTCTCATGGGTGTGAAGACTTGGGCTAGGATTTGGATGGAGAATTGGACTCAAATTTGGAAAGAGAAGGTGGAAGAGTTGAGAAAAGCTTGGATTTGGAAATTGAATTGCGAAAGGAAAAGGATTCTACTCCTTAGAAGATTTGGAGAATATTGAAGCCTATAAATAGAGAAGTTTTCTACAACTTCAAAACACACCTCTCTACACACACAACACTTGTGTTTTTGCTTGCTTTTCTAAGATTTTTCTTTTTAATTACTTGTGTGAATTTGAAAATTCTTCTTTTAATTAATTATTATTTGTGTGAATTTCAAAAACATGAGTAGCTAATTTTCTTATTGATTGAGGATGAATTCCTAGTTCTTAATTTATGTTTTGAGTTTTTGTTTTCAATTCTATCTTGAGTTTTTCACATGATTATCGTTTGTTTTTACTAATAGGAATGATCTTAAAGACATTCATGATTGATTGATAGATTGTTTGGAGTGCACGCTAAATTGATTTGTTAATTTGATCTAAACCTAGTGGAAGTTAGGAGATAAGTAATCGTTTCTTGACTCTTTACATAAGTAGCAAACACGAGACCTTGCGGAGGGATTCCGTGGAGCATTTGTGTGTAGAAACAACGTTAGCAAGTGGACCTTGAGCTAAGAGTCTAACTACTAATATCAACCTAAGAAATTCACAAAACTTAATGCATGAGCCAAGTTACATCTAGGTTGAGCTAATTCTAGGTGGCTTGGTGATTAGAATCTGGTAGGCGAGAACTTCCGTGTCCGGTGATATAAGGGATTTAGGGGTTTAGCACTGAGCTAGCTGCTTTACCTACGGTTGGTGATAATTTGTGACTAATAACAAGTAGAATAGAACATAACTTGATTCATTGTTTCGTAACGAAGAAGGATTCCTTGGTCTTGTCTCTCTTATTGTTTTCAACTTTCGATTTTAATTGCTTTGTTTATTTTCTTTTTGCTTTTTACACCCCCCTTTCGTGACAATTTTGACAACTAGAATCTCTTGCTCCTCGTGGGAACGAACTTGACTTCCATTATATTATTTTTAATTGAGTGGAAATATTGAATTAATTTGATTGCACCTACGACACGCATCATCGCTCCAGAAGCTGCTTCAACACTCTCTCCGGGACCCGCTTCGACGGTCGCTCCAGAAGCTGCTTCAACGCTCTCTCCAGGAGCCGCCTTGACGTTCGCTTCAGAAGCTGCTTCAACACTCTCTCTAGGAGCCGCCTCGACGTTCGCTCCAGAAGCTGCTTCAACACTCTCTCCAGGACCCGCTTCGACGTTCGCTCCAGAAGCTGCTTCAACGCTCTCTCCAGGAGCCGCCTCGACATTCGCTCTAGAAGCTGCTTCAACGCTCTCTCCATGAGCCGCCTTGATGTTCGCTTCAAAAGCTGCTTCAACGCTCTCTTCAGGAGCCGCCTCGACATTCGCTTCAGAAGCTGCTTCAACACTCTCTCCAGGACCCGCTTCGACGTTCGCTCCAGAAGCTGCTTCAACGCTCTCTCCAGGAGCCACCTCGACATTCGTTCTAGAAGCTGCTTCAACGCTCTCTCCATGAGATGCCTTGACGTTCGCTTCAGAAGCTGCTTCAACGCTCTCTTCAGGAGCCGCCTCGACGTTCGCTTCAGAAGCCGCTTCAACACGCTTTCTGGAAACTACATCACCGTTCTCTTTGGGAGCTGTTTCAATATTTTTTCCAGAAATTGCTTCAGCAGCCTTTTAAGGATATTACTCATGATAGGGCTCGTCCTCATCAGAGTCGGGGATTACGACATCGTCGTGAATAGTTTGAGAATCCAACCAACCATATGCCTAATCTACCTAGGGCCAACCGACATCATGCTAGGGGAACGCTCACCTGGACGCCTCTTGAATGTGACATGCTCCAAGGACAGGACGACCCATCTCTCCTGGTAACATTTAACTTTATCTCATAAGTTTTATCTTTATTTGTCACCATCTAATGCCTACCCCACAATAGTGCAACCATTGCGTGCTAGGCAGGGGACTTAATGTTGATGGTGGATTTTAGTTCAGGGCTAAAATTATAAAACCAAATTTAATGCGCTGACATCCTGCAAAGGGTAAAGCCGTTTGATAATGCGCTAACATCCTGCAAAGGGTAAAGCCGTTTGATAAGTGATGAGTACCTCTTCACTTTATTTATTCGAAGCAATTCAATAAATACACAAAATTCACCTGAGAATGGTGCGTGCAACAAACAATCCCAAATATTCTCGTGAATTTTACTAGCATTAACAATTAATGCATGATTTGCCTAGTATTTTCCATGTTGTGTTCTCACTTAGAACTCTCATCATTGACATGACATGACGACTGAGTGCTCACTCTCAGAAGTGAGTAGCATCAATCTCCGTGCCAATATTGAGACATGCATGAAATACCCACACATGCTACATCACTCTCTGACAGAGAGTCTCGCATCGACGCGCTTTGGTTAGCCGATCGAGCATGCTTAATTTCCTTGAGGAAAATCTAGACTGTCCAAATCAGTCTCAGAAACGATCACGGCCACACAAGTTGGCCGCGCAATTTAACAAGCCTAGACAAACCCTGGCAAGAGTAGGTCATCATCGTGATGACCACCGGCGGGCCCGTTTGTGCCCTAACCGTTCGAACATCACACGAACTCCTCCCAGCACATCAATCGCCAGCCCTAAAATATGGTGGTTGCGTTGCTTTGGAAGAAGCTCGACGAGCTTAGACTGTTCAAGGTAGTCTTAAAATCATCACGAACGTCCAACTTCACCAGCCTGGTTGGACGGCCTAGATCATCCCGCGAATGATCAAGGAAGCGCTAACGCACATGTTGGCGGGCCCATTTCTCACTTACCCGATCAGCCTTCTCACAGCAACGCCGTAGAGCAATGAACGTTTTCTCGAAACATGGTTGGCGTGATGCTTTAAAGGGTCGCGGAAATTCCATTAGTGTCTTAAATCGATCACAACCATCCAACTTAGCCAGCCTATTTGGATGGCTTAGATCGCGCCTAGCACCATCGGACAGGTACACATATGTTCACCGTCGGCCCAACGTGGGCCCCACACGGTCGGTCTCCCCAAAGGAGGAGCATAGCCTGCCAAACCGCTTAGTTAAAGTCATGCACACGCGACCGGCCCAAAACCCTAATTAGGGTTTGCGGCATAACATATGTGTCGCAGTTTGATCAAGACCATCCATCTTCGCCAGCTTGGATGGAGGGTGTAGATATAGACTAAGGAGGTCCAGAGAGCATCAACGTGATCAACGCGGGCCCACCTGTGGGTGTGACCGGCCGGCCTAGGCTAACCATGGCTGAGCGCCTCGAAACGCATGCCCGAAGGTGGTATCTCACACGACTTCCAAATCCTTTGCGGCAACGGATTCCTGTCGCAAATCGATCACGACCACTCATCTTTGCCAGCCAATTTGAGTGGCCTAGATCGCACCTTCATGAGACAAAGTGGTACGGACATGCACACCGGTAGGCCCACCAAAAACCTTGTCCATGCTCGATTTCGGCCAAGCTAAAGAGTGATGCTTGCGCACCTCTCTAAAACCCTAAAATCCATCAACGGTCGCAAACATGTGCCGCTGATCATCTCGTCCGTCCAACTTTGCCAGCTTGGTTGGACAGCCTAAGCTAAGAGTTAAACAGCCAATGAGGCACCTTGGTGATCACCGTCCGTCGCTCTACCACAGGGAGTGATCGGCCAAGGGATGGCCCGCCCACGCGGCTTTCAAACGATCCCTTGAAGATGTTTGAACATGCTGCTATTTTAAGACGCTTAATCCGCGACTTACTCCATTAAGCTTTAAAACAGCGATGCTTCATACATGGTAGGCCTGAGAGGATGTTTATATTATGACCTACAGTGATAACCGCAAGTGCACGGCGTCTATCGGAGACGTGGCAAATACGGGTCGAACCACAGAGACTTGTGGTGCCGTATGATTCTAAGGCTTTCTCTACTGACTTTCTAGCGAAGGTAACACACTTATAATTTGTGCCGATACGGCTGAGTTGTAGTGAAGTGACTCTAAACTAAGGTATAAAACAGTGAGATAAAATGATGCTAGGGTTATCAACTCCCACCACTAACTCCTATTGTATGCTCAACTAGATTGAGTTCTTCTTGTCTTGTGACCGATAAGGGCAGGGTGTCAATTCCACCACCTATCTCTCCCTGTAATGCTTCAAAGAACAGCTAAAGTGCTAACCCAGAGCACTAGTTGTCTAATTAAGTACAACTAGTCAAGGGAATCAGCATTTGGGTCTAAGGGTTGAGCTGCAGCACACTCAAAGCAGTTATAACCTAACTACAATGGATACAAGGCATCCATTGTGAGAGAAAAGCCTTGGGTACTTGAATTGAAGATTATCTTATAAATTAAGCTCTCAAGAATAATTCAAACACAGTTGAAATCATACATGGAATTAGGGTTTCAATGAAACCCTAGCAAACTAAGTTAAGACATCAAAATAGACAATTAAACTACAAATTAAACCTAAATTGACGCACTGGCTAGCCCAGGCATGAACCATTTTTCAAACACATCTCACCCTATTTATACATGCAACAGCAAACCCTAAAACCCTAATTCTCTCAAAAAACGAAATTAAAATTAAAATAAACTCTCACCCATACTCTCTGATTCGCCTCTCCTCTTGTCGTGCGGCTCTGAGAACTCCATCACTTGATTGATTGATCGAAGCCTTAACCCTAGTTCTTTTTATCTCAGACATAGCTTCTAGGTAAGAAGCTATGAGTGAGATAAAGAGAAGCTAGGGGGGAGGTGGTTGCTGATAGCGCTGATGCGGTTGACAGAGATGGAGTGGTGGTGATGGGGATCTCTGAACGGGTAAGGGAGGAGAAGGAGAAGAAGAGATGGGTTCTGCAGGTTTTCTATGAGTTGTTGGGAGAAAGAAGAAAGAGAAGCTGAAGATGAGAAAATGGTAGGTCGATGGGGGTATAGGGTGTAGGGAGTTTTTGTTGTGAAGCGGAGGCATCGAATGCTGATGGGACGGGCCGAGCGAGCGTAGGATGGAGGTGATAGGGATCTGAACGGCCGAGGGAAACTTGGAGTGATCTGGTGTTGAGCGAGCGCATCAAGATGTGATGAGGAAGTCGGAGCGAGCGTAGGATGTGGCGAGTGAAGATCTTAACGGCTCGGGATGAGCGGGTTCGGATCCGGGTCATGGGTAGCTCTAGCCCATGTCTTGTAGATGAGTTGCTACTTGTTGGGTTGCAACTGTTGCGCGCGCGGGCTTAGGCTTTCTGCTCCATGGATGCTCGACTCCAATTCTTCGCTCTTTGGCTCCTCAGTTTCTCCGAACTTTATTTATTGCCTAAAAACACAAAATTAATTAATACAAATATTTATTCTTGAAAACAAGGAAAATACGAATATGGGATAATATCTCGATTTCTAAGCGCAAAAGATGAGTAAAATGCCAATAAAAAGGTGTATAAATATGCACTATTTGGCACTCATCAAATACCCCCAAACCTGAATTTTACTTGTCCTCAAGTGAAACAGAAATTAAGAAATCCTAACTATACCCCCTGTCGCAGTCTCTCGAATGCATTTAGCGTATGCACTAAGCCTTTAAACCCCTAGGTGTCCCTAGTGGACGAGTTGTAGTCTCGTGAGGGTTTACCAGAGGTGTACCCACAAAACCTTCTCCAACTTCAGAGTGTAAAAGAGTCTCAAGCCTCCAAGAAGCTATGAGGACATAGAGTTCTGCATGCTAGTAACAGGAAGTTAGAACTATCAAAGAACGCATTCTCATCCTTAAGTGCCGAGCGAGAAGTAACCATACCATATGAAAGAATTCGGATTCGATTGTGATCATAAGTCTCAACTTCTGCCTCACCATTAGGGTTTTATGATAATTGCACTCAAAAATATCCCTTTTTAGTCTCTCATGTGTGCAGGCAGGAATAAAGAGAGAAATCATGCACACGTTGTAGGTAAGAAGGATAACCTTCCGAAATAATTTCTGGAGACTCCACAAAAGTGTGGACAAAAAGAATCTTTTTCTGATGATCTCTAAGAAAGGAAATCAACCATTAGCAAGGGGTGGGAGTACTCACTCACTTCTCACCCGATCGGAAATTAACATCAATCTCTCATAGGAACCATAGAAACGTCTTCACTCTTCGGTCTTCGGTCTTCAAATGTTGATGACGAACTTCTAAACTTCACAAAACTTGACAATTTTTAACTTTTCTACTCAATTTCCTTGTTGTTTGGATTTTTCTTCTTGAACTCTCTTTACCATGATGGTAGCAAAAATAAACTACAATTTTTTTTTTTTTTTTTTTATTTTTTTATTTTTTGATTTTTTGATTTTTGATGATATATATATATATTTATTTATTTATTTTTTTTAAGTTTACAAAAAGTGAAAATAAAAATACAAATAATGAAACAACTAACTCCATGGACAAAGGACTTTATCACTCAATTTTTCCACAACTTGTATTGTCTTGATTTTATAAATTTCATTAATTCTCATCCTATTTTTCTTTTCTTTGTTGCACATAAACCTTGGACTATATCAATTTTTCTTTCAATATTCTGATGATGCTCCGTTTGTTGACGATGATGTGTTTCTATGGGTCTTGCTGATTGAGAGAGAGAGTGATGCTAACTGCAAATCGATATTTAGAAGGAGTTTTCATCTTTAGACTTCACCCTCATGATTGACAAAAACTAGCACTCAAGAGATCAAAAGTAGTGCTGAAATTGGTGCGAAGTTGGGTAGCTCACCATTCCTACCCGGAATTGACGTACGGTGACACACACTCTAACAGCTTTTCTAGAAAGTTGCAAAAAATGAAGGTTGGTGCCTCACTTGATGTAAATTGGGTAGTCTCCACTATGGGTGATCACAATTCTACTACCGAATATCTAAACAGCACCTAATTCGCTCTCCGGTATGGTTAAATCCAACTTTAACGCTCTAATCAACTAAGAAACCCGATTGCGTTTTTCCGGTACTTCTAACTTTTGTTATTTCGGTCAGATTCTCTATGTAAACATAGCTAGAAGCATGCTAGTGACTCTAAAATCTCTAAAAGTTGGAGGTTTTTACAAAAAGAGTTTTTGATTTTTTTTATTTTATTTTTTTTTTTTGAAAATAAAAGATTAAAAAGATTAAAAAGACTAATAAAAGATTAAAAAGACTAAAAACTCTATATGCAAATGCACCCCCAAACCTAAATCAAACATTGTCCTCAATGTGTCGACAGATAGAAAAAATTTAAACAGCCACATACCATGAGAACTATGCTGAAAAGAGAAAAGGGAAGAGATAACCGGACGTCGGCGAGAGCAAGGTTAGAGCTTCATTCGTTAAGGCTAAAATCCAACATTCTCAGCGGAGATCGTATCGGATTAGCACAATATATGTGCAAGAAGACTCAACCGATTCAAGAAAAGAAAAATTTAACAACTGAATTATATACAAAAATTTACTAACAATCTAAAGAGTTGAGGGTCAACCCAAAAGATAATGTACAGAAACATTAACATTCTTACAAATATAACATGAAAATGGGCTTTGGTTTATGTGGGAATTTGGTTTATTGGGCTTTGGTTTGTTTGGGATTTGGTTTGTATGGGTTTCAATTTGGTTTATTGGGCTTTGGTTTAAATGGGCATTTTGGTTTGTATGGGCTTCAGGCTTGTACATGGCCTAGTATGTGCAGCCCAGCTGTTTGGTTTTGAGCAGAGCCCATGTGATGTTAAACAGCCCAACAGTGTGGGTTCTAGCCCAGTGGAACTGGGTTTCAGTTTGGTTTAAGTGGGCTGGTTTACTCACAGAGCCCAGGTTGTGTGAATGCACAGGCCAGTAGTTATGCAAGGCTTAGTGGTTGTGCAGCAGCAGAAGTAGCACAACTCACCAAAATTGTCACCCCATTTCACAGAACTGAGCACAGAGGTGTGCTTTTTGCTGCTATACAGCACAGATTATATGAATGCACAGGTTCTTGCAGAATCTAGCAGGTATGTCAATCAACTACTCATGCATTATGCTTGCAGGGTTTGGAAGTGCTGTGCAAAATAACTAGTTCAGCAGGCATTCATGGCAATAGTCAAGGTTGAGCACTTACTGGCAAGTGTTTTTATCATGCAAAGGCAGCTCAGCAAAATTTTAACAATGCATAGGGGAACTCAGTGGCAATAACAAGTTTGGCCATCCTCAAATTTTTCAGCAACATGCATACAAATATCCAATCTCAGCAAGCATTCATTCCATTATAGTTCAGGGATTGAGAGAAGCATACACAGATGTGACAGGGCAGAACTCAGCTCAGCTGATAACAGGCTTATAAGGTCTCACACAAGGCACAGGGCTGAGCTCACAAGCTCAGTTGATATGGGTTTGACAACAAGTTGACTCAACAGCTCTGTGATATCAAGTTGGGATTGCAGCAACTTGGTTACCAGCTGCAACTCAGTCTCTACAGCTGCAGGGGTTGGACTGAGCACACAGGGCAAATGTAGGCTAAGTCTTAACAACACACAACAGGGTATCACAGCTGAGTTAGCGAGGCTAAACAGCACAGGTAGGCACAGACTAGCAGAATATCAATGTGAGGTCAAGCTCATGGAAGTGGTGACAATTTCACACATGCATACAGTTCAGCGCAATATCATAGTATTCTCAGCTAGCATGCAAGGTAACTGGCTCAACAGGCAACCAGGGTAGTGCTTATAGATTTGCAGCTACATCTAATTAACCAAGTTCAACCTCACAGCTACAGGGGGCTGGAGGGTTGCGCAGGTCAGCTACAAGTTTGGCCGACTTCAAAATCACAGCTCATTCACCTTTGTGACAGGGCAATATGCTTGTTATGGTTCACAGGTTCACATGATACTGCACTAATCAATTGAAATGTATTTGCATACTTTACACTCCACAGCAATCAGATATGGTGACCTAGTATGTGACAGTTTACACTCAGCACACCTATGAGACACTTTACACTCCACACTTTACACTCAGAAATCAGATATGGTGACCTAGTATGGTGGCTAGTCTGTCATGCAAAGCAATACAGGTTCAGCAGGTGTCACAGTTCATGTATATCTCATTCATAGTTCATTCACAGGGCAGAGATGCTCATCAGATTTAGTAATGCACGGTTTAGTCGAATTGTACTGAGGCACAGCTCATGAACAAGTGACCAATTCATACAGGGGAGTTTACAGAGCATACATGGCACAGATCATACAGGGGAAGTTTAGGCTTACCTCATTCACAGGGCAATACAATGTTTGGTAGGCTTACCTCAAGAACTGGGCTTTTCCTTGGGTTGGCTCAGCTGCTCAGCAGCACCTCAAGTTCACATGTGACAGGAAGCGGTTATAGCCACATGGCTATGTTGCTCTGCTCCTTTGCCTTATCCTCTTGTGGTTTTGCTCACCACGCAGCAGACATGTACTGCTTTGGCTCAACCAAGATTTTCAGTTCTCTGGGATGTGAAGGTTAAGACAAAGATGGAGAATATTTGGACTGACAGGGAATGGTAGTTACAGGTAACACTAAGATGCAAGAGCAATGATGCTTAAAGCTTAGATAAAAAAAAAAAAAACTAAGATGCAGATAACAGATTAAGTTATACTACAATGCAAAGCATGTATTGAAACAGAAAAAATAAAGATGCATAGGTGCAGAATTATAACAAGATACAACTAAGTTATTCTAAAAACAGGACTAAAAGAAATAATACAGAGAGAATATGTACAGGGGTGAGATGAACTCAGTAAAGGCAGCAATTGATCACAGGGCACACGCCAAGTCCCCGGCAGCGGTGCCAAAAACTTGGTAGGCCTGAGAGGATGTTTATATTATGACCTACAGTGATAACCGCAAGTGCACGGCGTCTATCGGAGACGTGGCAAATACGGGTCGAACCACAGAGACTTGTGGTGCCGTATGATTCTAAGGCTTTCTCTCTCGACTTTCTAGCGAAGGTAACACACTTATAATTTGTGCCGATACTGGCTGAGTTGTAGTGAAGTGACTCTAAACTAAGGTATAAAACAGTGAGATAAAATGATGCTAGGGTTATCAACTCCCACCACTAACTCCTATTGTATGCTCAACTAGATTGAGTTGTTCTTGTCTTGTGACCGATAAGGGCAGGGTGTCAATTCCACCACCTATCTCTCCCTGGTTATGCTTCAAAGAATGACTAAAGTGCTAACCCAGAGCACTAGTTGTCTAATTAAGTACAACTAGTCAAGGGAATCAGCATTTGGGTCTAAGGGTTGAGCTGCAGCACACTCAAAGCAGTTATAACCTAACTACAATGGATACAAGGCATCCATTGTGAGAGAAAAGCCTTGGGTACTTGAATTGAAGATTATCTTATAAATTAAGCTCTCAAGAATAATTCAAACACAGTTGAAATCATACATGGAATTAGGGTTTCAATGAAACCCTAGCAAACTAAGTTAAGACATCAAAATAGATAATTAAACTACAAATTAAACCTAAATTGACGCACTGGCTAGCCCAGGCATGAACCATTTTTCAAACACATCTCACCCTATTTATACATGCAACAGCAAACCCTAAAACCCTAATTCTCTCAAAAATCGAAATTAAAATTAAAATAAACTCTCACCCATACTCTCTGATTCGCCTCTCCTCTTGTCGTGCGGCTCTGAGAACTCCATCACTTGATTGATTGATCGAAGCCTTAACCCTAGTTCTTTTTATCTCAGACATAGCTTCTAGGTAAGAAGCTATGAGTGAGATAAAGAGAAGCTAGGGGGAGGTGGTTGCTGATAGCTCTGATGCGGTTGACAGAGATGGAGTGGTGGTGATGGGGATCTCTGAACGGGTAAGGGAGGAGAAGGAGAAGAGATGGGTTCTGCAGGTTTTCTATGAGTTGTTGGGAGAAAGAAGAAAGAGAAGCTGAAGATGAGAAAATGGTAGGTCGATGGGGGTATAGGGTGTAGGGAGTTTTTGTTGTGAAGCGGAGGCATCGAATGCTGATGGGACGGGCCGAGCGAGCGTAGGATGGAGCTGATAGGGATCTGAACGGCCGAGGGAAACTTGGAGTGATCTGGTGTTGAGCGAGCGCATCAAGATGTGATGAGGAAGTCGGAGCGAGCGTAGGATGTGGCGAGTGAAGATCTTAACGGCTCGGGATGAGCGGGTTCGGATCCGGGTAATGGGTAGCTCTAGCCCATGTCTTGTAGATGAGTTGCTACTTGTTGGGTTGCAACTGTTGCGCGCGCGGGCTTAGGCTTTCTGCTCCATGGATGCTCGACTCCAATTCTTCGCTCTTTGGCTCCTCAGTTTCTCCGAACTTTATTTATTGCCTAAAAACACAAAATTAATTAATACAAATATTTATTCTTGAAAACAAGGAAAATACAGAATATGGGATAATATCTGATTTCTAAGCGCAAAAGATGAGTAAAATGCCAATAAAAAGGTGTATAAATATGCACTATTTGGCACTCATCAATACATATTAATTGTATTCGATGCATTACATGCATAAAATATACACGATATTTCATGAATATCGATTTCCTAAATAACTTAGTTATTTAACCTAATAGTATCACGTGATATTTCCTGCGGGTCCCATGACTCGCCCACTTACTCGAGACATCGAACATGTCACAAACTGGGGGATACTCACTGGGGTATTGGTTTGGCGGTTTACAGCGTGCAGCGTGCAACGCGCCATTACAAGAATGTTTCAGGAAGAGTGGACGGTTAACAGTGATGATGGAAGTGGGCAAAGGTGTGATCGTGTAACAATCAACACTCCGGCACGACCCCACTGCTTCATCACTTCACCTCCTCCACTTCCTATGAGATGAGGGTTGCGCTCAATGACTTGTATAAATAGGTCTTTCACCTATTTCCAAACAACACAGACAAACAAGAAAAAACCAAGTGTTATCACGTATCCAGAAAACACCCAGAACTTATAGCTTTCATTGTGCAAGCCAGTTCATTATTCTGACACAAGTCATAAATATCCAACACCTTCATAATCTCAACACCTTCTTCGCTTCCCTCCTTAAGATCAACCCCATCTCCTTCACTTTATGGCCGAAGCAAGTCTGGAACGTTCATTTCTTGGTTTATGCCAGAATTGCACAGATTGATCTCTCGAATCAAAAGTACTCCCGTGAAGTGCATTTGTTTAGGGTTTAGATTCGTTTCTCATCCACACACACCCAAATTTACCAAAACCAGCAGAAACAGTTTTCACCCATAAACACCAGTGTATTTATTTCGATTTGGACACTCATTTGCAAAATGACCAAAACCTTTACACTTAAAGCACTGAGGCATATCCTCGTCATCAGTTTCATCATTATCCCTATTTTTAGGAGGAACACGGTTATGTGGTTTATCTGATGACTTGGATTTATCTCTGGAGAACCGTTTACTTCTCTTCAAAAGAAGATCCCTAAACTGTCTTGTGATCAACGAGACTGACTTGTCAAGATCTTCATCTGATGAATCAGCCTCAGGAAGATCATCTTCAGAGATGTAAACACTTTTACTTTTATCAAGTAATTTAGTGTTCTTTAGTGCTTTGAAAGCAACATCCTTGTTAGACTTGGACGTATGCTCATGATCAAAGATCTTTAGCTTCCCAACCAAAGTATTTCTGGACAGCGTTACGAGATTATTTCCTTCAACGATGGCATGCTTCTTAGAGTCATATCTAGATGGCAACGATCTGAGAATTTTCATCACAATGTCCTTCTCATGAATTGTCTTACCCAATGCAAAAGATGCATTAACAATTTCAGACACTTTGTGATTAAACTCATCATATGTTTCTTCATCTACCATACAGAGGTTTTCCCAATTAGAATTTAGGTTCTGAAGCCTAGCTTCTTTCTCACTGGTATTTCCTTCAAATACGTTTTCTAAGATATCCCAGGCTTCTTTAGACTTAGTGCACGTAGTCACATGGTGCTGAAGATCTGGGGTAATGGCATGTATGATTGCATTCAAGCCGTTAGAATTTTGCTTTGCAACAAGAACTTCTTCTGGACTATATCTACCAATATCCTTCGGTATAGATACATCGCCTTCTGTATTAACCGGAGGATCATAGCCATTAACATCACGTACCCATGTTTGAAAATCACGATCTTGAAGAAAAGCACGCATAGTAATTTTCCACCATAAGTAGTTTGAGCCATCGAAGACTGGTGGTACGTTTATGGAGATATAATTCCTGTCCATAGAGTCAGATCGCTACAAACACAGACTTGTAAGGTCTTTAAACGTGTTTGCCTGCTCTGATACCAATTGAAAAAACGGGGGTACAACAACCACACCCAATATTTCGATTAGCAATCTGTATGGACTAACTCCAATATACTTTTAAGAGAATCAACTAAACAGTCAGACTCAATCTTAATAAAAGTATATTAAAGAGCTATATCTCACTTTCTCGATTCAATACTTACTCAAGCAAATAGAAATCTGCGAGTCTAATTGAATACAAGAGAAATCACTTGAGCGGTACCAAAGACCAATGTTCAAGGATCAATCAATTTCAATCAACAACCAAAGGTTGGATTTCCCAATTGATCGATTCAAACGCACAACCTATGATATTTCAATTATATAACAAAATATAATGTGGAAAAGAAATAACACAGACACCAGAAGTTTTGTTAACGAGGAAACCGCAAATGCAGAAAAACCTCGGGACCTAGTCCATATTGAACACACGCTGTATTAAGCAACTACAGACACTAGCCTACTACAAACTAACTTCGATCTGGACTGTAGTTGAACCCCAATCAATCTCACACTGATCCAAGGTACAGTTGCGCTCCTTACATCTCTGATCCCAGCAGGATACTACGCATTTTATTCCCTTAGTTGATCTCACCCACAACTAAGAGTTGCTACGACCCAAAGTCGAAGACTTTAATAGACAAATCTGTATCACACAAAAAAGTCTACGGTAATAGATAAATCTGTCTCCCACAGAAATACCTACGAGTTTTGTTCCGTCTTTTGATAAATCAAGGTGAACATGAACCAATTGATAACCCGGACTTATATTCCCGAAGAACAGCCTAGTATTATCTGAAAAAGTGGGGGTACAACAACCACACCCAATATTTAAATTTAGCAATCTGTATGGACTAACTCCAATATACTTTCAATAGAATCAACTAGACTCAATCTTAATAAAGTATATCAAAGAGTAATCTTATCTCGATCTCTCGATTTAATTCTTACTCAAGCAAATAGATTTCTGCGAGTTTAATTAAATACAAGAGAGATAACTTGGATGGTACCAAAGACCAATATCCAAGTGTCAATCAATGTAAATCAACAACCAAAGGTTGGATATTCTAATTGATTGAACTAACGCACAACCTTTGATATTTCAATTATATAAAAAAATATAATGCAGAAAAGAAATAACACAGACACCAGAAGTTTTGTTAACGAGGAAACCGCAAATGCAGAAAAACCCCGGGACCTAGTCCAAATTGAACACACACTGTATTAAGCCGCTAAAAACACTAGCCTACTACAAACTAACTTCGGACTGGACTGTAGTTGAACCCCAATCAATATCACACTGATCCAAGGTACAGTTGCGTTCCTTACGTCACTGATCTCAGCAAGATACTACGCACTTGATTCCCTTAGCTGATCTCACCCACAACTAATAGTTGCTACGACCTAAAGTCGAAGACTTTAATAAACTATGTATGACACAGAAAAGTATACGGTAATAGATAAATCTCTCTCCCACAAAAATACCTACGAGTTTTGTTCCGTCTTTTGATAAATCAAGGTGAACAAGAACCAATTGATAACCCGGACTTATATTCCCGATGAACAGCCTAGTATTATCAATCACCTCGCATTAATCTTAATCAACGCGGTGAAAGAAGATATTGTGGAATCACAAACGATGAGACGAAGATGTTTGTGACTACTTTTATATCTACCCTATCGGAGATATCAATCTCAAGCCAATCGTTATAATTGTACTTAATACGATAGAAATAGCAAGATCAGATCACACAACTACAAGAAAGTAGTATCGGTCTGGCTTCACAATCCCAATGAATTCTTCATGTCGTTAACCTACAGGGTCTCGGTAAGAAACCTAAGGTTAAAGGAGAATCGACTCTAGCTTATACAACTAGTATCACATAGGAGGTGTGGGGATTAGGTTTCCCAGTTGCTAGAGTCCTCCCTTATATAGACTTTCAAATCAGGGTTTGCAATCAATGTTAGCTTAGTAACAAAGCATTCAATATTCACCTTTAGATGAAAACCTGATTAGACTCAAGCTAATATCTTTCAACCGTTGGATCGAAAACTTAGCTTGTTACACACAAATGAAATGCACGTTTTTAGGTTTTGTGTAACCGTACCCAATATTCACCATGTACATTTATTGGTTCAACAATAGTTAACCAAATGGTTAGCCATATGAACACTTTCATACTAACCATATTCTTGTTCACCATAACTAGTTCAAGTGACTCAAATGAACTAGTTAGAGAGTTGTTCAATTGTTAGATCTTATAGAAGTATACAAGACACAATCGAAGCAAAAACGATTTGATTCACTCGAATCGATTCATGAACTTTATAGCCACGGTTTGCAAACTTGCATTCCTTAGTTAATATAAGTATAAGTTCACGAATAATCATTTTTAGATATAACCCGCCTAAGTACGCGGACTAGGTACGCGGACTTAAGTACCCGGAATAAGCTTGTTACAAGTTTACAAACTCCAACAGATTTTCTCCGGGAAGAGAACCTCCGTCAGTACGCTGACTGGGTTCGTGGACTCTTGTTCCGGTTTTTCTGATCAACAAAGTAAGCATACTTTGGTTCAAGAAATAAGGACTTAAACATGTATGCGTTTCCACACAATGCTTATATCCAACAATGGTTATATAATCTAAACTCTAATTTCAATCATTGAAACATTCTTAGAGGCCGTTATATAGTTGTTATTCACAAACCATTTTTCATCAAAGCCATTTTCAAAGTGATTGAAACATAACATGACTTTCGTCACTAGGTAAAGATAAACTTGGTCAAAGAGAAAGCTTACCAACACATATTTCGAGAAATAGATAAGCGAGATAAACTCGGCTCAAAATAGCAAATGTGTATAATCAAAGTCTATATAGCAAAACGAATTTTGTCTCAAGATAGGAGATAGAGTAGATAGACTTTTGAGTGATACATAAGTTCAAGTCTCCATATACCTTTTAGTCCATGAAGTTCCACCAGTTCCTTGAGTAGTTCTTCGTCTTGTATGATGATCGTCATGGAGTTCTTGAGCTCAACTACACTTTATATCCTAGTCTGAGACTTAGCTATAGTAGACTAGAAATCAAGACTTATAGTTTTGATCACTAACATTGACAAACATGCTTGAGATAGCAACGCATGCGAGTTCGACCGAGAAGTGCTCTAATAATCTCCCCCTTTGTCAATTTTAGTGACAAAACTATCAATACATATGTAATACAAAAAAATAAATAAATAAACTTTTGTAGCTCCTATTCCACATGCCTAATCTTCAACATTATTCGAAATCTTCGTCACTTCCAAGTACTCCAATGATCCCAAAGGTTGTAAGTTTAGCATCATCGTTGTTCAAAATCCGTAGCTATAACAATGAGAAAACAAGAATTCTCAATCATTGTTATATAATGTCATAGTATTATTATACAACATCAAAGTTCAATTGTATCACAACTTCGACAACAATACTATGGTGATATGTATCACTCCCCCCTTAGTCAATACTCCATCTCACATGGAAACCACCCCCCCTTACATAATAATCCAAAAACCATATGTATTTGTAGTGTGAACTACATATTAATTCTCCCCATTTTTGTCAATAAAATTGGTAAAGGTACGAAAACGGGATCCTAATGAAATTTCCAAAGAGACATTTCATGACCAAAAGAAAGCACATATCAACTTATTTAGATGCAATCATATAACCGAAGCTAAATGCTTTCATCAAGGAGTTTATAAAGATACAAGATAACCCCTATAATATTCCACAGTCGCACTCCCCACAAAGATTTGGCAATTAAGCACAAGTTCAATTAAGAATTCTCCCCCATAAAATGTCATTCCCGAAAGAACAACAAGAGCGACCTTAATTTCATAAGAAAGGAAGGATTTCTTTGGACATAACAAATCACATACGAATATGAATTTGAATCCAAAAATACTCAATTAAATTAACCACAAGAAAACCCATGATTAATCTAATCGGAGTTGCTCAACATAAGAGAACTTACGGAGCCTCACAGTATATACATAAAATATGGATCAGGGAAGATCAATATTGCGAAATAAACAAGGATTCATTTTATTTTCCATCACTATTTGCATAATGACATACAATAGACATAATCCTCGTAAAAAAAAGTTTTATCCTTTTTTTTAATCAAAACATGACATAAAAGGCTTTAACTTTTGTGATGTCAAAAGTTCATTCATTCTTTTATCAATACAAGCATATCGACATATGAAAGACTTAGCTTTTGACGAGGTATGGGACAATCATAGTTCACGGACGCAAACACACATATCCCATAACAAATTGCAATATATAAAACCATAAAGATTAATACTGAAAAAATCATCTTCCAAACATTTTTTTAAAATTTAAACAAATAAACCTAAAAACATGAAGATGAACACGTTGGACATAGCTATGTGTAATCACAATAATGGATATTCCAAACTCTAGTTATTCTTCTAAACGAAACAAGAAAAAACAATTCTTATCCGAAGATTTACTAGGCATTATAGTGCTTTCTCAGAGCATCTACCGAGAATTATTTCTCATTATTAAAAAACCCATTTATGATGGGATCGTTCAATTCCTCTAAATCTTCAGAAATATCTGTTAACTTACTAAGTTCTCTTTTTAGTTCACGCAAGGTGTTCTTTGTTATAGACAACATTTGTTCATAGTGAGTTATTTTTTCTAAAGACGAAACGATTTGATATTTTAAACCATTTCTTTTGTTGATGAAATCTTTCATAAAACCTCTAAAATTATTATCAAGATGATAAACAGATAAGAGGCAATTAGAGGAAGAACCTTCTCCATTAGTGGTAGCTTTCACTTTCTTCGTCTTTGAGGAAGAGATTCATTTACACAGATACACATTAACTGCTTCGACTGCATCCCGACTTGTGGTGCCTCTAGTTACAGGAGCCATGAAACTAATCTTTTGGGAAGAATAAGAAAGGAAGAAAACACTACACACAATAGACTTATGAACACCCTAACCCTAGAAGAATGTAGAACAAATCTTCCGTGGTTTAAAGAATCATTATCTAAACATTAGGAGAATATTTTCTTAACAAAAATAAGAACAACGTGTAAAAACACTACTTGAGCCATGTAGTTGCAAGATTTCCTACAACACACCCCCTATAATATTTTGTAGATCTAAATCTTATTAATCACCTAAATTTCAAATATAAGTACTAGAAATATAAATTGACACGAGGATTTTTTACATGGTTCGATCAATGTGATCTACATCCATGGTTCTTCACTGTGATTGTTGAGGTTACATAAGAATTACATTTAGAATCTCCATAAATGGATATTTTCTAGAACTCTAGATCTAATTATTTGGGGAAGAAGATGATAAAGAAGAAATAAAGTCTCTCTCTCTAAAATAATATCTCTCTCTCTCTCTTACCAAAATTATCCTCTCTTTCTCTCTCCTGCTCTCCTCTTTATATAGGATATTACATAGTGGATGACAGCTCATGTACAACTAATATTTCCCTTAATTTCGGATATACCTTGCGACATTTCGCAGGTCTACAAATGTTAGTCTTCGATTCTTGACTCTTCGCAGAATCGTCACACCTTTCTCATATTTAAGCTAATGTCATTTGTTGCGTCGTTTCTAATATTTCTTCTGCGACATTATTAAGTTGCGTCGTTAATAATTCGCAAGTGAAGGTTCTTTGCGATATTCTCGCTCCTACATCTTGCCTCTTTTTTCTTGAATATTACTTGAAGAGCGATCTTTAAGAAAAAATCCATTTGTTGTAGTAGTCTTTGATCTTTGTTGATGAAGGAACAAGCGAAAGAATACTTGGACTTGAAAAGTACGTACTTGCCTCTATTCTTTTGCGAAGTTCCGAAGCTTTGCGAAGTAAATAAGAAGTATCATCTCTTGAAGAATGCGAAGTATGAAGTATCCTTGAAGAAGTATAAGAAGTACTTAATCCTCGAAATATATAAGAAGTATGAAGTATCTTTTGAGAAGTATAAGAAGTATCCGTCCTTGATTGCGAATAAGAAATATTGCGAACTAATCATGCGAAATTAGAAGTATGAAGTATAAGGAGTATTAATCCTCGAAATATAAGAAGTATTTATCCTTGAATGAGAGTAGTAAGTATTGCCTCTATTCATGCGAAATTATTACTCCATTTTTGGTGAGGATTCTTGTTGTTCATTGGTGAACATCTTCTTTGGAAATAATTCTTGCCGAGAAGATAAAGAACATAAAATGTTTTCTTGGTAATCCATAGTTGCCTCTGTTCTTTATCTATGAGGGTAGAATCCTTAAGAAAATGTTGAATGAGCGAGTTGTTTCTTCATTCTTATCTTGCCTCTGTCTCATGCTTTGCGCTCATGTGATAATATAATCTCTTCAAGTTGTTTATAATTGTGTGAAATAATTGAGCGAAATAATCACATCTTGCGAAATAATCACATTCTGCGAAATTCTGAAGAATCCTTAATAATTTTGCGAAATTCTGAATAACTCTGCGAAGTTTTGTAAAATACTTGTGCGAATATAATGCTTATGTTATGAAATGTGTATGCGATGTTTATGCCATGAAATGCTTATGCGATGCTTTCATGATGCGAGTATGATGCTTGTATGATGAGAATGCTTATCTCTTTTGCAATGTATAGCTAATGTTTGTGTTACTTAGCTCATTTTGCCGTTCTAAAATTGATGTAGCTTTAAATCGCTTCCATTCTTCATTTCTCTGATTTTGTCTCTAGTATATGCATTCCTCTTTGCGTATTTATTGTTCCTCGCAAGTTCTTACTTGCGCTTCATCTTTTCTTATTCTTGCACTATTAGTATCGCATAATAATATGATCATAATATCAAGTGTGCGGCATTTGCATTGCCTCAGTCTCATTATCATGTACATGTTCGCAAGATCGTCATTTAATCATTTTCTCAAGCTCGCAAGCTTATCATGCAATCTTTTTTGCAATGAAAGATCTCTGTTACTTAGATTCAAACTGTTTATGTTGAATTTTTTCATTGCGACAAGATCGCAGGACGTCTTTACATTTTCATGTAATGACCCATTGATCTTGCCTTATCATTTCTCTTGTGTGGTCTTATTTTGCCTTCCTAGTTAAAGGTCTTATTTTGCCAACCCTCATTATTGCGACAATATGACAGGCCTAAATATTCTTGCAAACATAAAGTCCCGTGACATTGCCGTCTTGCGACAAAATCGCAGGACGTCGTTACACTTTCATGTAATGACCCATTGATCTTGTCTTATCATTTCTTTAGTATTATTGCCTCTGCAGGATATTTTTATTGCGACAATATGACAGGCCTAGAAATTCTTGCGAACTTAAAGCCCCATGACATTGCCGTCTTGCGACGAAATCGCAGGACGTCTTTACACTTTCATGTAAAAACCCATTAATCTCGTCTTACCCTCGCGTTAGTATTATTGCCTCTTCAGGATCATCGCACAAATATGACAACTTGCGAAAATAGAGCCTCATGACATTTGCGTCTTAAGACACTTATCAGCTCCCTAATAGAGGGTGCCGCCCTTATCATCTCCCTGGTTGCCCCTTCAAGGAGGCGTACATCGTCCATACAAGACTAGCTCCTCCCATCCGGTCTTAACAACAACCAGTTGTTTTCGCAGCCTCTTATCCCTTATACCTATAGGGCTTATGGTTACGAGACTGCACCCTAAGTGGAGTTTTCTTCGGGCCGAGTGCAGCATGTGCCAAGACTTGCCAAGAATGGCCGAGACACTTCAAATGCCCCAGGCACTCTTGGCTCAACCGTGTACCTCGGCGCCTTGGTCATACACTCGACTCCTTGGAAGAGACCCTCGGTCGTCCAACCAGGGTATAACCTTATATATATAGTTGGAAATCCAAGGTATCTCCCCAGGATGGGCTTTATTGACCCCAAATCTCCATGACTCAGGTTCCAGGAGCGGTGTAACCTTTTCCCTGAGCCATGTCAAGAGATACCCCCTTATATGACGCACTTTAGGTCTTACATTTGCCTCTTGCGAAATATCATTCGCGAACTAGGGTGTACGCCATAAAGGTTCGTCACATTCGTATAAATCATTCATTTTTAATCATTTCTTCTCATTATCTTCGCGAAATTTTCGCATAGTCTTGCTTCTTTCATTCATTCTTCCATTCTTTTCTTTCATTCATTCCTTTATTCCCATATCTTCATGTTAAATATCATATCATTTGAAGCAAAGTAAATATTCAAGAGAAATATATAAATTGATCTACGAGATTTTTCCCAAATCTTTGAAATCTTTTTAATTTTGAAGTCTTTGAAATCTCGATATTTTTATTTTATTTTTTTTAAAAATATCTTTGTAATAGTGCGAATGTATCGCTTTCTTTTAAATCAAATCAAAAATCTTTTATTTTTTGTAGAAGTAAAATGTTCAAAGAAAGTGGTACTTAGCTTTTGTGGTTTGTGGTTTGTTGTTGTTGTCTCTTGCGAAGTATATGGTTTTCTTGCGAAGCTAGCATCCTTGAAATGTATAAACGTCGCACAAAATATAATTATCTTGCAGCAAAAAGAAGTGTGAGAAATGAGATTTGAACCCTTGACCTGCCTCTTGCATATTCTCGCACCATACCAACTGTTCTAACCCTCTCTTGCGAAATTAATTTGCGATATAGTCATCAACTTTCTTCTTTGCGAAATAATCAAAGTCCGTGCAAAATTTCGCATAACAAAAATAAATGTGCGAGAAGCAAGAATTGATCCTGCGACCTGCTGCTTGCATTCATGCCTCCTGACCAATTGTGCTAGCCTTGCCTCTGTGAAGTGTTTCTGCGAAATAATCACCTACTTTCTTCTTGCGAAATAACTAAAGAAATATCTTTGCGAAGTAAACATCTGTATGTAGTATTTGTTTGTGCTGCGAACATTCGCAAGGTAGACGTCTGCGGAAGAAATGCTTATGATATAAACCTTTGCGAAGCAAAAAAAATTCTTTGCGAGGAGGGAGATTCGAACCCAAGTCCTCTGGTTTGCATACTTCTTCTCTGACCATCTGGGCTGCTTGTTGTTTGCGAAACAAACACACAATGCTATAACTTTATTCCATTTTTTCGCACTTGAAAGTTCAAAAGTATTTGAAAAATTTTGTGCGGCTGTGAATTCGAACACATGACCACAGGTTTGTTTGTTCCAACTCTGACCATCTCTGCTAACTTTTGTTTGCGAAGATACGCATGTAACCACCTCTTATTCTTTTCTCCTCTCCAGGCTGTAGAAAAATGTGAAAAAATATGACTGTGGCGAGATTCGATCTTGCGACATCAAGCTTCTTCTTTTCGCTGGTGACCATCTGTGCGAACAACTATTTGTGTCGGTGTGGTAAGCTTCACAGAACTTATTCTTATTTAATCCTCTTTGTAAAAAAGAAGAAAACTATGTTCGCAGGCGAATTCGAACTTGCGACCTCTTGCTTATTTGCTCCAACTCAAACCATCTGTGCGAGTTTCTGTTTGTGATAAAATTCACAGCGTCTGCCTCTTATCTTCTCTTCGTCTTTCCTTAATTTCTTTCACATTTGCCTTCTTCTCCTGAACATGAAAATTTTCCATTGAAACTTTAGTTTTCTTCCCCGAATTTCACCACAACAACTAATTTTTTTTTCTTCTTCTTCTTTTCATGTCTTTAAATTGTTGATGATTTTTACTCCCTGATAGTGTAACTTCTTCCATGAAATCTCCGTTTTTGCTCCTGAAACTTTATAGATCTAAATAAAAAGTATGAACAGTAACTAATTTTCATGGAAATTTCTTGATCCAACAAGTTACAGGAAGGATAAATCCTTTACTCCTCCCTGTTTCTAGCGCCAAATGTAGTTGCAGGATTTCCTACAACACACCCCTATAATATTTTGTAGATCTAAATCTTATTAATCACCTAAATTTCAAATATAAGTACTAGAAATATAAATTGACTCGAGGATTTTTTACATGGTTCGAACAATGTGATCTACATCCATGGTTCTTCACTGTGATTGTTGAGGTTACATAAGAATTACATTTAGAATCTCCATTAATGGATATTTTTTAGAACTCTAGATCTAATTATTTGGGGAAGAAGATGATAAAGAAGAAATAAAGTCTCTCTCTCTAAAATAATATCTCTCTCTCTCTTACCAATATTATCCTCCCTTTCTCTCTCCTTCTCTCCTCTTTATATAGGATATTACATAGTGGATGACAGCTCATGTACAACTAATATTTCCCTTAATTTCGGATATACCTTGCGACATTTCGCAGGTCTACAAATGTTAGTCTTCGCAAGTCTTCTTGACTCTTCGCAGAATCGTCACACCTTTCTCATATTTAAGCTAATGTCATTTGTTGCGTCGTTTCTAATATTTCTTCTGCGACATTATTAAGTTGCGTCGTTAATAATTCGCAAGTGAAGGTTCTTTGCAATATTCGCTCCTACATCTTGCCTCTTTTTTCTTGAATATTGCTTGAAGAGCGATCTTTAAGAAAAAATCCGTTGTTGTAGTAGTCTTTGATCTTTGTTGATGAAGGAACAAGCGAAAGAATACTGGACTTGAAAAGTACGTACTTGCCTCTATTCTTTTGCGAAGTTCCGAAGCTTTGCGAAGTAAATAAGAAGTATCATCTCTTGAAGAATGCGAAGTATGAAGTATCCTTGAAGAAGTATAAGAAGTACTTAATCCTCGAAATATATAAGAAGTATGAAGTATCTTTTGAGAAGTATAAGAAGTATCCGTCCTTGATTGCGAATAAGAAATATTGCGAACTAATCATGCGAAATTAGAAGTATGAAGTATAAGGAGTATTAATCCTCGAAATATAAGAAGTATTTATCCTTGAATGAGAGTAGTAAGTATTGCCTCTATTCATGCGAAATTATTACTCCATTTTTGGTGAGGATTCTTGTTGTTCATTGGTGAACATCTTCTTTGGAAATAATTCTTGCCGAGAAGATAAAGAACATAAAATGTTTTCTTGGTAATCCATAGTTGCCTCTGTTCTTTATCTATGAGGGTAGAATCCTTAAGAAAATGTTGAATGAGCGAGTTGTTTCTTCATTCTTATCTTGCCTCTGTCTCATGCTTTGCGCTCATGTGATAATATAATCTCTTCAAGTTGTTTATAATTGTGTGAAATAATTGAGCGAAATAATCACATCTTGCGAAATAATCACATTCTCAAATTTGAAGAATCCTTAATAATTTTGCTAAAATTCGAATAACTCTGCGAAGTTTTGTAAAATACTTGTGCGAATATAATGCTTATGTTATGAAATGTGTATGCGATGTTTATGCCATGAAATGCTTATGCGATGCTTTCATGATGCGAGTATGATGCTTGTATGATGAGAATGCTTATCTACTGCAATGTATAGCTAATGTTTGTGTTACTTAGCTCATTTTGCCGTTCTAAAATTGATGTAGCTTTAAATCGCTTCCATTCTTCATTTCTCTGATTTTGTCTCTAGTATATGCATTCCTCTTTGCGTATTTATTGTTCCTCGCAAGTTCTTACTTGCGCTTCATCTTTTCTTATTCTTGCACTATTAGTATCGCATAATAATATGATCATAATATCAAGTGTGCGGCATTTGCATTGCCTCAGTCTCATTATCATGTACATGTTCGCAAGCTCGTCATTTAATCATTTTCTCAAGCTCGCAAGCTTATCATGCAATCTTTTTTGCAATGAAAGATCTCTGTTACTTAGATTCAAACTGTTTATGTTGAATTTTTTCATTGCGACAAGATCGCAGGACGTCTTTACATTTTCATGTAATGACCCATTGATCTTGCCTTATCATTTCTCTTGTGTGGTCTTATTTTGCCTTCCTAGTTAAAGGTCTTATTTTGCCAACCCTCATTATTGCGACAATATGACAGGCCTAAATATTCTTGCAAACATAAAGTCCCGTGACATTGCCGTCTTGCGACAAAATCGCAGGATGTCGTTACACTTTCATGTAATGACCCATTGATCTTGTCTTATCATTTCTTTAGTATTATTGCCTCTGCAGGATATTTTTATTGCGACAATATGACAGGCCTAGAAATTCTTGCGAACTTAAAGCCCCATGACATTGCCGTCTTGCGACGAAATCGCAGGACGTCTTTACACTTTCATGTAAAAACCCATTAATCTCGTCTTACCCTCGCGTTAGTATTATTGCCTCTTCAGGATCATCGCACAAATATGACAACTTGCGAAAATAGAGCCTCATGACATTTGCGTCTTAAGACACTTATCAGCTCCCTAATGGAGGGTGCCGCCCTTATCATCTCCCTGGTTGCCCCTTCAAGGAGGCGTACATCGGCCATACAAGACTAGCTCCTCCCATCCGGTCTTAACAACAACCAGCCTGTTTTCGCAGCCTCTTATCCCTTATACCTATAGGGCTTATGGTTACGAGATCGCACCCTAAGTGGAGTTTTCTTCGGGCCGAGTAAAGATGTGCCAAGACTTGCCAAGAATGGTCGAGACACTTCAAATGCCCTGGCACTCTTGGCTCAACCGTGTACCTCGGCGCCTTGGTCATACACTCGACTCCTTGGAAGAGACCCTCGGTCGTCCAACCAGGGTATAACCTTATATATATAGTTGGAAATCCAAGGTATCTCCCCGGATGGGCTTTATTGACCCCAAATCTCCATGACTCAGTTCCGGGAGCGGTGTAACCTTTTCCCGAGCCATGTCAAGAGATACCCCTTATATGACGCACTTTAGGTCTTACATTTGCCTCTTACGAAATATCATTCGCGAACTAGGGTGTACGCCATAAAGGTTCGTCACATTCGTATAAATCATTCATTTTTAATCATTTCTTCTCATTATCTTCGCGAAATTTTCGCATAGTCTTGCTTCTTTCATTCATTCTTCCATTCTTTTCTTTCATTCATTCCTTTATTCCCATATCTTCATGTTAAATATCATATCATTTGAAGCAAAGTAAATATTCAAGAGAAATATATAAATTGATCTACGAGATTTTTCCCAAATCTTTGAAATCTTTTTAATTTTGAAGTCTTTGAAATCTCGATATTTTTATTTTATTTTTTTTAAAAATATCTTTGTAATAGTGCGAATGTATCGCTTTCTTTTAAATCAAATCAAAAATCTTTTATTTTTTGTAGAAGTAAAATGTTCAAAGAAAGTGGTACTTAGCTTTTGTGGTTTGTGGTTTGTTGTTGTTGTCTCTTGCGAAGTATATGGTTTTTCGAAGCTAGCATCCTTGAAATGTATAAACGTCGCACAAAATATAATTATCTTGCAGCAAAAAGAAGTGTGAGAAATGAGATTTGAACCCTTGACCCGCTCTTGCATATTCTCGCACCATACCAAACTGTTCTAACCTCTCTTGCGAAATTAATTTGCGATATAGTCATCAACTTTCTTCTTTGCGAAATAATCAAAGTCCGTGCGAAATTTCGCATAACAAAAATAAATGTGCGAGAAGCAAGAATTGATCCTGCGACCTGCTGCTTGCATTCATGCCTCCTGACCAATTGTGCTAGCCTTGCCTCTGTGAAGTGTTTCTGCAAAATAATCACCTACTTTCTTCTTGCGAAATAACTAAAGAAATATCTTTGCGAAGTAAACATCTGTATGTAGTATTTGTTTGCGCTGCGAACATTCGCAAGGTAGACGTCTGCGGAAGAAATGCTTATGATATAAACCTTTGCGAAGCAAAAAATTCTTTGCGAGGAGGGAGATTCGAACCCAAGTCCTCTGGTTTGCATACTTCTTCTCCGACCATACTGAAATTTGCTTGTTGTTTGCGAAACAAACACACAATGCTATAACTTTATTCCATTTTTTCGCACTTGAAAGTTCAAAAATATTTGAAAAATTTTGTGCGGCTGCGAATTCGAACACATGACCACAGGTTTGTTTGTTCCAACTCTGACCATCTCTGCTAACTTTTGTTTGCGAAGATACGCATGTAACCACCTCTTATTCTTTTCTCCTCTCCAGGCTGTAGAAAAAATGTGAAAAAATATGACTGCGGCGAGATTCGATCTTGCGACATCAAGCTTCTTCTTTTCGCTGGTGACCATCTGTGCGAACAACTATTTGTGTCGGTGTGGTAAGCTTCACAGAACTTATTCTTATTTAATCCTCTTTGTAAAAAAAAAAGAAGAAAACTATGTTCGCAGGCGAATTCGAACTTGCGACCTCTTGCTTATTTGCTCCAACTGAAACCATCTGTGCGAGTTTCTGTTTGTGATAAAATTCACAGCGTCTGCCTCTTATCTTCTCTTCGTCTTTCCTTAATTTCTTTCACATTTGCCTTCTTCTCCTGAACATGAAAATTTTCCATTGAAACTTTAGTTTTCTTCCCCGAATTTCACCACAACAACTAATTTTTTTTTTTCTTCTTCTTTTCATGTCTTTAAATTGTTGATGATTTTTACTCCCTGATAGTGTAACTTCTTCCATGAAATCTCCGTTTTTGCTCCTGAAACTTTATAGATCTAAATAAAAAGTATGAACAGTAACTAATTTTCATGGAAATTTCTTGATCCAACAAGTTACAGGAAGGATAGATCCTTTACTCCTCCCTGTTTCTAGCGCCAAATGTAGTTGCAGGATTTCCTACAACACACCCCCTATAATATTTTGTAGATCTAAATCTTATTAATCACCTAAATTTCAAATATAAGTACTAGAAATATAAATTGACTCGAGGATTTTTTACATGGTTCGATCAATGTGATCTACATCCATGGTTCTTCACTGTGATTGTTGAGGTTACATAAGAATTACATTTAGAATCTCCATTAATGGATATTTTCTAGAACTCTAGATCTAATTATTTGGGGAAGAAGATGATAAAGAAGAAATAAAGTCTCTCTCTCTAAAATAATATCTCTCTCTCTCTTACCAAAATTATCCTCCCTTTCTCTCTCCTGCTCTCCTCTTTATATAGGATATTACATAGTGGATGACAGCTCATGTACAACTAATATTTTCCTTAATTTCGGATTTACCTTGCGACATTTCGCAGGTCTACAAATGTTAGTCTTCGCAAGTCTTCTTGACTCTTCGCAGAATCGTCACACCTTTCTCATATTTAAGCTAATGTCATTTGTTGCGTCGTTTCTAATATTTCTTCTGCGACATTATTAAGTTGCGTCGTTAATAATTCGCAAGTGAAGGTTGCTGCGATATTCTGCTCCTACAAGCCACATAGACGCAAACCTCATTTTCTCAAGTTAAAGATGAGGATGTGAACGTCACTAGTATTAGATAGTGACGATGTGAGCCAAACGTTCCCCTCTTTTACCACAAAGTGGTTTATCAAGGTTTGTTATATAAACAGATTTCCTACCTTTTATGACTCTAGAAGCACTGGTTTTAGGAGAACCATGTTGATTATCCAGATTCATCTTTTGAATGTTCTTCTGCAGTTTGGCAATTCTTTTGTTGTTCCTTTTGAATCTCCAACACGTGCTTTGAACATGATTTGCATTTCCACAAAACGAACAAATCAAGGATTCTTTGTCTTGTTGAATTTCCTTCTGTTTATCACAACCATCAACCTTCAGTTTTCCATGATCAATAGAAACAACGGGGTTGACTATGCCTGCAGTTTTGCCTTTAAATCCTAAACCATTTGTGTTTCCAAAGGATTTCTGACCAAATAGCATTGCTGAAATTTTGTCAGAACTTCCAAATAATCTTTGTAGATCATCCTTGAGAGTATTAATCTCTTTTTCCTTTAAAGCAATGGTTTTGGTGAGTTTATCATTAAGATAGTCTATCTCAAGATTTTTCACCTGGATTGATGAATCCAGTTTCTTCAAAGAAGCTTTTAATTGAAGATTTTCTTGAAGAACCTCTCTATTCAAGGATTCAAAGATCTTTGTATCAGATTCAAAATCTGAATCCGAACTTGAGTACGTGGATGTTACTGCTCCAAGATATGAGGGTTCATTACATCCATCAGATGTACTCAAGATGTTGACACTTAGAGATTTTTCTTCTATTGAATCATCTGAAGCAAACGCTGACAAGGGACGTTTAACACATCTATTGCTTCTTTTTACAAACTCTTTGATCCTTTCTGTTATCAGTGGTTTATCGATACAACCATCATTAGAACAACATTCATCAGTCCAACAAGTTAGAGGCTTCAATTGTGTTGGAAACAGAATTGAATGCAAACGTTCGATCAGAACTTTGATCAAGAATTTTTAGCTTTCCAACAAGAGTATTTCTGGAAAGAGTATCAAGGTTATTTCCTTCAACGATGGCATGCTTATTAGAATCGTATCTAGATGGCAGCGATCTGAGAATTTTTATCACAATATCCTTTTCAGGAATTGTCTTACCCAATGCAAAAGATGCATTAACAATTTCAGAAACTTTGTGATTAAACTCATCAAATGAATCTTCATCTGCCATACGAAGGTTTTCCCAATCGGAGTTAAGGTTTTGAAGCCTAGCTTCCTTTTCACTGGTATTACCTTCGAATACGGTTTCTAAGATATCCCAAGCATCTTTAGACCTAGTGCACATAGTCACATGGTGCTGAAGATCTGGGGTAATGGCATGTATGATGACATTCAAACCATCGGAGTTTTGCTTTGCAGCAAGTATCTCGGCAGGATTGTATTCACCAATGTTCTTAGGAACGTTTACATTCCCTACTGCCACAACGGGAGCATCATAGCTATTAACTACATAAACCCATGATTGAAAATCAAGCGCTTGAAGAAAGGCACGCATAGCAATTTTCCACCATAAGTAATTAGAGCCATCGAATACTGGTGGTACGTTTATGGAGATAGAATTTCTGTCCATAGAGTCAGATCGCTACAAACACAGACTTGTAGGGTCTTTAAACATGTTTGCCTGCTCTGATTACCGGTTCGTCCAGTTACCCTTTTCTTGTCTATTTAAAGAAGAATTCTCTTTGAAAATTTCTCTCCTTTTACTTCATATTCTTTGTTGTCTGCAATTTTTCTCTGCCGTTTTCCTTCATCGTCTTCCTGCCTTAATTCTTCCTCATCTGTTTCTATGGCATCAAGGTCTGTTAATTTCACCAATTTTGATTACTTCATGATTGATCTCTTTTACTGTAGTCTTTTATTCGAATATTGCTCTTCTTTTAATGTTTCTCCCATCTTTTTATTTCAGCCAAGACAAACCCAGCTCTAAATTCACCGTTAAGAACCCTAATATTTCTTCAAGTTCAAAATCGAAATCCTTTGCTTCTAAAAGGCATCCTGCGAGTGGCAAGGTATTTAAGAAACATTTATTCTTTTAATAACAATATTGTTGCCTCTGTTTCTTATTTAACTTGCATTTCGCAGGATGGTAAAAATGAAGGTAGGTCTCCCAAGAGGCATCGTCACTCTAAACCTGTCGCACCTTCTGTTTCCTTTCCTGGGTTCAAACTTATTTCTTCTCCTGTTGCGCCTTCGCAAAGTGATCCATCTCTTCCAGCGATTGCCTCGCAAGAGAAACCAACCTCTCCTCTTCAAGATAATCCATCCTCTCCTGCGATACCCTCGCAGGATAAATCAATTCCTGAGTTTTCTGTGAATGAAATTCTTCAAAATGTACCTCTCTCCACTCTTTCTCTTAATACTTCTCTTTCTCCTTCACTGTTTACCAAACTTCTTCAACCGGCATTCTTATGATCAAGAATGATTCAACTTTTCCTTCCTCCTCTTCTGAATCTACCCCTCTTACCAAAGAAAATTTAGAAGGGATAGATGTAGCTTTTAATGTTTTATCAGACACCATGAACGATGTCAAGAAAACCTCTTTGATCCTATCAAGTCTTGTGTTTTTGAATCCTTGAATAAATATTTTGGCTCGACACGTTGTCGCAAACATCTTTGGAGCAAGAAGTTAATATCTTAAACAACAATCTTCCCAACATTTCACTGGATTGCGAAAATCTTCGCAATAAGAATGAAGATTTAAAAGGTACGTTTTGCCTCTACCCCTTTTTTTTTTTTTTTTTTTTTTTTTTTGAAGACTCAAGTCCTTGTTCACCCTTCAAGCTTTACACCAGAAACGAAAAATGGAGATATATCGGTTGGAATCTACTTGTTGAAGAAGTTCGAGCTGATAAAGATTCTTGGGTGGAGCAATATAACCAATTAAATAATCTCCACACATATGTTGTTGACCAAATAGATAATCTTTCTAAGGAAAATGCTGATTTAGCTCAGAAACACGACTTGTTAAGTAATGACTTATCTCGCCTCTCCTATTCTTTGACTAAAGCTAATTTAGAGTTGGAAACTTTATCAGATGAGAACGGAATTCTTTCTCAAGAGAAGCGAACGTTATTAAACAAGATGTCAGGTTTACTCGCAGCAAGTATGATATTTGTCAAAAATTGTGTAAAGAGCAAGAACAATCTCTTCATTATTTGAGAAATAATCTTGAAGAAGTTACTATCGAGAAAGATAAACTTATTCAGGGTAGAATAACTTTAAGTGTAAAAGCCAACCAACTCAAGGATCAATGTTCCCAATTGGAGAAATCCAATTCTTCCCTCGCGAAAGAAAATGCCACACTTATTTCTAACGAGAAAAATCTGCGAGCTCGTTTGAAAGGATTAGTTGGAGATAACTTTGATATCGCCATGGACCAACTGGAAAATAGTTGTTCGGCGTTAACCCAACACCTTATCTCGCAAAAGGAAGGTAGTCATAACATTTGGCTGCCTCATCTATTCTTCATTTACCGGTGCTTCATAATTTTTGTTTGTTATAATATTTTTCGCTTTTATTCTTTGTTTCGCAGAGTCTGAGAAAAATCTTCATTCTTCCCTTACTGCTTTGAAGTCGACCACTCAAAAATTCGCAAGGAGAATAAAATGCTTACTACTTCCCTTATGCATTCTCGCGACAGAAAGGAAAGAAGATTCAACTATATGTGCGGTTACAAAAATATAGAGAGTAAAAACCAAGTGAAAGCGCTCCTTCGTCAAGTTCATCTTAAAGTCAAGTCCTTGTGAATAGCATTTTGCTATCTAAATCTCTTGATCCCGTATCTCGTTGCACCTCCGGGAAGTGAGTGATGATGAAGTTCCCAATTCCCCTGATAGTGACTATGATTATCAAAGCTGCGAAGAAGTCGCTATTGATGAAATTTTCAGTAAGGATCCGAATGAAGGGACTTCTGATGAAAATCGTCCAGTTGTCGAAAGAGAAGCTGATAAAATTGTTGAAGAACCAGTAACATCTGCTACTGTCGCATAGGATGTTTAATTGGATGACATTTTGCATAGGATGTTTTTGAATTTCTGTTGAAGTACTTCTTTTGATTTGGAGGACAAATTCCCTTTATTTTTGCTGAAATGTATTATTGCGATAAGATCGCAGTATTTCCTCTCAATAGAGAAACCTATTGATCTTATCTTATCATTTAATTGTATGGTCTTATTTTGCCTTCCTAGTTAAAGGTCTTATTTTGCCATCCCTCATCGCGACAAGATCGCAGGACGTCTTTACATTTTCATGTAATGACCCATTGACCTTGCCTTATCATTGCACAAGTATGACAAGTCTTCATTTCCTTGCGAAAATAAAGTCTTATGACATTTGCGTCTTTTGACACTTATCAGCTCCCTAATGGAGGGTGCCGCCCTTATCATCTCCCTGGTTGCCCCTTCAAGGAGGCGTACATCGGCCATACAAGACTAGCTCCTCCCATCCGGTCTTAACAACAACCGGTTGTTTTCGCAGCCTCTTATCCCTTATACCTATATGGTTTATGGTTACGAGATCGCACCCTAAGTGGAGTTTTCTTCGGGCCGAAAAGCATGTGCCAAGACTTGTCAAGAGTGGTAAGGAAGTTCCATGCTCCCCGCACTCTTGACTCAACCGTGTACCTCGGCGCCTTGGTCATACGCTGACTCCTTGGAAGAGATCCTCGGGCGTCCAACCAGGGTATAACCTTATATATATAGTTGGAAATCCAAGGTATCTCCACCGGATAGGCTTTCTTGGGCCCCAAATCTCCATGACTCAGGTTCCAAGAGCGGTGTAACCTTTCCCCTGGGCCATGTCAAGAGATACCCCCTTATATGACGCACTTTAGGTCTTACATTTGCCTCTTGCGAAATATCATTCGCGAACTATGGTGTACGCCATAAAGGTTCGTCCCATTCACTCACTCATTCATATTTGTTAATTCATTCGGGCATTCATTCATTTATGAAGCTATCGCACAATCTTACATTGTTTAAACATTTTCGTTTTTCAATTCTTCAATCAAAGTTGCATACATTTACGAGAGTTGAAGACAAATGAATAGAGAGTTGAAGACACATTTACGAGATCTTCACATGTTTCTGCTTCTATTATTGTTTCTTCCTCTTACTTTGAATAATCTCTTGTTGTTGCTTTTTTGATGATTATTCACTTCTTACACTTTTCACTCTTACTACATTCTGCCTTTTCGCCATTCAAATCTCTTATCGTTTCCTTTCCATCGCAATTTTTCAACTACCTTCATGCATTCACTTCGCAAAGCGCCTACAACTTCCTCTTATTCTTCTTGTCCTTGACGTGCCTTCGCCACTTTATCTTTGTTACTTTTCGCAATTATTCACTTCTTATACCTTTTATTCCTGCTTCCCTCCGCTCTCGTATCATTAAAACCTCTCGAATAATTCTTTTCCAAAGATGACTTTCAACTGCCGTCATATCTTCTCCTCGCAATGTGTCTTCCCTCCTTATGTTTATGCTATCTACCATCAATCTTTCTTTTCTTTGTTCCTCTTTAATATTCTTCTTCCATCCCTTCTTTTTTGCGGCTCTCTCTTCACAGCTCTCCACATCGATCTCATAACACTTTTCCCCTTCTATCCAATCTCCCTTTATAATTCCAACACCACTAGGATGGGGAAATTTTATACACTGATGATATGTTGACGCCAAACCCAGAATTTCATGCAACCATGGCCTTCCAATCAATGCATTATAAGGGGACTCCACCTCGACCACACAAAACAAAATATCAGTTGACAATCCTTGCAACGGTATTCTCATGTGTACTTCTCCTTTGGGCTTGTTCGCGGTACCATTGAAACCATATATTTTGTATGTTGAAGGGATCAACTCTTCATCCTTTCCTCTCATAGTCTTGTAAGTATGGTAAAAAAGGATGTTGACTGAACTCCCAGTATCGATTAATATTCTATTTATCGCCCAAGAATTTTCTGCTTCATCATCTTCCCCATCAATAGGTTTTGGATTAATATCCAGTTTTACCACCAACGGGTTATCATGTATTTCTCTACCTTTGGGTATTTCTTCTGCCGAGAAAGAGATAATTTGTAATTTCCATTCTTTTAACTGCGATTTCCTCACGATGTTCATTACCTCCTTATCATTACCATCCCTCGCAAAAACCCTACTGAGTACGTTATCATGAAAATCTTCAATGGTGCGATATGAATGAACAATGGAGTTGCAAAACAAATTTTTAGCTTTCGCCCCAACTTCTATCATGTACGTTTCTTTTCCCTTCCTTCAATGGTGGCGGTAAATGTTGAACCTTCTCTTCGCTTTTTAAAAAGTGATTCAACTTCCCCTGATCAATCATTCTAAGGATAATTCTTTTGATGTTTCGGCAGTCATTTGTCAGATGTCCATGAAAACGATGGTAAGAGCAGAATTCGTGACTTCTATCACCTGGTGGCGGTTCACTCCCTATGTTCCATGGTGCAGGTATATTCTCCATCAGGATTATAGTCTCCCATATCTTCTCCACACTAGCATTTAATGGTGGCATTTTGATTTCTTCCCATACGACTCTATGACTTCATTTGTCCTCTATGATAATTCGCCTCGGCCTCCATAAGTCTCTTGCGAATTATGCCTTTGACCTCCATAGGTTTCTTGCGGTTGATCAAGCCTTTGAATTTTATTATTTCCGCCACGGTTGTAGAAATTTCTTTCTCTTTCAAATTCTTCCTGATCGCGACTTCCCATAGCTACCAATTTTGGCTGTTCATCATCTACCACTCTCCCTGTTGCCCTTGCGAGGTGCTCGCCATCGTTTGTATTAACTGGGTAACAAACTTGCATTCGCAGACACTTGAACTTGTATTCGCAATCGGGTACGATTCTACTTCATTTTGCCTTTCCTCCAAAGCAATATATTCCTCTTGCAATTCTCTCAATTCGGTCATCGTGATCGTATTCTTGACTCTGAAAACTTGAACATATAATAAGTTGGTTGCGAACATAGCATTTATGAATGATAGTATGAGATATCTTTCATCAACCCGTCCCGCCATTTCGCTACACATTGTCTTCCATCTTACTTGTCGGATGTCTCAAGCTCTCGCCAACTCTTTGTTTTAGCCCAAATACATCTTCAATGCCAGGTCGCGAAGAGTTGTTGCTTATATACGCCCCCAAAAATATAGCCTGTAAATGATTGAATGATGTGATTGTATTCCTTGGTAAACCCTCAAACCATTTCAACGCTTCTCCCGTTAAACTCGACGCGAAGTATTTGCACAATATAGCATCATGGTTTTCCCACTGTAGCATATATCTCACGTAAGCCTTGATGTGTTGTCTTCGCACAAGTTGACCCATCAAAAATGCTAGTTAGCGCTGGTAAGTTGCATTTTGGGGTATTCCTCCTAATCGCACTTCTAATGTAAAAGGATTTTTCGCAGCCTCCGCGATAGCTCCATCTAATTGTCTTCTCCCTCCTTCTCTTCTGCTGTTCAATATTCCTCTCATCTCTGCCAATTCTCGCAGAATTTGTTCATTTGCCTCAGAATTTGAATTTATCGGTCTCTTTAATTCTGCTTCCCTCCTTCTTCGTTCGTGTCTACTTTTTTGTATTCTTTCATATTCTTCGTTAATATCTCCATTGTTGCGATTTCGCTCGCGCCTTCTCTCTCGATTGTCATGATTATTCTGCCGAATCGCCTCTTCCAATTCCCGATTTTCCATTTCTGCTCTCAATCTTTCTCTCTCGCGGGCTAGACGTGCTTGCTCGGTATAATGCTTTTCAATGTCATCTTCAATTTCCTTTTGTTTCCTTTGTGTTTCTCTCCCATGTAGTGTTCTCCTTCCTTCTTCCTGATTTTCTTCATTAACTGGGTTATTCTGTCCTCGAGGATGCCTATCTTCTTGATTTCCATCATCGTGATTATTCACCAAAATATAACGATTTTCTATTAATTCTCTCTCTTCGCGACCTCCTTCACCAAGATTTAACTCTCTTTCCAAATTTTCTTCATTAACGTTTTTCGGGTAATGTTCTTCTCCCATTTTCTCTATTCGATCCTGATCTCGATCTGTTACTACTTCTTGATCTTCTATTTTGCAGCCTCCTATTTTCCATCCTTAATTCGTGGTTTTGCCTTGTTAGATTTGCGCGTTCTTCTGCTTCTAACCGCCTTTCTTCGTGTATTGTCTGTCTCAGCGCTTCTAATGCCGCAATTTCTTCATTTCCATGAATTGTTTCTCCCATCTCTTCTCGATTTCTCTCTTCATGTCCACTATTCATCAATTGTTGCACTTCTTCTCTTTCTTCCATAGAATCTGATCTCCATGTATGCACGCTCACCCTATCATAATCGATTACTCGTTTAGTCCTGGTTGAATTGGCGGTTGAGTTGATGGTTGAATTGGTGGTTGAATTGGACCTTCTTCTCCATTTCTTGCATCTATCCTTGATGGTTCACCTACTTCATTTCTCCTTTCTCCCACTAATCTTCCACTTCTCCTTACGATCGTTGGCTGTTCTGATGCATTCTTTCTCCTAGCCATTTTTCAATTTTAGTAACTTGTTAAAAATTATTCAAGATTTCTTTCTTGTTACCCCTAATTCTTCCAATTCACAAGGTTGATCTTCTTCAATCCCTGTTTCTAGCGCATATGTAGTTGCAGGAAATCCTACACTACACCCCTCACTCGAATTTGCTTAATCAATCCATTTGAAGATGAATAATAATGTGTTTTATTAATTGTTACTTGAAAGGTTTACAAAGTAATGTAGATCAGAGCTAAAGAAATTACAACCTCTCTTAATTTTCTCTCTCCTAATGACTTGCTTAACAATTCAAAAAGACCTCTCCTACAACAGACCAATTCAACCCTTTATATAGGGTAGTATACAGTGGATGACAGCTAAGCTTTCCTTCATTTTCGGGAACATCTCGCGAAGTGTCGCGAATGTTATAAACGTCTTTACTTGCGACACTCCTAAATATCGCCAAGTCTTCATACTTTTCTCATGTTCTGACTTTCGTCATTCATTGCGTCATTTATATTTCTTTCTTGCGGCGCCTTCGCGATGTAGTTGTTTGTTACTCTCTCAAAGTATTGATGTCGCGATATTCTGCTCCTACACCCCCTTAGTCAATACACCATCTCACATGGAAACCACTCCCCCTTACATAATGATCCGAAAACCATATGTATTTGTAGTGTGAACTACATATTAATTCTCCCCCTTTTTGTCAATAAAATTGGTAAAGGTACGAAAACGGGATCCTGATGAAATTTCCAAAGAGACATTTCATGACCAAAAGAAAACACATATCAACTTATTTATATGCAATCATATAGCCGAAGCTAAATGCTTTCATCAAGGAGTTTATAAAGATACAAGATAACCCCTATAATATTCCACAGTCGCACTCCCCACAAAGATTTGGCAATTAAGCACAAGTTCAATTAAGAATTCTCCCCCATAAAATGTCATTCCCGAAAGAACAACAAGAGCGACCTTAATTTCATAAGAAAAGAAGGATTTTTTTGGATATAACAAATCACATACGAATATGAATTTGAATCCAAAAATACTCAATTAAATTAACCACAAGAAAACCCATGATTAATCTAATTGGAGTTGCTCAACATAAGAGAACTTACGGAGCCTCACAGTATATACATAAAATATGGATCGGGGAAGATCAATATTGCGAAATAAACAAGGATTCATTCTATTTTCCATCACTATTTGCATAATGACATACAATAGACATAATCCTCGTAAAAAAAAGTTTTATCCTTTTTTTTTTATCAAAACATGACATAAAAGGCTTTAACTTTTGTGATGTCAAAAGTTCATTCATTCTTTTAACAATACAAGCATATCGACATATGAAAGACTTAGCTTTTTTGACGAGGTATGGGACAATCATAGTTCACGGACGCAAACACACATATCCCATAACAAATTGCAATATATAAAACCATAAAGATTAATACTGAAAAAATCATCTTCCAAACATTTTTTTAAAATTTAAACAAATAAACCTAAAACCATGAAGATGAACACGTTGGACATAGCTATGTGTAATCACAATAATGGATATTCCAAACTCTAGTTATTCTTCTAAACGAAACAAGAAAAAACAATTCTTATCCAAAGATTTACTAGGCATTATAGGGCTTTCTCAGAGCATCTACCGAGAATTATTTCTCATTATTAAAAAACCCATTTATGATGGGATCGTTCAATTCTTCTAAATCTTCAGAAATATCTGTTAACTTACTAAGTTCTCTTTTTAGTTCACGCAAGGTGTTCTTTGTTATAGACAACATTTGTTCATAGTGAGTTATTTTTTCTAAAGACGAAACGATTTGATATTTTAAACCATTTCTTTTGTTGATGAAATCTTTCATAAAACCTCTAAAATTATTATCAAGATGATAAACAGATAAGAGGCAATTAGAGGAAGAACCTTCTCCATTAGTGGTAGCTTTCACTTTCTTCGTCTTTGAGGAAGAGATTCATTTACACAGATACACATTAACTGCTTCGACTGCATCCCGACTTGTGGTGCCTCTAGTTACAGGAGCCATGAAACTAATCTTTTGGGAAGAATAAGAAAGGAAGAAAACACTACACACAATAGACTTATAAACACCCTAACCCTAGAAGAATGTAGAACAAATCTTCCGTGGTTTAAAGAATCATTATCTAAACATTAGGAGAATATTTTCTTAACAAAAATAAGAACAACGTGTAAAAACACTACTTGAGCCACATAGACGCTGTAGTTGCAGGAAATCCTACACTACACCCCTCACTAGAATGTACACAATTAAGTCATTTTAAGATGAATGATTATGATTTATATTGATTGAATACTTGAATCTTTACAATATGAAATATAAATGAGTAGTAGAATTACAATCACTCTTAAACTTTCTCTCTCCTAAAAACTTGCTTAACAATTCAAAAAGAACCCCTCCCACAACAGACTGACTCAACCCTTTATATAGGGTAGTACACAGTGGATGACAGCTAAGCTGTCCTTTATTTTCGAGAATGGCTTGCGAGATATCACAAGTGTACAAGTATACAATTTCGCGACACTCCTAAATTTCGCTGAGTCTTCATATCTTCCTCGTGTTCTGGCTGTCATCATTCATTGCGTCATTTATTTTACTTCCCTGCGACTCCCTCGCAATGTCGTCATTTATTAATCTCGCGAGGTATTGATGTCGCGATATTCTGATCCTACATCTTGCCTCTTCTCATGTCTTCTCTGAGAAGGAGAGAATGTCATGAGAACCAATATTTTAAAATGCCGCAATTGCTCATCTTTATCTCGCAATTGTTCATCTTTATCTGTTTCACTCCCGTAAGGAATTTATTACAGGTGTTTATTCTTCCACTCTTTTCTTGACACGTCTCTTTCAACCGTTTATTCTTGACCATTCACGTCCCATCTCGCATTAAATGCATTTGTTTTCTCGAGGATTCTTCCCTCTATATATAGTTTTCTCACCCTTCTCTTCTTCTCTTTTATTTTACCTCTGCAACTTCTTTTCCTCCGCAATCTGCGTTTCTGCTGCTGTAAATCTTCCCTTCTTTCTTTCTTTTGATCTTCAACTTTCTAATCATTCCCATATCCTAAAAATGGCTTCACTTGGTCGTACATATAAACCCCTTTTTAATGAAACTCAAAAGAATTTGCAAGAGAAGGGCTTCATCCTATCAACCATTCCTGATCAAGAATCTTCATCTATACTTTCTGCAAAGTTGTTTTCTGATCATCAATGTAATGATCAGAAGATCATAATCTCGCTAGGTCAAATCCTCGCAGGCCTTCCCATTCCTCTCTACAATCCCGAGATACCTTTATTCTATGAAATTCTTGCTCATGAGAAATTGTTGCGAGCTATTTATCAACTAAGTGGTGATTGCATCCGTCTAATGCTTGAATTCGCCAATCGTGGCGCCGGTAAGGGATCTTTATATCCTGATGATGTCAAAGATCCTAGATTCGCGGGTTTAGAAATAGACGCCGAGAAATATCTTGTAGAAACCTTTTTGCAAATTATGAAGTAATAAATATGAGAAATGATAAATCTCGCTGGGGTGCTCGATTGAAGAGAAAAGATAATATTTCCAGTGATAAGTTGCTTATGCAAGATATTGACTGGCACTCGGGCAAAAATAATGTTCCTCGGTACTCCAAAGATGAGAAATGGTGGGTTGTTCCTCTATTTTTGAGCGGACCTTATATTGCAGGCTCTCATACACTCCCTGCGAATCTCGCAAACTATCATCCTTGGGAATTTAAGTTGCCCGAGAAGGCAAAAGAGGTATATTTCCTATTTCAGATTTGCTTTTACGATATTTCCTTCCTCTTATATTTATTAGATTAGACTTGTAAAATTTTCAGATTGCCAAATTGAAAAAGAGTTATGAAAGACGTCCAAAGGCGAGTACTCTGGCGATACTCCGATCAATCACGGATGAAGTAAGAAATACTTTCTTTTGTTATTTTTAACAATATTGTTGCCTCTGTTTCTTATCTTCATTCGTGTGCGAAGGTCGTTGAAGAAATTAACATTCCCGATCTTTGCGAAGGTTAAAGACAAGAATAAAATCACTCTTCGCAAGGATAAATCTTCTGCTCCATCTTCTAAAAAACGGAAAATCCATCCCTCTTCTCGTTCTAGTTCCCAAACCAGCGAGAGTTCTGACGAAGATGAAAATGAAGTTGATACTTCTTCTGCAAAGGAGAATCATTCGGTTGCTTCTGCTATGGCGCAATTGTCTAGTGTCTTCTCCGATTCTATGCAAGGATTGGGAGATGATCATTTATCTGCTACTTGCGAAGCTCTCGCTAATATTTGCGATGCTCCCCTGCTAGAGGATAATGATTCTTTTCGTGGAGTTTCTCGAACAATGACTCCCAGTCTCTTAAATGCACTCAGTGCTTTGGTATGTTCATATTTCTTTATTTTTCTGTAATTTCGATTATAAACCTTATCTTAACAATTTCTTTATCTTCCTTTATAGTCTGGGAGAGCTTCCTTTGTTGTTGCCTCAGACCTTGAGAAAAGACGCAACAATCTTGAAAAGAAAAATCTTCAACTTAAAGAGAAGATCAAAGAACTAGAAATTGAAGTTGCGACATCTCGCAAGAAGGATGAAATAATTCAACAATTGGGAGTTGAATCTTCTTCCCAGAAAGACAAAATATCTACACTTCAAAGTGCTAATCAGCAACTTTACGGTATAACACCCTCCTTTTTTCTCCATTTCTACTTTGCCATTTACTTTTCTTTGCCTGACTTATCATTTTCGCAGACATTTATAATCTTTCTGACGAAGCCATCCTTCTCCATTCATTCCCTGAACCTATGGATGATGATGCTCTTCTCGCTCATCTCAATGAATCTTTAAGTAGTTCTTCAAACAAGACTAATTCTCTCTCGTTAAGTGAACTTCGAACCAAATTTCATCTTCTAGAAATTGAACATAGATCTAGTTTAGGTTTAGCCAATCGATTTAAACGGTTATATCTTGACTCCCAGGAGAGTAATAATATTCTAAGGAAGAAAATTAGCAGCCTCATAGATGATAAAGATCGCATTGCTAATCAAGGTGCACAAGCATTAGCAAAATTCCAAAAAAACCCTTCTTGAAGTCCAAATTGAACGAGATGAATCTCTTCGCCAAAATGCCATACTTAATGAGCGAGAAAATCAAATTCGTTCACTTCTTGTCATAAATAATGATGATGAATTCGCCTAGGCTGCGAAGGTTCTAGATAATGCCAGAAATAACTTAGGTGTTAACGTCAGTCTTCATGCTGAGCATAATGCCTTGGTTAAAGATATGATTTATGACAGAGAAGGTTGTTTTACTATTCTTCATTATTTTTCCACTTCTTTTTTACAAAACTGTTATTAAACTACTAACTCATTGTCATTTGTTCGCAGAATCTGAGAAGAGGTTTCAAACTAGAATCAAGGAACTTGAATCTGAGAAAGCGCAACTTGCAAAAGACTTCTCTATTCGCAATGACAAATATTCTAAGATGAAGAAGCAACTACAAACTACTGTGGCGAATTTCAATAATGATGTTGTTCGTTTTCGCAACCAAACTATTGAACAGATTTGCAATGATCACAACATTCCTCTTTCTTCATATCCTTGTCTTCTCGATGAAATTCCTGATAATATGCCTTGCTCAGATGTCTCTGATAGTGATGTAAGCGAAGAAGAAGAATCTGATAAAGAATCTGATAAAGAAGAATAAGTTGCTAGATTGTTCCATTTTCCTTTCTCTTCTTGTGATATTTGTATATTTATCCTTTTAACCTTCCATTTGTAATCTCTTATTGTAAATTTATCATATGAAAATAAATAACAAATTTTTATTCTAATCATTCCCATACTTGCCTCTGTTATTTATTTTTACATGAGATAAATCAAGTCGATAAAAGATGATACTTCTTAATTTCTTATTAATCTAGCAACTTATTAATGATACTTCTTAATTTCGCAACTGCTGTTGCTGATTCTTCACAGATAAATGAAGAAATATAATCATACTCGCAAGCTTGTTTGCTTACTCGATTTCTTGTGTTATTTTATCATCATTTATGTTGAAATTCATCATTGCGACAAAATCGCAGGACGTCTTTACATTTTCATGTAATGACCCATTGATCTTGTCTTATCATTGTTTTTGTGTGGTCTTATTTTGCCTTCCTAGTTAAAGGTCTTATTTTGCCACCCCTCATTTTGCATCAATATGACAGGTTTAAATATTCTTGCGAACATAAAATCCCATGACATTGACGTCTTGCGACAAGATCGCAGGACGTCCTTACACTTTCATGTAATGACCCATTGATCTTGTCTTATCATTTCTTTAGTATTTTGCCTCTGCAGGATATTTCATTTGCGACAATATGACAGGCCTAAATGTTCTTGCGAATATAAAGCCCCATGACATTGCCGTCTTGTGACACTTATCAGCTCCCTAATGGAGGGTGCCGCCCTTATCATCTCCCTGGTTGCCCCTTCAAGGAGGCGTACATCGGCCATACAAGACTAGCTCCTCCCATCCGGTCTTAACAACAACCAGTTGTTTTCGCAGCCTCTTATCCCTTATACCTATAGGGTTTATGGTTACGAGACTGCACCCTAAGTGGAGTTTTCTTCGGGCCGAGTGCAGCATGTGCCAAGACTTGCCAAGAATGGCCGAGACACTTCAAATGCCCAGGCACTCTTGGCTCAACCGTGTACCTCGGCGCCTTGAGCATACACTGACTCCTTGGAAGAGACCCTCGGGCGTCCAACCAGGGTATAACCTTATATATATAGTTGGAAATCCAAGGTATCTCTCCCGGATAGGCTTTTATGGGCCCCAAATCTCCATGACTCAAGTTCAAGGAGCGGTGTAACCTTTTCCCTGAGCCATGTCAAGAGATACCCCCTTATATGACGCACTTTAGGTCTTACATTTGCCTCTTGCGAAATATCATTCGCGAACTAGGGTGTACGCCATAAAGGTTCGTCCCATTCACTCACTCTTTCATTTTTGTTAATTCATTCAATCATTCATTTTTGGTTTTCTCTTGCTATTTTGTTTGCGAAGCTATCGCACAATCTTGCATTGTTTATTCATTTTTGGTTTTTTAATTCTTCAATCAAACTTTCATACATTCTTGATGGCGAGATTCTCGCGTATGTCTTCTTCAATTACTATTTCTTCCTCTTACTCTTGATATGCCTTTATCATTGCTTTTGATAATAATGATTATTCATTTCTTACACTTTTTGCTCCTGCTGCTCTCTGCCTCTGCACCATTCAAACCTCTTAATGATTCCTTTCCATCATGATCTTCCACTGTTTTCATGCACTTGCTTCGCGATGTATCTTCACCTCTTGTATCTATGGTATCCACCATCAACCTTTCTCTTCTTTGTTCATCTTTTATATTTTGCTTCCAACCCTTTCTTTTTGCAGCTCTTTCCTCGCAACTCTCCACATCAATCTCATAGCATTTTTGTCCTTCCATCCAGTCTCCCTTTATAACTCCAACACCGTTAGGATGAGGAAACTTTATACATTGATGATAAGTCGACGCTACGCCCAGAATTTCGTGCAACCATGGCCTTCCGATCAATGCATTATAAGGGGACTCCACATCGACTACACAGAACAAAATTTCAGTTGATAATCCTTGCAAGGGTATTCTCATATGAACTTCTCCTTTAGGCTTATTCACTGTGCCATTGAAACCATATATTTTGTATGTCGAAGGTATCAACTCTTCATCCTTCCCACCCATAGTCTTGTAAGTATGGTAAAAAAGAATGTTTACTGAGCTCCCCGTATCAATTAATATTCTATTGATCGCCCAGGAATTTTCTGCTTCATCATCTTCGCCATCTACAGGTTTTGGATTAATTTCCAATTTTACGACCAATGGGTTATCATGCGCCTCTCTGCCTTCAGGAATCTCTTCTGTAGTGAAAGAAATAATTTGCATTTGCCATTCTTTTAACTGCGACGCCTTCGCGATGTTCATCACTTCTCTATCATCAACATCCCTCGCAAAAACCCTACTGAGAACATTATCATGAAAATCTTCAATTGCTCGGTATGAATGTATAATGGAGTTGCAAAACAAATTTTTGGCTTTTGTTCCAACTTCTATTACCAATGTTTCTTTCCCCTTTGCTGAATTTGTCCTGTGCATTTGTGGTGGTGGTGGTAACGGTTGAACCTTCTCTTCACTTTTTAGAAAATGATTCAGCTTTCCTTGGTCAATCATTCTGAGGATGATTCTTTTTATATTTCTGCAGTCATTTGTTAGGTGTCCATGAAAGCGGTGGTAAGAACAGAACTCGTGACTTCTATCACTTGGTGGTGGCTCATTCCCCATATTCCATGGTGCAGGTATGTTTTCCATCAAGAGTATAGCTTCCCATATTTTTTCCACGCTAGTATTTAATGGTGGCATTTTGATTTCTTCCCATACTACTCTGTGACTTCGCTGCCCTCCATGATAATTCTGTCTTCGACCTCCATAAGTTTCTTGCGGATGATCAAGCCTTTGAATTTTGTTATTGCCGCCACGGTTGTAATAGTTCCTTTCTCTTTCATATTCTTCCTGATCACGACTTCCCATAGCTACTATCGTTGGTTGTCCATCATCTATTATCCTTTCTTGTTGCCCTTGCGAAGTGCTCGCTACTGTATTTATCAATTTGGGTAATAAGCTTGCATTCGCAGCATTTGGATTTGTATTCGCAACTGGGTATGATTCCATCTCATTTTGTCTTTCCTCTAGAGCAATATATTCCTCCTGAAGTTCTCGCAACTCAGTCATTGTAATTGTATTCTTGACTCTAAAAATTTGAATATATAACAAATTGGTTGCGAACATAGCGTTTATGAATGATAGAATAAGATATCTTTCATCCACTCGTCCAGCCATTTCGCTACACATTGTCTTCCACCTCACAGTTAAGTGTCTCAAACTTTCGCCAACTCTTTGTTTCAGCCCAAATACATCTTCAATTCCTGGTCGCGAGGAGTTGTTACTTATATATGCCCCTAATAATATAGCTTGTAAATGATTGAATGACGTGATTGTGTTTCTTGGTAAACCCTCAAACCATTTCAGCGCTTCTCCTGTTAAACTTGATGCAAAATATTTACATAATATGGCATCATGATTTTCCCATTGCAGCATACATCTCACATACGCTTTGATGTGTTGTATTGCGCAAGTTGTTCCATCAAAAATGCTGGTTAATGCGGGTAAATTGCACTTTGGGGGTATTCCTCCTAACTGCACCTCTAGTGTAAAGGGGGTTTTCGCAGCTTCTTCGATGGCCTCATCCAATTGTCTTCTTCCTCCTCCCCTTCTATTGTTCAGCATTCCCCTCATTTCTGCCAACTCTTTTTAAGATTTGTTCGTTTACATCAGGATTCGAATTTATTGGTCTTTTTAGCTCTGCCTCTCTCCTTCTGCGTTCATGTCTACCTTGATTTTCTTGTTTAGCATTTTCTTCTCTTCTTTCTCTGCGACTTTCTCCTTCATCTCGTTCACGAATTCGCACGCCATTGTATCTATCATTTTCTCTTCTTGGTTGTCTATCAGTTCTCCTTTGTATTCTTTCATATTCTTCATTGATATTTCCATTGTTGCGATTTTTCTCGCGCCTTCTTTCTCGATTGTCATGATTGTTCTGCCGAATTGCTTCCTCCAATTCCCGTTCTTCCATTTCTACTCTTAATCTTTCCCTTTCGCAAGCTAGACGCGCTTGTTCAATATAATGCTTTTCGATGTCATCTTCAATCTCCTTTTGTTTCCTCTGTGTTTCTCTCCCATGCAGTATTCTTCTTCCTTCTTCCTGATTTTCTTCATCAATTGGACCATTCTGCTGCCTATTTCCTTGATTTCCGTCATTTTGGACATTCTGTAAAATCTCAGGACGTGGAATACACACCATTTCCCTTCTTTCGCAGCATCCTTCACCGAGATTTGGCTCTCTTTCTAGATTTTCTTCATTAACATTTTCTACAGGTAATATTCTCCTCATATCATCTCTAACCGATCCTGATCTTGACCTGGTATTACTTCTCGACCTCCTATTCTGCAACCTCATATTTTCCATTCTTAACTCATGGTTTTGCCTTGTTAAATTTGCACGTTCTTCCGCTTCTAATCGCCTTTCTTCATGTATTGTTTTCCTCAATGCTTCTAATGCTGCGACTTCTTCATTTCTATGAGTTGTTTCTCCCATCTCTTCTCTATTTATCTCCTCTTGTCCATTATTTATCAATTGTTGCACTTCTTATCTTTCTTCCATAGAATCTGATATCCATGTATGCACACTCACCCTATCATAATCTATTACTCTATTCGGTGCTGGTTGAATTGGTGGTTGAATTTGACCTTCTTCTCTATCACTTGCGTTTATTCTTGATGGTTCACCTACTTCATTTCTCCTTTCTCCAGCTAATCTCCCGCTTCTTCTTACAATTGTTGGTTGTTCTGATGCATTCCTTCTTCTAGCCATTTCTCAATTTTAGTAAGTTGTTGAAAATTATACGAAATTTCTTTCTTGTTACTCCTGATTCTTTCAATTCACAAGGTTGATCTCTACTCAATCCCTGTTTCTAGCGCCATTATGTAGTTGCAGGAAATCCTACACTACACCCCTCACTAGAATGTACACAATTAAGTCATTTTAAGATGAATGATTATGATTTCTATTGATTGAATACTTGAATCTTTACAATATGAAATAGAAATGAGTAGTAGAATTACAATCACTCTTAAACTTTCTCTCTCCTAAAGACTTGCTTAACAATTCAAAAAGAACCCCTCCCACAACAGACTGACTCAACCCTTTATATAGGGTAGTACACAGTGGATGACAGCTAAGCTGTCCTTTATTTTCGGGAATGGCTTGCGAGATATCGCAAGTGTACAAGTATACAATTTCGCGACGCTCCTAAATTTCGCTGAGTCTTCATATCTTCCTCGTGTTCTGGCTGTCGTCATTCATTGCGTCATTTATTTTACTTCCCTGCGACTCCCTCGCAATGTCGTCATTTATTAATCTCGCGAGATATTGATGTCGCGATATTCTGATCCTACAGACGCAAACCTCATTTTCTCAAGTTAAAGATGAGGATGTGAACATCACTAGTATTAGATAGTGACGATGTGAGCCAAACGTTCCCCTCTTTTACCACAAAGTGGTTTATCAAGGTTTGTTATATAAACAGATTTCCTACCTTTTCTGACTCTAGAAGCACTGGTTTTAGGAGAACCATGTTGATTATCCAGATTCATCTTTTGAATGTTCTTCTGCAGTTTGGCAATTCTTTTGTTGTTCCTTTTGAATCTCCAACACGTGCTTTGAACATGATTTGCATTTCCACAAAACGAACAAATCAAGGATTCTTTGTCTTGTTGAATTGCCTTCTGTTTATCACAACCATCAACCTTCATTTTTCCATGATCAATAGAAACAACGGGGTTGACTATGCCTGCAGTTTTGCCTTTAAATCCTAAACCATTTGTGTTTCCAAAGGATTTCTGACCAAATAGCATTGCTGAAATTTTGTCAGAACTTCCAAATAATCTTTGTAGATCATCCTTGAGAGTATTAATATCTTTTTCCTTTAGAGCAATGGTTTTGGTGAGTTTATCATTAAGATAGTCTATCTCAAGATTTTTCACCTGGATTGATGATTCCAGTTTTTTCAAAGAAGCTTTTAATTGAAGATTTTCTTGAAGAACCTCTCTATTCAAGGATTCAAAGATCTCTGTATCAGATTCAAAATCTGAATCATAACTTGAGTACGTGGATGTTACTGCTCCAAGAGATGAGGGTTCATTACATCCATCAGATGTACTCAAGATGTTGACACTTAGAGATTTTTCTTCTATTGAATCATCTGAAGCAAACACTGACAAGGGACGTTTAACACATCTATTGCTTCTTTTTACAAACTCTTTGATCCTTTCTGTTATCAGTGGTTTATCGAGACAACCATCATTAGAACAACATTTATCAGTCCAAGACAAGTTAGAGGCTTCACTTGTGTTGGAAACAGAATTGAATGCAAACGTTCGATCAGAACTTTGATCAAGAATTTTTAGCTTTCCAACAAGAGTATTTCTGGAAAGAGTATCAAGGTTATTTCCTTCAACGATGGCATGCTTATTAGAATCGTATCTAGATGGCAGCGATCTGAGAATTTTCATCACAATATCCTTTTCAGGAATAGTCTTACCCAATGCAAAATATGCATTAACAATTTCAGACACTTTGTGATTAAACTCATTAAATGAATCTTCATCTGCCATACGAAGGTTTTCCCAATCGGAGTTAAGGTTTTAAAGCCTAGCTTCCTTTTCACTGGTATTACCTTCGAATACGGTTTCTAAGATATCCCAAGCATCTTTAGACCTAGTGCACATAGTCACATGGTGCTGAAGATCTGGGGTAATGGCATGTATGATGACATTCAAACCGTCGGAGTTTTGCTTTGCAGCAAGTATCTCGGAAGGACTGTATTCACCAATGTTCTTAGGAACGTTTACATTCCATACTGCCACAACGGGAGCATCATAGCCATTAACTACATAAACCCATGATTGAAAATCAAGCGCTTGAAGAAAGGCACGCATAGCAATTTTCCACCATAAGTAATTAGAGCCATCGAATACTGGTGGTTCGTTTATGGAGATAGAATTTCTGTCCATAGAGTCAGATCGCTACAAACACAGACTTGTAAGGTCTTTAAACATGTTTGCCTTCTCTGATACCAATTGAAAAAGCGGGGGTACAACAACCACACCCAATATTTCGATTAGCAATCTGTATGGACTAACTCCAATATACTTTCAAGAGAATCAACTATACTCAATATTAATAAAGTATATCAAAGAGTTATCTTATCTCGATCTCTCGATTTAATTCTTACTCAAGCAAATAAAAATCTACGAGTTTAATTAAATACAGGAGAGATAACTTGGATGGTACCAAAGACCAATATCCAAGTGTCAATCAGTGTAAATCAACAACCAAAGGTTGGATATTCTAATTGATTGAACTAACGCACAACCTGTGATATTTCAATTATATAACAAAATATAATGCAGAAAAGAAATAACACAGACACCAGAAGTTTTGTTATCGAGAAAATCGCAAATGCAGAAAAACCCCGGGACCTAGTACAGATTGAACACACACTGTATTAAGCCGCTACAGACACTATCCTACTACAAACTAACTTCGGTCTGGACTGTAGTTGAACCCCAATATATCTCACACTGATCCAAGGTACAGTTGTGCTCCTTACATCTCTGATCCCAGCAGGATACTACGCACTTGATTCCCTTATAACCCACAACTAAGAGTTGCTACGACCCAAAGTCGAAGACTTTAATAAACAAATATGTATCACACAGAAAAGTCTATTGTAATGGATAAATCTGTCTCCCACAGAAATACCTATGTGTTTTGTTCCGTCTTTTGATAAATCAAGGTGAACAGGAACCAATTGATAAGCCGGACTTATATTCCCGAAGAACAGCCTAGTATTATCAATCACCACACAATAATCTTAATCGACGCGGCGAAAGAAGATATTGTGGAATCACAAACGATGAGACGAAGATGTTTGTGACTACTTTTATATCTTGCCTATCAGAGATATCGATCTCAAGCCAATCGTTACGATTGTACTTAATACGATAGAAACAGCAAGATCAGATCACACAACTACAAGAAAGTAGTATCTGTCTGGCTTCACAATCCCAATGAAGTTTCAAGTCGTTAACCTACAGGGTCTCAGTAAGAAACCTAAGGTTAAAGGAGAATCGACTCTAGCTTATACAACTAGTATCACACAGGAGGTGTGGGGATTAAGTTTCCCAGTTGCTAGAGTTCTCCCTTATATAGTCTTTCAAATCAGGGTTTGCAATCAATGTTAGCTTAGTAACAAAGCTTTCAATATTCACCGTTATATGAAAACCTGATTAGATTCAAGCTAATATCTTTCAACCATTGGATCGAAAACTTAGCTTGTTACACACAAATGAAATGCACGTTTTTAGGTTTATGTAACCATACCCAAACATGTACATTTGTTGGTTCGACAATAGTTAACCAAATGGTTAGCCATATGAGCACTTTCATATTAACCATATTCTTCTTCACCATAACTAGTTCAAATGACTCAAATGAACTAGTTAGAGAGTTGTTCAATTGCTTAGATCTTATAGAAGTATAGAAGACACAATCGAAGCAAAAACAATTTGATTCACTCGAATCGATTCATGAACTTTATAGCCACGGTTTGCAAACTTGCATTCCTTAGTTAATATAAGTATAAGTTCACGAATAATCGTTTTTAGATATAACCAACCTAAGTACGCGAACTTAAGTACCCGGAATAAGCTTTAACAAGTTTACAAACTCCAGCAGATTTTCTCGGGAAGAGAACCTCCGACAGTACGCGGACTGGGTTCACGGACTCTTGTTCCTGTTTTCCTGATCAACAAAGTAAGCATACTTTGGTTCAAGAAATAAGGACTTATACATGTATGTGTTTCCACACAATGCTTATATCCAACAATGGTAATATAATCTAAACTCTCATTTCATTGAAACATTCTTAGAGGATGTTATATAGTTGTTATTCACAAACCATTTTCGTCAAAGCCATTTTCAAAGTGATTGAAACATAACATGACTTTCGTCAATAGGTAAAGATGAACTTGGTCAAAGCGAAAGCTTATCAACATATATTTCGAGAAATAGATAAGCGAGATAAACTCGGCTCAAAATTGCAAATGTGTATAATCAAAGTCTATATAGCAAAACGACTTTTGTCTCAAGATAAGAGATAGAGTAGATAGACTTTTGAGTGATAGATAAGTTCAAGTCTCCACATACCTTTTAGTCGATTAAGTACCACCAGTTCCTTGAGTAGTTATTCGTCTTGTATGATGATCGTCATGGAGTTCTTGAGCTCAACAACACTTTCTATCCTAGTCTGAGATTTAGCTATAGTAGACTAGAAATCAAGACTTATAGTTTTGATCACTAACATTGACAAACATGCTTGAGATAGCAATGCATAAGAGTTCGACCGAGCAGTGCTCTAACATTATCAATCACCTCACAATAATCTTAATCGACTAGCAAAAGAAGATATTGCGGAATCACAAACGATGAGACGAAGATGTTTGTGACTTCTTTTATATCTTGCCTCTCGGAGAAATCAATCTCAAGCCAATATTTACGATTGTACTTAGTACAATAGAAATAGCAAGATCAGATCACACAATTACGTGAAAGTAGTATCGGTCTGGCTTCACATTCCCAATGAAGTCTTCAAGTCGTTAACCTACGGGGTCTCGATAGAAACCTACGGTTAAATGAGAATCGACTCTAGATTATACAACTAGTATCACACAGGAGGTGTGGGGATTAGGTTTCCCAGTTGCTAGAGTTCTCCCTTATATAGTCTTTCAAATCAGGGTTTGCAATCAATGTTAGCTTAGTAACAAAGCATTCAATATTCACTGTTAGATGAAAACCTGATTAGATTCAAGCTAATATCTTTCAACCGTTAGATTGAAACTTAGCTTGTTACATACAAATGTAATGCATGTTTTTAGGTTTGTGTAACCGTAACCAAACATGTACATTTAATTGGTTCAACAGTAGTTAACCAAATGGTTAGCCATATGAGCACTTTCATATCAACCATATTCTTCTTTACCATAACTAGTTCAAATGACTCAAATGAACAAGTTAGAGAGTTGTTCAATTGCTTAGATCTTTATAATAGACACAATTGAAACAAAAACGATTTGATTCACTCGAATCGATTCATGAACTTTATATCCACGGTTTGCAATTATGCATTCCTTAGTTTATATAAGTTTAAGTTCACAAATTATCGTTTTTAGAAACTAACCAACTTAAGTACGCGAACTGGTACGCGGACTTAAGTACCCAGAATAAATTTATTTTTAGTTTACAAACACCAGCAGATTTCTCGGGATGAGAACTTCTGATAGTACGCGGACTTGGTACGCGGACTCTAGTTCCGGTTTTCCTGAGCAGCAAAGTACGCATACTTTGGTTCAAGGAATAAGGACTTACACACATATGTGTTACCACACAATGTTTATATCCTTCCATGGTTATATAATCTAAACTCTCATGTCAATCATTGAAACATTCTTAGGGGAAGTTATATAGTTGTTATTCACAAACCATTTTTTGTCAAAGCCATTTTCAAGTGATTGAAACTTAATATGACTTTCGTCACTAGTAAAGATGAACTTGGCCAAAGCGAAAGCTTACCAACACATATTTCGAGAAATAGATAAGCGAGATAAACTCGGCTCGAAATAGCAAATGTGTAAAATCATAGTCTATATAGCAAAACGACATTTGTCTCAAGATAGGATATAGAGTAGATAGACTTTTGAGTGATAGATAAGTTCAAGTCTCCACATATTTAGTCGATGAAGTTCCACAAGTTCCTTGAGTAGTTCTTCGTCTTTGTATGATGATCGCCATGGAGTCTTGAGCACAACTACACTTTCTATCCTAGTCCGAGACTTAGCTAATAGTAGACTAGAAATCAAGACTTATAGTTTTGATCACTAATATTGACAAACATGCTTGAGATAGCAACGCATGCGAGTTCGACTGAGCAGTGCTCTAACACTAGCGAAAACTTGGAAATGCTCCAATAAAATTCATGACCTAATTAAAACATTGCAGAGTCGTCCACTTTCACGGACTACCATATCCGCCCAAGATACAACTTGTCGTTTTTCCTACTCTAGAGGATCATGACCAGAAAGCAACAAGTATCATACAAGATTAGTTTCCAACACGACGCTTGGCCAATGCTCATACTTATTTGAAGGTTCAAAACCGCTGGTTGATATGGTATCTCAACATCTGTTTTGTTAGAAATATGAGGAACTGCCCTAGCAATACAACCAAGTTTCGATGAGCCTCCATCCCAGCTGCACCAACGACTATCCAGTTTCATTTGATGATGATACCTTAGTTAACCCAAGACATAAAAAGGAGAATATCTTAGCAGCCGAACCTATCAAGGGAAAATTAATCTGTATTGATACTCATGAGGTCAACTTTTCAGATAAAGACTCCACTACTCAAAATACAATCACAACCAGATATTGTCATTGAAGTAAATAAGGGAAGGATCCAAGACTGTAACTCTTCATCAATTAGGCCATAAACTACTCATCCAGACACTCCTAGCAGTTCCCGCAGTCAAAGCCTTTTCTATCGAAAACCTGCTCAACAAGCTTCCCACATGTGTCAGAGTCATACATGATAACCAGAGTACAAGATATGACGACCACTTACATCTCCCTTAGTCCCAAAAGGTGTTTATTACTCTCAAGTTCGGTTGACCATCTTCATAAGAAGGATAGATCTTAGCATAGAATTTGCAACAGAAGTCTCAGTCAAGATACCTAGCAGAGACATACCTCATCCCTGAAGACTCAATCTCTATAAATACAGAGGTCTCACCTCGACGATCAAACATCTCTGGTAAATGAGAACCCATATTCATATAACAAACTGGGGACTGACGAATAGCCATTCATCATACATCTGTGTGACCAACGTGAGGTGGCCAAAACATCTAATTCCTAAGTGGTAAGCTCTTATGCCATCAACATGAAGATTCCGGAATACGTAACAAATTGGTAGAATTCAGATACTTCTCACTCAAGGTACATGAGAAAGAATCAGATCTCTTGATCAAGCTCATCTCCCATGGCCTAGCCTGCTCAGACATAATATCCTTCTCCTATAGTGATGTGCTACAACCCTTGTATCCATATCAAGACTTATAAAATGCTATCATTCGGGGACTGGAAATCAATCCCACTATAGAGAGGACAGAATACTTCCGCAAGACGAAGGTGAGAATATTCAAAATTGTTTCGTCGCATCCAGAGAAGGACACACCATGCATCACGCCAAATTTAGGTTTCTTTCACATACAGATGCATGTACAAAATAAAATACGTGTTTGAATCCTCCCTCTACTCCGGATCCACGCGTGAGAAAAACTACGGTTTGTAATCGAGTTGAAGAAAAGTTTATAGTTTCCACTCTAATCAGACGTGGCTCACACTTCATCCATCTAACCCAATGAGCTGGGAAAAATTGGTAGAGAATTTGAGGATGACCCGACGAAAAATACACGTCTATGTCCTTGCTACCACACGTTAAAAGGACCAAACGTTCTGAAAAAAAATCTAAGAGATATGATCAAAACAATAGAATGTATTGCTGCTGAAAAGCCCTATATTTTCGAGTTCAACTTCAAGAGGATTTATCACCTGAAAAAAATCTCCACATCCTAATTTTTCTTTAGTAGATTAAAGGCATGTCTTTCTGTTCGATAATTGGGGTCAACCACTGAAATCGGACGTCAAACGAAGTTTCTACAACCTCTGGAGTGAAGATCGTGCAAGGAAGGACTTCCTATTACGAATTTTACTTAGGGTTTTCACCTACTCGCATACCCAACGGAGCAATCTAAGGTTTGCATCAAGTTCGAACTCATGAGGGTCCTCTTCTTTTACCGGATGCATATGAGAAAGGTCCACAGAGGGAAAATATCAACCCCGAAGAAAATCATCCAGCAAAGGCCCCTAGAGAAAATCTCTTGCTTCATGTTCAGCTGCTTCACTTCGGCCTCTGCATTTCGAGACGCCTGGTTAGCATGTTCCATCTCTTTGTCTACCATGCGCCCTTCCTTATTAAAAAACTCTCTAAAAAACGAGGACTTGAACTCAACTCACCCCGATGTATCCTGACGGAATTGAGCCACTCTCGCAACCACCTCACATTGAAAGCAAAGATTCTCACGAGTTGCCATCAAGTTTTCCAGATTTACAAGATCATCAGAAGCAAGACCGTTCAGAGTTATCATTCTCATGATATTAAATTTGTCGGCAAGTGTCTCATCCTAAGTCAAGACATAGGTCCTCTGAAATCACCCTCATGTCGGTCAGTTGTCTCTACAGCCCGAATCTCTTTCTTAAACCCTCTCAAATTGTTGAAGCTTGCCTAAGCCCCATTCTACCAAGGTCGAACTCGTTCTCACCATGAGGAGTACTCTACAAACAAATATAAGATCAGATAAGGCTGCAAAGTTCATATTACATGAGTTAAAACCAAGGGAGCAACAACATAGGACTAGGGTTTGCTCTAGTCCAATCCCTTAAAGTTTTGTCTTATCCAATCCCTTCAAGCCTTGTCCTCTCCTAATCCCTTCAAGCCTAACCACATGCCTAGAGTCATATCCTTATCAATGAATCCATCTCACATATCTTGGCATACTTGCATATTTGTTTGGGTCCACATTTTCACAAAGGATCAAGAAAAACATGATTTCTTCGTAACTAAGGGTAAAAACGTATAAGCACGCCACAGACGCGTTTTGGCTCAAGGGGATCAAATTAACGACCTATGACAAGATAAGGAAGGTTAATTAGGTCATAACACTCTAATAATTCGTTTCCTAAGAGTCTCAATACATCAAGAGTTCAAACGCAACAAGGTCTCCTTTCGAAAACAGACATCCGCATATTCCAGCACGAAAACTTGAAAACTGATGGCAAAAGGAATTTCGGGTTACTTCTTGAAGCAAATATGTTCCCTTATGTCTTCGAAACAACATATCAAAAGGGTGCCTCAAATGGACAAACGATCTAGGATATGTGGCCCGACACCAAAGTAAGTGCAATCTGAAAATTCCTGAAATTTTGTACGGGATTTCTGAAATCAAAAGTATACACGGATTTGATTGGCCAAACAAACTCGGAATCTAGTGATTCTTTTTGCATTAGAAATCCTATCCTCTTTTCTTTCAAAGTTGGGGTCGGGGACTCAAATTGGAGTCCGTATGAAGAATTCACAGTGATTCTCTCTAAGTATCTTAAATCTGAAGTTTTCTGACGAACTCCTAAACAAAGAAAATTCTTGACAAATAAAACTACTTATATTCATTTAACGGTCGAAGAAGTATGCATCAGATATGATTAGAGAAAGATAAATTTCAAGACTTACCGAGGATGCTTCAATGAAGAACGAACGATGGGTATCTACATCAGCAAACTCAAGATCATTAACTATTAGCTTCTACATCATCAATTTGAAGATTAATATCGTTTTGAAAGACGAACAGAGCTATCTTCTAAGCAAGAGGAATATGTTCAGAACATTCATGCACGATTATAATTCATGGGTCAAGAATTAAAATCAACCATTAAGTATACCAAAAAGGTTTCCTGCAATACCAGTTATACTTCGAACAAAAATAAGAATTCAGCTCAAACAAGGAATTCCAATGCAAATAGAATTCGCGGGGTAGGTGGATCGGTTTCTAAACATAGCACATGTCAAAAATAATTCTCTTTTCAGTTTTGTTTCAAAAGGGAAGCTCTCAAAGCAAAACGAAAATGAATGGAAATTAAAGGAATTTGGCTCAAACAAGGAAACTTAGGCTTTCCCTTCTTCTAAAATATCTCTGAACGTGGCTAGGCCTCTCCCATGCATATGAATGCTCTCCTCGGCCAGTTGGACATAACTTATTCTCTCGGATTTTTTTCGGAGGCACCATAGTCGAAGAGAATTAGGGTTTTGACGAAAATAACCCTAATTTCAAAAGTTCGGCGAAAATAGGGATTTCTCCTAAAAGGGAGGGAGCCGAGCCTCTTCCCATTCATTTTGCCGGTCCTCTACACCTATTTCAACCCTTTTTTATCTCATCACTCTTCAGAAACAATGAGTTCATAAGGGATTTTGACCAAAATACCCTTATTTCATAATTTTGAGTATTTTCAAAGAAGAAGGCCCTAATACATCCACAGACCGACCAAGCCCTCATATACTCATTACAAAGGCCTCATATACGTGAAAATTAAGTTCTCTAAGTGTTCAAAGAAGAACGGGATTGAAACGGAATACAGAAAGGCAGTTGTTTATGGGTGAAAACTATTCCTGTCGGATTTGGTAATTTGGGGTGTGTGGATGAGGAATGAATCTAAACCCTAAAAAAATGCACTGCGCGGTGAGTGCTTGTAGATTCGGAAATTAATCTGTGCAAGTCCGGCCTAAACCAAGAAATAGCCGTTCCAGACTTGTTTCGGTCACAAAGTGAAGGAGATGGGGTTGATCTTAGGGAGGGAAGCGAAGAAGGTGTTGAGAATGTGAAGGTGTTGGCTTGCTTATGACTTGTAACAGAAAGGTGAGTAGACTTACGATTGATGCAAGCAAGCTCTGGGTGTTTGAATACGTTTTGCATTAACACTTGGTTTCTGTCTCGTCTGGACTTGTGTTGTTTTTCTTCTGTGTTGGAAATAGGGAGGAGAACCTATTTATACAAGTCATTTGAGCCTTATTCACGTCTCTCGTGGGAAGTAGATGAAGTGGAGTGATGGAGTAGTGGAGGTGTGTGTTGGTGTTACACGACCAGTCTTGCCCACTTCTCCTGTCATCTCTAACCGTCCATGACTTCCTAACACGTTCTTGTGATGGCGCGTTGCACGCTGCACGCTGTAAACCGCCATACCAATACCCCAGTATGTATCCCCCAGTTTGTGACATGATTGATGTCTGGAATGTGTGGATCGTGGGACCCATAAAAGGTAGCATGTAATGCTAAATTGAATAACTGCGTTATTCAGGAAGTTGATACTTGTGAAGTATCATGGGTGGTGATTACCATGACGCCTCACTGACCAATTAACTCCTGACCAGGTATAGGAGGATCGTTTTTAGAGCAGCACCTGTTCAAGTCTCTGAAGTCTATGCAGCACCTGATCTATCCATTTTCCTCGTGTCTGAACTACAACTGTTTAACCGACTTGGATCCATGTATGACATGTAGATGATGGGTGACCAATTTTCATCTAAATCCGGCATTTCTTCATATCTCCAAGTGAATATGTCCTGGTACTCTTTGAGAAGTTCCACAAGCTTTGTGCGTTTATCCGTACACAAGGTTGAGCTGATGGAGATAGGCCTAGGAGATTCCTCAACGATTTCAATCTCATCAGTTGTGGAGTTGGTGCCATCTTGCAGCTGTTGTGGAGCATCTAGCACTTGTTCTTGTGGTTCGTTGCTGTTATAGCATTCCATTGGGTGGAGAGACTGGGTAACAGTCTCCCCTGCTAATTTATAATGGCGGTGTCGGTATACCGTTTTCCCTTTCTGGTCACGACTCGCCACAAAAGTTCGTTCCCTCTTCGTGTGAACGGGGGTCGTGGCTTCATAGGATGGAGAAAAATGCTTCGTCAACAAAGATGCATCGTGGGTTTTAGTCCTCAATGATGCAAGCCGGTCTTCTTCCTGAATTGACGCCCACGTGGGGAGTGGGACGCAACGAACTTGTCTGATTCTTTCCGCGGAGCTTCTCCCGTATGTGCTGGTTTGGTTTCCCTCGAAGTACGTCATTGTGGTAGGCTTCCATACGACCTTTCCTGGGATAACCTTGGATGTCCTGAGAGTCTTGAGAGTAATCACATTCGAAGACGCTCCTGTGTAGATAAGGGCCGTCTTGAACTCTGAATCCTTGATGCGTGCGGTGAAATGTAGGGCACGATCGTGACCTTTCTCTGGTTAATTGCAGCAAAACGTCTCCACGCGCTGATTCTTCGAGAGGTGTGAAAGTTCGCATAAACTTTCCACTAGAGAAACCGCTTCCGATCCACCGACCTGCGGTTCATAGTGAAACTATTGACTTGAGGAAGATCGTTGTGAGGATCGGTCCCAGTGTAGGAGTCTCCATGACAAGACCGCTCATATCTGATGTCGCTTCTTTGATCAGGTCCATGGAGGTCCGCGCCGCTGAAGTACCTTCTCCGGTGCGTTGAATGCGTTCCTTTTTTGCTCCAGGGGCTGTCGCGACTCTTGTGGCAATCGATCGGTTAATGTTTTAAGGAAAGTGAGTACCTCTTTCTGAGTTGCGGCCATATCCGTTTGAGTCTTAGCAATAATCTCCTGCTTCTCCATCAAGTCTGCAATGGTAATGGGCGGTGGTCCTCCTCTCGTCCCTCCGGCTCCTCGTCCTGATGAAGGAGTGAAAGTTGTTGCTCTGGTGACCACTGGAGGCGTTACACTTGAGGAGATGTCGGGATTCGCGGCTGCTCTGGCTCTGGTGATGGGAGGCGTTACACCTACTGGAATGTCTCATGCTCCGCTAGCGTTGGGGGTAGAAGTGACGGCTCCACGAGATGTATTGACCACGGTAGCTCCACTGGCAGGTACATCGATACCGGGAGTGTTATCCGTACTAGCTCCATCAAGATTGATTGCTGATCCAGACCTGAGTTCTACCATCTTGAAATGAATTGTTGATTGAATTGGCCCTAATATCTACCCTTTTTGAAATTGATAAAATTGAATCGAATTTGAAGAAATTGACTTTACAACCGAGAGATTAACCTCCCACTGTGGTCGCCAATTGTTTATGGATGAAAACTATTCCTGTCGGATTTGGTAATTTGGGGTGTGTGGATGAGGAATAAATCTAAACCCTAAACAAATGCACTGCGCGGTGAGTGCTTGTAGATTCGGAAATCAATGTGCAAGTCCGGCCTAAACCAAGAAATGGCCGTTCCAGACTTGTTTCGGTCACAAAGTGAAGGAGATGGGGTTGATCTTAGGGAGGGAAGCGAAGAAGGTGTTGAGATTTTGAAGGTGTTGGCTTGCTTATGACTTGTAACAGAAAGGTGAGCAGGCTTACGATTGATGCAAGCAAGCTCTGGGTGTTTGAATACTTTTTGTATTAACACTTGGTTTCTGTCTAGTCTGGACTTGTGTTGTTTTTCTTCTATGTTGGAAATAGGGAGGAGAACCTATTTATACAAGTCATTTGAGCCTTATTCACGTCTCTCGTGTGAAGTGGAGGAAGTGGAGTGATGGAGTAGTGGAGGTGTGTGTTGGTGTTACACGACTAGTCTTGCCCACTTCTCCTGTCATCTCTAACCGTCCATGACTTCTTAACACGTTCTTGTGATGGCGCGTTGCACGCTGCACGTTGTAAACCGCCAGACCAATACCCCAGTATGTATCCCCCAGTTTGTGACATGATTGATGTCTGGAATGTGTGGATCGTGGGACCCATAAAAGGTAGCATGTAATGCTAAATTGAATAATTGTGTTATTCGGGAAGTTGATACTTGTGAAGTATCATGTGTATTTTATGCAGTGTATCTTGCATCATGGTGTGGTAGAGTGATGGGTGGTGATTACCATAACGCCTCACTGACCAATTAACTCCTGACCAGGGTTGTATAACCAAGCCGGTGAAGTTGGACGGACGAGATGATCTTTGAGACACTCATCTGCGACCGTTGATGGAATTAGGGTTTTGAAGAGGTGCGCAGGCATCATTCTTCAGCCTTGGTCGAATCAAGCTTGGGAGACGATTTTGGCCAGGCAGATCGTACATGCGTGTAGACGGCATGACGGTGCAGGCGCCCATACCCATTACCTCACGAAAGTATGATCTGGGCCACTCAATTCGTCCGGTGAAGTTGAGTGGTCGAGATCAATTTGTGACAGAAAACTAGTGCCGCAAGAGCCGCACATCACGCCATCTTCAGGCGCGTGTTCCAAGACAACCAATTCTTGGTCGGTCTTGGTCGATCGGTCTGGAGTGTAGGTGGTAGGCTGGTGTTCACGCCTATACCTGACTGTCCCATGAAAACGTGATCTAAGCCACTCAAATCGTCCGGTGAAGTTGAGTGGTCGAGATCAGTTTGCAATTTGGGATGTGTGACCACGCAAGTTTGGACGCGTGTTTTGGGATAGCCAGGCATGATATGCCTTGGCCGATCAGGTGAGGGGATAGACGGGCCCACGGTGGTCATGCTGGTATGACCAGGACATGCTTAATCTAACTGGGACCCTCCATTCGTGCCGGAGAAGATGGACGCTCGTGATGCTCAAAACCCTAATTTTTGGGTTTCACGGCTGTGCGTCATGCTATGTTCGGGCGCACAAATTGGGATGACCAACCATGGTTGGTCCTGACCGATTGGTCAGGTATGTAGGCGGGCCCACGGTGATTGTGTTGACATGCTCTGGGCCCTTTGAATCTACATCTACGCCCTCCATCTATACCTGCGAAGATGGATGGTTGAGAATGTTTTGCGACACATGTAATATGCCGCAAACCCTAATTTAGGGTTTTCCGTCCATACGCTCTGGTTTGGACGTTTTGGCAAGCTATGCCAATATTTTGGGAGGCCGACCATGCGGGGTCCGCGTTGGTTCGGCAGTGAATATTCCATACCTGCTTGGGGGTTATGGAATTGATCTGGGCCATCCAATCACGCTGGTGAGGTTGGATGAACGAGATCATATCCAGACCGATACGGACAGTCCGGATGCTCAATCGGGCTAGTATAACACACCGAGAGTTCTCAATCGGGCTAGTATAACACACCGAGAGTTGCAACCTTTACGGGTATTTCGTACATGCTTTCATTATAATGCTTGGAGGTTCGTGTTGCTCTGTTGAGAGCAACACTCAGTCGTCATGCCGCACTGATAATGAGTACAGGAAATACAAGGCTGCTTACGCATTAATTAATAATGCTATAAATTCACAGGGTATATGGGATTGTTGCTACATGCTCCAACCTGGATGAATTTCATGTATTCACAGAATGGGATTGTTGCCACATGCTCCATTCTAGGTGAATTAGTAAAGCGAAGGAGTATCCAACACTTATTAATGGATTTATCTTTTATAAGATGTCAGCGCATGATTTTCTGGTTTTTACAATTTTAACCTTAAATGAAAATCCACCATCAACAGCAGTATTCAGAGAAAATAAAGATAATCTGGCTCGAAATGGGAAATTCGAGTTCATGATTTCCTAAAACAAAACCAGAATCGGGACGCTTTCCCTTTCAAGCCATGACTATACCTAGGGAAGATTCCGACCTCTCTCCTGCCAAAGAAAAATCAAGCTCATAGTGGGTTTTGACAAAGATACCCTTAGTTTCAAAAATGTGTATTTTCTCTAATAAAGAGGCGTCTGATTGGTACAAGGAATTAAACAAGCTCCCATCAGACAAGGTGCCGACCCCACAAGATAAATGCACACCTTCCAAGCCTCGTCAAGCCTCTCTGGAGTGTCTGAAGGAGTCAGACACAAACAAAAGAGAAATTAGGGTTTAGGTGCAGTACAAGCCTGAATTCAGAATTTACATGGGATCTAGACTATGTAACTTAGTAAGTGACTATTTTATTCTCATAGCATTCTTCCAATCTCGAGGCGTCGCTCAAAACTCTCTCTTCCCCGCACAAACTCGGAAGCTCAAGATGCACAAAGAGAGAAAATTAGAGTTTTGGCCGAATAAACCCTAATTAACAATTTCATTCCATCAAGACGTAAATTTTATCTCATAAAGACTCTATTATCGTGTCATTAACGTCTCCCAATGCAAACAGAAGGATTCCAAGTCCATAGTTGACTTCAAGTTCAGAGTCAGAACGAATGAAGACTAAGTATCAATCTGGACTCTGCAAGTCTCAAAGAACGAGTGGATTGTAATTTCGCGACTGAACGATTCGTCACCATCTATATACTCATCATAGAACAATCAAGGTTCTACTCTGCGTAGAGGACTTAATATAGATGGTGAAATTTGGATAAAGGGCAAAAGTGTCATTTTAAAACCATAGACGAAACTCAACTCTCACGTAATATATTAAGCCCTTGGTCTTCAATGCACCTGTAGCCATGATTTCTAGTATATGACATTGCTGGTCGTGATTCCTAGCGCACATACTCGATGAGATAATGCTGGTCACGTAAGTTCTGTAGAGCGTAAAACGTCCCCGACAGACTTATGAACCAAAAAAGGCACAATTCCAGTATGTCTTCGCGTGCAGCTGATAGTGATGCCATGACTCCTATTATATATCCCCGCGAGATACTGCTGGTCATGTAGGCTCTGTAGATGCGTAAAAACGTCCCTGGTGGACTTATGACCTAGAGCGGAGACATACATGTCTCCTGTAAGCACGACTCACCTTATTTGAGATCAAGGACTGATTCCTAGTACATCATTGCGAGATACACTGGTCATGTCAACTCTAGGCTTTGACTCGACTTACTGAGGTTTTCGAATAATTCCTAGGACATCCCCGTGAGATATGATGATTATTCTGCCTCTGGGCCGTTTCGACAGATTCCTAGAACATCCTTCCGAGATACACTGGTCATGTCGGCCCCATAAATACGGACACAATTGAATCCTAACACATCTCTGCAAGATACGTTTGTCAAAGACAAGTGAGCCGAAGTCTCGCAGAGACATTATTAGGCGTGCAAGCCTTCTTTTCTCTCCCAGACATGTCCCAGCTGACTCCAGAGAGATTCCATCGTGTTGGCCAAGTCTTGAACAGAATCCATCCCGTTGGCCAAATATCAGACGGTCTCAAACCCGTCAGCCAAATATCAGACGGTCTCAAACTCGTCAACCAAATATCAGATGGCCTAAAACCCATCAGCTAAATCTCTAACGGTCTCACACCTGTCGTCCAAATCTCTGACAGCCTCAGTTGCGTCAGCCAAATCTAAGGTGGCCTCCGAACTGAGCCATCTCGTCTGAGGAGTTTTATACACGCATGAAACTCAGGCACACGCCTTACCTAGGGCTCAAGCCTATTTTTCAGTCTCTCAAACACACTCACGGCTTGTAAATTATCCTGAACTATACATGTCTATCCAAAAATGTGGATAAGCTCTCTTGAGCTCCGCATGCTCAACAAAGGGACCCACAAGCAATCATACGGTCTCCACATGACATATGTGACCGTCCATGGAGAGATGGATCTCAACCTCCGCTCATCTCACACTCTGCACATGATTTCTGAGGCATTCCATGCTCTGGCTCATCCTAGTCATTCTCATATATCAGAGAATATCTCTCTATATTGGACAACTTGTCTAAAGAGAATATTTCTTTTTCTCAACATATCATCACAAAGGCTGACTCAGCTTCACAAAAATGGGGGATATCAATTAGGGTTTTGGTCTGGCAGTCTACGGCACGTTTGATAAATACCCGGCTTATTTCTCACCGCAGAAGAGAGTAAAGGCGGTGGAATAATGAGATAAACTCAACCTAGTTTATCTTTATCTATTCCTGAAGAGACGGGAGAGTGCTCCGCACGGCACGACAGGCAATCCCTATTTTCACCGACCTGAGATTTTAGAATTCAACTATAAATAGGTCATCTATTTCTCCAAGCTGACAAAAAACTTTCTCATAAACTCTCAGAGCGATTCTTCTTCAAACCCTAGAATCTCTGATCTCTCTCTTCATCTGCTTCCCTCCCTAAGACCGGCCCTAAGCCTCCTCATGTGGCTGAAGCAGCCTTTGAACGTCCACTGTGCGTGTTTTAGGCGAAGACTGTTTGTGCTCAACCTCCCGTAACTCACTTTTAGAAACCCTAGAATCCCACTTTTAGCCTCTCACCGATTTTAGGTACCTACACTCTTGTATAAGATTATTTGTCCACACACGAAAATCGGAAGACACACTATAACTGTGGGATACAAATGTCTAACCCAAAAAGCAAATCAATTGCATGAAAACCCCTTACCTACACCGATTTCCTGTGGATATTACCGTGTTTCCCCAAAATAGAACGTTTCTTGTGGAAAGCAATTTAATGAAGGTATGCGGACATTTATTATTCTGAATCGTATTGATCTCACTAACTCCAACCTAGGCACCCACTGCAATATTGATCCGGAAATTGTTGTTCACATACTCCTTCAGTGTCAAGTTGATGTTAAAATACCATCCATATTTCTCCTAACATCCTGACCCCCAAGTAACAATCCCACAACTTTTATAAACAAAAGCCCCTACCTCAATAATTACCTTGTTTTTTTTTTTGTTTTTTTGGTTATTGTTAATGCCAGGAATGAATTAATATCTCGTCAAAAACAACCAAGCCCAGAAAAAATTATACAAATGGCACTCAAACTTCAGTAAGAATTCACTTGGGGAAATGAGATCTTGCCTCATGTGTTACCTGGTATGCGACCCAACAAATACCACAAGATCAACAATAATCATTTCAGTAGGTTGGGTTAACCGTTACCTAGAATGGATCAAAATCAATACATATAGGGTCACTATGCAAGGATTCGAGGCAAGAATTATGGTGGTGGCGGAGCAACCTTAATGGCGGAGCAACCTTAATGCATCACCACCGCGCGAAAAGTACAACTCGAAACAGACTTGAAAAACATGTTACCATTCTTAATCCCCGATATCGTACTACGATGGCTATAGTATGTAACTGGAATGATTATTGATATCAAGCATAGAATGCTCTAAATTTCACAATGTACTATCCAACACAACTACACAGAAGTAATCAAGCAGCATATGGCCTACTGAGTCATGTGACGGATAGTAGTCAATCAGGAAACAACAATTTGGGACCATAAGATACTATATTTTTTATTTTTTAAATCAAATTGTATTAAATGACTCTATGGGTTTCCTAATGGAATAAATAAATTTCATACTTCATATATATTTTTTTATATATCATCAAAAAAAAAAAAAACTGACAGCAACGTCAAACAAGGAAAAACATGTTGACATGCTAAATTATCTAGTTTTGTTGCAATTTTTTATTGACATCCACATAAAAACTACTAAAAGCTAATCTTTCAAAGATTTTTTTTTTTTTTTTTTGAAATGTAATTTTACCATTTGAAAATTGTTAAATGGATAACTTAAAAGTACAAAAGCACACACGATGGAGAAGACGATGGTCAATTAGCTTATTCTCAGGCATATGCACATGAGATGCCCAAATTCATTGTGAGACAAATACAAGTTTATTCTTGGGTCATAAGGTTTTGGAGTTCGGAGGGGTAAACCTGATGTTAGGGTTCTAAACCTTTACATTGAATATAAGCTAATTGAAAATTGAATAAGAACTCAAAAACAGGGATAAAGCCCTTTGATCTGGGGCGAGTAGCCTCTGCCTTTGAGAATTAATGTAACAAACTTTGTAATATTGATTAACTGCCCTTACAAGTTTAGTTTTAAGCTATATATAGCTGAGTAGACGTGGTAGACAAGCAAACTAATTTAAGGAAACCTGTAAAACTAGGAAACTGAGTTCTAAGTACGTAAAGAAATAAAAGACTAACTAATAAGCTAACTGAAAATAAAAGAAATAGGAGTTGGCATCGCAACATCCCACCCCGCATGAAACAAGGCTTGTCCTCAAGCCTCTAGCTGTGGAAAGCGTGCAACGAGATCATAAGAATCTTCCCAAGTTGCATCATCTTTAGATGACATTTCCACTTGATCAACCATTTTGTAGCAGCTCGGTTTCCCTTCTTATACATCTGTCTATCTAAAATTTCTTCGGGCTCCCACTTGTCATAGTCAACAATGGTAGGCAATGTAGTCTCAACAGCAGCAGTAGAGCCTAACTTCAGTTTTAACTGGGAAACATGGAATACAAGATGTATTCTACTAGTGTTAGGCAGGTCCAGTTTATATGCCACAGTTCCAATTTTTTCAAGAACTTTAAAAGGGCCATAAAAACGAGGTGAGAGCTTTGAAAAGGATTGATTAGCAACAGTTATTTGTCGATAAGGTTGCAGACGGAGATAAACAAAATCATTAACTGCAAACTGTCTTTCAGTTCTATGAGAATCAGCGTATTTCTTCATTCGATCCTGTGCATCAGATAAATGAGACTTAAGTAGCTTGAGTGTGTGATCTATGGCACATAAGTTCAAATCCACATCATTCACAGGAGTTGACCCAGGTAAATAAGCTGAAATTGTTGGTGGAGGACGACTATAAAGAGCTTCATATGGTGTCATCTTAATAGCAGAGTGGTAGCTGGTGTTATACCACCATTCATCCCAAGCTAAACATTTGAACCAATCCTTTGGTTTCATTCCTATAAAACATCGAAGATAACATTCCAATGTACGATTCGTAACTTCTGTTTGACCATCACTTTTAGGATGATAAGCCGAACTCTTGCAGAGTTGTGTATCTTGCATTGTAAAGTAGGCTTCCCAGAAATTGCTCATAAATACAGGATCTCTGTCACTTGTAATTGTCTTTGGCATACCATGAAGTTGGACTACTTCACGCACAAATAGATCGGCTATTGTACTTGCAGAAAAAGGATGAGACAATGCAACAAAGTGCGCATATTTTGTTAGACGATCAACAATTACTAAGATGGAACTCTTACCATGAGAAGGTGGAAATCCGTATATGAAGTCTATCGAGATGTCAATCCAAACGTCTGAAGGAATTGGCAGTGGACTTAAAAGGCCAGGAGGAGCCACAGCTTCAGTTTTATTACGTTGACAAACCTCACAGTGCAGAATAAATTCCTTAATTGATTGCTTCATGCCAGACCAGTGAAAATTGTATTGCAGTCGCTTGAAAGTTCTCAAATAACCAGAGTGACCACCCAATGGTGTAGAATGAAAATCATGAAGAAGTTTTTTACACCATTCTGAAGAAGAAACAACCAAAATTCTTCCCTTATAACGCCACACTCCATTTAAGTAAGAATAATGACGTTTACTATTAGGATTTAGCTACAACTGATCAATTAATGCACGTAAAGTTGGATCATTATGACATTCTGCAATAATGTCATCTACACCAGAGAAAATTGGTGCAGTAATTGCCAATAATTGTGGATTAACAAGTCGAGACAAAGCATCTGCATCTTTGTTTTTTGAACCACTGTGATAAATGATTTCATAATCATAACCTAATAACTTTGAAACCCACTTTTGTTGTTCGATTGAAGAAAGACGCTGCTCCAAGAAGTATTTCAAACTTCTATGATCTGTATAAATCTTGAAATGTCGACCAAGCAAATAGGGTCGCCATTTATTTACTGCAGACACAGTTGCTAGCATTTCTTTGTCATAAACAGATAAGTTAAGATTCTTACCAGATAAAGGTTTACTATAGAAAGCTATAGGACGTGCATATTGCATCAACACAGCACCAATGCCACCACCAGAAGCATCACACTCCAAATAGAATTCCTTTGAGAAATCTGGTAGAAGCAAAACAGGCGTAGTAGTTAAGGCCTGTTGAAGTAATTTGAAAGCAGCAGTTGCTGCCTCAGTCCATTTGAATGCATCCTTTTAAGTAGCTGAGTTAAAAGAGCACCGATTTTTCCAAAATCCTTCACGAATTTTCGATAATATCCAGCCAAGCCCAAAAATCCTCTAAGTTCTTTAACTGAAGAAGAAAGCTTCCAAGAAAGAATGCATTGAATCTTCTCTGGTTCCACAGATACTCCTTCGGAAGAAATCAAATGACCAAGGTATCCAACAGACTTTTGTGCAAACGTACATTTGGATTCCTTAACAAATAATTTGTGTTTGCGTAAGAGTTCAAACACCAACTCGAGATGCTTGAGATGAGAATCAAAATCCTCACTATAGATCAGTATATCATCGAAGAAAACCAACACGAACCGGCGTAAGTAAGGTCTGAATATATCATTCATTAAGCTCTGAAATGTTGCCGATGCATTAGATAATCCAAAGGGCATGACCAAAAACTCGTATGCCATCATGTGTACGGAAAGGTGTCTTTGGAATGTCAGCTTCATGTACACGAATCTGGTGATAACCGTATCGTAAATCCAACTTGGTAAAGACTTTCTTACCATGCAATTCATCCAATAATTCATCCACTACCAGAATTGGGTAACGATCTTTTATGGTTATCTTGTTAAGAGCACGATAGTCTACACACATACGCCATGAGCCGTCCTTCTTTCGAACCAAAAGAATAGGTGAAGAGAAAGGGCTAGAACTAGGCCTTATAAACCCAGCTTGTTGCAGCTCACTCACAATCTTCTCAATTTCATTTTTTTGAAAATGCGGGTATCTATAAGGGCGTATATTCACAGGTCCAGATTCAGGAAATAATGAAATTTTATGATCTTGTAATCTTTCTGGAGGCAGTGTTGTTGGAGTAGAAAAAATATCACCGAAATTTGAAAGTAGTTATTGAATTTCAGGCAACAACACGGACTGTTTGGCGGTAGAAATATTTAGTGCTAACTAGTTCCAATAGAATTCCATAGTGTTCTGTAGATAATAAACGCTGCATGGGAGAAACATCCATAATCATTACAGAGGATGATTGGTTACCAGTTAATGTGACGGTTGTGCCATTAATACTAAACTGCATGGTCAATTTTTCAAAATCCCAAATAATTTCTCCCAACGTGCGTAGCCATTGAATTCCCAAGACCGCATCACAACCACTAATATCTAGTAGATGGAAATCAATATGAAAAACTGTACCTTGCAAGTTGATAGGGATAGTGCAAAGACCCTTAGTTTCAAGTTGACCACCATTACCCACTGTTACACGTAAAGTATCATTAGCATAAGAAACCACAAAGCCACATTGCTTAGCTATGCTAGGATGCAAAAAGTTATGTGTAGACCCTGAATCCAAAAGAATTGTGAGTGGTCTAGCTTTTGCAGATTCCGTAATTCGCATTGTATTAGGAAATGTAGATCCTAAAAGTGAGTTCAAAGAAATAGCTGGGGATGATTCCGGAGTAGGAGGATCCTCATGAATTTGTTGGTCATCTGGGATATCCTCAACTTCAACAACATTGTCAACAGAAGTAGGATGCATCTCCAAAAGCAAATAGTTTGGTTTGTTAGGGCAAACATGACCAGATTTAAAAGGAGCATCACAATTGAAACAAATACCTTTCTCACGTTTTCTTTCATCTCTTCCCATGTAAGCTTCTTATAACCTGGAGGAAGTGTCAGCTTCTTGATTGGAGTGGTAGGGATTGATGCGTCACCTCGAAGTGGAGGCGGACGATAAGGTTGGCGTGTAGTAAACCTATTAACTGTTGCGTAAGCTTCCTCTTGATGAATTGCCTTAGTAAAGGCTTCATTCAAAGTTTGTGGTGCAAGCAATTTAACCACACTACCGATATGAGGTTTGAGAGAACGAATAAAACAGCTGATCAAGTAATCATCTGGAAAATCAACAAAATTCAATAACCTCTCAAAAACAGGTATGTGCTCCCTTACTGTACCTACTTGATTAATTGTACAAATAGCCAGACGAGCATCGACAAACTTTTCAGGTGCAAAACGTGCACGAAGATGGGCACAAAACTCTAACCATGTCACAATGGTGACCTTAGTTTGCTTCCAACGATACCACACATTAGCATCACCCTTCAGACTAGAAGCAGCAATAGTATTTCTAAGAGCATCATCAGCTTGATGCACGCTGAAATATTTATCAGCGTTAAAAATCCATCCATCGAGAATCTTCTCCATCAAAAGTAGGGAACTTTAGATTGATTGTATTGGCTCAGTCGGAGTTTTGATGACCACCAGGTGGGGGTGGTGGTGGGGGCGGTGGTGGATGAGCACCATGACCATGATTTTGATTCAAGTGAGGCATATAATCAAGCAAAAAAGCGAACGAAGGGAAGCGATAAGTTGGGTATTGATAGTGGTGGTAGTTTGAGTCAGCTGCGTGGTGAGAGCAGGTGTGATTGCTGTGGTGAGAGCGTTTGCTAGGACTGTGTTGTTATCTTCGAATTCCTGCTTACGAGCAACTCGTTCTTCCTCCCGTTGCTGACGTTTATCGACCGCCTTGGTTTTGCTACTCTCTTGTTCCTCAAGCTTTTGTTGTGCCATGGCTTTGATGAAGTCATCAACTGTTTTAGCCAGACTAGTCACGCTCTCGTTTACGGATTTAAGGTTCTCTGTATAATCATGACCCATTGTAGTATAGAAAAAAAAAATTGGGTGAAAATTGAATGTGAATCGACCTGCTCTGATCCAGGTGTTAGGGTTCTAAACCTTTACACTGAATATAAGCTAATTGAAAATTGAATAAGAACTCAAAAACAGGGATAAAGCCCTTTGATATGGGGCGAGCAGCCTCTGCCTTTGAGAATTAATGTACTCCCTCCGTTCCATTTTAGATGAGTGTTTAGGGTTATTTTTGTGTTCCAAATTACTTGATAGTTTTCATATTTTTCCCACAAAACTACCATCAATACCCTCACATTTTTTCTTGGAACCATAAGTTTAATTTAAAACACACTAATAGCAATTAATGTTTGAAGACTTTTCTCAAGGGCATAAATACAATTTTTTTATATCTCTCTCCATTTCTTAATCTGCGTGAAAACTCCAAAAACATCATCTACAATGGAACGGAGGGAGTAACAAACTTCGTTATATTGATTAACTGCCCTTACAAGTTTAGTTTTAAGAGTAGACGTGGTAGACAAGCAAACTAATTTAAGGAAACTTGTAAAACTAGGAAACTGAGTTCTAAGTACGTAAAGATATAAAAGACTAACTAATAAGCTAACCGAAAACAAAAGAAATATTCTAAGTACGTAAAGATATAAAAGACTAACTAATAAGCTAACCGAAAACAAAAGAAATAGGAGTTGGCATCGCAACACCTGATGCGCTTGCCGACATTACTATTTCTTGACAACTAAACATGTTAACAGAAGGAACCAGGGTCCGACAAGACAGTCACTCAATACTTCGGAGGCTTACCGCATTCAAGGTTCGGGATTAGAACGTAAATATGGAATAGGAAAGCTAAACATGTACGCTGACATGTATAATTCACTTATTTTCTGAACTTGAATGGATTACAGCTTAAGAATCGACGAGTTCATCCAGTATATGTCTAGCTGCTAATGCACTAGAGATACAGGTGCAGTGGCGTTAATTATCGGAATCCATATTTATCTTGATATCACAGCAGTTGTCTGTGCCATGGAATTCCATATTTATCTTGATATCACAGCAGTTGTCTGTGCCAATATCAGAAGAGGTCCACGATTAAAAGAAACGTCCTTTGCTGAAGTAGAGACTATCAAGAGCATGGGAGGACAATAAACAGGAGTACACGAACAACCTCTACTAAGATGAAATTTCAACCATTCATACTGACACAACAACATTATATTAAGAGAAGAATCTCCTGATCAATAATAACTCAAAAGAACTCGAAATCCAAATATTTACCCCCAGATTTCATGTCAGTTCCTACCATTCTCTTACTATTACTCCCAACACCAACCGGGTCAACAGACCCAAACTTCCCCGAAAACTCAGTCTCAACTGACCTGGGAACTTCCGGTGGAGTGCTGCACCTTATCAGTGCCCAATTCACACCTTCAAAGAAAGGGTGTTGCTTTATTTCTGTTGCTCCCCTCTTTACACCTAACCGATGCTGAGGCTCCTTTACTAGAAGCCCACGAATCAAATCTCTACCGGCATAGCTCGTCGCGGGTGAATCTGGAAATCTCAGCTGCTGCCCCACAACATTGAAAAGTGTTGCCCTGTTGCCAGATCCCTTGAATGGGGTCTTTCCATAGAGGAGCTCATGCAGAAAGATACCGAAAGTCCACCAATCTACTGCACTCCCATGCCCTTCCCCCTTGATGATTTCGGGGGCAAGGTATTCGTGTGTGCCAACAAAAGACATTGACCGAGCAGCTGTTGGTTCTGCGAGAAGCTCTGGTAGTGTGGAAGTTGGCTGCCCGTGATCCATTCTAGGCTTTCGAGTTTTTGTCTTATTTTTTTTAGGAAAAATACGTGGGAGGAAACATGCTGGTTGGATACAGGCAGATGAGGGTTCAATGCAGGCAGGTTGAACACAAAATGCACCGCTGGTTCCTCGTTTGGATGGGTCCGAGTCGTATGACGTTCTAATTAAGGTTGGTGAGACTGCACATCTAAGGGAGAGATCAAAGTCTGAGAGCATAATGTGACCATCATCCCGCACAAGAACATTTTCTGGTTTTAAGTCTCTGTAAACAACTCCGAGCATATGGAGATATTCAAGAGCCAAAAGCACCTCTGCGGCATAAAACCTGCTCAGATGAAAAGAAGTAAATGTCATTCCTCCAACCAAGGTTGAAAGTCATGCAGAACTAAAATGTAAGACACCACTAGAAGTAATGCAGTTAGGAAGTACAATATATCTCCGTAGTTATAATGCATATTTCGATAAGAATCTATTGTCATTCTCTGGCTCTCCAACGACAGAAAAAATCTCTTCTCTCCAGCAGTTTATTTCATTTTCTAAAACACTGGAATGACGAAGAGAGAGGGAACCAATTATAGGGATAAAGAGAAACAAGAACCTTTCTAGTAATTGAGAATTTAGTTAGGGAGTTAAATCAGTAAATTAAGTATGGAAGGAGGGATAAATATTTTGGGATATATTGTTCCGGAATTTCAATTTGCATGCAGTGCTTGGTTGTGTAAATAGAAGATTCAGAAGTCACAATTTTGGTGGATGCGTTTTGCATAGATAGCTATTGTTCCTACTCTCAAAACATTTGCCATTTTTGTAATTTAATATTATTCTCAATAATTTTAAAAAAAATAAAAATCACAAGCCATACCTTGCTGCATACTCGGAGAAGTGCTTCCCAGGCTGCCGTTGCCTCAGAGTGTGCAAATCTCCACCTGGGCAGAACTCCATGACCAAGCATGAGAATCTATCCGTCTCAAAATGTGTGTACAAGGTTGGCAAGAACGGATGGTCCAACAGTTGCAGGATTTCTCTTTCTGTCTGAGCTCTCGTTAACTTTTTCCTGCTTGCTAGGGATGCTTTGTCCATAACCTTCATAGCGAAATAACACCTAGTCCCGCTCAGTTCAGAAAGATATACACTACCAATATCTCCACAACCGAGCCGTTTGAGCAATCTAAAATGACTCATTCCCAACATTCCATCTCGTGATCGGACGGCTAAGATAGCCTTCCATCGGGGATCATTTCCTTTGTGAGGTTTATTGGCACTCCCTGTATTATTACTCCAATTGCTATCATCACTAAGACCACTGCTATCACTTGCCCGACTAACACTAGTTTTCTCACTCTCAAGCGAGTCACCTCTTGCACTCCCTTTGGCACTCTCCCAATTTCTGTCAATACTCATCATTCCATCGCTAGTAACTCCATCGCTTCGATAAGTACTGGTTCGACTATTAACAATGCTCATAGCAGTGACAACCCCCGTACTATCAATGCTACTGTGTGGGCTTACATTACCACTAGGAGGCAAAGAGGCATCCCAAACGCACTCCCTCTCGTCAGAGTCATGTGGCAGAATTCCGTTGTCTGTAGTTTGTGATGCACGCAAAACAGTAAATGGAGAAGATATTACACCTATGTCATTAGGTTCTTCATTTATGCTTTTTTTAGGTGAAAGAACAGCTTTGTTAGGTTGAGCTTTAGCACCCGGAGGCCGAATTGAAAGATCATCTACAAAAGGTCCCTTCAGTGACATACTTCTGACTAAGGACCCTGGGTCGGATTTGGTTTTAGCAATTGCAACGTAGACTGGCCGCATCAAATCTGTATCTACTGGCTCAGGGGGGTGACTAGCACCAGAAAAGGAGCTAGGTCCGCCTTCTTCATTTGAATCGTCAATGCCCTTAAAGATCACATCAACAGGAAAACCTTCCTCCAATTCTTGGAAAGAGTCCTTCCCTTTCCATGATTTGACAAGGGCCGGTGAATCTGAACTTTTCGACTGTCTTGCACTTGTTAGTAAGCTTTGCTCTATTCCAACTTTAACAAGCAAATTATTCGATTCTTGACCAGCTACAGGCATCTGGCTGGGAAGCAACTTCGGCTCAGAAATTGGATTCATTGGCAGCAATCAATCATCTATCATTACACAAATTTCTCTTAGTTTCAATGATTCAAAAAAGGGGGGTTAGATTCAGCCTATAAGTACTTTTAACAAAGCCTTTCACCTCTCTCTCACTCTTTATCTAGGGTTTCTTTAGAAGTAGCTCAGCTCCAAAATCAGCTTATCAAAGTGCTCCAATCTTCTTAATGTTCAAATGTGTAGTCACTCACCAAGCCCTGCAAAAACAGCAAATTTTATGTGAGATAAACCAGAATGATGAACAATTGAGGTCCAAGAAAACCTTAATTAATATAGAAGATTTATCAGCACCAAATCAATAATCGAAACCAAGTACTTAGTAGACTTAATACCTTAATTACTTATCAAGTAAAGAACAAAAAAAAAACAGAATAAAATATTTCAAAAAGAAACAAACCCCATAAAAGAACAAAGGAAGAAAACCCAAAACCCTTATTCACACTGAAGAGAAAAAAATGCCAAATTCCATCATCAATAAACTGTTTAGACTGAAGCACATTTCTAACAGAACCCAGACCAGAACTTCATTAGTTGCCTAAGTATAGCAACACCCAGAAACAAATTACAAAAAAAAATCCCAAAACAAATGAAACCCAGAATGGAAATAGCACAGAAACTTACAAATTGGGTATTGAAATCTTCATCAGAGCTCCATTGCTTGCTTTCTTCAAGAACTAAAATGCAAGAATAATTAGGGTTTGTTCTTCAAAGCTCTGGTTATTCTAGCACTCTTTCTCCTCTCTTAGCCAAAAAAAGATAAAGGTGTAGAGAGAGAGAAAGCAAAGCACAGTATATGCTGCTGCCTTAGACTGAGACTGACTATCTACTGTGCGAGTCTGGGATAGTGGTTTCTTTCTTTCTTTCTTTTCTTCTTCTAATACTACTACACAACTTTTGCTTTTTTTTTCGGTTTTTGTTTTTTGTTTTTTTCCTCCTTTACTTTTGTCATGTGAGAGTCTGAAACTAAAGCAATAAAATTTCTTTCACTGCTCATAATCAGTGGGGTCCACACACGCTTGTTTTTTTTTTTACCAATAAAAACTTATGTTGGACCAGAAGCCGGACCCGCCAATGTGCCCTATATTTGCTACATATGTTAGGTCCCACAAGACCCACCAATTTTAGAATTTTGATTTACTTTTTTCTTCCTTTTTATGGAGTATCGTAATTAAGGTGATCCGGCGCAAATACGATGAATAAGTTTTGGGTGATGATGAGGAAGCTGATGATCGTGATCATCAGCCACTTATATGTTATAGTATATCTATAGGTTTGCTCTTTTCATGCTTGTCCGCCAGTTTTACATTTGGTCGGAGAGATGCAAAGATGCTTCCACCTTAGTCTACGGTACTTAGGTGCCCCTTCCAATGTAGTGTTTGACATTGTTAGCGGCTAACAACTTAGCTTAGATTAGGGTCCAGTTTTCAATTTTCACTGCCGCCTCCATATTCTGTAATTTATTTCTGAAACAGTGATGGCCTTAAAACAGGTCCAATGGGAGCGTAATCGGAGTGTGGCACCTGCTATGAAGTTGTTGGACATTGATACCCAAGGGTGAATTCAACAAGGTAAGGCTGGTTCCTATCCGCATAGCAAACTGCTTGGTTTGCCAGTTTTGCACCCACTATGGAGCTGGTAAACTAACAATCTGACCGGCTAAGTAGCAAATTTGCTACTTAGCCATGTAAGATGTAGTCTACCGAGCGGTGGAGTCTCGGCACATCTCCACATCCTACACCATATCCATTTGGGTTAAAACTTGACATTAATGAGAAGTTCAAAGGTCACCGCATATTTGTATGATAGAGATGGTGTTTTCTCGGTTGATACTAGACCGAACGGTCAAGTCCGCGTCTCCAGCGGTGAAGACTACATCGCGCAGTATATTTGATCCAACGACCATAAATCCACTACCCTATAAATACCCAATTCTAATTTGATTTCAACTCACACCTTCACTCCAGTTTTCATTCTTTAACTCTACAAATCCAATATGGAAGTTTGGGGTCGTAAGTTTACCTTAGCTAAAGATGAATACATTTGCAGGAATTATGTTTTTGTAACACTAGATAATATCAATGGTGCACAACAACAACTCACCTTTTGGGAAAACATATTTCAGAGATTTCAAGAAGAAACATTGAACCCCAATAATCGAGATGCAAATAAGATTTATGGTCAATTCCAACAAATCAGTAAACTTGTATGTTGTTGCGCTTATGCAAGGCAATCGAAGTCGACGAAGTGGTGAAAACGAAATTGATGTGGAGCAAAGGTGTCCGGCGGAATAGCGCCACATAAACGGAAAAGATTTTCATTTCGAAAATTGTTATCAAATCTTGAAAATTTTGCCCAAATATGATGCATTTAGTTAAGTTAAATTTAAGATATCATTATGTTAACTGATAAAAAAATAAAATCTAACTTTCAAAGTTACTTTTCATAGCTCTAATTTTCAAATACTTTAATGCGCCTTTCATAACAAGATATAAACTAGACAATCATAACTTAAAATAAAGACTTTAAAGATAACTTCCAATCAATGCGCTCATAAACACAATTTTCTTTGTTTTTGTGACTACTACTTTTGTTAACTTTCAAATTTGCTTTGCCTTGATTTTCCTTACCTTGAAATCCTTTGCCTTTTCTTAGCTGCAGGTTTGATTTGGTTAATATCCAAAACTTGTAGACTTATTTGTTTTTTTACCTATTTCTTTATGACTGTCACATATCTTGCTAACAGCGGCTTCAAGCACTACTCCAGAAAATTCAAGTTGGGTTGCGAAATCAAGTTGGGTTTTAAATTCTGTCATTTGAACCTTTTGAGATAAGAAGATATTGAAGAAAAAATGTGTAAAAATTTTGTGTTTGAAATTCACATACATATAGCGATAGAGAAATAAACGCTGGAGATGGAAAGAGCGAGGTAGTCTAAACCGCCTGCGATGTAGACCAAATCGTTGGCGTCGAGTCTCAGTCGCTGACGGTGTAGTCTCTACCGGTTCAGGGTCGGTAGAGACTCCATCGCTTAGCAATATTACCATAGTGGTGCGGCCAGTTTACCAAGCCACCTGGCATGGCATATGTGTGCATTAGCTACTGCCCATAGAAACTGTTCTAACATAACCGAGCGGTCAAGTTTGTCTAACTGGATTGTTATTTCATCCAATGGTTAATATATGAATCCTTGTATATATTCATATACTAACCTCATTTCAAACTCACGCTTTCTCTATACCACTTTCACAAATAATTACACACAAATCCAACAAAATTTTTTGATTTTATGCGAATCATTTCATCTCACTAGGTGTGAGTGAACTGGGACACTTCTCATCCCCTTAAATATGGCTACGTCATCCAACTCTCAAGTTATCTCCAAAGTTTGTAATCCTAATTAAGGTTTACTGTAGAAAAGAGTTTGTTATCATTGAATCCTATAAATGGTGCGTAGAATAAGCTTTGGCAAAACATACATGATAAACATTGCATAGATACCAGTAATAAAATGGTCGTGATGCATAAGAGTTGTTGAATCGTGTTAACGTAGTAAACACATAAGTGAACGTATATGTATCTCCAGTCATACAACGCAATCGAATAAAAAAAAATATGATGACCAAAGTAAATACGATAAGAACAATCCTAAATTTAGAATTCGAAAAATGAATTTATTAATCTTTATTGTGATATTTAAATAAATGAGTATTCCAATTTTGCGCAACGAAAAAATCAAAAGAAGTGGCAAAGAAATAATGTCAAAAATTTTGCTTTCAAAGGGTTTTTCATATCTTTAAGGTGTTGAACAAATTTAAGCCTAATTTGTTGGATGATATTACACCATCAACTCAATCACATACTAAACTACACATATTTCTCAACCATCTCCGCCACCTACACATTTGCTTCAAAATAACTAAGCTCATCATCTCAACCACCTACTGGCGAACCGATTAATCCCTTATCAAGTTTAAATTACAATCTCAATGTCCAAGGTCCCAAAGGAAAACACCCTTATCCAGGTCAAAGAAAACCAAAAACAGTAAAAAATGAAATCTCTTCTAGAAATTCATCTTAAGTGAATGAATTTAATATGTACGAGTACATGGGGAACCAGAAAAGAAACAAAATTGTTTGATCGTCACATCGTACCGAAGTAATTTCACAGTTAAAAATAAACCAGATTGAGGTTAGCAAACTTAACAGTGACGCGCACATAAGAAGACTCTATTACTTGACATTTCAAAATGAATCAATCACAACTACAACTCTAACAGACTAATTTGGTGTGATAATATGGCTCATTGGACAAGCAAACAAATGTTCTATTAACCTGGATAATGATGATAATGATGAAGATGATGAACAAGATGATGAATATGAAAATTAACTAGTTATACTTGAATGTAATAGTTAGTTTTAAGTAAGGTATAATTAAATGTAATGATCAGTTGTAATTAAGTTACTTTTATTACTTTAAATATGGCATAAGGACATAATTTAAATTTCATTAACTAAACTAAATAATGAAAAATAGAAACTAAACTAACAATAATTAAACTAAACTTTATGGTTCTGGTTTGTCCTAAGATTACGCAGTCAGTTCTTATCTTAGCCTGCGCCCTGGTTATAAATTCTTACAGCAGTATATCTTCACTAATTCCAGATAATGATACTATACCAAGTCTCAAATCTTAATTTGTGTCACTCGTTCATTTTGGATCACAACGGATTTTCTCAATAACCATATTATGTAGAATTTTGTTTGTGAGCTGAATTATTTTTGTTTATATTGGACTAATATGATGGCGAACTTCGACTTCAATATTCTTTCTCTTTGTTATTTGTTGTGCTTTAAAGTACTTTCTATGGTGCATGTTATATGTCTAACTTTAGGCTTGAACTTAAGTTTCCTATTATGGATAGGATTATATTTTACAAATAGTACCCATCGTGTAATTATTATTGTTGATGGTGTAATTTGCACTATGAGCGATCTCATACAATTTAGATCTTCAAATACAGGTGGTTTATGCAAAATAATTATGTCGCATATCTTACCCAGCTGTTATAAGTAGCCGAAGCTTCCAAAATAACGGTTGATTTTGTGTGATGACATTTATAGTATCCTTGCCAAGCAACATAACATCCTCTTCATACCTAATACATGAAATTAAGACAACCTAACATTTCTGCAAAAACCCTTTTTTCTGACTTTCATAAATTGTTCTTAACAAGATAAAATCATATTTTGAGAACATCCATAACAGGATAAATTACTAAGAATCTAAGAACATCCATTGCTTGAATCATATTTCGAGAGAATTATCAAGACAAGCTTGAAGTCGAAATTTCTTCTTTGCAATATTATATCTACTAAAATCACACGACATAGTCTCATAAGATAGAATGGTAATTGTCGTGAGTAAATAAGATAGGTCAGTCTTCATACCTCTTGTTGATGAAGTTCTCACAAATGTCTTCGTTTGTTCTTCAGTCTTCAATCTTCGAGGATTATTCAGTGATGTCTGATACTCAACTATCATACATATTCCTAGTCCGAGACTTGACTTTAATAGACTAGAAATCAAGATATAGTTTTGTGAAACTAACATCAACAACAAGCTTTAGATAAAACTTGCGTGTTCGAATGATTAGTACTCTAACTAGGGTTGTCAATGGGTTTGGATCCTTCCGGGTACCACTGGACCCGGATTCTACTTATAAAAGTCGGGTCTGGTTCCTAAATTTGTTGACCCATAACCGGTCCCGTTAAAAATCCCGGGTAGTCGTTGGGTATTGAAAAACCATCATTTTTTTCTTAAAATCTTGATATCTTCTTCTTTTTTGCTTGAATCCGAATTATTTCTCATACAAGTTTAATATTATTTCATTATTAATGTACTAAATAAATATTAAATGTAAGAAACCAATAAAAAAAAATCTAAGCCAAAACTCGCAAAATACTTAGAATTTTGCTAAAGTAATGAATTAAAGAATGAATAACCAGGTACTCGATACCCTCGGGTAACCAATACCTGTTTTGGACCCGTAATGATTTCGGGTCCAATCGGATAATACTTGTTGGGTTTCTAAGTTGCTAATGGGTCCAATATTAGGACCCGGAACAAGACCCGAATCTATTGGGTCCGATTTTGGTTCCGGGTAATGGGTACCCATTGACATCCCTAGCTCTAATATTAAAAAAATAAATAAGTATACCAAGTCGCACGCAGGCGACATGCAAAGAAAGGAGCAGCCATAAGTTAAGGGTTACGAGAAGCCTTAAAAGTGCCCTACCCGTGAAGGTGAGTGATGGGATTAATTATCCCACATTGACCAAACCTCTAGTCTCTGATACAGTAGTAAATGTCAAGGATTCCAACTAAAAAATAATTGGCAATAAGCGCGGTGGTCTTTCACATTATATTGTATATTCATGCTATAGGATTCGTTCATATCGGACTATTATCCTCATCATGCCTCCTCGAATCCACCAAACAATCCCCATCATTATACTGTGAGAACTAATTTCTCTTAACTGCTTTGTCCATGTGTTGGATGCATTCAAATAATCTTTCTTGTGCCAAGCATGCAACAACTAGTAAAGTATCCCCAAGCTCGTAGGTATAACGATGGGAAATAAAGCTTAAAAAAACACAAAATTATGTGTTGAATTGTACTTTGAATGCTTCATATGGCTGCATAGTAAAATTCATCGAGATATGATTATTTATGTTATGTGGTTTGATGTCAAGTAGGATTCCAAAATATTAAACCAGATCCTCTTACTATTTTTTTTATTATCCTTAGAAATGCTCAGTCTTTCACTTGTTTGTCTCCAGCTTTACCTGTAACCTCTTCAGGTACTTCTAAATGTGACTGTTGGTATCTGGGTGACTGGGATGTAGCATCACTTCTACCCCTATTACTAATGAGAATGTTGTTTTTATTTTCTTTGATGCTGGACTTTTATTTAAAAAAAGTTGTTTATGGTATTGTTAGGCTGAATCACCTTGGTCATATATGTGATTCTGCATGAGAGAATGGTTGATGCTCCGGATCCGATGAGGCAGAATCAAGATCTTGTCAAGCAACAACATAATGGACCAGACAACTTGGATCTCAATCGGTTAACTCATACAATGACAATCATAATGTAACCAATACCACGAAGAAGAACTCTTTTGTTATTGACGTGAATGTTCACCAATTTTTGCATGTTACCCAATATCTCAGTCACTTTTTTGCATGTGCTTCTTTCACTTGTATAAGTAATACCTTAGCGGATAGATTAGCTAAGCTATACATATGAGTCACATAATTGCGAATACATATAATACTTTAGGAATGGGTCTATGTCTCTTACCATGTACATATGAGTCTTGATCACAATCAATTTTTTTTTTTTTTTTTTTTTTTATAAATCTCATAAAATTTCATTCATGATAAGATAGAGATTACATGGAATTCAATAACATCAAAATCAAAGATCAAAATACAATTAAAAGGTACTAACAAATAGTAATTCGTGAAGAGAAAAGTATCTAATTACCAACAAGAGTACCAAGCAATCCGAAGATTGAAAGAACGGGTTTTGGATTATAACCCAACCATTTTGATAGGGTTTTTTCTTCTTGAAAAAGAGATATTCTCATAAAAATGTGAGAGTAATATGCCCAAAATAGGGACGGAGCCAGAACTTTTGCTTAGGGGGACAAATTTATATATTGAAAGTCATGATCTAAATACCACTCAGCGGCCGAAGGCCGCCAATTTTTGTTCACCTTCTGTTAACTGTATTTTGGATTGCAGATAATTTATTTGTTAAATCGTAACATGTTTTGAATTTAGAACGATAAATATATGAATTCGCAGAAATATACATGGAGTAAAGGGAGCATAATTGTATTTAGTTTACTATTAACCTATCTGATCCTTGAATTTGGTGGTAATATAAAAATTTCATCGATTATCAATTACCCATTTAATCCACGAAATCATATAATATTTTACAATTTTCCAATATTTTTCCATAAATTTGTCCCCATATGTACTAAAATAAGAAAATTACTATACTTATATAGGTAATATCATAAATTCTACTAGTGGGGACAACTCCACTAGACCCTTAGTAAATCTTTCCCTTGCCCAAAGTCTTGAATATTGATCACCACACTTGAACTTCCGCTCAAAATCTTTATCGAGATCACACAGAAACGCCATAAGAGCGCATCGAGAATCTCCATAAAGAATAACACATAAACAAAAAGGACGAAACACCCACAAAAACACCATAAAAATCCCCTATAAACAATGCAGATTGAAACAAAAACTTAACGATCACAAACAACAGGATTGCAAGATCTGTAATATAAGTAAATTAACATAACTCTATAATAAATATTTGTTATTGTTAATAGATGTCTCATAAATAAACGTTTATGACAAAGGCAAAAAAAAATTATATGTAAAGTAAAGTAGTAAGGCTAAGTCATATGGGCTAGGCTGAGCTGCTAGATTAGCAGAAAAGTGTTGCAGCTCTAAAACAAAGTGTTGTCTATTTGTTAACACTAGTTCTCTCTCCTAGCATTTGCTCGCACTTGAAGTAGTAGCGAGATAGTTGCGCTGAATGGTTCAGCGCAACAAAAATCACCTTTTCGCTAAATGGTTCAACGTTGGAAGAATATTCCAGGGTATCTACGCTGAACCATTCAGCGCTGGCTGATAGCGCTGAACCGTTCAGCGTTTGACCTTTTCTTTTTCTTTTTCTTACACCTCCTTCACACCACTAACGGCTATTTTTTCCAAATTTTGAATTTTTAAATGTTCCCTTTTTTTCCTACACCTAGTTTACACCACCAACGGCTATGTTTTCAAATTTTGAATTGTGAAATGTTTGACAATTTGTTCCAATGGTTGTTTGTTTCAAAATCTGAAAATTTACCAAACTAAGGAATCTTTCATTACATTGCAAAACAAGGTTACAATGTTTTTTGAAAAAATTAAAAAAGTACATTGAAATTAAAATTATACTTAAAAAATACAAAAGTACATTGAAATTGAAATCGAAATTGAAATCCTACTTCTAAATAACTTAAATAACTTAATTAAAAATGAACTTCTAAATAACTTAAATTATTACTAATATATCACTTTAATTTAGGGGATAGGTTCCAAGCCATTACCGACCAAAATCTCGTTCCTCCATTTTTTGTAGAGGGGTTTCTCCCAATTACTTCATCCAAATTTTGGCGTAGGATCTTCAAGTCACTTTCTCTTTGTTGGGTTTGTGCCAAGATTGTAGAGTTTTCCATGTGCATCTTAAGGTACGCTTCCTCTGTTTCATATTTTGAAACTCTTTGTGCTTACGATTTTTCAAGAAGTTCGATGAGATTATCCATTTTGTCATCTGCTCTCTGCGATGCTTTAGCCCCACGAGACCTTTTTTTGAATTATCTCTCCCTGCACCTCTAACATCATCTGTTTGATCGAAATAACGTCTTCTACGAGATATGTCTGAGGATTCAGAACCAGGAGTAGATGATGAGATACCAAACATTGTCATATCATCCAAATCTTCATCCATAATTACTGGAGCGGAAGTACCAGCTTCATTGTCTTGAGTAGGTTGAGCGGAAGTACCAGCTCCATCATCGTTATTCACCTATGGATTGTAGTCGGGTTGATAGGTCTTCAGGATATGGAAAACTGATTCATGTTTCCAAGCTCTCTTAAACTATGCTTCATATTTCTTTTTTCCATGATAATACTGGGGAAAAAATGTATTAGAGAAAGAATGAAAGAAAAAATTTAGAGAAAGAAAGAAAGAAAGCGACCAAAATGGAAGAAGAAAAAAACATCAAAAAAATTTCAGGTACTTACATAATCCTGGAATGTCAATCCCGTAGGTCTGTTTTGGAAGTAGGGCCTAATGTGTGAAATATATCTTCTCACTTCGGATCTCAACGTGTTACACCTTGATTGCAATGAGTTTTTGTCCCTCTATCCACCATTAGGAAATCTTTTAAGGAAGTCTTCAATAATCTTCGCCCAAAATTGTGAACCTTTTTTATCTTTTCCTCTAATCGGATCGTTGCTTGCTATAACCCAACCTAAAATCAGTACCTCATCCTCTTCTGTACTAAAGTGTGCCATAATTTTGTATGAACAAAATTATGTGAAGAAGAAGAAGAAGAAAATCAATGAAGAAGAGAATCAATTGATTTTGGTGTGAAGGGTGAAGGAGAAGTAGTTCTCTATTTATAGGGTTGCCTAGAAATATAGTTGTTGATATTTCAAACGTCCAGTAAATCAGAACCGTTGAGATTTAATGGTCATTTTGATCTGATGGCTGAAATTAGCCAGCGCTGAATGGTTCAACGCCTCAGCGCTGAATGGTACAGCGCAGCCTTTCTGCCGTTGAAAATAACGACTATTTTTTCATCTTGCGGCTGTTAGGAAAAGCGCTGTACCATTTAACGCTTGTCTAACGGCTAAATTCTCAGCTCAAAATCAGATTTGCCTACAAACTAATCATACAAATTATCATTCATTTTCATCACAAATAATCAAAAAAATCATATTTTTTTTCATCACAAATAATCAAATTAAACCCCAAAAATTCTAAGAATCAATTTCAATCACATATCATCTAAATCATCTAAACATCAATTTCAATCATGCATTGTAACACATATCAATCATCAATTTCATCAAAATTTCATGATAATCAAAAATCAAAAAAAAAAAAAAAAAAAACTAAAATTTAAAATTTAAAATTTAAAATTCTTACCTCAATCAATTTCGTGGACGGAATCGAACGAAAATACTCTCAAACGATCATAAATTCGATGTAGAACAAACTGTTAAAGCACTGCTCGGTCGAACTCACATGCGTTTCTATCTCAAGCATGTTTGTCAATGTTAGTGATCAAAACAATAAGTATTGATTTCTAGTCTACTTATAGATCTCGGACTAGGACATAGATTGTGTAGTAGAGCCTTAGACTTCACGACGTTCATCATTTGAAGACGAAGAACTACTAAGGAGAGCTTGTGGAACTTCATCAACAAAAGGTATGTGGAGACTGAAACTCATCTATCACTTGGAAAGTCTATTTCTACTCTATCTCCTATATTGAGACATAAGTCGTGTTACGATATAGTTTTCTAATATACACATTTGAGATTTCGAGCTGAGTTTAACTCTTTGATATACTTTTCTAAAGATTGAATCTGACTGTCTAGTTGATTCTCTTTAAAGTATATTAGAGTAAGTCCTCTCAGATTGCCAAACGAATTGTTGGGTGTGGTTGTTGTACCCCCACATTTTCAATTGGTATCAGAGCAAGCAAACACATTAAAGACCTTATAAGTCTGTGTTTGTAGCGATATGATATGGACAGCAGTGTTATCTCTATAAACGTACCACCGGTCTTCGATGGCTCAAATTACTTATGGTGGAAAATTGTTATGCGTGCCTTTCTTCAAGCACGTGATTTTCAATCATGGGTTTATGTAGTTAATTGTTATGATGCTCCCGTTGTTGCAGTAGGAGATGCGACCGTTCCTAAGGATATTGGTGCATATGAACCTGCTGAGATTCTTGTTGCAAAGCAAAATTCCGACGGTTTGAACGCTATCATTCATGCCATTACCCCAGATATTCAGCGCCATGTGACTACGTGCACTCGGTCTAAATATGCTTGGGATATCTTAGAAACCGTATTTGAAGGGAATACCTTTAAAAAGGAAGCCGGGCTTCAAAACCTAAATTTCGATTGGGAAAACCTTCGTATGGCAGATAAAGATTCATTTGGTGAGTTTAATCACAAAGTGTCTGAAATTGTTAATGCATTTTTTGCGTTGGGTAAGACTATTCCTGAAAAGGACATTGTGATGAAAATTCTCAGGTCGCTGCTATCTAAATACGATTCTAAGAAGCATGCCATCGTTGAGGGAAATAACCTTGATACTCTCTCCAGAAATATGTTGGTTGGGAAGTTAAAGATCTTTGATCATGAGCTTACATCCAAATCCGGAAAGGATGTAGCTTTCAAAGCACAAAAGAACACTAAATTACTTGACAAAAGTAAAAGTGTTTGCATATCTGAAGATGATCTTTCTGAGGCTGATTCATCAGATGAAGATCTTGACAAGTCAGTCTCTTTGATCACAAGACAGTTTAGAGATCTTATATTGAAGAGAAGTAAACGGTTCTCCAGAGATAAATCAGCTAAACCTCACAATCGTGTTCCTCCTAAAAATAGGGATGTTGACGAGACTGATGACGAGGATATGCCATAGTGCTTTAAGTGTAAAGGTTTTGGTCATTTTGCAAATGAGTGTCATAACCGCAGAAAATACACTGGGAACAAAGGTCTTGCTGCAACTCTTGATGAAATGTCTGATCACTATGATTCTAATGAAGACGAAAAATCAAGTGTTGCGCTTCTTTGTGAAAATATTGATTTTGATAATTGTAGCAATACATACATCAATATTGATATTCTTTCTAAAGAGAACTCAACCAATCTGGAAGAAAAAGTTGACCTTTCTTTTGGAAACTCTTTGTCTAATTTTTCAGGTTCCACTATGTGTCTAGCAACTTGCACATCTCGGGCATCTGAATCATATTCCAGGTTGACATGCTCTTATTGTTCACTCAAATGTCATGAACTTTCAAAGTGTTTCAAGTACAAACACAAAATGAGGTATGTCAACAAACTTCAACGAAGAACAAATCAATTAGCAAACAAGCTCAAGCTTGTTCAAAAAACCTCTGAGGTATGTAAGATTTTATCTTCTTCGAAGAAGTTAGTTTCCAAGGATAAGACAAGACCACTAGAGAAGAAAGTATGGCCTAAACATTCTGAGAGACATGGTTCTATGAATTCCTTTCAAAAAGGTTATGATGGACAGATTGTTGTTCACCGCAACACAACTTGATTGTGTTGTTTGGTGCATCTTGTCTCGTGTGCCTGATCCAAAGACACAAGATTGTGCACACCTCAGGCTTTAGGAAAATAGAAATGTTTTTATTTCGTTTTTTTTTTTCTTCTTCTTAGCTTTGCTGTGTTATGCAAGTTTGGAATTCTTCCATACCTAATTGATATTAGAAGGGACTTCCATGTTTAATCAATAAAAAAAGGGTTATTCTCGACAATTTTACCCTTTTTAGGGTTGTGAGTTGTGCGTGCACAAACCTGTGTGTTTAAAGGTTTCGTAACCCTACATTCCTCTTTCCTTCTTTGAAACTCTTTTGATCTTAAGACTGCTTGTTGAGTTTAAATTGTGAATTCCTCTCACAAACCCGTACCATGTGGATACTCCAAGCATCATATCTTCTGATGGAAAAGATGTTAATATGATTGTTAAGCCATCAATCTTGAAGGAAAAAGAAAGATCTCCGTTACCTCCAACTTTGAAAAGAAAAAGAAGGAATGTGAGGAAGAAGACTTCTCTTTCAAACTCTCATAAGTTTTCAACACAATTGTTGTTCTTGAAGAGTTGAAGGAAACAAGGAAGGAGAAGCAAATAAAGGCTATTGTTATGAGAACTCGGAAATTGCCTAAGTGTCCAGGCCCCCTTTAACCTTGACTGGGCTGCCTTTTACTAATCCTCCAAAATAAAGGCCCTACTAGATAGTAAATTAGGTGTATTCTACACCTATCAAATTCCCACACTTAGACTTTGCTAGTCCTCGAGCAAATCAAACTAAAAACTCACAACTTAAAAAGAGTTCAAGTGTCCCAAGCATCCAAAAAGCTATGAGGACATAGAGTTTCGCATGCTAGTAATAAGAAGTTAGAAATACTAAAGAACATATTCTCGTTCTTAAATGTTGAGTGAGAAATAACCACACCATAATGAGAGAACGCGTGTTTGAGAAACGATCAATAAGCATTTCGCCTCGACTTTGCCTCACCAAAAAGGATTTTTTATGATAATTGCACTCAAAAAAGACGGCTTTTTTATGGTTCTCACATGTGTGCGGTAGGAATGAAGAGAGTTCTATTGATGATAAACCCTTGAATTTCATAAACTTAACAATTCTTAACTTTTTTTTTACCTTAAATATTGAAACTTCCCTTATATATTTTCCTTCCTTACGGCTCATTAAATAAAACAAATATTTCTCTTGTTTTTCTCTTTCTTTTTTTTTTTTTTTTTTTTTTTTTTTTTTTTTTTGAAACAAGAGAAATTAAATACAAAAATAAACCATTGGGAGAAGTATTTTGTACCGCTTGATTCTTCACAACTTGTATCGTCTTGAAATCATAAACTTCAAAAATTCTCACCTTTTAATTTTCTTTCGCTTTCATGAATAAGTCTTCATACTTGAATATAAAATTACCTCATTATATTGTAAGTCTTCATATATGTAAAAATCGCTCTTTGTATGTTGCTTTACTTGAATTTGAAATTTGCTCTTTTTCTAGTTCCGTTGCTTTGTAAACCTTAAACTTTTCCAACTTTCCTTGTAGACTTGTTGATGATGAGAGTGTTTCTATGGATCCGTTGTTGTCGCGAGAGAGAATGGTGCGCAAATCGAACTACAAGCTTTCATCCATGGACGTCACCCTCATGATTGACAAAATTAGCACTCAAGAGATCCAAGAGTAGTGCTTTATTGGTGGGAGGTTGGGCAGCTCACCATTCTACCTAATTAACGACGGTGGACACACTCAAAAGAAGCTCTTTAGTAAATGGAAAATTTAAATTCGGTGCCTCCATGATATGAATACGGGTAGTCTCCACTAATGATTGATCGCAACTCTAATAACCATTTCTTGCACCAAATTCGCATCAATGATTAAATCCATTATTTAACACTCAAACAAACAAGAAATCCGAATGTAGTTCTCTAACATTTCCAAGTTCAATTATGTCGGTCAAAATCTCTATGTAAACATACCTAGAAGTATGCTAGTGACTCTAAAATCTTTAAAAGTTGGAATTTATAAGTAAAACTTTTTTTTTTTTTTTTCAAAATTTTTTCATTTTTTGTAATTTTTGGTTTAAAAACATGCTTAACCACTCCCCCACACTTAAACCTTACATTATCCTCAATGTAATTGAATCCTCTTAGTAAAGTCAAGGTGGGAAATTTTAACATGATAAGAAACAAGAAAAAGAAATAACAAAAAGCAAAAGGATAAGAAATACAAAACCAATGGGTTGCCTCCCATTAAGCGCTTGTTTTAAAGTCGAATGCCCGACTTGGCTCTTGCATGATTCATTCCCCATACCAACAATCGAAAATTTGAGGATCCACCCATAAACACCTGTTTTGCAAACAATAACTCCATACAAATATTAGCACAAGAAAACAATAGAAAATTATCGTTCGATAGAAATTTCCCACACTTATTCTTCGTCCATCTAGTGTATAAAGAACATAGAATCTGGAACTTCCATGTATTCTTCTTGGCAAACCTGCATAGTGTTAGCATCAAGTGTTTCCAATGGTGGATATTTAGAAACAAAATCATCCAAAAATACTTTCGAAGCACATACTTTCGAAGCACATACATTCAAACCAATAAGAGGTAAAGGAGAAGAATCAATAGGCAAAGGGTTAGACAAACCTTTCAAAAATTCTTGTATTATAGAATCCTCTTCATCCTTAAAAAATTCAAGTGAATTACTTACCTCTTGAATGTCCTCTATTAAACCTTGAGTCGTTTTCTACCTTAACCAAAGTCCTCGGCATCATTAAAATCATTCGCAAGTTCAATTGGGTCTTCCACAAAATCAATGAATGTGTGGTTTCATCCTCTATAATCATCTCTTCAACATTCTCATCATCGGGCCATTCACTAAAGTGATTCTCATCGGTATAGATTGTAAAATCTTCTTGTGCGGTGTTACACCGTTTACAACAATAGGTAAGTCACACCCAATCTCCTCCTTTTGAATAGGTGAAGGATCGTTATTATGATCCGGAGTTGGAATAACTTCCTCATTGTCGGAACACTCATACACTTCCGCGGACTCCCATCTTTCCTTAAGAAAGTTTTGCCAAGCAATAAATGCATCTTCCTTAAGCTCTTCCTTTTGAATAGGTGATTGATCATTATTAAGATCAAGGCTCGAGTAATCTCTAGCGTCATCAAAAGTCTCCAAAGGTTTGTCCTTTTCAACACAATCATCTTCATTTTCGGACTCACCATAATAAGAAATCGGTTTCATAACCTTTATCCCGACGTCGTTTAAGTTCCATATGAATAGTCCTACTAATTTCCGCGACAAGCTCTTCCGAGTCTCCATCATCTTCCAATTTGTATAATTTCTGTGCAAGTTTCTTGACGTTCACACGCTTACCACCGTTGATAGAGTTTCTAGACGGCATCTCCTCTTTTGGAAAAGTGAAGGAAAAACACGATGAAGAGGAGTATATTCCAAATTCTCTGTCTGCGCATTACTAGAAAACAAATTATTAGATGCATAACTATCCTTCCATCCATGTGATTGTCCACTTACATACCCGTCATAAGGTTGTTGATATGTATGAGAATATCCATAAGGTTCGTAGAAAATTTATCATAGCCAAAATATTGGTTTTGATTGTATCCTAAGGATGGTTGGAAGTTGTCATAATGTTGAGGTTGAAAACCGTATTGATTGTTGTAATATGCTTGCTCTCGTCCACCATACATGGCACCTAATAAGATTCAAAAACCAAGTTAGATACGGAATAGAATCCAACAAAGCAAGAATAAAGCAAAAAGAAAAATAAAAACAACTAAAATCATCCGCCGTGCTCCCTGCAAGGCGCATCAAATTTGATGCGTGTCGTAACCACAACAAATTAATTAATACTTTACTACCTAATTAACAAGTAATATAGTAGTCAAGGTCAATCCCACGAGGAGCACGAGATTCTAGTTGTAAAAGTTGTCACGAAAGGGGGTGTAAAAAGCAAAAGAAAATAAACAAAACAATTAAAAGGTAAAGTTGAAAGCAATAAGAGAGACAAGATCAAGGAATCCTCTTCGTTCGAAATAATGAATCAAGTTATGTTCTTTTCCACTTGTTATTAGTCTGATTATCACCTGTAGGATAGCAGGTCCGCTTAGCTAGCCCCAAAATCCCTAATTTCACCGAGTAACAGTCCGCTTAGTTATCGAGATTCTATTCAAAAGAACCACCTTGAAAATTTTACAAGATGTAATTCGAATGCATTAAGATTTATGAATTTAGGTTTAGTAATAGTAGTTAAACTCGGTTCGCTTGGTTCACTTTCTAGCGTTGTTTCTACACACAATTGCTCCACTAATCCCTCCGCAAGGTCTCGTGTTTGCTACTTATGTAAAGAGTCAAGAAACGATTACTTATCCCCTAAATTTCACTAGCTTTAGATTAAACTAACAAATCAATTTAGCATGCATTCTAAACAATCTATCAATCAATCATGAATGTCTTTAAGATCATTCCTATTAGTAAAAACAAACGATAATCATGTGAAGAACTTCAAGATAGAATTAAAAACAAAAACTCAAATCATATTAAGAACTAGGAATTCATCCTCAATCAATAAAATTAACTACTCATGTTAAAAAGTTACAAAGAATAAGAAAAAAAGAATTGTGTGTGTAGAGATGTGTGTCTAGAAGTTGTAGAAAACTTCTCTATTTATGCTTCAACATTCTCCAAATCTTCTAAGGATTAGGCTTTTCTCAACTCTTCCACCTTCTCTTTCCAAATTTGAGTCAAATTCTCCATCCAATTCTAGCCCCAAGTCTTCACACCCATGAGAGAGGTCCATAGAAATTCGGAATGTGCGGAAAACTGGGATTAAGGGTTTGAATTCGAAAATTTTGTCGTCGAGAGAATATTCGACGGAATATTCCGTCGATCCACCGTTAGGACTAACGGTCAAAATGGTTAGTCATCAGAGGGAGTTAGGCCCGAGTCGGCTAGCTACTCGGACGAGTCGGAAACGGGTCAAAGCTCGGCTTGAGTCACTCGGCCTATGTCATTTGTGCACAAACCTGCATTGTCACTTACAAACCATTTTATTCATTCACTTCCAAGGCAAAACATAATTTCTTGCCAACTATCTAGCCATTCCAGTTTGTGTCTCCCGTCCATAGCATCCCTTCATTTAGCTCATCATTCTTGTACAAAACTCACCGCAAAACTCCTTCTTTTCAGTCATTCCCAATTACACTTCACTAGTCACCACCAGGTTCATCACCATCTCCATTTGTAGTCAAAACTCACATTTCAGTTAACTCCTTTACTCCCATCAAATAAGCATTATAAGCTCCTCTCACAAATTGCAACTGGGTCTCAACCATTCAAACCTTGCCAACATCGCACTGACTCACTCCATCTCACGCAAACACATACATACGCAATTTATCTTCTTGCAACTCAACCCCAAAACAATGCCATTCTCTCGGCTCCAAAGACCCGGGCTCATTTGATACAAAGAGTCTCAACCGAGTCTCACTACCAAAGTAGCAACACAATTGTTAGTCTCCGCCTTGTAAGCCGGTACCACCGATTTCCAAAGCATCACCGATTCAAAAGATGCCTTTGCAATCTCATTCTTCCCTTGAATTGAACTCTAGCCAAAAGCCTCCGAATCCATTATCCTGCCATTTTAAGCCATCAATCTTGAAGGAAAAAGAAATATCTCCGTTACCTCCAACTTTGAAAAGAAAAAGAAGGAATGTGAGGAAGCCAAGAGCTGTTCCTTCAAACTCTCATAAGTTTTCTGGTGTTCTTGAAGAGTTGAAGGAAACAAGGAAGGAGATTCAGCAAATAAAGGCTATTGTTATGAGAACTCAATCTTGAAGGAAAAGAAATTCGAAGGCCCCGGTTCGCTATTGTTATGAGAACGGAAATCAAGGCCCTGGTTCGACATCATCATCCTAGAAGGTTTGTTGGAATTGACTCCTTTATTCATGAACCGTATGTTCCCATGGCTGTTGACGACAAGGAGTTCGGGGACGATAAAGAATTTTTCAGAGGTCTCAATGTCTAGAAAACTTCTTATGAGAATTTTATTCTTGTGTTTTTAAGAAGGATAACTAGGGTTTGGAATAGCCATTATTGTGAGTACACATAGCTATGTCCAACGTTTTCATCTTCAATGTTTTTAGATTTATTTATATAAACTCTAAGTTATTTGGAAGATGATTTTTGCAGTATTAATCTTTATGATTTCTTATATTGAAAATTGTTATGGGATATGTTGTTTACGTCCGTGAACCTTGAATGTCCCCTATTTGTTCAAAAGTTATCTCTATTATATGTCATATGAAAGTATTGATAAAAGATATAACGAACTTTTGACTATGACTACAAAAGTTAAGCCTTTTTTATTGAAGAAAGGATGAACTTTTGTTTACAAAGATTGAGTCTATTATATGCCATTATGCAAATAGTGATGAAAAATAGAATGAATCTTTGTTTATTCAGCAGTATTGGTCCTTTCCCGATCCACATCTTTGTGCATATACTGTGTTGCTTCGTAATTTCTCTTATGTTGAGCATGGCCAATTGAATTGATCATTTTTGTGGCTAATTCAATTGTGATTTTTGGATACAAATTCATGATTCTCATGTGATTTGATTATGTCCAAAGAAATCTTTCTTTTCTCGTAAAAGTAAGGTCTCTCTTGTTGTTCTTTCGGGAATGACATTTTATGGGGGAAAGTTCTTTTTGAACTTGTGCTTAATTGCCAAATCTTTGTAGGGAGTGCGGCTGTGGAATATTATAGGGGTTATCTTGTATCTTTATAAACTTCTTGATGAATGCATTTAGCTTCGGCTATATGATTGCATCTAAATAAGTTGGTATGTTATTCTCTTTTAGTCATGAAGTATCTCTATGAAAATTTCATGAGGATCCCACTAGTTTTCGTACCTTTGCCAATTTATATTGACAAAAAGGGGGAGAATTAATGTGTAGTTTCATACTAAAAATACATACTCTTTAAGGATCATTATGTAAGGGGGAGTGGTTTTCATGTCGAGATGCAGTATTGACTAAGGGGGAGTGATACATATCACCATAGTATTGTTGTCAAAGTTGTGATACAATTGAACTTTGATGCTGTGTAATGATACTATGACACTGTATAACAATGATTGAGAGCATTTGTTTTCTCATTGTTATCGCTACGAATCTTCAACAACTATGATGCTGAGTTGAAAACGTTTAGAATCATGGAGTACTTGGAAGTGAGGAAGATTTCGAATCATGTTGAAGATGCCAAGGATATCAAGCATTTGGATGAGAAGCTACAAAGTTTTATTTATTTTGTAATCCATATGTATTGATAGTTTTGTTACTAAAATTGACAAAGGGGGAGATTGTTAGAGCACTGCTCGGTCGAACTCGCATGCGTTGCTATCTCAAGCATGTTTGTCAATGTTAGTGATCAAAACTATACGTCTTGATTTCTAGTCTACTTATAAATGTCTCAGACTAGGACATAGATTGTGTAGTTGAGCCTTAGACTTCACGGCGTTCATCATTTGAAGACGAAGAACTGCTAAGGAGAGCTTGTGGAACTTCATCAACAAAAGGTATGTGGAGACCGAAACTCATCTATCACTTGGAAATTCTATTTCTACTCTATCTCTTATATTGAGACATAAGTCATGTTACGATATAGTTTTCTAATATACACATTTGAGATTTCGAGCTGAGTTTACCTCACTTACATATTTCTCAGAATATGTGTTGGCAAGATTTCGCTTCGACCAAGTTCATTTTATATTCTTGACGCAAGTCAAAAGATAATCATATGAAAATTGCCGAGTAACATCTTATATTTTATTTTGTGTGATACAATCATTTGGTGTAGACTTGGAATGTTTCGTTATGATTATTTCAATAACTTGAAAATTGCTTTGATGCTAATAGTGTGTGAAAACGGCTATTGTCATCCTCTAAGAAAGTTTCGAAATAAGAGTTTAGAACACTTAACCATTATTGGATATGACATGTTGTGTACTCTTGCTCATATGTAATCCATGTCCGGGAACCATAGTATGCGTACATGTTGGCTTGAGAAATCCGGGAACCTAAGTATGCGCACCCGTTCGCGTACTGGCGTAAGGTTCATGTCTGAATATTTCTGCTGGGATTGGAAGTACTCGTACCTGTTTGTGTACTGGCGAAACCCAATCTTGGTCCGGGTTTTTCAAGTATACGTACACGTTTGCATACTTGAAGGTTAAAGTTCTAAAATCGGTTGTGTACATGAATTTAAACATTTATATAATAAGGAATGCAATCTTTGCAAACCGTGGCTATAATGTTCATGAATTGATTCGAGTGAATCAAACCGGTTTTGCTTCAATTGTGTTCTTTTATACTTCTATGAGAATATAGCAATTGAACAACTCTTTAACTAGTTTCATTTGAGTCATTTGAACTAGTTATGGTTGTAGGATCAGAATATCGCAACACCAACACCTCTGCGAAATTCATAAACGTTACGTAGCGAAGGCGTCGCAGACGAGTAAAATAAGTGACGCAATAGATGACGACAGCCAGAACACGAGAAAGGTGTGAAGACTTAGCGAGAACTAGGAGTGTGGCGAGATTATACATTTGTACACTTGCGACACTTCGCAAATCATTCCCGAAAATAAAGGACAGCATAGTTGTCATCCATTATGTAACACCCTATATAAAGAGCCGAACAGGTCTATTGAGAGGGAGATATTTTTTCGAGTGTTGAGCAAGTCATTAAGAGAGAGAAAGTTTATAGAGATTGTATTTTTCTAGCTCTTTTCCATTTTACCTTGTAAACATTCAAGAAATTAATCAACAAAAATTATAATTGTTCATCTTCAATGGATTGATTGTGTGGATTCTTGTAAGGGGTGTAGTGTAGGATTTCCTGCAACTACATATTGGCGCTAGAAACAGGGACAGAGTAAGGATTGACATCGTGATTTGAAATAATTTGGAGTAATAGGGAAGGAATTTCATATAATTTTCAACAATTTATTGAAATTGAGAAATGGCTAGAAGAAGACAGGCATCCGAACAACCAACAACTGTTAGAAGGAGCAGGAGACTTGCTGGAGAAGGGAGAAATGAAATGGGGGAATCCTCAAGAATGAACACAAGAAATAATGAAGAAAATCAAATTCAATCACCAATTCAACCAAGATCGAATAGAACTGTGGATTATGATAGAGTAAGCGTGCATACTTGGAGATCGGACTCGTGGACGAAAAGGGGAGAAGAACAAACAATTGATAAACAATGGACAAGAGGTGAGAGACCGAGAAGTGATTAGGGAAATAATTCATGGAAATGAAGAGGTCGCAGCATTAGAGACATTGAGACAAACAATACATGAAGAAAGGCGATTAGAAGCAGAGGAACGTGCAAATTTGACAAGGCAAAATCATGAGTTGAGGATGGAAAATATGAGATTACAAAACAGAATGTCGAGAAGCACTACAAGGTCAAGCTCAAGATCAGTTAGAGAGGAAAGAAGGAGAACTTTACCTATAGAAAATGCTAATGAAGAAAATCGAGAGGAAGTGCAAAATCCAGGCGAAGAACGTTGCGAAAGAAGAGAAATAATGGAAGATCGTTATATCCCACGTCCCGAGACTCTTCAAAATGGGCAAAATGATGGAAATCAAGGAAATGGGCAGCGTCAAGGGCGGAATAATTCAGGTGATGAGGAAAATTGGGAAGAAGGGAGAAGAATATTGCATGGGAGAGAAGCACAGAGGAAGCAAAAATAAATTGAAGATGAAATTGAAAGACACTATGTTGAGCAAGCACGTCTAGCTTGCGAAAGAGAAAGGTTGAGAACAGAAATGGAAGAACAGGAGTTACAAGAGGCAATTCGCCAAAATTATCATGATAATAGAGAAAGAAGGAGAGAACAAAATTGCAACAATGGTAATATCAATGAAGAGTATGAAAGAGTACAAAGGAGAATCGAAAGGCAGCAAAGAAGAGAAAATGATAGATATTACGGTGTGCGAATTAATGAGAGGAATGAAAGAGAAGATCGCAGAGAAAGACGAGAAGAGAATGATGGACAAGAGAGTCAAAACAGACATGAACGCAGAAGAAGAGAGGCGGAGTTAAAAAGACCAATGGAGCCAAATTCTAGTGCAAATGAACAAATTCTGAGAGAATTGGCGGAAATGAGAGGAATGTTAAATAATAAAAGGGGAGGAGGTAAGAGACAATTGGATGAAGCCATAGAAGAAGCTGCGAAGACTCCATTCACACAAGAAGTACAATTAGGAGGAATACCTCCAAAGTGCAACTTACCTACGTTAACCAGCATTTTCGATGGAACAACTTGTGCAATACAACATATCAAAGCTTATGTGAGATGTATGTTACAATGGGAGAACCATGATGCTATATTGTGCAAATATTTTGCATCAAGTCTGACAGGAGAAGATTTGAAATGGTTTGAAACATTACCGAGGAATACAATAACATCTTTCAATCATTTGCAGGCTATATTTTTAGGGGCATACATTAGTAATAACTCCTCGCGACCTGGTATTGAAGATGTATTTGGGTTAAAACAAAGGATTGGTGAAAGCTTGAAGCATCTAACCGTGATATGGAAGACAATGTGCAGTGATATGGCTGGTCGTGTGGATGAGAGATATCTCATTTTATCATTCATTAACGTTATGTTCGCAACCAATCTGCTATATATTCAAATTTTTAGAATCAAAAATACAATCACAATGACTGAGTTGCGAGAACTTCAAGAGGAGTACATTGCTCTAGAGGAAAAACAAAATGAGATGGAATCATACCCCGTTGCGAACGCAAATTCAAAAGTTGCAAATGCAAGTTTGTTACCTAAACTAATAAACACATTGGCGAGCACCTCGCAGAGTCAACAAGAAATGATAAAGGATGATGGTCAGCGAAAGTTGGTAGCCATGGGGAGTCGTGATCAGGAGGAATTTGAGAGAGAGAGAAACTTCTATAACCGAGGAGGAAATAAAAAAATTCAAAGACTTGATCAGCCGCAAGAAACTTATGGAAGTCAGAGGCAGAGTTATCATAGAGGACAGCGAAGTCACAAGGTAGTCTGGGAAGAAATCAAGATGCCACCACTGAATGCTAGTGTGGAGAAAATATGGGAAGCTATAATTTTGATGGAAAATATACCTGCACCATGGAACATGGGAAGTGAGCCACCTCCGAGTGACAGAAGTCATGAATTTTGTTCTTATCACTATTTTCATGGACACTCCACAAACGATTGTAGAAATGTAAAAAGAATCATCCTTAAAATGATAGACCAAGGGAAACTAAATCAATTTCTAAAAAATCAACCTCAATCCCAACCATTACCACCACCGCCAGAAATTCACAGAGCAAACACAACAAAAGGAGGAGAAACGTTTGTGATAGAAGTTGGAGCAAAAGCCAAGAATTTGTCTTGCAACTCTATTGTACATTCGCACAGGACAGTAGAAGATTTTCATGATAGTGTTATCAGTAAGGTTTTCGCAAGAGATGCTGATAATAGAGAAATAATGAACATCGCGAAGACATCGCCACTAAAGCAATGGCAAAAGTAGATTATTTCTTTTACCGCAGAAGAAATACCTGAGGGTGGAGAGATGCATGACAACCCATTAGTGGTAAGATTGGAGATTAACCCAAAACCTGTCGATGATGAAGATGATGATGCAGAAAATTCATGGGCAATCAATAGAATCTTAATTGATACCGGAAGCTCAGTAAATATCCTTTTTATCATACTTACAAGACTATGGGAGGAAAGGACGAAGATCTAATACCTTCAACTTATAAGATCTATGGTTTCAACGGTACTGCCAACAAGCCTAAAGGGGAAGCTCATATGCGAATACCACTGAAAGGATTATCAACTGAAAATTTTTTATGCATAGTCGATGTGGAATCTCCCTATAACGCATTGATTGGGCGACCTTGGTTACATGAGATTCTGGGTGTAGCATCGACTTATCACCAGTGCATCAAATTTCCTCATCCCACTGGTGTCGGAGTCATAAAAGGAGATTGGGTTGAGGGACAGAAGTGCTATGAAGTTGATGTGGAGTCTTGCGAGAAAAGAGCTGCTCAGAAGAAGAACTGGAAGCAAAACATCAAAAATGAACAAAGAAGGGAAAGACTAATGGTGGACGCAATAGAGGTGAGAGAAGAAAGTACGTTGCGAAACCAATGCTTGAAGGAAGTTGGAAATTGCGATGATTTTGCAAAAGGGAAGGCAGTATTAGGAAATTTGAATAATGAAGAAGCAGAGAGCAACATAAGTAAGAGGCGAAAGGAGTGAATGATTGATTATAGACTTGCGAAAGTTTTTTTTTAAAAAAAAAAAAAATCTTTTAACTTTTGAGTGATAAAGACAGGTTGAAGATGCAAAGACTGTGATAATCGAAAAAAGAATACGCGAAGCTCTCGCAAAAGAAACGTTATGAATTTCGCAGGAATTTGAATGATAAAGACAGGTTGAAGATGCAAAGACTATGATAATCGAAAAAAGAATACGCGAAATTCTCGCAAAAATGATGACAAGAAACAATCTAAAATCAATGAAATATCAGAATGGGACGAACCTGCTATGGCGTACACCCTAGTTCGCGAATCCAAATTTCGTAAGAGGCAAATATAAGACCTAAAGTACATCATAAAAGGGGGTATATGTTAACATGGCTCAGGGAAAAGGTTACACCGCCCCTGGAACCTGGGTCATGGAGATTTGGGGTCAATAAAGCCCATCCAGGAGAGATACCTTGGATTTCCAACTATATATATATAAGGTTATACCTGGTTGGACGACCGAGGGTCTCTTCTAAGGAGTCGCATATGATCAAGGCGCCGAGGTACACGGTTGATCCAAGAGTGCGGGGCATTTGAAGTGTCTCGGCCATTCTTGGCAAGTCTTGGCATATGTTGCACTCGGCCCGAAGAAAACTCCACTTAGGGTGCAGTCTCGTAACCATAAACCATATAGGTATAAGGGATAAGAGGCTGCGAAAACAACTGGTTGTTGTTAAGACCGGATGGGAGGAGCTAGTCTTGTATGGCCGATGTACGCCTCCTTGAAGGGTCAACCAGGGAGATGATAATGGTGGCACCCTCCGTTAGGGAGCTGATAAGTGTCTTAAGACGCAAATGTCATGAGGCTTTATCTTCGCAAGAAAATTTAGTCTTGTCATATTTGTGCGATGATCCTGAAGAGGCAATAATACAAAAGACAAAGATAAGACGAGATCAATGGGTCAGTACATGAAAGTGTAAGGACGTCCTGCGATTTCGTCGCAAGACGGCAATGTCATGGGGCTTTATTTTCGCAAGAAAATCTAGGCATGTCATATTGTCGCAATAAAGTTATCCTGCAGAGGCAACAATACTAAGAAATGATAAGGCAAAATCAATGGGTCTTTACATGAAAGTGTAAAGACGTCCTGCGATTTTGTCGCAATGACAAGAGGTGGCGCAATAAGACCTTTAACTAGGAAGGCAAAATAAGACCACACAAAATAAAATAAAAAAATGATGAGATCTTGAAAACAACCAAGAAACATTCTCTCGCGAGAATTCAAAGACAGAATTGCTATGGGATCGAGGCATGTTATCATCTAAAGGTTATTTGCTTAATCTTTCATTTGAAAACAAATAACAGAGGCAAGTATGGGAATGAATAGATTGAGAATATGTTATTTATTTTCATATGATAGATTTACGCACTCATAATATATTGATTAACTATATTGCAAAAAAGAATTGCTTTTTTGACATGTGCAGAAAGGGACAACAAAAGTAGAATTTGTATTTGGAGATCCAAAAAACTTACAATAAGAGATTATAAAAATGGAAGATTAAAAGGATAAATGTACAGATGTTACAAAAAGAGAAAGAAGAAAATGGAACTATTTCTTGTGTGATTCTTCTTCTTCATCAGATCCTTCTACTTCATTATCTTCATCAGATTCCTCTTCGCTAGCATCGCTATCAGAGATATCCAAAGAAGGCATGTTCTCAGGAATTTCGTCAAAAAGACAAAGGTATGAAGAATTAGGGATACTGTTGTCATCGCAGACTGTCTTAATAGTTTCATTGCGAAAGAGAACAACATCATTTTTGAAGTTCGCCACAGTAATTTGTAGTTGCTTCTTCAACTTGGAATACTTGTCACTGCGAAGAGAAAAGTCCTTTGCAAGTTGTTGTTTTTCGGATTCAAGTTCTTCAATTCTTTTTCAAATCTCTTCTCGGCCTCTCTGCGAATGTAGAGCAATGAATCAAAGAACTTGATGATGGCTTCATATATAATAAACAATTAAGTAAAGAAGAATAATCTACAACCTTCTCTATCAGAAATCATATCCTTAATCAAGGCTCTGTGCTCAACTTGAAGGCTAACATTAACACCTAAATTATTTCTGGCGTCATCTAGAATTTTCGCAGCCCAAGCGAACTCATCGTCCTTTGTTTATGAGAAGAAGGGAACGAAGTTGATTCTCTCTTTCGCTAAGAATAGTATTTTGCCGAATGGATTCATCCCGCTCAACTTGAACTTCAAGAAGAGTTTTTTGAAATTTTGCTAATGCTTGGGCACCTTGGTTAGCAATGCGATCTTTGTCATCTATAAGATCACTAACCTTCTTCCTTAAAATACTAATTTTCTCTTGGGAACTAAGGTGTAGGTGTTTAAGTTGGTTGGCTAAACTTAAACTAGATCTATGATCAGCTTCCAAGAGACGGAATTTGGATTGAAGTTCATTTAGAGAAAGATGTTTGATTCTGTCATTTGAAAATATATTTAAAGAATCATTGAGATGGGAAAGAAGAGCATCGTTATCCATAGACTCAGGAAATGTGTGAAGAAGAATGGCTTCATCAGAAAGGTTATAAACATCTGCGAAAATGATAAGTCAGATAAAGAAAAATAAATGACAGAATAAAAGCAAGAAAAAGAGAAGAATTTTATACCATAAAGTTGTTGATTAGCATTTTGAAGGCCAGATATCTTGTCCTTCTGAGAAAAAGACTCAACTTCCAATTATTTGGTCTTTTCACGAAGAGTAGCAGTTTCATTTTCAAATTATTTATCTCTCTTATGAAGAGAAACAGCTTCAGCTTCCAATTCTTCATTCTTCTTCTTAAGTTGAAGGTTTTTCTTCTCGAGACTGTTGCGTGTTTTCTCGAGATCTGAGGCAACAACAAAGGAAGCTCTCCCAGACTATAAAGGAAAATAAAGAAATCGTCAAGACAAGGTTTATAATTGAAATCATGCAGAAATAAGGAAATATAGACATACCAAGGCACTAAGTGCGTTTAGGAAACTGGGAGTTACCGCTCCGGGAAACTCCACGAAAAGAATCATCATCCTCTAGTAAGGGAGCATCGCAGATATTTGCGAGAGCTTCGCATGTGGCAGAAAAATGATCATTTCCAATTCCTTGCATAGAATCAGAGAAAACACTGGATAATTGCGCCATAGCAGATTCAACTGGATGATTCTCCTTCGCAAGAGAGGTGTCAACATCATCATTATCTTCACCAGAGCTCCCACTGGATTGAGGACTGGAGCGAGAAGAAGAATGGAGTTTCCGTTTTTTAGAAGGTGGAGCAGCAGATTTCTTCTTGTGAAAAGGAATTTTACTCTTGCCTTTAGCTTTCGCAGCTTCAGAAATATCCTCTTCTTCAACAACTTCAACGCCCACCTTCACACACGAATGAAGATAATAAACAGAGGCAACAATATTGTTAAAAATAAAGAAGAAAAGTATTTCTTACTTTATCCGTAATCGACTGGAGAATTGCCAGAGTGCTTGAGTTCGCCAATCGTGGCGCTGGTAAGGGGTCTCTTTATTCTAATGCAGTCAGAGATCCTAAATTTGTAGATTTAGAGATATTCCCTGAGAAATATTCAGTAGAGAGTTTCTTTGAGAATTATGAAGTAATAAACATGAAGAACGATAGAACTCGCTGGGGTGCACGTTTGAAAAGAAGAGAAAATATCCCCAGCGACAAAGTACTTATGCAGGATATTGATTGGCATTCTGGCAAGAACAATGTTCCTCGCCATTCTAAAGACGAAAAATGGTGTGTCTTTCCGCTATTCTTGAATGGGCCTTATATTTCAGGTTCGAATGTACTCCCTGCGAACCTCGCCAACTATCAACCTTGGGTATTTAACTGGCCCGAGAAAGCTAAAGAGATTGTCAAATTGAGAAAAATTGCAGAGAGAAAGTAAAAAAGAAGAAGAGGAGGATGAGAAAACTATATATAGAGAAGAATTCTCGAGAAGATAAACGCATTTAATGCGAGAAGAGACGTGAATGGTTGAGAAGTAACGGTTGAAAGGGACGTGTCAAAAATGGGTGGAAGAAGAGACACGTATTATAGATTTGTGTAAAAGTATGAAGTCAAATCGCCAAAACAGATAAGGATGAACGGTTGCGGCAGTTTGAAAATAATAATTCTCATGACATTCTTTTCTTCGCAGAAGAAGACATGAGAAGAGGCAAGATGTAGGATCAGAATATCGCAACACCAACACTTCTGCGAAATTCATAAACGTTACGTAGCGAAGGCGTTGCAGACGAGTAAAATAAGTGACGCAATGGATGACGACAGCCAGAACACGAGAAAGGTGTGAAGACTTAGCGAGAACTAGGAGTATGGCGAGATTATACATTTGTACACTTGCGACACTTCGCAAATCATTCCCGAAAATAAATGACAGCATAGCTGTCATCCATTATGTAACACCCTATATAAAGAGCCGAACAGGTCTATTGAGAGGGAGATCTTTTTTCGAGTGTTGAGCAAGTCATTAAGAGAGAGAAAGTTTATAGAGATTGTATTTTTCTAGCTCTTTTCCATTTTACCTTGTAAACATTCAAGAAATTAATCAACAAAAATTATAATTGTTCATCTTCAATGGATTGATTGTGTGGATTCTTGTGAGGGGTGTAGTGTAGGATTTCCTGCAACTACAATGGTTAACATGAATAAGGTTGATATGAGAGTGTTCGTATGGCTAACTTCGGTTAACTATTGTTGAGCCAACATGGTGTACACGTTTAGGTACGGTTACATAAACCTAAATGAGGGTACACTTCATTTGTGTGTTACAAGCTAAGTTCGATCTAACGATTGAAAGATATTAGCTTGGTTGAATCAGGTTTTTCATCTAACGGTGAATATTGAATGCTTTGTTACCAAGGTAACTTAGATTGCGAACCCTGATTTGAAAACTATATAAAGGAGAACTCCAGCAACTGGGAAACCTAATCCCCATACTTCTGTGTGTTACTAGTTGCATAACTAGAGTCGATTCTCCTTTAAACTTAGGTTTCTCACGAGACCCTGTAGGTTAACGACTTGAAGACTTCATTGGGATTGTGAAGCCACACCCAACTATTTTCTATGTAGTTGCGCGTTCTGATCTTGCCCGATTCTATCATCTGAGTACTATCTTCTCTAAGATTTGCTCGAGATTTAATCTTCGATAGGCAAGATAAAAAGTAATCACAAACACCTTCGTCTCATCGTTTGTGATTCCACAATATCTAGTTTCGCTTCTATATGATTTAGATTATTGTGAGCTGATTGATAATACTAGGTTGTTCTTCCGGAATATAATACTGGTTTATCAACTGGTTCATGTTCACCTTGATTTATCAAAAGACGGAACAAAACTCATAGGTATTTCTGTGGGAGACAGAATAATCTATTCCAATAGACTTTTCTGTGTGAGACATATTTGTTTATCAAGTCTTCGACTTTGGGTCGTAGCAACTCTTGGTTGTGGGTGAGATCAGCTAAGGGAATCAAGTGTGTAGTATCCTGCTGGGATCAGAGACGTAAGGAACGCAAGTATACCTTGAATCAGTGTGAGATTGATTAGGGTTCAACTACAGTCCAGTCCGAAGTTCATTGGTAGTAGGCTAGTGTCTGTAGCGGCTTAATACAGTGTGGTGTTCTAAGCTGGACTAGGTCCCGTGGTTTTTCTGCATTTGCGGTTTTCCTCGTTAACAAAATTCTGGTGTCTGTGTTATTTCTTTTCCGCATTATATTTTGTTATATAATTGAAATATCACAGGTTGTGCCTTGAATCGATCAATTGTGAAATCCAACCTTTGGTTGTTGGTTGAAATTGATTGATCCTTGAACATTGGTCTTTTGGTACCGTTCAAGTTACTTCTCGTATATTCAATCGGGCTCGCAAATTTCTATTTGCTGATTGCAGATTGAATAGAGAGATAGAGATATAAACTCCTTGATATAATTTTCTAAAGATTGAATCTGGCTGTCTAGTTGATTATCTTTAAAGTATATTGGAGTAAGTCCTCTCAGATTGCCAAACAAAATTTTGGGTGTGGTTGTTGTACCCCTTCATTTTCACAAACCCACAGAAAAAGTTGAGAAATTTTTTTCTAGAAATGTTGATTGAGAACATGCATTTTCGGGAGAGTTATGGAAGAAATGAAAAATGAGGAAGATCGATCTTCTGTTGAAATAACGATTTTCTGAGCGTCGTTTGGTTCGGCGCTAGGCGCTGTTTCGTGCGGCGAAGTCCACCAAATTGACTAAGTCAAGCGTTGTTTTATTCAACGAAAAACATATTTTTATTTTGCGCAGTACTGTTCAGCGCCCAACACTGTTTTAGTCAGCGACTAACATACTAGATTAGTACCACCATAAAGACTTAGGAGGTAGTCCTAGCTGACTGATAGACACATTTTTGTGTTTGAATTGTCCTCAGTGTCTGTATTGTTAGTGCTCGATTTTTGTACTTATTATGGTGTTTTGTGTGTTTATAGGTATTTTTGGGAAATAAACATTTTTGGAAAAATCGGCTCGAAAAGTTGTCCAAAACACCCCATAGGAGATTTTCTATTCGGACTCTCAGTTTGGATAAGGGGCACCCAGTTGATAAGGGGTAACCATTTGCTATTCACATCCCTAGCCCGGATAAGGGGAGGTCATGTTCAATAATTCGAATTCAAGTTTTTGGCGGGAAATATCTTTGCAGCTGAACAGATTTTAGGGTTCGAGATTTGGATGGTTTTTAATGAGACTTAACTGCTGACTTTTGTTGAGATGACTTGGATGAACGAAACAGGGAAGGTATGGTCGTTACATTTGGTTAGATTTGGCTAAAACATCGGATTGGAGATAAACAGGGGAAGTATGGTTACGTGAAGAAACGTTCTCGGGATTTTTGATTATTTTGGGAAGTTTTGATGAGGCCAGAACGTGTCAGACAGATTCTGAAGGTGTGGGAAATATGCTAGAGTATGATTGCTTAAAAGAGACGTGTGCGAACATTAAATAGGGCAGAGAGATACTCGGGATTGGTTGGTGGTATTTCCGGCAATTGGGAGAAGATAATTCTCGCAGGATTTGCATACATCAGGTTTGGAAAGAATGGGAAACAATTGACGTGTTTGAGAGCTAAAAGAGGAACCAAAATCTTCATATTTTCGGTCATTATTCAAAACAGAGAAGGCAATATTCTCGGGATTTTCTCGAGTTGTTTTGTGGAAGTTACGTGGATATTTATTCCCTGCAAGAGTTCTACTCATTCTAGGAAGTGTATGGCACGTGTCTGAAGAGTTTTTGATGCATGGGAATCACCAGCAGATGCGTGCGAGAGAAAAAAAAGAAGGAAATATTTCACGTAAATGGCAGGGGAGTAAAAGAGGATTATTCTTGAGTTAACTACGAGATTCGATGGTGCTACTAGGTATAAAAAGGATCCTGAGGAGTCATAGAGGGGGACGGAGTGATTGGGGAGACAACAAAGCAAAGAAACGAGAGTTGGAGAAATCTGCTGCTACTGCCATTGAAGAGAGCTTGAAGAACATTAGACTGTAGAAGACAGTCTTTGTGCTACAGTGACAACGACACTCTTGTTTTATCGTTCTCTGTAACAGCTCGGTTTGTAACAAATATAACTGTTACAAACCCGGTTTTCATTATATTTCTCCCATTTTCATCATTTGTAAACACTTTGAGCAATGAAATCAACTTTTAAGCGTGTTTCCAACATGATGATGAGCTAAATCTCCCACAACCAAGGCAATGAGGAAGTTATTTACGCATGAATAATTGGTAATTATTTTATTTTCTCTAATTTATAATTTATAATTCACTCAATCATTACTTTTGCAGAGTTCTAAATTGTTTGCATAATTTTATTAATTAGTTGTGATTCAATTTGATAGGTTATACTTTGTTTAGTCAATTGATAATCTATGCTTAGGGAATACAATTATTATTTCAGAATTTGCCTGATTATTTGTGAATTAAGAAACAAGGGACTCAAAATATAATTAGAGTTTTGGATTATTTACTATCATTCATTCATGTGTAATAGTGGAATCAGTGTCTTGGTTATTTTTAGTATCTTGAAATCAATTTTGCATTAAGTTTTCTTTATTTTTAAGTTTTATAAGTCTAAAATCTATTGCTTTCACAAGTCTCAACGAACCTATTTAGTACAACTTAATTAAAAATCTCATCAATTTTTGGCGCCGCCGACGCGGACTTGTCTTTAGGCTAGAGTTTTTAGATTTTTTTTTTTTAGGTTTTTATTTATTTGTTCTACTTTACGTTTTTGGGTTTTTGTCTTTTTACTGCAGATTTTGGAATTTGGAGCGAAAGAAAAATTTGCCAAAGCTTTTGGTGAACACTTAAAAATTTGGAGTTAAAGACAAAGCGAAAAGAGCGAAAGAAAAGAATAAAAAAAAAAGAAGAGATTTTTATTAGATTTTATTTTTAGTTTTTAGAAATTGTATTAGGATATTCTATATTTTTGTAATTTTTATTTTTGCACTTTGCTTTTTGGACTTTGGACTTGGACATTTGGACATTCTTTTATTTTTAAACCCTACGGAAGGGTAGTTTTAAATATAAATTGTTTGCAGAGAAGGACGGCGATTACGATATCGCCTCGGCCCCTTGGGTTCGTACATGACATAGGAGTCTATAACGGGAGGTAAGTTTGTCGAAACACTCGCGAATCCAAAAAGTCATGAAAAGAATTAATTAAAATTACCCCGTCGTACTAGCTCATCAAATGTTGCTCAAAATTCATTTCTTGTATTCCTTCGTTTGCATATATGTCGAGGAAATGAATACGAGTTCCAACCATAGAGACTGCTTTAATTTCCTAGTAAAGGGCAAGGCCAGCCATACAAGATTAGGGTTCATATTGCTATTCCCAATTGTTAATTTTTTTCCGTTTGGTCTAATGGTCTGGTCTCTTTTTTTTTTTTTTTTTTTTTTTTTTTTTTGGTATCTCAATCACTCTAATTCACCCTAGCATCGGTAACAACTTGATTCGTGGGCCCCACCTAATCACTTAGAGAAACATAGTTTAAAAACGAAACAAATTAAAAATAGAAGTGAAAAGGACTCAACGAGATTAGTGAAACTATCATGTTATTTCTAACACCAACTCGTGCTTTTATGAATAGGATTTCATCATTGGCTTCGTTCTCTTCTCGCCAAACTCATAACAAAAGGTTCAAATATTAATTCTTTTAACAATTATAGCTCAACAAATAAAAACATGGACTCTTATTTTTGCCAAAGTTCAAAGTCATGAAAAGAATTAATTAAAATTACCCATGTATGAAGTTCGTCTTCCTCCGTCGTCCCAGTGATGGGTACTAGCTCATCATGTTGGAAACGCGCTCAAAATTCATTATTATTGCTCAAAAAATGGTTTACAAATGATGAACAAAGGAGAATAAGATGAAAATCGGGTTTTTTACGAGTCTGTTATTTGTTGGACTTGTCCTTGAGAGTAAGAGAAACTTAATTTCCTGGCTATCAGAAGCGCATCAATCTCTCCCAAACTCTCCGTGAGTCTTCTATGCTCCCACAGGCCTTTTTATACTTGACAACGATCAAATATCCCCTCATAATCGCTCCAAATTCTTTCTTTTACTCGGTGATATTTTCATGCAAGATACGGAGATATTTTTCTATTTTTAACTCTTTCACGCGTCAAGTTGCTTTAAAATCTCGATATTTATCTTATACACGTTCCTTATGCGCAACGGCACACTCCAAACACGAGAAAAACTCGCACAAACCCGTGAGATACCCATTCAAACCCGTGCTCTCTGTTTTCTTCTCGTGGAATATCCGGCCAAATCTAGTCGAACAAAGGCCTATAGTTTATCCAAGAGGAACATACCTAATGAGTTTCGACCATTGAATCGCATACTCAAACGCCTTCAAATATTCGACCAAAATCCAGCGAAACCCTTTTTTTCCCGCCATTTCTCAAAATTTGAAATAAGGAAGAAGGTCAGATATAGGTCGCCCTTATCCGTTCTCGGAGTCCGAATAACAAATGTCCTCCGGGGGTGCTCCGAGCAACTTTTCGAGCGAATTTTCCAAAAAATATTTATTTCCAAAAAATACCTAAAAATACATAAAAAAACACAATATTAGTACAAAAATCGAGTTCCAACAATAGAGACAATGAGGACAATTCGAGACACACAAAAATGTGTCTATCAAACACCCCAAACTTATTATTTGCTAGTCCTCGAGCAAAGCAAATTTATTCTAGAAAATAAAAAGAATCATTTGAACCCCTAGGTGGCCCTAACCAGTTTGCACTCAAGCATACTAAAATTCATATAAAGTGACAGTAGCTCTACTCGAGATAGTTGCACTATGGACATCAATACCCGAGTCAAAACTAATCACATGGATAGATCAAGAATATGGATATAGAGAAAAACATAGATGGTTTTGATGTTTACTAAGTGATCGGTGTTTCCCATATCCATTCAAGAGGCCTCTCGCAAAATGAACTTATCTAATGGATTGAGATACTAGTTCGACTAATATCAACACACTGGCATATACAAGGGAACCAAGTGGTTGACAATCCTAATTCTAGATCAACAGCATATTCGGTTTTATTCCACCGAACATTAATATATTTTTTTAACCGCATGATTAGATCTTTTGGACATGATAGTTCCCGTGGATCCCGCATTCCACGCTTGTTTAGGGCGAGAAGGAAAAACACACACATATTGCTATTCCCAAGTGTTAATTTTATTCATGGTCTAATGGGTCTATTTTTTTTTTTCTTTTTTTTTTTTTTTTTTTGGTATCTCAATCACTCTAATTCACCCTAGCATCGGTAATAACTTGATTAAGTGGGCCCCACCTAATCACTTAGAGAAACATAGTTTAAAAAACGAAACAAAATAAAAAAATAAGTGAAAAGGACTCAACGAGATTGGTGAAACTATCATGTTATTTCTAACACCCGAACTCGTGCTTTTATGGAATAGACTCTTTAGATGTTGCCATCTAATCGATTGGTTCCTCAACTCCTACAACCAAAATGCTTCCATCCACTTAGATTGGTTAGTGCCAACCTTAATAAACATAAATTTCTAGGCTCTGAGTTTATTTATTGCAACTAAAAACTAACAAGAAGTTTCTTCCCACCCCCAAACTTAAATCTAACATTGTCCTCCAATGTTCTAAAGATAAAATTAAAAGCATGAACAAGGAAAACTGTTACCATTTGAAGTGAAAGAGTTAAGGAAAGTTATTTAGTGTTGCAAGAGCATGGGTTACCTCCCAAGAAGTGCTAAGTTTAAAGTCTTGTGACCAGACATTGGAAAGGATTAGTCACCTCGAAGAATCATATTTAACCGGAATGAACGGGGAAGATATCCAACACACTCTCATATATTGTTTTGTTTAAGACAACTACATCTAGTTGTGGTTCGGGTTAGCTCTATAAAAGGATCTAGATAACATATTTTCACTGAGTTGCATTTCCTCAAAAGTTCAATCCGAATGTTTAGGTTCTAGAGTCTGGAAAAACTCAAATAAAAGCTTAGAAGCACATAATAATAACCTAAATAATGCGGATCCTCAAAGTCAATGGGACTTGGCTCATTGATTGACCACAAATTAGTGGTCATTCTTAAGCAAATGTGTCGACCTAATCAAAGTAATTAGGTTTAGTCTCAAAACTTAATAATTGACACATCTTATACGTTCCCACAATTGGAAGGAAGGTTTTGGTGGGAAAACAAAGTCAATCGTGGTATCATAGCCTGGGTTAACACATCAACCGTGAGGATGGGTTTCTAACAATGAACTTCTTTATGGACACAACTAGGCTGGAAAAAGTGTATGAAGATAATCTTTTAAAATGGTTGAGGCACATATGTCAAGTCCCAAGTTAGGGACTTTTCTAAGAGTTAAAGCACATGGAGAATGATCATCACCCCAAACTTAGATGTCTCTAGAAAGACTAGTCACAACTTCCTAATTTCAAGGTCATCTCGATGAAAATGGTCAATTGGTACATCCTCACTTATCTCTACGAGTTCATTTTCTTTTTCTAAGTCTATTGTTTCTAAATCGCTAGACTCAAAATATACTCACGTCCTCTAAACCATCATTGGCTTCAGTAATCAAAAGGAAATACTACATCGTCTAAAAGCGGGGGTGTCTCTAGTCAAATCCTCATCCTTTTGAATAGGTGAATAATTATTAAAATTATTTGGATTTGAACTAGAAATAATATTATCGTTATAAAGCTCAATTGGGGTAACAATTTCCGATCACTATGCCTATTTATTTCAAATTCTTCATCAACACTATCCTCATCATCATCATTATAATAATATGAAAATGGTTGAACCTTATCTAGACAAGTAGTGTTACCAATTTTATCCTCATCATCTTGATTATGTAAATAACTATCCTCATTTTCGGGGTACTATTGGAAACACTAATATTATAAGGCCTCTAAAAGCTTTCGAATCGACTCATATGACTTCATTATGGTATCGTGACTTGACTCACATGACTTCCTTAATGTATCGTGACTCGACTCACATGACTTCCTTAATGTATCTAGGAAAGAAATTTCACTCGTTGTATTGCTTTCGTCCATAACTAAGTCGCGAACTTACGTGTCGTCTCGCAGCTAACTTACGTGTTGATTCTATTAGAGAGGAATTTTGAAAAAAATCAATAGGGTGGCGTGTGGATAGTAATTGGGATCACCATGGTATGACCCATAACCTTCAAAAGTTTAGGCGCTCCAACCACTATTCACACTATGGTCATAAAAAGAGTGATGTCCAAATTGTTCGGTTGGATATTCATATTCATTGTGATGGCTATTGTAATGTTTGACATCCTAAATGCAAGGGAATTCTACACAAGCACAAACAAATTGTTTGCATGATGGCTCCACTTAGATTGTTTTCTAGACCAGTTTTCTAAGAAGGACGAATCAATCCGAGTTTAAGTAAGTTGAATACTTTGATATCGCCTCGGCCATCATGAACTTCGAAGTATGCTCAAAAGAGTAACCAATATCTTTCGTACATGACAAAATTTTAGGAGTCTGAAATCCGAACTCTTATCTTGTATGGCCAGTCCTTGCCCTTTACTAGGAAATTAAAAAGTTTCAAGACCTCAACATATATGCATACAAAATCATTCGAAACATGGGTGTTTAGAACTTACCTCGTTAGGGCTGGGATGAACAGATTGAAATGGGCCCACGACTCCTATGTCGGTACAGAACCCGAGGGGCCGAGGTGATATCGGGTTTATATTTAAATTGCCCGCCTTAGGAAAACGATACTTAACGCGAACCTAAGCCTTAAAATTTGGAATAGAACGAGACCGATAGGGTAACGAGCTTAATAGGAAAGTCGTTCGAAAAATATTGGTTACTCTTTTGAGCATACTTTGAAGTTCATGATGGTTTCTGTAAGTTGAATGCGCCGCCTTGTAATGCCGGTGAGGCCTTGTGTATCAAAGCTCCACGCAGCTTCCCTCGTCTCTATTTAACTTACTTTAACTCGGATTGATTCCAGAGAGGTTTGCTCAGATTGTAACGAATTCCTTTTCGAAAGAATAAAAGTTGGTCTAGAAACAATCTAAGTGGAGCCATTATGCTTTTTGTTTGCTAGGTTTGCTTTGGTGGAGTCAGCATGCTGTGTGTTTGCTTAGAACCTCCCTTCCTTTAGGATTTTTTTTTTATTTGTTTTTTCTAGTGTATGCCCGAGGTCATTAGAGAACGGGCTTGGAAAAGAGACAATCTAGGTCGATTGATTAGTGAAAAACCTAGTAAATATTCTTGTGGAAGCGGGGAGCTCGAAGACTCTTCTTTTGAGAGCCCTGTTTTTGGGAGTTTTGAGAATCTGTCTCTTCGTGAGGAAAGTACCCCTAGTACTTCAGTTGTGCCAGCTCTTGATGGTGGTTTTTAACTTAGGGGTTAAATCGTAAAACCCTAGTGTTGATGGTGGTTTTTAGCTTAGGGGTAAAATCGTAAAACCCTAGTCAGACAATGACGTCACAGAACTTGAGTAATAATGTCCAAACCAAGCCCATTTATTGAACCCTTTAATTTATCAGCAAGAAAATTACCATGGTACCTTTTTTTAATGCTAATTAGGGTTTCGACAGGCCAAAACCCTAATTCTCACACCGCATGTGCCAATGACAAACCATGCCAGCCACACCTACCGCGCCAAGGCATACCAACCATGCTAGTTGCACCCCTATGCCAATGGCAAACCATGCCAGCCACACCTACCGCGCCAAGGCATGCCAACCATGCTAGCCGCACCCCTGTGCCAATGGCAAACCATGCCAGCCACACCTACCGCGCCCGGGCATGCCAACCATGCTAGCCGCACCCCCGTGCCAATGGCAAACCATGCCAGCCACGCCTACCGCGCCAAGGCATGCCAACCATGCTAGCCGCACCCCTGTGCCAATGGCAAACCATGCCAGCCACACCTAGCGCGCCATGCCAAACGCACCTTGCCATGGCCCCATGCCAACCTAGCCGCGCCACCTTGCTGGCCTTCCCTACGCGGCTACCAAAACGAAGGCGTGCGACAATCAACGGTCGCCTTCAATCCCAGGAGCAAATCCTAGCCGTCTGAGGTTACCAAACGACCTTTGGCCCAAAGCCCTAGCTTGGTCACGCCAAGCCTTGGCCCCACATGCCAAGCCAAACCGCACCTAGCCAAGCTAGCCACGCCATGCGCCCATGGCAAACCCTTGGCCCCACATGCTATCCTCCCCATATGCCAACGGCTTACCAAACCCTTGGCCCCACATGCCAAGCCAAACCGCACCTAGCCATGCTAGCCGCACCATGTGCCAACGGCTTGCCAAATCCTTGGCCCCACATGCCAAGCCAAGCCACACCTTGCCTTGGCACCTAACCATGCTAGCCGCACCATGTACCAACGGCTTCCCAAACCCTTGGCCCCACATGCCAAGACAAACCGCACCTAGCCATGCTAGTCGCACCATGTGCCAACGGCTTTCCAAACCCTTGGCCCCACATGCCAAGACAAACCGCACCTAGCCATGCTAGCCGCACCATGTACCAACGGCTTGCCAAACCCTTGTCCCCACATGCCAAGCCAAGCCACACCTTGCCTTGTCACCTAGCCATGCTCTCACCATGTGCCAACGGCTTGCCCAACCCTTGGCCCCACATGCCAAGCCAAACCGCACCTAGCCATGTTAGCCGCACCATGTGCCAACGGCTTGCCAAACCCTTGGCCCCACATGCTAAGACAAACCGCACCTAGCTATGCTAGCCGCACCATGTGCCAATGGCTTGCCAAACCCTTGGCCCTAGCCATGCTAGCTGCACCATGTGCCAACGGCTTGCCAAACCCTTGGCACCACATGCCAAGCCAAACCTGATAGGTGTAGAATACACCGTATTTACTATATAGAGTTTATGCTTTCTTTGCTATTTTTCTTGTGAATTATGTACTTTACGCGTGTTTTTGAGTTATTAGGTAATCTGGATTCGCACGGAGGAAAAGAAGCGGAAATCACAAAAAGGCGTAATTGGCATTTCACATGCTATTGGGAGCTGAGCCAAGGTTAAGGGGTTGCTACTGGGTGGCCCATATCCATCAGCTGGGTGCCTAAATACCTACCGTACCTGCAACTTTATCAACCAGGACGAGAAGAATAAAATCATTTTCTTTCCCCCAATTTGATCCCGTGCTTCCATGAATGGGTTCTGTGCGAGAGACGCCCGGAATTTGAATTAAGAGGAAGAAATCAGTTGAGAGTTGTTGTTGGTGGCGCTGCTGAAGAGATGTTGAAGATGGAACTGTGGTTAATGAGTTGTTGAAGCTGAGACTGAGAAATTGAAGAATTTCAGATCGAGATGAAGCCTTGAATTGTGGTTAAATGATTGATAAAGATGATGCTGCTGAAGGGGATCTGAGAGCTGCTAGTGATAATGAGAGAAGTAAATCTGGGAAGGTGGAGATGTTGATTATGGGTCTGTGGTATTTTAGAAGTCGAGAAGAAATTTGACTTTAGGTCGATTCAATGAAGATTGGAGGAGATGGGACTGCAGGTTAATTGAAGACATGAAAGAATTAGGGGTCCTGTGGAGTTCTTCTTGTTGATTAATGAAGAACACACAAAGGGATTTAGGAGATGGGTTTGTCTCAACATGTTATGTGTGTTTCTAGATTTGAGTCTGGAATGGATTGAGCTAATTACAACAGGTGAATCTGTAGGTGCCAAGCAATTGATGTGATGATATTCAGTGGTGAAGATTCAGGTGCAAGAGCTACAAGCAGGATTTATGGGTCTGTGTTGGATTTTACAAAGGGATATTGAATCTGGATGAATAGAAGGCTATGTTGGTTGGTTAAGTTGCAGATTAGAATTCTTGAGGTTGCAGCTGGTGATTGTCATGGGCTGGAGTGCAGTGAAGGCAAGGGAAATGGAGGTGGAGTTTGTATGCTTAGGCTGAGATGGGTAGTAAAAGCACAGAGCAGGATCTTTGCTACAAGGTTTTACAGAAGCTTGAATGGTGACATTGATTGCAGGTGGTATGGCAGTTTGGGTGTTGCTGACAAGGTTTGGCTGTGGCTGTAGTGGTGTTTTTGCAGGTCTGAAATGAGATGGCAGGCTAAACTGGTGATGCTGTTGGTCCTGAGATGTGTAGGCAAGAGCTGTTGGGTTGTTTGATTGAGCTGCAGCTGGAAATGCTTGTACAAGGCTACAATGGAATGGCAGGTGGAAGTGATGGTTTATGAAAATGGGTTCTGTGTATGCTAGAGTTGTGCATTGGAGGATTGCGGCTAAAAGAGAATGGACTGAGGCAATGAGCTGCAGTTGGAAGCCCTGATGTTGCAGTTGTTGTGTGTTTGACAGGGAAGACATGAAGCCTTTGCTATTGAGCTAAGAATTGAATACCAGATGAAGATGGGTTGTTATTGCTGGGGTATCAGAATGAAGTTGGCGGTGACCCTGAGTTGAATGAAGACTGTGGCAATGGTTAGGAGATTGCAGGCTTGAAATGGAACTAGGGTGCAGTGAATGCAAGAGCTGCAAGAATTGAATGATGCTGTTGCAGGTGGAGTGCAAGTGATGCATTGAACGGGGCTTTGCGAGGTGGTGCAATTGGCCAAGATGGTCGGATTACACCGGTAGTGACAAAGAAGAGGCATAGCCATCATGGTCGAGCATGATGCAACTTGCGGCGAGCCTTTGCCAAAACCGGTCAGTAGAGTTAGCTAGGTCGACTCTGTTCGACTGTGATTCCCCTTGACCTTTGACTAACAAGTTGACTAACGGTTGACCTGTTTGACCGTTAGTCTTAACGGTGGACTGACGGAATATTCCGTCGAATATTCCCTTGACGGAGAAATTTTCAGGTGGCCGGCGGCGACTATTCCGGCCGGATTCCGGCCACAATCCCAGTTTTCCGGCGAGCAAAAATTCCAGAATTTTCTATGGACTCCTCTCATGGGTGTGAAGACTTGGACTAGGAATTGGATGGAGAATTTGGCTAAAATTTGGAAAGAGAAGATGAAGAGTTGAGAAAGACTTGAATTTGGAAGTTGAATTGCTAAAGGAAAAGGATTCTAATCCTTGGAAGAGTTGGAGAATATTGAAGCCTATAAATAGAGAAGTTTTCTACATCTTTTACACACCTCTCTACACACACAACACTTTTCTTTTCTTATTCTTTGTGTGAACTCTTTAGCATGAGTAACTAAATTGATTGAGGATGAATTCCTAGTTCTTAATATATGTTTTGAGTTTTTGTTTTCAATTCTATCTTGAAGTTTTTCACATGATTATCGTTTGTTTTTACTAATAGGAATGATCTTAAAGACATTCATGATTGATTGATAGATTGTTTGGGTGGCCAACTAAATTGATTTGTCGATTTAATCTAATGCTAGTGAAAGTTAGGAGATAAGTAATCGTTTCTTGACTCTTTACATAAGTAGCAAACATGAGACCTTGCGGAAGGATTCCGTGGAGCAATTGTGTGTAGAAACAACGCTAGAAAGTGAACCAAGCGAACCGAGTTTAACTACTAGTACTAAACCTAAATTCATAAATCTTAATGCATTCAGGGAATTACATCTTGTAAGCGAACCTCAGGGTGGTTCTTTTGAATAGAATCGATAACTAAGCGGACTGTTACTCGGTGAAATTAGGGATTTTGGGGCTAGCTAAGCGGACCTGCTATCCTACGGTTGGTGATAATGTGACTAATAACAAGTAGAAAAGAACATAACTTGATTCATTGTTTTGCAACGAAGAAGGATTCCTTGATCTTATCTCTCTTATTGCTTTCAACTTTATCTTTTAATTGCTTTGTTTATTTTCTTTTGCTTTTTACACCCCCCTTTTGTGACAATTTTTACAACTAGAATCTCTTGATCCTCGTGGGAACGAACTTGACTTCCATTATATTATTTTTAATTGAGTGGAAATATTGATTAATTTGATTGCACCTACGACACGCATCAAAACCGTACCTAGTTATGCTAGCCGCCCCATGTGCCAACGGCTTACCAAACCCTTGGCCCCACATGCCAAACGCACCTAGCCGCGCCACCATGTTGGCCTTCCCTACGCGGCTACCAAAACGAAGGCGTGCGACAATCGATGGCCCCCCTTCAATCCCAAGAGCAAATCCTAGCCCTCCAAGGTTACCAGACGACGCATGGTAACCTTTAGCCCGAAAACTTAAGTTTGGCCACGCCAGACCGCGCCATGCCAACAGCATGCCAACCTAGCCGCGCCTCCATGCCACGCCAACGGCATGCCAACCTAGCCGCGCCACCATGCCATGCCAATGGCATGCTAACCTACCGCGCCACCATGCTGGCCTTCCCTATGCGGCCACCAACGAACGAAAGCGTACAAAGATCAACGGCTACCTTTCCTCTTAAGATACAAAATCTCGACCGTCGAAGGTCACCAAGCTACCAAGTCTCCCGAGCTCGACTTGCCAGGCAACAACCCTATGCTACATGTTTTCCACAAAAACATTCGAGACATCAACACATATCACAAACTGGGGGATCCTCTTTGGGTATTGGTTTGGCAGTTTACAGCGTGCGGCGTACACTACACCCGTTATAAGGAAGTGTCATAAGGGTGAGGCGGTTAGTAAATACAGGGAGTTAAAAGTGAAACGTTCATGGGACATCAATTCCATACGTTAATGTTTTTATGGAACATCAATTCCATGCGTTAACAATTTTATGGAACATCAAATTCCATGCATACGGTTACCACCTCCTCCCATTTACTTACCCATATTTCCATTCCTTAATGAGACCAGGGTACGTTTCACTTCGACTTGTATAAATAGGTCTTACCTATTTCCACAGAACAACAAGTTCAGTCAGGAGCATACACCACTCAGAAAACGTTTGCTAGCTTTCCCATCTGTTAGCTTCCACTTTCTGATACAAGTCGTAACACAACTACTCTTCCAGAATCAACTATTCTGGTCTCATCACTTTCCTTGCTTCCCTCCCCAAAACCAACCCATTCTCCTCCACTTTGTGACCGAAGCAAGTCTGGAACGACCATTTCTTGGTTTAGGCCAGACTTGTACAGATTGATATCTCGAATCTAAAGTACTCCCTTGCAGTACATTGTTTAGGGTTTAAATTTGTTTCTCACCCACACACCGAAATTACCGAAATCAGCAGAAACCATTTTCACCCACAAACAATTGGCGACCACAGTGGGAGGTTGATCTTTCGGTTACAATGTCAATTTTCAACCATCGATTTCATGCTTCGACCCAGATATCAAGATGGTAGAAGCAGGCGATCCGCTCATGAATCGATGACTCAGTTACCAGGCGGCCCGATTATAGTCATGACACGACAAGGGATGACTGGGGACTTCCCAGAGGGTAGAAGCAAACGATCCGCCCGAGAATCAACGACTCGGTTATCAGATAACTCAGTAACGACTGGGGACTTTCCACAATCACGGCGGTGCTTCCCATAAAACTCGGTTTTACACCCGGAAGGTTTACTTTTCATCAGGAGACCTAAAAAAACCAAGTAAGTCCTACCTAGACAAAATACGTGGTTTGCTTTAAGTTTTCACGGGAATGATAAAACCAATAGCCATGTTATGTTTCATCCCATGTTATCTACCAAACACACAGTTCCATGGTTTTCCTGGGATGCCTGCAACACTTTCAATCATAACCAAAAACAACCTCATCCTAAAACGGTTCATCCCGAATAATAATCCAAAACCCTCATAGCTAACACTTGTCTATCAACCCAAAAAATCCAGAAAATCAAAACCATGAACTAGGCGTTTCATTAACCTTTCATTAAAAAAAAAAAAACAACCTAAAAATAAGAAGTTCAGAAGACAGAAATGCATTCAAGGAAATTTTTTCAACAATGGCTTACTCTTCTTAGCAAGAGCCTCCTTCGTGCTTTGAAGAGCCGCCCTTTTCAACTTCAGCTTCCTGGACAATTTTTCGATTTTCGATTCCTGCTTCTTCACCATATCCGCAGAAGGACCTTCGAATGTTTCGAACAGAAACTTCTCGACCTCATAGAAACCTTCAACGAACCAAAGAACGTTGAATTCAAAGTTTACACACATGTCACGATGGAACCTCCAGCTCGAGATTACATCCTCAGAAACAGTATGACCAGTCACGTTGCACATGTCATCAATCGAAGACAAAGCTTCCTCCACCCGCTTACCAGATGCGCATGCCAGACGCGCTTACCAGACGCGCATACCAGACGTGCTTGCCAGACGCGCTTACCAAACGCAATTACCAGACGCGCTTACCAGACGCGCATACCAGATGCGCTTGCCAGACGCGCTTACCAGACGCGCATGCCAGACGCACTTACCAGACGCGCATGCCAGACGCGCTTACCAGACGCGCATGCCAGATGCGCTTCCAGACGCGCTTGCCAGACGCGCTTACCAGACGCGCATGCCAGACGCGCTTACCAGACGCGCATGCCAGAGGTGCATGCCAGATGCGCTTACCAGACGCGCTTCCCAGACGTGCATACCAGACGCGCATGCCAGGCACACATGCCACACGCGCATGCCAGGCACACATGCCACACGCGCATGCCAGCCACAATACCACACCCTGCTCTAACGGTTTGCATCCTTCCAGCGCTAACATCTTGCGCCCTTCCAACACCATCTCCTCTGCTCCACAACCAGCCAAAGCAGCGCCATCATCACCTGGTAGGCTGGGAAAAGTGATTTGCCTACAATGTAATCTGCAAGTGCACAGTGCCTATTGGAGGCAGGGCAAGTACAGGTCGAACCACAGAGATTTGAGTGTGTAAAGTTGACCTAAAGCTTCACTAAACTGATTTCTAAAGGAGAGTAACACAAATATGGTTTGTTTTGGTGTCGATACGACAAGGAGTTGTTACTGTATTTCTAAGTTGCAAAAACAGATTGTAAAAAGGTTAGAGAACACTAGGGCTGTTGATTCCACCACCTAATCCTATGCTAAGGCAATACCTATTCAACTTGTGCTCTTGATTCTTTCCAGGGAAGGATACAAGGGATTATGCATTAGCCACTCTTACTAACTCACCCCTAGTATTAGATGTCTTCTTACAGTACATCTAATCACAAGTCAATTAACTCAATTAGCTAATTCAATTTTCCTATAACATTGAAGCACAACAAGAACAAGGGTTTGAACAAGAATCAACTCAACATAAGATTAAGGGTATCCTCTATACCCTAGCAGAGTGAATTAAAACATTATGCAAATACTAAAAACAGAATTGAAAATAAATTACAAATAAAAAAACCCTAAAAATTGACTCACTCCCTCGCAGATGAGGAACAACTCGGTTTTATACCTCCCAATCACTCGAAATTGCAATTAATGCAAAACCCAGGCCTGTTCCCTCTTCAAAATCGGCTCTGGTAGCCATTAATAAACTTGTTGGAGAAACCCTAGCTCCAACTATCTCAAACCTAGCTTCTAGGGTATAGGAGAAGCTATGAGGGAGATGGCTTGAGCTAGAGTGGCGGAGAAGGCGGCTGTGGTGCGGCTGTGGCTGCTGCTGTGTCAGGGGATGGAGATGGTGGTGGTGATGTTGGCTCTGCCATGGTCGGGGGAAGAAGGGGATGGGTTTCTATGGTTTTGTCGGGGGAGGAGAGAAAAGAAAAATGAGAGGAGTGTGTTTGGTTCGATAGGTGAAGCTGTAGGTGGCTGTGGTGTTGGGCGGATGCAGCGAGGGTTGATGTGTGGGATGGAGCGAGCGTTGGATGCGGATGGGTCAGATCTCACGACTCAGGATGAGACGGGCTTTGGACTCGGGTTATGGGCCGGGCCTTGGATTGCTCAAGCACATATCTTTGTAAATGGGTTGCATCTTGTTGGGTTGCAACTGATGCTCACGCGGGCTGTGGCTTTCTTCTCCATAGACGCTTGTCTCCAATTTTCTGCTCTTTTGGGATCCTTAATTTCTCCGAGCTTTATTTACTACCTAAAAACACAAAATTAATTAGTACAAGTATTTATTCTTGAAAACAGAGAAAATACAGAGTTTGGGATAATATCTGATTTCTGAGCACAAAAGATGAGTTAAATGCCAATAAAAAGATGTAGAAATATGCAATATTTGGCACTCATCATCACCCTTCGAAACAGCGCCATGGCTCCAGCACTCCGTGATCAAAACCGTTCCATCTCTGCGCGATACACTTACGATCACCAGAACCAGAGTCGCTTCCGCCACCCCAACGTTTCTTCAAGCATGATAGCTCCAACCGTCTCTAGAGACGTTACTCCACCATCAGGGCAAGATACTGGAAGAGACGGAAGAAGACGACCTCCTTTTAGCATTGTTGATTTGATGAAAATACAAAAGGCACTTCAGCAGGACGCGCGTTTATAGATGAAGAGGCTCGCGTTGCTCTTGAACGCAATCCAATTTCATTACACGTAAAGATCAGGAACAACTTCTCCAAAATCGAGGCAAAGTTATGTGAGATTCTATATTTCTCCAAGGCGTAGCATCAAGAAATATTTGCATCCCTCAACCGCACTGCATCAGGAAAGCAGTTGTTTCCAGCCAGGGAAGCCGTTCCCAAACCTCAACCTCTCCTAGAAAGCACGATTGATAGATGGAACTGGGGACTCCTAACCAATGTATTGTAACCGTCAAGGCTCTGAGAGTTTCAAGGCGCCGTTTTGACGTTCTCTCCAGAAGTGGCTCCACTTCAACGTTCTCCAAAGGCGGCTCGCTTCAACGTTCGCCAAAGAACCGCTCCTTTGAACGTTCGCTCAGAAGCGCTCCGCTTCGGTGTTATCTCCATAAGCTGCAGTATTTGGCTCCTTAAGTTTCAACGTCCTCTCCAAGAGCCGAAGCCGCTTCAACACCACTCCTTCCTGCAAAGGGTCGTGCCACCACACTCCCCACGTCAAGGATCATGATCACAACCAGCCAATCTTCGTAGTCATGGCCACCTTTTGATCCATCCCGCCAAAACTCATGACCATTGACAGTTTGATCGCTTACGCATCCAGCCAACCCTTTTACTTCCATGGATGCCCATACGATTCTAGCCAACCTACTTTGTTCCCACGACAATGTAGTCTCTTCTGATTACATCTGCTACCAAGAACTGTTGCCGCTCATTTTTTGATACCAGCCAGAGCTTCACCGCAGCAGCAATCACTACTAAGATAACTCGTACTCCTCCATATGTTAGTTTCACGTGGAAGAAGTAACAAAATCACCAGTACGAACGCACGATGGTGATATCTTTATTATGGTCAACTCACTGACCATACAAGATGGAAATATGTAAACCATACTTGGGGACTGGGGTTCTACACGAAATCCTTTCGCTATCAAAGCCCAGAAGACACGATCAACCATCAGGTCACGAGCAGAAAAGCTGAAAACGTGCAGGAAGTGCCTTATTCAATTACTCGGGAGCTCTGAAGGGAATGGAAGATCGAATAACATATTATAATGGAAGATTGAAGTCTTTCAAATAAGAAGTTTTATTCAAAGATGTGAAACCGCAATCGGGATGCTAATTGGCGAAACCCTAACTTTGCCATGAATACCAAGAAGATAACAATAAGTCTGCAAAAGCACCAAGACGTCTATACAACAAAGAAAAAATAGCAAAAAGGGGAAACTGGTCATAGAAAGCGGATGTGCGAGTTGCCAACGCCTATGTCAGAGCTTCTTCAAGCACTTTCCCCAGCAATCTCTCGGGCAGCAAAGTTTCCATCCGAAAGCATAACACTCTCGGAATTTGGATAAGGAAAGGATTTCCTATTTTGGCTAAGTAAGGAGGAAAGGCAATCGGTCCCGCGAAGACAAGCCACCACCGTGTAAACAGTCCGCACCTTTGCTTCGCAACGCCATGCTTGGGCAACGCTTTGTCAAGCAGCCCACGCCCATTCCAAGCCAAATCAGTGCTAATGGGTCCCTTTCATGCCAAGTCTATGCTAGCAGCTCCGTCTCGCGTTCCAAAAGCCTAGCCTTGAAGACGCACAACCATACCAGGATTTACGCAAAGCTGCAAGGCGCAAGGATCGCGGATTCTACTTATCTGTCGGAAAAATGAGGTACGATCGTTGCTAGGAGATTCCATCACAATACCAAACCAGGAGGAGGAACGAGCTTTACCCTACCTTCACAAACGAACAACTGGAAAGAGGAAGATGATACAATTTCACCAGCAATATATGTATTGCACAAACCCTAAAAAGGGGAAAGGAGAAGTAACACTCTTTTATGGGTCCTTTCCAAGCCGCACGATACCTGCGTCTCCCATTCCAAGCCGATCCAGTGCTAACGGCTCCAAGTCCAAGCAGACCAGTGCTAGCAGCTTCCCTTCACACCAAATCTGCACTAGTGGCTCCGTTCCAGCCTAACCTGCAAGTAACATGAGCAGAATTTACGAAAAGCCTCCAAATACGAGGATCACAGATTCTCCTTACTTCCCGAAAAAGGTTAGACGGATTTTTCTAACCATCTTGCATGATTTACGTTTCGATTCTGTCCCTGTTTGTTACCATCTTATGCTTACCTCGCAACAACGCCCCTGTTCCTAGCTAAGTAGGGTACTTAATGTTGATGGTGGTTTTTAACTTAGGGGTAAAATCGTAAAACCCTAGTGTTGATGGTGGTTTTTAGCTTAGGGGTAAAATCGTAAAACCCTAGTCAGACAGTGACGTCACAGAACTTGAGTAATAATGTCCAAACCAAGCACATTTATTGAACCCTTTAATTTGTCTGCAAGAAAATTACTAGGGTACCTTTTTTAATGCTAATTAGGGTTTCGAAGGGCCAAAACCCTAATTCTCACACCGCATGTGCCAATGGCAAACCATGCCAGCCACACCTACCGTGCCAAGGCATGCCAACCATGCTAGCCGCACCCCTGTGCCAATGGCAAACTATGCCATCCACACCTACCGCGCCAAGGCATGCCAACCATGCTAGCCGCACCCCTGTACCAATGGCAAACCATGCCAGCCACACCTACCGCGCCCAGGCATGCTAGCTGCACCCCTGTGCCAATGCCAAACCATGCCAGCCACGCCTACCGCGCCAAGGCATGCCAACCATGCTAGCCGCACCCCTGTGCCAAGGGCAAACCATGCCAGCCACAGCTATTGCGCCATGCCAAACGCACCTTGCCATGACCCCAAGCCAACCTAGCCGCGCCACCTTGCTGGCCTTCCCTACGCGGATACCAAAACGAAGGTGTGCGAAAATCAACGGTCGCCCTTCAATCCCAGGAGCAAATCCTAGCCGTCTGAGGTTACCAAATGACCTTTGGCCCAAAGCCCTAGCTTGGTCACGAACCGAGCTTGGTCACGCCAAACCTTGGCCCCACATGCCAAGCCAAACCGCACCTAGCCAAGCTAGCCGCGCCATGCGCCCATGGAAAACCCTTGGCCCCACATGCCAAGCCAAACCGCACCTAGCCAAGCTAGCCGCGCCATGCGCCCATGGAAAACCCTTGGCCCCACATGCCAAGCCAAACCGCACCTAGCCATGCTAGCCGCCCCATATGCCAACGGCTTACCAAACCCTTGGACCCACATGCCAAGCCAAACCGCACCTAGCCATGCTAGCCGCACCATGTGCCAACGGCTTGCCAAACCCTTGGCCCCACATGCCAAGCTAAGCCACACCTTGCCTTGGAACCTAACCATGCTAGCCGTACCATGTGCCAACGGCTTGCCAAACCCTTGGCCCCACATGTCAAGACAAACCGCACCTAGCCATGCTATCCGCACCATGTGCCAACGGCTTGCCAAACCCTTGGCCCCACATGCCAAGACAAACCGCACCTAGCCATGCTAGCCGCACCATGTGCCAACGGCTTTCCAAACCCTTGGCCCCACATGCCAATCCAAGCCACACCTTGCCTTGGCACCTAGCCATGCTAGCCGCACCATGTGCCAACGGCTTGCCAAACCCTTGGCCCCACATGCCAAGCCAAACTGCAGCTAGCCATGCTAGCCGCACCATGTGCCAACGGCTTTCCAAACCCTTGGCCCCACATGCCAAGACAAACCGCACCTAGCTATGCTAGCCGCACCATGTGCCAACGGCTTGCCAAACCCTTGTCCCCACATGCCAAGCCAAGCCACACCTTGCCTTGTCCCTAGCCATGCTAGCCACTCCATGTGCCAATGGCTTGCCAAACCCTTGGCCCCACATGCCAAGCCAAACCGCACCTAGTTATGCTAGCCGCCCCATGTGCCAACGGCTTACCAAACCCTTAGCACCACATGCCAAACGCACCTAGTCGCGCCACCATGCTGGCCTTCCCTACGCGGCTACCAAAACGAAGTCGTGCGACAATCGACGGTCCCCCTTCAATCCCAGGAGCAAATCCTAGCCCTCCAAGGTTACCAGGCGACGCATGGTAACCTTTAGCCCGAAAACTTAAGTTTGGCCACGCCAAACCACGCCATGCCAACCTAGTCGCGCCTCCATGCCACGCCAATGGCATGCCAACCTAGCCGCGCCACCATTCCATGCCAATGGCATGCTAACCTAGCCGCGCCACCATGCTGGCCTTCCCTATGCGGCCACCAACGAACGAAAGCGTACAAAGATCAATGGCTACCTTTCCTCTTAAGATACAAAATCTCGACCGTCGAAGGTCACCAAGCTACCAAGTCTCCCAAGCTCGACTTGCCAGGCAACAACCCTATGCTACATGTTTTCCACAAAAACATTCGATACATCAACACATATCACAAACTGGGGGATCCTCTTTGGGTATTGGTTTGGCGGTTTACAGCGTGCGGCGTACACTACGTCCGTCATAAGGAAGTGTCATAAGGGTGAGGCGGTTAGTAAATATAGGGAGTTAAAAGTGAAACGTTCATGGGACATCAATTCCATACGTTAATGTTTTTATGGAACATCAATTCCATGTGTTAACAATTTTATGGAACATCAAATTCCATGCATACGATTACCACCTCTTCCCATTTACTTACCCATTTTTCCATTCCTTAATGAGACCAGGGTACGTTTCACTTCGACTTGTATAAATATGTCTTACCTATTTCCACAGAACAACAAGTTCAGTCAGGAGCATACACCACTCAGAAAACGTTTGCTAGCTTTCCCATCTGTTAGCTTCCCACTTTCTGATACAAGTCGTAACACAACTACTCTTCCAGAATCAACTATTCTGGTCTCATCACTTTCATTGCTTCCCTCCCCAAAACCAACCCATTCTCCTCCACTTTGTGACCGAAGCAAGTCTGGAACGGCCATTTCTTGGTTTAGGCCGGACTTGTACAGATTGATCTCTCGAATCTAAAGTACTCCCTTGCAGTATATTATTTAGGGTTTAAATTTGTTTCTCACCCACACACCGAAATTACCGAAATCTGTAGAAACCATTTTCACCCACAAGCACCAGCGATGGCAACTTTGAAAGATTACATGTTCTCAACTAGGTCCACCGACCCTCGTGCATTAAATTGCCAGCCACTACGGCTAATTTCGAGATAAAACCTAGTATTCTTCAGATGATCCCTATATCCTTATGGAAAGATGATGAGAACCCTTATTTTTATATTAGGGACTTTGAGGAAATTTGTGGGACAATTAGAATAAAAGACCTTACTGATGAAGTCTTGAAACTTAAGATGTTTCCCTTTTCCTTGAGAGATAAAGCTAAGACACAATTTGAACAACCTACCATCCGAATCCATTGAAACATGGCAGGAACTTATTGCTGCTTTCTATATGAAATTCTACCCTAAGCATAAAACTGCAGCTGTTAGGCAGAAAATTAGTGCTAGTATGCAACAAGAGGGAGAGTCTCTTTATAGGTTTTTAAAGAGATTCAATAATCTCCTATCCCAGTGTCCTCACCATGGATTTGATAAGATGAAACTTGTAGAGATTATTTATGATGGTTTAGATTATTCGACCAAAGCCATGGTCGAGTCTATGTGCGCTGGTGAGTTCACTAGTAAAAATGTTGATAATGCTTTTACCTTATTAGGAGTTGTCGCTGAAAAATCCCATCAGTGGGAGTCTTGTGTTGAACCCCTAAGAGACTCTTGGTCAATAGAAGTAGCACCAATGTGGTAGATACAAGCTTCGGGTCAGATGCTAAGTTTGCTGCGTTGTCTAGAAGGTTAGAAGCTTTGGAATTGAATCAGCCTAAATATAGGTCTCTTGTTGAACCTGATGATAGGATTAGAGCCTCTAGTTGTGGACTAGAACCTAATATATCATTTTGGGAAGGACAGGTTAGTGAAGAACAAGCACATGCTGTCTATAACAACTCTAGGTTTGAAAACCGTCAGAAGTTTGACCCATACTCAGAGACCTATAACCCTGGTTGGAGGAACCATCCTAATTTATCTTGGTCTAAGGGACAGAATCAAGGCTGGTGATGCGTGTCGTAGGTGCAATCAAATTAATTAATACTTTACTACCTAATTAACAAGTAATATAGGGCAGTCAAGGTCGATCCCACGAGGAGCACGAGATTCTAGTTGTAAAAATTGTCACGAAAGGGGGGTGTAAAAAGCAAAAGAAAATAAACAAAACAATTAAAAGGTAAAGTTGAAAGCAATAAGAGAGACAAGATCAAGGAATCCTTCTTCGTTACGAAACAATGAATCAAGTTATGTTCTTTTCTACTTGTTATTAGTCACAAATTATCACCAACCGTAGGTAAAGCAGCTAGCTCAGTGCTAAACCCCTAAATCCCTTGTATCACCGGACACGGAAGTTCTCGACTACCGGATTCTAATCACCAAGCCACCTAGAATTAGCTCAACCTAGATGTAACTTGGCTCATGCATTAAGTTTTATGAATTTCTTAGGTTGATATTAGTAGTTAGACTCTTAGCTCAAGGTCCACTTGCTAACGTTGTTTCTACACACAATTGCTCCACGGAATCCCTCCGCAAGGTCTCGTGTTTGCTACTTATGTAAAGAGTCAAGAAACGATTACTTATCTCCTAACTTTCACTAGCTTTAGATTAAATCGATAAATCAATTTAGCGTGCACTCCAAACAATCTATCAATCAGTCATGAGTGTCTTTAAGATCACTCCTATTAGTAAAAACAATCGATAATTATGTGAAAAACTTCAAGATAGAATTTGAAAACAAAAACTTAAATCATATGTTTAAAAACTAGGAATTCATCCTCAATCAATAAGATTAACTACTCATGTTAAAAGAGTTCACACAAAGAAAATAAGAAAAGAAAAGAATTGTGTGTGTAGAGATGTGTGTAGAAGTTGTAGAAAACTTCTCTATTTATAGGCTTCAATATTCTCCAATTCTTCCAAGGATTAGAATCCTTTTCCTTTTGCAATTCAATTTCCAAATCAAGCTTTTCTCAACTCTTCCACCTTCTCTTTCCAAATTTGAGTCCAATTCTCCATCCAATTCCTAGCCCAAGTCTTCATACCCATGAGAGAAGTCCATAGAAAGTTCTGGAATTTTGCTCGGAAAACCGGGATTGTGGCGGGAATTTGGCCGAAAACGTCACCGCGGCCACTGAAATTTCTCCGTCAAGAGAATATTCGACGGAATATTCCGTCAGTCCACCGTTAGGACTAACGGTCAAATTAGTCAACCGTCAGTCAAACCGTTAGTCACAGGGTCAAAGTAGAAGAGAATCAGCCAATGAGTCACTGGTTCGACTTTGCCTTAGCCTACCGAAGTCACCGAGTTATCCTAGCGAGTCACTGATTCGACTCAGAACTGAATCAGCCTAGGCCATTGCACAGGCCAGACTCTGCAGCACCATCATTGTGCTTCAGCCAAACCCTTGTGATGCACAATGATCACACTTCTCCTTTCATCCACAGCCATGAACTACAACTTCACCGCTTAAACCCCACCGCCATCAAACCTTCACCGCCACCTCAATTCCATACTCATATTGCAGCTGCAACAATGTAATCAACCAACTTGCACCAGTACATTGCATTTCTTCCACTGCCTCAAGCCACCATTCACAAGTTACAGGCCCAATTGCACCTGCAAATGCATCACCAGCACTATCTGTAGCTTCATTCATCCCATCAGCTTATCTCAGTTCCATTCTAGTGTCAGCACAAATCATAACTCCACCTGAACTCACTCAACTTCATTAATGCCTTCAGTTCCCTTTCCTGTTAAACTGCAGCCCATCATCTCCAGCTGCAACTCCAAGCATCAACACCAGCTCCCTGAACTCTCATGGCTCCACCTGCAATTTCCTGTCATTCGGCATTCACATTCACATTCACAGTGCCACAAAGACTCATCACAGCACCAACTTCACTGCACTTCCCAAAATCCCCACTGGCAACAACAATGCACTTCACTACAAAGCTGTAACTGCCAAGACCACAATTCCTTCATCAGATCTGCTTTTCTGTTGCCTTCACTGCCACTTCAACCCTGTTGAGCAACTCCAGTACCATCCGCTCGCCTAAACTCATTGTACCCATCAGAGCCATCAACACGTAACTTAACCATGCCCCGTACCATCAACTCCATTCATGAGCAAAGACTCTACCATAGCCTCTCGCCTCGTTAGCCTTTCAAGCTTCATTAACAATCAACCAACAAAGATCCCGACCATCTCTCGGTTTCGCCTCTCGAGCTTCATCTCAATCCTTCTCGCAACAATTCAATCCATCATTTCGAAATTCAACCACAGATATTCAATTCATCAATACCCATTCGATTATAGCCATACAATTTATAAATCGCATCTACCCGAGCTAATTGCGCATCATCGCCAATACCCGGCCTCAAAGATCACGTCTCTCCATTTGAGCCAATCGATACCACCATCGAGACGACTTCATCTCCGTGTTCTTCCCGTCCGATTCATCTCTTCTTCACTCCCCGATTTCCATCTTCGATTAACGAACCCAAATTCTATCTAATCTCGCATCTCCATCTCCTCAACTCATATTCCCCCAACTGTTCTCGATTCACAAAGATCTCCCCGAGCTTCATAAATCCTCGAGTCGACTTCATCCTCCTTCCAATCGAATAGCGAGAACCATTCTCGCCTTCACGATCGAACCGAATCCATTCTCCCCGTCTTCTTTCCCCGGAATCATCGATTTTCGATTCAATCTCCACCACCAACACATACCCATTAATTCACTCGATCCATCTTCATCTCTGTTCTCTCGACCGTGAGCAATCTCTCGCTCTCTCAATTTCTCGAATTTAACAAACAGCCCATGGTCTGTTTCTTCCGATGAAAAATGATTGAAAAGAGACAGAACCATCGATTTTAGGTTTAGGTTTAAATGGGCGGATTCGGGTACGGTTATGGATTCGGTATGGTTAGGGTATGTGAGCTTGGGTCAGAGTTTAGGGTGTGGGCTTGGGTCAGAGTTTAGGGTGTGGGTGGATTTAAACACCCACCATAAGTACACCCCATTAGTGCAATTTTCACTCCCTTCTTTTGGATAAGGGACACCTCTTTGACCTCCCCTTAACCTTGGCTGGGCTCCATATAGTATTCCCTCCTTGGTGAAATGACAATTTTACCCTTTTAGCTCAAATAAGGTGATTTCTTCTTCTTTCCTCCGTGCGACTCCAAAGTAGCTACAAAACTCAAAATAAGCGTAAAATACATAATTTACAAGAAAAATAGCAAAGAAAGCATAAACTACTAGATAGTAAATTAGGTGTATTCTACACCTATCAAATTCCCCCACACTTAGACTTTGCTAGTCCTCGAGCAAATCAAACTAAAAACTCACAACTTTAAAGCGTTCAAGCGTCCCAAGCATCCAAAGAGTTATGAGGACATAGAATTTCTGCATGCTAGTAATAAGAAGTTAGAAATACCAAAGAACATATTCTCATTCTTAAATGTTGAGTGAGAAATAACCACACCATAATGAGAGAACGCGTGTTTGAGAAACGATCAATAAGCATTTCGCCTCGACTTCTGCCTCACCAAAAGGATTTTATGATAATTGCACTCAAAAAGACGGCTTTTTTTATGGTTCTCACATGTGTGGAGTAGGAATGAAGAGAGAATTCCTGCAACACGTTGAATGGTGGGAAGGACATCTTCCGAGATTTTTAAAAACCCACATCTTTTAATATTTTGAAAAACCATTTTTTCTGACGATCTCTAAGAAAGGAAATCAACCATTATTATCGAGGATGAGATTACTTACTTACCTTCACATCCGATTGCCAATTATGATAACACCACTCTCACGGCATCCAATAGAAACGTCTTCCGCTCCTTATCTTGATCTCCTCGTCTTCGGTTTCAACTATTGATGATAAACCCTTGAATTTCATAAATCCATAACAATTTATAACTCTTGTACCTTAAAATCCTTGTCGCTTGAAAATTTCTTATATATTTTCCTTCCCCACGGCTCATTAAAATATTTCTCTTGTTTTTCTCTTCTTTTTTTTTTTTCTTTTCTTTCCTATTCTTTTCTTTTTTTTTTTTGAATTTTTTTTTTTTTTTTTTTTTTTTTTTTTTTTTTTTACAAGAGAACTTAAATACAAAATAAACCATGGCCGTGGAAGAAGTATTTTACCGCTTGATTCTTCACAACTTGTATCGTTTTGAAATCATAAACTTCAAAAATTCTCACCTTTTAATTTTCTTCGCTTTCATGAATAAGTCTTCATACTTGAATATAAAATTACCTCATTGTAGTGTAAGTCTTCAACATATATGTAAAATCAGCTCTTTGTATGTTGCTTTACTTATATTTGAAATTTGCTCTTTTCTCGTTCCGTTGCTTGTAAACCTTAAACTTTTCCAACTTTCCTTGTAGATTTTGATGTCACTCCTTGTTGATGATGAATGTGTTTCTATGGACCCGTTGTTATCGCGAGAGAGAATGGTGCTAACTGCAAATCGAACTACAAGAAGGAAGCTTTCATCTATGGACGTCACCCTCATGATTGACAAAATTAGCACTCAAGAGATCAAAGAGTAGTGCTTTTAGTGGTGGGAGGTTGGGTAGCTCACCATTCTACCGGAATTAACGACGGTGACACACACTCAAAAGAAGCTCTTTAGTATATGGAAATTTTCTGGTCGGTGCCTCTCATGATGTGAATACGGGTAGTCTCCACTAATGATTGATCAAAGCAACTCTAATAACGCAATTCTCCCCGCACCAAATTCGCATCACCGGCATGATTAAATCCATTATTTAACACTCAAAACAAACAAGAAATCCGAATGTAGTTCTCTAACATTTCCAAGTTCAATTATGTCGGTCAAAATCTCTATGTAAACATACCTAGAAGTATGCTAGTGACTCTAAAATCTTTAAAAGTTGGAATTTTTATGTAAAACTTTTTTTCTTTTTTAAATTTTTCATTTTTTTGTAATTTTTGTTTTAAAAAACATGCTTAACCACTCCCCCACACTTAAACCTTACATTGTCCTCAATGTAATTGAATCCTCCTAGTAAAGTCAAGGTGGGAAATTTTAACATGATAAGAAACAAGAAAAAGAAAAACAAAAAGCAAAAGGATAAGAAATACAAAACCGATGGGTTGCCTCCCATTAAGCGCTTGTTTTAAAGTCGACGGCCCGACTTAGCTCTTGCAAAATCCATTCCCCATATACTAACAATCTGAAAATTTGAGGATCCACCCATAATACCTGTTTTGCAAACAATAACTCCATACAAATATTAGCACAAGAAAACAATAGTGAAATTATCGCTCGATAGAAATTTCCCCCACACTCGATTCTCGTCCACACTCGGAAGTGTATAAAGAACATAGAATTCGGAACTTCCATGTATTCCTCTTGGCAAACCTGCATGGTGTTAGCATCAAGTGTTTCCAATGGTGGATATCTAGAAACAAAATCATCCAAAAATACTTTGAAGCACATACATTCAAACCAAGAAGAGGTAAAGGAGAAGAATCAATAGGCAAAGGGTTAGACAAACCTTTCACAAATTCTTGTATTATAGAATCCTCTTCATCCTTAAAAAATTCACGTGAATCACTTACCTCTTGTATATCGTGGTCCTCTATTAAACCTTGCAACCATTCTTCGTCGTTTTCTACCTTAACCATAGTCTCGGTATCATTAAAATCATTCGCAAGTTCAATTGGGTCTTCCACAAAATCAATGAATGTGGTTTCATCCTCTATAATCATCTCTTCAACATTCTCATCATCGGAATCGGGCCATTCACTAAAGTGATTCTCATCGGTATAGATTGTAAAATCTTCTTGTGCGGGTGTTACACCGTTTATAACAATAGGTAAGTCACACCCAATCTCCTCCTTTTGAATAGGTGAAGGATCGTTATTATGATCCGGAGTTGGAATAACTTCCTCATTGTCGGAACATTCATACACTTCCGCGGACTCCCATCTTTCCTTAAGAAAGTTTTGCCAAGCAATAAATGCATCTTCCTCAAGCTCGTCCTTTTGAATAGGTGATTGATCATTAAGATCAAGGCTTGAGTAATCTACACTAGCGTCATCAAAAGTCTCCAAAGGTTTGTTAATTTGTTCGTATATTTTCTCCGAATTCCTTTGAATTTCTCGATGTGATTCTTGCATCTTTTGTTGAAGATCCCCAATCATGGCCAACATCTTATCCGCAAAACTAGAGATTTTCTCGATCATAAACAAAACTATCCTCCCATCCTTGTGATTGTCCACTTACATACCCGTCATAAGGTTGTTGATATGTATGAGAATATCCATAATGTTCCGTAGGAATTTGATCATAGCCAAAAGATTGGTTTTGATTGTATCCGAAGGATGGTTGGAAGTTGCCATAATGTTGAGGTTGAAAACCGTATTGATTGTTGTAATATGCTTGCTCTTGTCCACCGTACATGGAAAACCGATACCGAAATAAGATTCAAAAACCAAGTTAGATACGGAATAGAATCCAACAAAGCAAGAATAAAGCAAAAAGAAAAATAAAAACAACTAAAATCATCCACGCTCCCAGAAACAACGGCGCCAAAATTTGATGCGTGTCGTAGGTGCAATCAAATTAATTAATACTTTACTACCTAATTAACAAGTAATATAGGGCAGTCAAGGTCGATCCCACGAGGAGCACGAGATTCTAGTTGTAAAAATTGTCACGAAAGGGGGTGTAAAAAGCAAAAGAAAATAAACAAAACAATTAAAAGGTAAAGTTGAAAGCAATAAGAGAGACAAGATCAAGGAATCCTTCTTCGTTACGAAACAATGAATCAAGTTATGTTCTTTTCTACTTGTTATTAGTCACAAATTATCACCAACCGTAGGTAAAGCGGCTAGCCTCGGTGCTAAACCCCTAAATCCCTTGTATCACCGGACACGGAAGTTCTCGACTACCGGATTCTAATCACCAAGCCACCTAGAATTAGCTCAACCTAGATGTAACTTGGCTCATGCATTAAGTTTTATGAATTTCTTAGGTTGATATTAGTAGTTAGACTCTTAGCTCAAGGTCCACTTGCTAACGTTGTTTCTACACACAATTGCTCCACGGAATCCCTCCGCAAGGTCTCGTGTTTGCTACTTATGTAAAGAGTCAAGAAACGATTACTTATCTCCTAACTTTCACTAGCTTTAGATTAAATCGATAAATCAATTTAGCGTGCACTCCAAACAATCTATCAATCAGTCATGAGTGTCTTTAAGATCACTCCTATTAGTAAAAACAATCGATAATTATGTGAAAAACTTCAAGATAGAATTTGAAAACAAAAACTTAAATCATATGTTTAAAAACTAGGAATTCATCCTCAATCAATAAGATTAACTACTCATGTTAAAAGAGTTCACACAAAGAAAATAAGAAAAGAAAAGAATTGTGTGTGTAGAGATGTGTGTAGAAGTTGTAGAAAACTTCTCTATTTATAGGCTTCAATATTCTCCAATTCTTCCAAGGATTAGAATCCTTTTCCTTTTGCAATTCAATTTCCAAATCAAGCTTTTCTCAACTCTTCCACCTTCTCTTTCCAAATTTGAGTCCAATTCTCCATCCAATTCCTAGCCCAAGTCTTCATACCCATGAGAGAAGTCCATAGAAAGTTCGGAATTTTGCTCACTAGGAAAACTGGGATTGTGGCCGGAATTTGGCCGGAAAACGTCACCGCCGGCCACCTGGAAATTTCTCCGTCAAGAGAATATTCGACGGAATATTCCGTCAGTCCACCGTTAGGACTAACGGTCAAATTAGTCAACCGTCAGTCAAACCGTTAGTCACAGGTCAAAGTAGAAGAGAATCAGCCAATGAGTCAGCTGGTCTGACTCGGTCTTAGTCGGCTGAGTCACTGAGTTATCCTAGCGAGTCACTGATTCGACTCAGAACTGAATCAGCCTAGGCCATTGCACAGGCCAGACTCTGCAGCACCATCATTGTGCTTCAGCCAAACCCTTGTGATGCACAATGATCACACTTCTCCTTTCATCCACAGCCATGAACTACAACTTCACCTGCTTAAACCCCAGCTGCCATCAAACCTTCAGCTGCCACCTCAATTCCATACTCATATTGCAGTACGCAACAATGTAATCAACCAACTTGCACCAGTACATTGCATTTCTTCCACTGCCTCAAGCCACCATTCACAAGTTACAGGCCCAATTGCACCTGCATATGCATCACCAGCACTATCTGTAGCTTCATTCATCCCATCAGCTTATCTCAGTTCCATTCTAGTGTCAGCACAAATCATAACTCCACCTGAACTCACTCAACTTCATTAATGCCTTCAGTTCCCTTTCCTGTTAAACTGCAGCCCATCATCTCCAGCTGCAACTCCAAGCATCAACACCAGCTCCCTGAACTCTCATGGCTCCACCTGCAATTTCCTGTCATTCGGCATTCACATTCACATTCACAGTGCCACAAAGACTCATCACAGCACCAACTTCACTGCACTTCCCAAAATCCCCACTGGCAACAACAATGCACTTCACTACAAAGTCAGAATCGCCAAGACCACAATTCCTTCATCGATCTGCTTTTCGTTGCCTTCACCGCCACTTCAACTCTGTTGAGCAACTCCATTCCATCTGCTCGCCTAAACTCATTGTACCCATTGTAGCCATCAACACGTAACTTAACCATGCCCTCGTACCATCAACTCCATTCATGAGCAGACTCTACCATAGCCTCTGCTGTTAGCCTTTCAAGCTTCATTAACAATCAACCAACAGCATCCTGACCATCTCTCAGTTTCAGTCTCTGAGCTTCATCTCAATCCTTCTCGGCAACAATTCAATCCATCAGCTCGAAATTCAACCACAGATATTCAATTCATCAATACCCATTCGATTATAGCCATACAATTTATCGTCTGCATCTACCCGAGCTAATTGCAAGATCATTCCGCAATACCTGGGCCTCAAAGATCACGTCTCTCCATTTGAGCCAATCGATACCACCATCGAGACAAGACTTCATCTCTTGTGTTCTTCCCGTCTGATTCATCTCTTCTTCACTCCCTGATTTCCATCTTCGATTAACGAACCCAAATTCTATCTAATCTGCATCTCCATCTCCTCAACTCATATTCCCCCAATCTGTTCTCGATTCACAGCATCTCCCTGAGCTTCATAAATCCCTGAGTCGACTTCATCCTCCTTCCAATCGAATATAGAACCATTCTCGCCCTTCACAGATCGAACCGAATCCATTCTCCCCGTCTTCTTTCCTGGAATCATCGATTTTCAGTTCAATCTCCACCACCAACACATACCCATTAATTCACCCGATCCATCTTCATCTCTCGTTCTCTCGACCGTGAGCAATCTCTCGCTCTCTCAATTTTCGTAATTTAATGAAGACTATGGTTGTTTCTTTCAGTGAAAAAATGATTGAAAAGAGATTTAACCATCGATTTTAGGTTTAGGTTTAAATGGGCGGATTCGGGTACGGTTATGGATTCGGGTATGGTTAGGGTATGTGAGCTTGGGTCGAGAGTTTAGGGTGTGGGCTTGGGTCGAGTTTAGGGTGTGGGTGGATTTAAACACCCACCATAAGTACACCCCATTAGTGCAATTTTCACTCCCTTCTTTTGGATAAGGGACACCTCTTTGACCTCCCCTTAACCTTGGCTGGGCTCCATATAGTATCTCCTTGGTGAAATGACAATTTTACCCTTTTAGCTCAAATAAGGTGATTTCTTCTTCTTTTCCTCCGTGCGACTCCAAAGTAGCTACAAAACTCAAAATAAGCGTAAAATACATAATTTACAAGAAAAATAGCAAAGAAAGCATAAACTACTAGATAGTAAATTAGGTGTATTCTACACCTATCAGCTGGTCTAGTAATTCTCGGCCTCCCCGGGTTTTGGTTATACTAAGAACTCTTTGGTCGTGCCCTAGAACCCATCTGAGAATAGAATAACTAGCTTAGAGGAATCTCTTAGTATATTAAGAAATATCCAGGATATGTTATCACAAAGCCAGGAAATGTTAGTAAAGAGCCAGGTTAATTTTCAAGAGGAAACCAAGCAGAATTTTAAGAATAATTCCCAATCTCTTGCTAAATTAGAACTTCAAGTCGGCCAAATAGCTAAGTTTCTTAGTGAGAGAGAAGATAGAAGGTTCCCTAGTCATACTGATCCTAATCCCAAATGAGAGAAATCGTACAATCATGTGAATTCTCTACAACCCTTAGGAGTGGAAAGAAAGTTGACAATAAGGTTGCCATGCCTGACAGTGAACATGTTGTAGTTCACCCTTCTGAGCCAGAAAATGAGGAGACTGATAGAGTCTCTAAAGAGACCAATGAGGGTCCTGTTGAGCCCGACTTTGTTCCTAGAGCCCCATTCCCACAGCTGCTAGTTCCAACTAAGAGGGAGTCCAACTTTAATGATATATTGGAGGTTTTTAAGCAGGTAACTATCAACCTTCCATTATTAGATGCAATTAAGCAGATTCCCACTTATGCCAAGTTTCTTAAGGATATGTGTACGCGAAAGCGAAAGCTTAGTGTCCATAAGAAAGCCTTTCTAGCTAGCCACGTGATTTCTATTATTCAGAATACCACTACTCCTAAGTATAAAGATCCAGGGTCCCCTACCATTTCTTGCACAATAGGTAAATACCGTGTTGTGAAAGCGTTGCTTGACTTAGGTGCCAGTGTGAACTTACTACCATATCATGTGTATCTTAAGCTAGGACTTGGTGAGTCGAAACCTACCCAGATGACACTTCAGTTAGCTGATAGGTCCGTTAAAATTCCTCGTGGTGTGATCGAGGATGTTCTTATAGAGGTCGAAAAGTTTATTTATCCAGTGGATTTTGTTATCCTAGATACCCAACCTGTCCCTGACCCAGAGAACCAGATACCGGTAATTTTAGGTCGCCCGTTTTTAGCTACATCCAATGCGATCATTAACTGTCGAAATGGTATTATGAATTTGTCTTTTGGTAATATGACTATTGAGCTCAACATTTTTAATATTAGTAAGCTACCCTCTGAACTAGATAACTCGAGCATAGAAGAGGTGAACATGATAGGAACATTAGCCGAGGAGTTGTTAGAAGATCCATTAGAGAAATGCCTAGCTCACTTTGGGATTGATTTTGATGATGATGATGTGATTAATGAGGTGAATGCTTTGTTAGATTCAACCCCTTTATTAGACACTAGTAATGGATGGAAACCTAAGTTCGAACCACTACTAGTTTCTAAGTCTACCCTAGTTCCTTCGTTAGAAGAGCCTCCTAAGTTGGACCTAAAACCATTGCCAGATACCCTGAAGTATGTGTTTTTAGGCCCGTCTGAGACTTTACCTGTGATTGTTGCTTCCGACTTGGATAGTGATCGGGAAAGTAGGCTAGTAACCATCCTTCAAAACAATAATGAAGCTTTAGGGTGGACCATAACAGACATTAAGGGTATAAGTCCTACTGTTTGTATGCATCATATTTATTTAGAGGAAGATACCAAACCTTCTAGGGAGATGCAACGTCGACTAAACCCCAATATGAAAGAAGTAGTTCGAACCGAGGTCCTTAAGTTGTTAGATTCAGGCATTATCTACCCTATTTCAGACAGTAAGTGGGTCAGCCCCGTTCAGGTTGTTCCCAAGAAATTCGGTATTACTGTTGTCCAGAATGATAATAATGAGTTAATCTCAACCCGAGTGACCACGGGTTGGCGTGTTTGTATTGACTATAGGAAATTGAACAAGGTCACTAGGAAGGACCACTTTCCCCTTCCCTTCATTGACCACATGCTAGAGAGATTAGTTGGACATAGTCATTACTGCTTTTTAGATGGCTACTCGGCTATAATCGATCGTTATTTCCCGTAAGACCAGGGAGAAAACCACTTTTACATGTCCCTTTGGTACCTTTGCGTATAGACGCATGCCTTTCGGGCTATGTAACGCCCCTGCGACTTTTCAGCGTTGCATGATGAGCATATTTTCAGATATGGTAGAACGGTTCTTAGAGGTCTTTATGGATGATTTTTCAGTGTTTGGTTCATCTTTCGATGAGTTCTTGCATCATTTGTCATTAGTGTTGACTAGGTGTAAGGAAAAGAATCTAGTGCTTAATTGGGAGAAATGTCATTTCATGGTTCGATCAGGAATTGTTTTAGGGCATATCGTATATTCTAAGGGTATAAAGGTAGATAAAGCCAAATTTGACCTTATCAAGACTTTAAAGGTCCCAAAAACCGTAAGAGATATTAGGTCATTCTTAGGACATGCAGGTTTTTATCGTCGATTCATTAAGTATTTTAGCTTGATTTCTAGACCTCTTTGCAATTTGCTTGCAAAAGATGTTAAGTTTGTCTTTGATGATGCTTGTTTAGAGGCTTTTGAGAAGCTTAAGACTTTACTTACTACCGCCCCCATAGTCCAGGCACCCAACCGGAACCTACCCTTTGAGATCATGTGCGATGCTTGATTATGCTATTGGTGTTGTGCTAGGTCACGAGAAAACAAATTACTTCATGTGATTTACTATGCTAGCAAAACTCGAATGATGCCCAGTTGAACTATACCACTACGGAGAAGGAACTGTTAGCCATTGTGTTTGCCTTAGACAAGTTTAGACCCTATCTCTTAGGTTCTAAGGTCATAATCTTCACCGATCATGCTACTTTGAAGTATCTTCTTTCCAAGAAGGATACTAAACCTAGATTTATTAGATGGATCCTCTTGTTACAGGAATTTTCCTTAGACATTAGAGATAAAAAAGGTACAAAAAATGTAGTAGCAGACCACTTGTCTAGGCTTGTTGTGGATACCCCTGATGATTCTCCTCATGTTAGGGATAGTTTTCCTGATGAACAACTGTTCTTTCTTACCCAATTACCTTGGTATGCGAATATAGTGAACTATCTTGTTACTGGTCGAATGCCCCAACATTGGGGTAAACAAAATTGGTCCAGGTTTTAGCCAAGGTTAAGCACTTCTTTTGGGATGATCCTTATTTGTTTAAGTATTGTCCAGACCAGATTATTAGGAGATGTATACCTGAGAGTGACCAGTCCAGTGTTATTTCCTTTTGTCATGATCATGCTTGTGGGGGTCACTTTAGTGCTAAGAAGACTGCTGCTAAGATATTGCAGTGTGGATTCTATTGGCCTTCGTTGTTTGAAGACTCCTACAGTTACTATGTTACTTGTGAACGTTGCCAGAAATTAGGAACCATTTTCCGTAGGAACATGATGCCCTTGAACCCTATTTTAGTTGTTGAGGTCTTTGATGTGTGGGGTATTGACTTTATGGGTCCATTTCCTAATTCTTTTGGTAACTTATACATCCTTGTCGCTGTAGACTATGTCTCTAAGTGGATTGAGGCGGTTGCGTGTAAAACCAATGACCATAGGGTTGTGATTGAGTTCTTGAAAGATAATATACTTACATGTTTTGGTACACCGCGTGCTATAATTAGTGATGGAGGGTCGCACTTCTGTAATGGACCTTTTAGGCTTTTGACGAAGAAATATGGTATTACACATAAGGTAGCTACCCCGTATCATCCGCAGACTAGTGGTCAGGTAGAGGTTTCCAATAGGGAGATAAAACGTATATTAGAGAAAACAGTTAATCCTAATAGGAAAGGCGGTCGTCTAGGCTTACTGATGCCTTATGGGCTTACCGTACTGCGTTTAAGACCCCCATTGGAATGCCACCTTATCGACTTGTTTATGGCAAGGAATGTCACTTACCTGTTGAGTTAGAACATAGAGCATATTGGGTTGTTAAGCAGCTAAATTTTTCACTTGACAAGGCAGGAGCCCATAGGAAACTCCACTCAATGAGTTGGAAGAGATTCGTAGAGATGCTTACGATAGTGCTAAGGAGTATAAGAACAAAATGAAACTTGTGCATGATAGAAATATTTTATGAAAGTCATTTTCTCCAGGTCAAAAAGTTCTTCTGTATGATACTCGTTTGCATCTATTCCCCGGGAAGTTACGCTCTCGGTGGACCGGTCCTTTTGTGGTCCGTACTGTTTTTCCTCATGGAGTTGTTGAGATCGAGACACCAGATGGTAGTAGTTCTTCGAAGGTTAACGGTCAGAGATTGAAACCCTTTTTAGAGCCCTTTCCTACAGGTGATGTTGAGATGGTCCCTCTGGAGGACCCCGTTTACCCTTGATTGACCATCAAGGCGATTTGTATGTTGTATATTAGTTTTTGATTTCTCTCTTCACCTGTGTACTATCTTTCCGACTTCTCTCTTTACCGATTCCTCATGTTACTTTACTTTTTGGTATTGCTCTTTCATTAGAAACATTGAGGACAATGTTAGATTTAAGTTTGGGGGTGGGGAAGAAACTTTTTGTTAGCTTTTAGTTGTAATAAATAAACTCCAGAGCCTAGAAATTTATGGTTATTAAGGTTGGCACTAACCAATCTAAGTGGATGGGAACATCTTGGTTGTAGGAGTTGAGGAACCAATCTGATTAGATGGAAACATCTAAAGAGTCTATTCATAAAAGCACAGAGCTCAGGTGTTATAATTAAAAAAAAAAAAATGGTAGTTTCGCCATATCTCGTTGAATCCTTTTCACCTTCTGTTTTTATTTTTCTTCTCTTTTAAGTGATTTGGTGGGGCACATGATTCAAGTTGTTACCATTGCTAGGGTGAAATAGAGTGATTAGGATACCACAAAAAAAAAAAATGAAAAAAAAAAAAAAAAGAATTGAGACCAGACCAATCGGAATAAATTCAATAAAGTCGACCACTGGTGCCCTTGTATATGCCAGTTGTGTTGACCTAGAGTTAGGATTATCACCCGTTGGTTCCCTTGTATTTGCCAGCTGTGTTGATATTAGTCAGACCGGTATCTCAGTCCATTAGGATAGGTTCATCCTAGTAGTGTCCTTCAGATAGATATGGGAAACACCGTTCACCTTAGTCAAACCATCTACATTTTTGTCTCTACATCCATCTTCTTCATCTATCCATGTGATTGGTTGACTCCGGTTATAGGTATTTTTGTACTTATTATGGTGTTTTGTGTGTTTATAGGTATTTTTGGGAAATAAACATTTTTGGAAAAATCGGCTCGAAAAGTTGTCCAAAACACCCCAGAGGAGATTTTCTATTCGGACTCTCAGTTTTGATAAGGGGCACCCAGTTGATAAGGGGTAACCATTTGCTATTCACACCCCTAGCCCGGATAAGGGGAGGTCATCTTCAATAATTCGAATTCAAGTTTTTGGCGGGAAATATCTTTGCAGCTGAACATATTTTAGGGTTCGAGATTTGGATGGTTTTTAATGAGACTCAACTGCTGAATTTTGTTGAGATGACTTGGATGAACGAAACAGGGAAGGTATGGTCGTTACATTTGGTTAGATTCGGCTAAAACATCGGATTGGAGATAAACATGGGAAGTATGGTTACGTGAAGAAATGTTCTCGGGATTTTTGATTATTTTGGGAAGTTTTGATTAGGCCAGAACGTGTCGGACAGATTCTGAAGGTGTGGGAAATATGCTGGAGTATGTGATGCGTGTCGTAGGTGCAATCAAATTAATTCAATATTTCCACTCAATTAAAAATAATATAATGGAAGTCAAGTTCGTTCCCACGAGGAGCAAGAGATCTTAGTTGTAAAAGTTGTCACGAAAGGGGGGTGTAAAAAGCAAAAGAAAAATAAACAAAGCAATTAAAATCGAAAGTTGAAAGATGAAAGCAATAAGAGAGAGAAGATCAAGGAATCCTTCTTCGTTACGAAACAATGATTAAAGTTATGTTCTATTCTACTTGTTATTAGTCACAAATTATCACCAACCGTAGGTAAAGCAGCTAGCTCAGTGCTAAACCCCTAAATCCCTTGTATCACCGGACACGGAAGTTCTCGCCTACCGGATTCTAATCACCAAGCCACCTAGAATTAGCTCAACTTAGATGTAACTTGGCTCATGCATTAAGTTTTGTGAATTTCTCAGGTTGATATTAGTAGTTAGACTCTTAGCTCAAGGTCCACTTGCTAACGTTGTTTCTACACACAATTGCTCCACGGAATCCCTCCGCAAGGTCTCGTGTTTGCTACTTATGTAAAGAGTCAAGAAACGATTACTTATCTCCTAACTTTCACTAGCTTTAGATCAAATTAACAAATCAATTTAGCGTGCACTCCAAACAATCTATCAATCAATCATGAATGTCTTTAAGATCACTCCTATTAGTAAAAACAAACGATAATTATGTGAAAAACTTCAAGATAGAATTTGAAAACAAAACTCAAATCATGTTAAGAACTAGGAATTCATCCTCAATCAATAAGAAAATTAGCTACTCATGTTTTTGAAATTCACAAATAATAATAATAATTAAAAGAAGAATTTTCAAGTTCACACAAGTAGTTAAGAAGAAAAAATCTTAGAAAAGAAAGCAAAAACACAAGTGATGTGTGTGTAGAGAGGTGTGTAGAAGTTGTAGAAAACTTCTCTATTTATAGGCTTCAATATTCTCCAAATCTTCTAAGGAGTAGAATCCTTTTCCTTTTGCAATTCAATTTCCAATTCCAAGCTTTTCTCAACTCTTCCACCTTCTCTTTCCAAATTTGAGTCCAATTCTCCATCCAATTCCTAGCCCAAGTCTTCACACCCATGAGAGAAGTCCAAAGAAAATTCTGGAATTTTTGCTCGCCGGAAAACGGGGATTGTGGCCGGAATCCGGTCGGAATAGTCGCCGGAAAGTGTCTCAGGTGACCGGCAAAGTCGCCCGGTCGCCGGTCAACGGGTCGGATCGGTCAAACCGGGTCAGGGTGAACTACCGAGTCAGGTTGAGTCAGTCACTGCCTTGGCTGAGTGAGCTGAGTCATCTTGGCTCAGGCCATTGCACAGATCAGACTCTGCAGCATCATGTTTGTGCATCACTCCAGCCATAATGGCTATGCATACTGCATTATTTCCAGCTGCAGCTCCAAATCTCCTTCTCTGCCAAATACTTCCATCAAATCATCACCTTTCACTCCTTTCTGCTGCAAAGACCAACATCAACCACAGTTCCACACTAGCTCGGGCCAACATCTCACCTTGCACAATTCAACTCAAACTTGCCCTGAGCCTGCAGCCTAACCCATTGTTCCTCTCGCCATACCACCAAGCTCGATTGCTATTTCACCTCCTCGTGCCATCACCCGTAGCATACAACCACTCCCAAAGATCACCGATTTGAACTGTTTTAGCTTATTCAACTCGTAACACGCCCATCTCGGTCTCAATCCGAGTCTCACTACAAAGAAGAACACGTTATTTCAGCTACACTTCGGGGCCAGCAGTACCAATTGCTAATCTCTCGCCTTGTAAGCCATTCACGGCAGCAGTTCAAGTGTAGTGCCAAATCCCCGCAATGACTCTTCATCTCTGCTTTGCCATCTTCCCTATACACGCCTGCAATAGAACTCATCTCCGGCTCCTAAGTTCAATCGGTGGCGGTAGCACCACAAAGACCAGTTTATTCTCTCGGATAGCCTTGTATTGACAACAACAACTCAATGCATTTCTCATTCCAAACCCATCAATTCTCGGCCCGAACCACCACCTCGTAAGTCCATTCACTACTTCAACTACAACCACATCAATTGAGACACCTTCTCGGCTCGGTCAAGCTCGACATCCCAGCCTGCCACTCACCAGCTGCACTTGCAATTGCTCCACAGTCCACCAACACAACTCAGGCCACTTCAATCTCCAATCCAGTGCACTTCAATCACCTCCTACTTCCCTGCAATGACCCTTCTGGGCTGCACTTCATAGTGCAGCTCCCTGTAGCTTCAATAGCAGCTCAGGCCAACAATGACCCTCAGCTCCACCTTCCATACTCAAATTCCCTTGAACAAAGAACCAATAGCACTAATACCGCTTATTCATCATCATCTGCGCTTCATAGCTCACCAAATCTTGCTATCCGAGCAAATCCACACCGATCTACTGACTTAATTGTGTAGTATGTGCATTTCATCCGCCATCGCAACTTGCTTGGCAAAGCAACTTAATAACGCCGACCATAGCCGACCACAATCACCTCACCCGCAATGCCATTTCAGGCCTTGCTCTCCATCCGGTTCAATTCCCGGCAAGCATTTCAACTCCATTGCTCAATCACACGAGCAACACGCCTAATTCACATTGCTTCGTATCTCTGAAATTCATCATAAAACCCTTTTATTGCAACAACAACAGATCCATTTTCTCTGTAATTTGAGCAGCAACCCTGTAGCAGCCACCAAACCCTAGCTTCTAAGACTCTGAATTTCTCCTCTGATTCTTAGTAAACCCTTATTTTGATATGATCCTTTCGACTCCATCTTTGACGCTAACCCATTTTCGAGCTCAACACCATCTTCAATTTATCTTCACAGACTAGAACACATAACCCCGATCAACCACCACAACCACTCGAACTTGAGACCCCATCCGAAATTCGATCCATAGAACCCATATCTCTCGATCTTCAATGACTTCACAATCTCATTTCCCAATCGATCTTGAGCAAAACCTTCTCACTTTAACAGATTCTTCAAATCACACAAACCCCTCTCTGGATTTTCAACTCGTTTGATTTCAGGTGAAAATGGTTTCAGACAACCATGGCCTCCATTTCTTCTCAATTTCTGGTTTCAGGTGGGAAGCATTCAATGAAATGAATGGGAGGAAGATAATCGGTCTAGGGTTGTACTAACAATGTTGGATAACGCCACCCCTCTGCATCAGATAAGGGGTACCCCAATGGATGCCCCATAACATGTTGTGGTTGTCATTTAAAACCTCTCCAAAAGAAAGTTGTCCCTTAACCTTGGGTCACCCTCAGGATAACAATTGCCTGTAAGATGACAATTTCGCCCTTTTGCTCAAATTGGGTAATTCCTTCTTCTTTTTCCCCCTGCGACTCCAGCGTAGCTATAAAACTCAAAACAAGCGTAAAATACATAATTTACACGAAAAATAGCAAAGAAAGCATAAACTACTAGATAGTAAATACGGTGTATTCTACACCTATCAGTATGATTGCTTAAAAGATACGCGTGCGAACATTAAACAGGGCAGAGAGATACTCGGGATTGGTTGGTGGTATTTCCGGCAATTGGGAGAAGATAATTCTCGCAGGATTTGCATCCATCAGGTTTGGAAAGAATGGGAAACAGTTGACGTGTTTGAGAGCTAAAAGAGGAACCAAAATCTTCATATTTTCGGTCATTATTCAAAACAGAGAAGGCAATATTCTTGGGATTTTCTCGAGTTGTTTTGTGGAAGTTACGTGGATATTTATTCCCTGCAAGAGTTCTACTCATTCTAGGAAGTGTATGGCGCGTGTTTGAAGAGTTTTTGATGCATGGGAATCACCAGCAGATGCGTGCAGAGAAAAAAAGAAGGAAATATTTCACGTAAATGGCAGGGGAGTAAAAGAGGATTATTCTTGAGTTAACTACGAGATTCGATGGTGCTACTGGGTATAAAAAGGATCCTAAGGAGTCATAGAGGGGGACGGAGTGATTGGGGAGACAACAGAGCAAAGAAACGAGAGTTGGAGAAATCTGTTGCTGCTGCCATTGAAGAGAGCTCGAAGAACATTAGACTGTAGAAGACGGTCGTTGTGCTTCTGATGACAACGACACTCTTGTTTTATCGTTCTTCAGAATAAACTCGGTTTGTAACAAATATAACTGTTACAAACCCGGTTTTCATTATATTTCTCCCATTTTCATCATTTGTAAACACTTTGAGCAATGAAATCAACTTTTAAGCGTGTTTCCAACATGATGATGAGTTAAATCTCCCACAACCAAGGCAATGAGGAAGCTATTTACGCATGAATAATTGGTAATTATTTTATTTTCTCTAATTTATAATTTATAATTCACTCAATCACTGCTTTTGCAGAGTTCTAAATTGTTTGCATAATTTTCTTAATTAGTTGTGATTAATCTATGCTTAGGGAATACAATTATTATTTGAGAATTTGCCTGATTATTTGTGAATTAAGAAATAAGGGACTCAAAAGATAATTAGAGTTTTGGATTATTTACTATCATTCATTCATGTGTAATAGTGGAATCAGTGTCTTGGTTATTTTTAATATCTTGAAATCAATTTTGCATTAAGTTTTCTTTATTTTTAAGTTTTATAAGTCTAAAATCTATTGCTTTCACAAGTGTCAACGAACCTATTAACTACAACTTAATTAAAAATCTCATCACCGACGCTAATCTAGCTGCTAAATTAGCACACCATAGGACTTAACCTAAACACAAATAAGAGGCCTCGTTAAATAAAAATAAACAACAAGCATATCTAGGTTAATATGACAAGAATATTGTCTGACACTTTTAATTGTTATTTTGTTAAAGATGATCAAATTCCAACGTGGCCCCAGAAAATAAAGAAGTCCAAGTTAATCAGGCGTTGTTGGTGGCTAATATGATTAGTTCTATCTTTTGCGTTTGGGAGAGAGGGGCACTCTATGCCATGGCTACTAATGGGGGACCGGAATTAGCAGGGGTACCGTTTAAGTGATCCGACGGTCAGGATCGGATAAAATTTTTTTGTCTCATGTGAAACGGTACCCCTGGAAATTCCAGTCCCCCATTATCAGCCTTGCTCTTTGCTAGTATATTTGTTTCTCTTGTCTTATATTCGTTTTCTTTCTTTCTTAGATAGAAAGATATATATAAAGACAAAGTTTCTGAAGTTTTAGTTGTGGTTTTGGTCCTATTTGAATTATATCAAATAGAGCAAGCACCATCTCAGTCTCTCTCTTCCCACCAGTCTTCGGAGTAGTGCTCTCACTCTTATTAGTACTTCCCACTAATTTTGAGTGAAGACATAAGACACCCAAGAAAAGGCCATCATTTGTACATAGTGAAACAAGAATGGGCAACACCTTTTTGGGAAATCTACTCTATTAAAATATGTACTATATCTATGTCATTAGAATGGTAAATTCTTTTTATTTTCTGTGCTACATAATGGTAAAATTATAATCCAGCGTCAACTAATGTATAAACAATTAATGACAGAACTAACCATTGTTCCCATCTTCAAATAATAAACCTTGCAGTAAAACAATACTCCCTCCGTTTCTGGAAAAGAGATACTTTCACTTTTTCAATTTGGCTTATTTTTAGGCTAAAATGAAAAAGTGAAAGTATCACTTTTTCAAAAACAGAGGGAGTATTACTTTCGGTAAGAGTAGTCAAAATAAAAAGGAGGAAAATATAACACAATTTACAAGTAGTAAGTGTACTATATTATTCAACGGGGTTGATTTTGATTCAGAGATATTAGAATACGGGCATCCAACTCAAAACCAATTGGCGATGAGTGGAGAGGCCCTAATAGATTATAAACAGCAGGATCTTAAATAACCCAACCATGTGGGACTAATAATCTCAACACGACCCCTCACGTGTAGCCTCGGCGGGTCTTACAAACACGTCGACAATTAAATCGGGTGACGCGAGTAAAGGTGCGGTCAACTGACTCGACACAAATAGCCTGCTCTGATACCATATTAAAGTCTGTGGGCATCCAACTCAAAGCCAATTGGCAATGAGTGGAGCGGCCCTTCCATATTATATTTAAGTTAATTAAGCGGATTATAGCGATGTGGGATTATTTGTCCTTTCACACGCCCCCTCACGCGTAAGGCCAGTCACTGGGCCTCACACGTGGACCTACGTACGAGTTACCAGTACATCGGTAACAAGTGTACACATGTGAGTGACTAAATCAGGGGGTAACACCTCAGCCAGTATCGGCACTGGCCTACACCCCGGGTGTACAAGTGACAAAGTAGGTTAAACACTTCGGCCAGTAACTCGGACTACACCCGGCGTACGCAGGTCTGGGTCTGGGGCTTAGCTCTGATACCATATTAGAATACGGGCATCCAACTCAAAACCAATTGGCGATGAGTGGAGAGGCCCTAATAGATTATAAACAGCAGGATCTTAAATAACCCAACCATGTGGGACTAATAATCTCAACAAGAGAAATACTGTCTGCAAGGATCATTATGTCATGTTCCATGTGAATAAAGAAGCTCATAAACTGTATTTTAAGCTAGAACAGTTGAAAAGTAACTTCTAGATTTCAAGTTTACGCAGCAGTGTCTCTCTTAAGCTTAAAAAAGTAGAGTCAAATTTTACTTGTTTGATTAATAGGAGTTTTTTAAATAACCAAGAGATTAGATTGTTCACACTAATCTGGCCTCGCTTAATCTTAGCCACTGACCTTTTTTACCTTCACTTTTATTTATTTCAACAATTATGGGGAAAAGTAAATTCTACTGCAACTGATACAACTATATTCCCCAAACCAACACCGAATTTCATACATTTCCTTCTCTTCTTTCATACAACTGAAGAATGTGATACTCTTTGGTGTGTATCTCGTCTATTCATTCACCTTTATATCGAGGCTTTCGCTTCTCTACAAATGCTGCCAAACCTTCTAACCGATCTTTCGTATTCAGGAGTTGCTCATAAAAATCCTCTTCCAATTCTAAAGCAGATGGGAAATCAAGCTCTAGTCCACCATCAACAGAGCGTTTTGCCATCCGAATCGCCAATGGACCCTGTAGGAAAGAACATAAGTTTATCACATCAATTTCTCTACTCATTTTAATTCCGTCGCTCAAACACATGATGAATTCTATTTTTGATATTATCCAAAAATCAAATTTTGGAAAGAAATTATAGCAAGAATTTAATTAGACATTAAATTTCTGACAGCAACTAAATTTTAGATGATAAATAGATTCAATACTATGTCAACTGTCTCCTTAATCCTAGTGGTCCAGTTCCTAAATCAATATTGCATTGATTAGACAGTTAAGATCATTTAAATAAAGTTGGTTTCCGAATTATGAATAATACAGAGGTAGGTAAGTAAATGAAAAAACTAAAGTATCAATTTAAGACATCCAGACCAAAGCAGGAAACTAGTGGAATTTTCCCTCAGCCAACTAAATATCCAACTTTTCTTGAGAAGAAAAATCCAACTTCGAGCAGCGAGTAACAGTTGGAATTTCAGCTCCATAATCAAGACTTAAACATGGTAGAAAACAACCGTATGCCAAAAACAGACCTTGAACCTAGAATTAGCATACTCAACAACACATGAAACCAGCACCATACATAGCAGTAACATTACATAAAAACAGATGGTAGTACAAGGAAACCGAAAATACAAGACACTTAACCTTCATGACTTATTATGAACTTCTATTTCCTCACATTACTTCATGATGGATGAAAACAGATTTTTCTTGATAAAACATATGGGGCTAGAAGTGTGTCCTAGTCATGCTTGCCACATGTCAATCCAACCTTACCATCATGAGTTGGAGGACACCTCATAGGACATGTCATGCTAGTTGACATGCCATGCTAGTCTTCAACCTTATCTAGCATTAACCTTAAGCAAATGTTTAATGCATGATTGAAACATAAACATGCCATAAACAAAATGTAATGCGGATTACGACTAATCCGATTTAACATAATATAAACAAGATTAGCTTAACCATATGGAGATTTGTTGCGCAAAACACAAAATGCTAACAGTAACAACTTTCCAAAGTTGTGATAATAGGCCCATACAAAAGGTGCTTCAGTGATTAACAATGCCCTTTGGCCGCTTTCCAGTGGAGCAATGATATCGCAAAATCTTGAGGCCCATGAATTTTAAGTGACACGAAATTGGTATTGGATTTGCATTGCTCATTGCACAAGTAAATGAACAATTCAAATACCGTGACAACAAGTAACTCATCATGGTGGAGGATATTCAGGAACGCATCTAAGGAATATGTACCTTTTCATTTATATCTCGAGCAACTTCGAGAGCTTTCAGATGAGCCTCGCCAGAAGGAACGCAGTAGTTTATGAGGCCTGCATCATAGCGTATCTCCCCTTGTTGAAATAAATTTGACTTACGGAACAGCACAGGTTTATAGTAGAATTCAACACTCAAAAAAGCTAGCGATGTAAAAAAAATGTCGTTACCCATTGAAGCTGCATTTCTGGCGTCGATCTTCCGTCCAGTGAAAATGAGTTCCTTCGCAACTGATTTTCCAACTAGTCTAGGAAGACGCTGGGTTCCACCTGCACTGTATATAAACTGCAATGTTCAAACAAAAGCAAATCGCAACATGAAACCTCTTCACGCTAAACAAGAAAATATTGAGAAACCTTCGCAGAGAATCGACAAAACGTTTCCAACCTCTAAAGCAGATTTTCCAACTCAAAAGCTGGTTTTTGCCAAAAGAGGACTCAAACAGGACCTTTGGATATGAAAAAGATTCAATTTGGCAGAAACTTTGAGATAGCTTCTTGAGAAGTTCAAATTTGTAGCAAAATAATTTAGCGGAAAATTTGCAGCAGCATCTTGGTTCCTATGAGAAATCTCTAAGTTTTTTGATTAAATCTCCTTCTCGCCTAAAGGCAGACCCCCTCCCAACAACATTAGCCACAAGCCTTCCGGCGTAAACTTGGTGGCACATGTTCTTAGGATGGCAGTTTAGTATTCCAGAGTCTGATCCAACGGCTTGCCAATTATCTGTTGTACGTGTAACTCTTCCAGCTGAGTCGACCATTGCAGCAGAAGAAGGGATAGCTAAACTGCAATCCTGTCGATGACATGTATCACTAAGTTTCTGTTGCAAGCCTTGTGGCTAATGTTGTTGGGAGGGGGTCTACCTTAGTCAATAAGAAGACGAAACTCCTTGATCAAGTCAAACACCTTTGAGATTGTTTACAGGAACCAAGAAGCTGTTGGTAAGTTTCCACTAAGCTGTAATCAAGGTATACCGAACTTATCACGACTAGATAAACCTAAACTTCTGCTATTTATTTATTTTACATTTACTTTAAGAACCTCCGATGTCAATAATTACAAACCCAGGGATTATGGCGAGTCCTGTCTCTGGCAACCCAAATACTGCAGCCTCGCCTAAATTAAGAAAAATGAGAAGAATCAGCTGAGAAGGAAATCAGAACTCAAAGTACGTAGATATGCCAGATAGCTAACAAAGTAGAATTAGATGATCTACCACAAATCCGAAGATCACATGAAAGAGCCATTTCAAGTCCACCACCAAGTGCGGCTCCTTCAATAACAGCAATTGTGGGAATGGAAAGTCCCTGGTTAAAATAATTCAAAGTTACTCCAAAAACCAAGACAAGGACATAGTAAATACGATCTATAAGTGAAGAAAACCTCTGTTCTCCCTCTAGGAGACAGAAAATAGTTTTCCCAATGATGCATGTTTGCCGTGATAAAAGGACCATAAAGGAAGAACATAAGAAACTAAAGAAAATTATCAATATAGCGTACCTCTAAGAATGTGAATGTGGAACGCAGAGAGTTGACAAAAGCCCGGGTGTCAGATTGACTCATTGTCCTACGCTCCTGCCAGGACAATTTACAGACTTAAGCTTATACAACTCGACAATAGTTCTAGATAACTTCACACAGCAAGAAGCAAAAAGATAAAAGACGAGCATCATTTTCTTGTCAAACATATTCCATGCAGTTTACTGGTACCAACCAAACTGAGAAACAAATTCGCCTCCTATGTATTTGTATTGCATATATCATGTGCTAACATAATAAATGTATTAACAAACCAAATCAGATGGTAAAGAACTCTTTCTTCTTCTGTTTCACTATTTTTCTTAGCGTAGAGAACTATAAGTTTAGAGATGACGGAGATTTAAAACTAATTGATGAAATAGTAACGGTTGGTTTACTTAATAGTGTCCGTACCAAATGTGCCTCTCTAGTAGAGTGGTAAACTTACTTTGTTGATACACATGAGTGACACGAACTAAGTTTGAAACTGTTCATCATCCCAATTCTTGCATACTAATTAAAACAAATCAAAAAGTACTAAATCTACCTAAGTTTGCCTCTATTGTACAAAACAGATGAAATTGGTGGACAGTTTTACCTTCAAATCAGCACCAGCACAAAACACCCTAGGAACTGAGCTGGAGATCATTACAACATTAGCTGAAGAATCCACATTTATAGCTTCCAGAATATGTCGTAAGCCACTTAACATGTCCTTCCCAATCGCATTTTTGGCTTCTGGTCTATCCAATTTCACCTCAACGATTCCTATACATTCAAATTGTATTCAGGGCGACATACAGAAAGCACAATTTTGAATTCATCAGAGGTGAGAAAAAGAAAACTTATTACCAAAATCAGAATCGGAAAGTCTCTCTATCTTCACTGATTGAGATGTAGACTGCAATATTAAACTCCGAAAACTATGTTTCCTACATGGATGAGAATTAAACTTATCCTCCACTTGCTTTGATAAATTCCCCAAAGTTGAGTAGAGAGATAAGTATGGTTTTGAATTTCTTCTATAGTGATTAGTCAGTGATCTCGCCATGTATGGCAAAGGGCTCATTTTTGGAGCTTTGGGTTAGGATTTTTACAAAGAGAGTGAGGATGGTGCGTTAATTGTTACTCCGTGATGATCCCAGCAACCTTGCACTAGTGTCCGTTTTTTTGGTAATCGATCTGCCGTCTGCGTTCCAACCACCTTATGATACTGTGCTTCGGTCATTGTTAACTTTCGATACATCCTAGGCTGAAAACCTTATGATACGAAGTGCTGATAACTATTGGCCCAGCCCGGCCCTAATCGAAATAAGAAGTGTGGCCTCAAAACAAATATATCAAGAACCGTTTTTTGGGACTACTCAAAAATGGTGGGGGACTACTCTTTATTTTTTTGGGTGGATATTAGAAGTAATAATGAGTTTCCCTGTGTTATAATGTAAATTAACCTTTAGTTAATCCATCTGTCTATACAGCTAGCATCTGTTGTTTTTCTATCAAACTAGTTTACTTGCTTAATCTGCATCTCAGTATTCACCTTAGCTGTAAGACTTTTTATTTATCTAATTATATACTTACAGATTCATATGCATAATTACATATTGTTTCAGTTAGGATACCTGCATCCTTGAATCTCTTCAATCTACTTGCATTCCATTCCCTGCATTATCATAACTCTACTAGTGACTTTTTATTCCTTTTGTCCTGTATCTTATCAGCTCTGTAAGTATTCATATAGGAGTATGTAAGTTCAATTTTATTACTTATTGTTGCATTGCTAAGAACTGTTTCCTTGCGTTTAAAATTTGCAATGTTAACAATTGTTAGAACTCATCACCGCACTTAAACTTTAAACCCGCAAGCTACATTTATACCCCTATCCTATTTCTTTGATAATTTTTATAGTGCTAGCTAAGTCTTGTCTCTTATTTGGTTTGAACTCGCTTGAGCCTTCTTCTCTTAGGCTTCCTTACAAAGCCCGCATTCTAATCTGTCTGTCTCTTCGTACAAACCATCTTAAAATTACAGGATAACTAAAGTATCCTTTACATTGACCTACTCTGATGCCTCTAGCATATACTCATTTTGATACATAAGTCTATATTGTATGCTTTACAATATAAGGTTGTTCTGTAATTAAAAAGCATAAGTTTATATTGTACTCTTACCATGTATTAGTATTCCTGATAATATAAGTCTGTTCTGTAGTTTTGAAGCATAAGTCTATTGTACTCTTACCATGTATTCACAACTTTTATGTTCAACCCTATAACTCCCCTCTGTATAGTGTTTGCTCTGAAGAATTTTCTGTGTAATAAGTAATTGCTCTATTTAGTGTTTGTTTGAAGTTTTCTTTATGTAAGAAGTAATTTCCCAGAATACTAGTTTGGCTGATATAACACCTTTAAAATTACTTCTCCCCTTCCAGCTACACTTGGATGTGTTTTACTCTCTGTTAAAGGTTCATATTCTCAGTCTAACCATTTCTTTTCTTATTCCACAAAAACACTTCTCTACTCATAAAGCCCTATTAAACACAAATATTCCATCTCCTCTAAAGCCCATTGAAGACTATCTTCACAACCTTCACCTCAGACTGCAAAGCTCACCAAAAAATATTTCATACAAATCTAATTCATCATTTTCACTATGAGTATCCTTGCTTGGAATTGTCAAGGCATAAACCTACCACCCTCAATTCAACATTTAAAAGGACTAGTTAATCTTCACAAGCCTAGCATCCTATTCCTTTCTGAAACACTTGCTAACGACAATCATATAAGAAGATTAGCACAATCCCTTCAATTCAATAATTACTTCAACATCCCAAAAACTGGACGACGAGGGGGACTTTGCTTAATGTGGGAAGATAACCTAAATATCCAAATATTACTTCAATCTCAAAATTATATCCATACAAAAGTTACCCCACCGACGCCGGAACAACCGTGGTTCTTCACAGGTATCTATGGCCCTCCACATCCGGATATAAGGAAAAATCTTTGGCAAGAATTTCCAACAATCTTCAACAATATCGAACCGTCTACACCCTGGCTATTAATAGGAGATTTTAACGACGTCTTAAATCAATCGGAAAAAAAAGGAGGAAGGCAGGTGACATATGCTCAATCTCAACCTCTACTCATCCTGATGGATCAGATGGGTTTTATAGATCTTGGATTCCGAGGAGACCCATACACTTGGACAAATAACCAACTAGGGCAGGATAATATTCAAGAACGATTAGATAGGGCTTTAGCAAATCAACTTTGGAGGACGGCAAACCCACATGCAGCAGTTACTCACCTTCCAAGAATAGCATTTGATCATACCCCGATACTTCTACAGAAGAAAGCAATAGACTGGCAAGGAACAAAAACTTACAAATTCGAACACCTCTGGCTCTCTCATCCCCAACTCAAACAGATAGTCGAATCGGCTTGGGAACAACAACAAGATGATGAACCTACACTCAACCTATAGCTAAAGCTAATCACAACAGGACAAACTCTCCTAGATTGGAACAAGGAAACTTTTGGCCACCTACCAACTAAGATCAAGAAATCAATGACCAAGATAAAGAATGCCCAACACCAATGTGCTTCCCAAACTGGATCAGATCTAGAACTTTGGCTCATTCAAGAAAAACAACTGAGAATAGAACACGAAGAATTATTACAATGTCATGCGACATATTGGCAACAAAGATCTAGAATTCAGTGGCTTCAATCGGGAGATCTTAACACAACTTTTTTCCATACGAAAGCTACCATTCACAGAGCTTGCAACAATATACAACAATTACAAGACTCACAAAACAACTAGATTAGCAAAAAGGAAGACATCATTCAACTCATCCTACAACACTATTCTCAGCAATATACGAGTCCACCGACAATAATAAATGAAGATCTATTCACAAACATCAAACCAAGGTTGACTCCTACTCAATCAGATCAACTTACGAAAGAAGTAACTACAACAGAAATCAAAGAAGCACTTTTCTCCATAAATTCCGAAAGTGCCCCAGGTCCGGATGGCTATACAAGTAAGTTCTTTAAAGTTTTTGGGATACAACTCATCCTCAATTGATAGCGATGGTTAAAGCTTTCTTCAATAACCTTAATATACACCCTCTTATGAATCACACAAACATAACACTAATACCCAAAGTCGACCACCCTTCCAAACCTTCACAATTCAGACCAATAGGACTCTCGCAACGTCACATATAAAATCATCTCAAAAATATTAGTCAACCGGATTAGACCTATTCTCGCCCTTTTTAATAAGCCCTTTCCAAAGTGCTTTTGTTCCAAAAAGATCAATACACGACAATATAGCCATTCTTTGGAGAACTCTTTCATAACATTAGAACCTCAAAACCCACCAAAGACCCAAAAATAGCTCTCAAACTAGATATCCAAAAAGCCTATGACAGCCTAGACTGGGGATTCATCAAAAATTCATTTACAAAACTTGGATTCCCATCAGCCTTTATAGACTACATTATGCTTTGCATCACAACAGTTACTTACTCCATCAAAATTAATGGTACACCTCATGGATACATCACCCCAACTAGAGGCATCAGACAAGGAGACCCACTATCGTCATATATTTTTATCATTTGTGCTGAAATCCTATCCACAAACCTGGGAAATCTTCAAAACCAAAATTTAGTTCCAGGAATCAACATTTCACGAAAAGCACCTCCCATAATACACCTAATGTATGCAGATGATCTATTGATCACTTTTAAAGCATCAACTCAGAGTAACCATCACCTTAAAACACTTCTACAGGGCTTATAGCTCCTCTCAGCAGGCAAGTAATTAACACCGCCAAATCGTAATCATACACCATCCTAACCTAGACCCAATCAAAATAACTGATCTTCAACAAGTCTTTAATATGCCGACCACATCAAAACCGCCAACCTATCTAGGCATACAATTTAAACAAGGAAGAGCATCAAATTACACCTTCGCTCCTCTCCTACAAAGATTGGCCAGAAAAGCAAAAGGTTGGATGACCAAATGCTTAACCCCTAGGAAGACTCCTACTCATCAAAACATCCCTAACCCCTACCACAAATCACATAATGCAGACACAAAAGCTTCCCAAAAATATACACAAACAAATAGATCGTATAACCAGGAATTTTTTCTGGGGACATGACTCAAAAACCAAAAAACTACACCCTATAGGATGGGATAAAGCGACAAAACCATTAGCCGAAGGGGGATTAGGAATAAGGAAAAGCAGCGATCATAATACAGCCCTTCTATTAAAAAGAATCTGGAATTTGCATGAACAACCTAATTCCATATGCGGGAGTCTTTTCAGTGCAAAATACCTCAATGAACAAACAATTCTACAAGGAAATGTTACCATTCCTTCCTCTTCAAGTCCTCAATGGAGACAACTAGCGTCAATTATCCCTACCATGCAAAAATTAATTTTCCATCGTATTGGAAATGGATTATCAACTCCGATAGAGGCTAATTGGATTCCACACTCTACCAATCTAGATCCAACACAATGCTACCCAATCCAAATGGTAGCAGATATCATCGACCCAATCTCCCACTCCTGGAATCATGAAAAATTGAACACCTTTCCCAACCTAACAATTCAGAAAATCATCAACATTCACCTACCCCAAAAAAATACTCCAGATAAAATTATCTGGCCTCACTCAAAATCAGGAAACTACACCACATCTTCAGGATACAAATGTCTAACCCATGGTCATCCGACCCACACGCCTATAACACCTACCAAATTCTTATGGACCTTACCATGTCCACCAAAAATTCGGCTTTTCTTGTGGAAAGCCATCAATGAGGATTACCGACCTTCTCTCTCTTACACCGAATCCATTTGACCAACTCAAACATATGCCCTAGATGCAATACTGATACGGAAGTAGCAGATCACCTTTTAATTCATTGTCCAACAGCGGCCTCTTCCTGGAACATTTTTTTCAACCGACTTCAAAATGCACCAAATACCAATCCCAACACAAACTTCAATTTAAATCCACAAACAACCATATCCCAAATCCTCCAGCATCCAACATCAACATCTATAATCTCTTCAGTCTGTTTCCTATTCTGGACACTATGGCTATCCAGAAATGATCTAATTGACCAACAAAAACAAACAAATTCAGACGAAATCGTGGCGTGGGCACAAAAACTACAACAAGAATTTTCTTGGGCACTGCACGCTTCACCACCAATCATACCAGGAGATACACCAACACTCAACAACACGTTAACAAATAAAAGAATATCAACAATATTGGTAGGTTGGTCCACCCCGAATATCAACTGGGTTAAGATTAACACAGATGGAGTAGCCAGAGGACATCCAGGATTTGCAGGAGCTGGATTAATTTGTAGAGACTCTGATGCACGAACTTTAATAGCTATGGCTCAACCACTAGGAATTACGACAGCACTAACTGCAGAAACATGGGCCTTACTATTGGCTTCAAGAACAGCATCAGAGAGACAATGGCCTAGAATCCTATTTGAAACAGACTCGGAGAACCTCCTGAGGTTCATTACATCAACTACCTCGCCACCTTGGCACATAGCAGGAATGATCGAAGAAATAAAATTGAGACTTAGGCAAATCCCGCAAGTCGCTATACAACACAACTACAGGGAAGGAAATCAAGTAGCGGACGGATTAGCAAACCATGCAGCGGATGGAATCCAAGCAGCAAATTTCTCAACCAAAATTTGGGACCAGGCAATCCCATCTTTTATCAGTCACATTTTATTTCAAGACTCTGTGGGTACCAATATCCACGACAAGTTGTAAACTAAATTTATTATAATAAATTCTATGGTTCAAAAAAAAAATCTAAGTTTTTTTTTAATACCAAACTTACCCTTGATAATTAAATTAGTTAGTGTAATGATTAATTAGTGTTAGTATAATGATTAATTAGTGAGGCTAGATTAATTAATTAGGTGTTTTTAAAAGAAAAGTTCTTGAGAAGAAGTTTTTTTTTTTTTTGGTAAGATGGTTGATTTCGAAATGATGGTTTTGGGTACTTAGGTATACTTCAAATTTAGTTAATGTTGCTTGAATTGGCAAAATCTTTCGAAAAAATGAAAAATTTATAAACTGATTTCGACCATGGAAATAGAGTTCGGCTAGGACATCTGAAGAACAGGTAGCCGAACTCATCTGCAAATGTAGTTCGGCTAATGGTTCTGAAAACACAGGTAGCCGAACTCAGCTTTAATGGAGTTTTTGCTTTCAGAAAAAAATTCGGCTAGGAAAAAAAAGTTGCGATGTAACCGAACCACATGTTCGGCTGGGAAAAAAAAAATCGACTAAACCGAACTCAATATATAGGTTTTCAGAGAAAATTTCGGTTAGGAGAAAAAAATTTCTACGTAACCGAACTAAAAGTTCGGCTAGGAGAAAAAGGGAAAAAAGCTGCGACATAACCGAACTAAAAGTTCGGCTGGAAAAAAAAAATTGCGAGGTAACCGAACTTTTCTCTGAAAGAAAAACCTCAATTAAAGTTGAGTTCGGCTAGTTCGACAAATTTTTTCAGATAATTCCTAGCCGAACTTCTCTCTGCAACTTCCATTTTCAACTCATTTTGATGATTACTTCTCATTTTTTTCAACCGAAAACGAATGATAATGAATGGGTTTGTTATAATTTTGATTTTGATTTTGTTAATGATTTAAATTAAGTTATATATAGAGGTGGTTGTGGTGGTGGTTCGAGATGGTCGATGGTGGTGGTGGTAGGTGGCGGTAGGTGGTGGTGAGCGACGGTGGTGATGGGAGGAGGTGGTTATATATATATAGGTGGTGGTGATGGGAGGAGGTGGTTAAATATATATAGGTTAAGGGTAGGTTAGTCATTTCCACACTTTAGGACACCCCTTGTAATTATAGGCTAGACATTTTATCACTTAGTAGTCCCCCACCATTTTTGATTAGTGCCCAAAAAATCATTCTATATCAAATCAAATCAGTTCTTGTTATAGGGCATAGGGCCCATGGATGTGCGGTCCATTAGAATACTAGGGTTTTCCCTTTACTCTTGTATAAATAGAACATTATACCTATGTAATTGGGTTCCTCCTCTCTCTGGTTAATAAAAAGTTCTTCTCTCTCTTTTCTCTCTTTCTTATTATACTCCAAAACGTTATCACGCACGAGCTCTTCCCACCGCCTATGATTTGTTAATATCAATTCACAATACGAAATAATCAGCCGTGACATCCATCCGATCTATACTTCAAATACTTTTTTTTTATTTCAATCGGATATTCAGAGATTTTGACTCAACCGGAATACTTTAAGAACTATAAAGAAATTTGGTTTCTCACTCCATTGGCCATTAAGAAACTTGGTCTTTAGGAATACAATACCGGAATTAGTCATACTAATGTCCTTTAACCTTGTCTTATGTAGATGAGCAAGACGGAATCAATCCGACAAGAATTTGGACTGTTGGACACAGATGGACTTGAGTATCACCGTTGGATGACTAATGTGGAGATCGCTTTTGTAGCAAAAGAATGCACCCACACCATCAAACACTCTACTGACAAAGATGCTGCCCCAGCAACTGAAAAAGAAAAGGCCGAAGCCCTCCGATATTTGAAGAAACATATTGACCCTAATCTCCTTTGGGGATACCAACACATAAAGTGTCTTAAAGAACTGTGGGATGCACTAGAAATCCGTTTTGGGAACATTGAGGATTCCCTTCTCCCACAGTTGAAATAACAGTGGCATGACATCCGGTTTCTTGATTATGTGAAGGTAGGTGATTTCCAGAAAGACATGCTTAAGCTACTGATGAGTGCCAAATACTGCATATCTATACACCTTTTTATTGGCATTTAGCTCATCTTTTGTGTTCAGGAATCAGATATTATCCCAGATTCTGTATTTTCTTAGTTTTCAAGAATAAATATTTGTACTAATTAATTTTGTGTTTTTAGGTAATAAATAAAGTTCGGAGAAACTGATGAGCCAAAAGAGCGAAGAATTGGAGGCAAGCATCTATGGAACAGAAAGCCAAAGCCCGCGCACGCAACAGTTGCAACCCAACAAGGAGCAACCCATTTACAAGACATGGGCTTGTGCTATCCAAGACCCGGTCCGTGACCCAGATCCAAGCCCGTATCATTTGAGCCGTTAGATGTGCTCCATCTAGATCCAACGGTCGCTTCTAGTCACGCATCCATCTTCACCGAGATCCGACGCTCGCTCCAACCATCGCATCAAACTTTGCTACTCCCGCTCAACACCATAGCCCCTATATAAACTCCCATCACCAAAACCTAATCTCATTTCTTCTCCTTCACCCGACAGAACCAGACACACCCCTCTCCTCTTCTTCCTCACCCGACACCAAGCTCTGAGCAGAGCCATCACCATACCTCTTCCACCTCCATCACCTCCTGACACAGCAACAACCACCCCTGCAACAGCCGCACCACCTTCTTCACCTCTCTAGATCTAAATATCTCTTTCTTAGCTTCTATCATAACCCTAGAAGCTAAATCAGAGATAACTAGAACTAGGGTTTCACCAACTATGGACGCATGGAGCTCTGAGACAGAGGAGAGCACGATTCAGCGACGTGGGTGAGAGGGTTTTCTATTGTTTTTCTATTTTTTGAAGTAAATTAGGGTTTTGATTTTTGCAAGTATAAATAGGGAGAGTCTGTGGTTGTGAGAGGCTTATGCTTGGGCTAGCCAGAGCACCATTTAGGGTTAATTTGTATTATTGCTTTTGATGTTCTAATTTAGTTTACTAGGGTGTGTTGAAACCCCTAATATCATGTTAAGTAATTGTTTTTGGTTCTCATTCTTCTTTGTGTGTTATAACATGACTAGGATTAGTAATTAGCTAATGAACTTGTAAACCTGTGATGGGTTGTACTGTAGAAAGACAATTCATACTAGGGGTGAACTAGTAGAAATTAGTTAAGGAAGATCTACTTAAGACCTTCAAGGGAAGGTACAAGAACTGAACTAGAGACACATTGCCTTAGCTTGAGGTTAGAGGGTGGATTCACTGCCCTAGTGAGTCATAATCTGCTCACAATTTACTTTGTTACCTTAGTTTAGATTCATACAACATCAACTCAGTCGTATCGACACAAAGCAAAACAATTCTGTCACTTGTTAGAAATCAGTTAAGTAAGCCTAGAGATCAACTATAGCACCACAAGTCTCTGTGGATCGACCCGTATTTGCTCAGTGCTGCATTGTAGACACCGTGCACTTGCGGTTTATAACAAGTAGGCAAAATCAAACCCCTTTACAGGCCTACCAAGTTTTTGGCGCCGCTGCCAGGGACTTGGCGTGTGCCCTGTCGATTGTTGGCTTATCTTCACTGAATTCTACTCACCCTGTATATACATGCTTTGTATTGCTTCTTCTAACCCTTTAATTATTGTAACTTAGTATATCATTGCATTTACCTGTTAGTTTCTTTCTCTGCATTGCATCCTCTACTGCATATTACATCATTGCACTTTTGTTTTCTTTATCTGCATATTCCATTAGTTACTGTTAATTGTATCTTAGTTGATTGCATACCTGCATATCTGCATGTTCTTAGTGCTTCTTGCTAGCTTGCATAACATCTTTGCATAGTGCATCATTCTCTCTGTGGCTTGGGCTGTCAACAACTCAGCTGCATCATTCTCTGTGATAGCTGAAACTTGCAATGTAATATACTCTCTTTGCTTTAATCTGCACATCCTTAAAAACTGAGCTTTCCCTCTGAGCAACAGGTACCCACATCCTCTGTTGAGCAACCCAAGGAGACAAGAGAAAGGCGCATAACTTGGGCATCCCCTGCAATTTATAGGATTCAGGTGAGTAACTCCTTGATTGCTGAATATGATCCTTGTGCCTCATGACTGCATGATAAGTTAGAAACCTACATAAGCCTGAGCCCATGCAATTGCTAGTTTTCATCTCAATGACTTCATGTTAGCTGAATTTGATGTCTCTGGTGCTGTATTTCTGAGTTGAAATAGTTCATGATATATGCATGACTAAAAAAACTGCTGAGCATCTCTGCCTGTGCACATGTGAGCCACAACAAGCATAGTGTAATGCCCTGTCACATGTAATTCCGAGGCTGGCCTGTGAATGAGCTGTGAATGAGCTGTGAACCCTGATATCGGCTGTAGCTTTGAATGCTCCCTGAACTAGTGCTAGATCAAACCCTGTGAGCCAGCCTGTGAGCCATTACTCCCCGACAATCTCACTTCCCTGATTGCATGATAAAACCCTGCTGGGTATTGCTCACACCCTGAATTGTATGCTCTATGCTTAGTTTCCATTGAGTGATTTGTGCTGTGAAGTCTTGGCCTCTACAAGGGCTGTGCTATAACATCCTTAGTCTTATCGGCCCTGTGCTCAGCTCCAGCCCCTGCAGCTGTAGAGCTTGAGTGGCAACCTGGTTAAGTGGTTAGCTGCTAGCCCTGAACTTCAGCTAACCTACTCCATCAACCAACCCTAGGAAAACTTGTCTGAGCTGTTAAGCCAAGCTGTGACAGACCCCTTGCATGCTATACTCAATCAACTCAGACCTTGTGAGCCATCTACCACCTTGCTAGCCCCCTGAAGCTGCAAGTTTTGAGCCACAACTTGGAAAGCCAAGTAGCTGTAGCTACAAACCTGTTGACCCTGCCTACCTGTGCATGATCTCTAAATTTTGAGGTCAACAGACCCTGTTGATATCATCTGTGCATCTGTGTGTGTCAAGAGTGTATAAGAGTGCTGGAATCTCATATTTGAATAACATGCTTGGTTGTATGATAACCTGGAATAGTCAATTGTGCGTCACCTTAGCCAATTGCCATGAAAGCTTGGCTCTGAAATAGCTGTTGTGACCACAAATCCCTGCTGAAGTTTGCATATCTGTGTATAACACTTGAGAATTGAGGTCAGCTGAACCAGTGACATTCTGTGGCATATTAAGTCTGTGGTGAAAGTATTTTGCATCTTTTGCAGTAGTTGCATCTGTGAACCAGCTCTGTAATTTGTGTGTGTTTCTATGGCAAGTGAATGAGTTGTAAAAAGTGCTGAAATTTCATGTTTGAATCATAGTCCATCTGTTGCATCATTGAGTAGTTTGGGCTTGAGTGAGCATAACCCATTGCCCAGTGCACCTTACACACTCTCTGTCTAGCCTTGTGCTTGAGCTGCCAATCTCCATAACCTGTACTTGCACTTGCGCTGTGCCTTGAAGCAACAAAAAGCACTCCTGTGTGCTTGAATTGGTATGTCACTTGTGTGAGTGTGCTTAAAACTGTGCTGTGTTGTGCTGTTTACATAGGTTTTGCCTTTGTTAACCAGTGCACAAACTGAAGCCCAACAACTGGGCTGTGCAATTGCACTCTAAACAGAAAGCCCAACCACTGGGCTGGAACCCAGATTCACTAAGTCTCACCTAAACTGGGCTGCACCTAACCAGAAAGCCCAACTACTGGGCTGTGCACTGTCACCCAACCTGGGCTCTACACACAGTGAAATCCCACTTAAACCAAACTAAGCCCACATCAACTGGGCCGTGTAACTTATTCTTTGCATAGCCTGAAGCCCACATAGCTGGGCTGTGCAACCACTAGGCTTATCTTAGCCTGTGATGTATCACCTGAAGCCCACCTAAACCAAACATCAAACCATAGCCCACACAAACCAAAACCCACACAAACCAAACAAAACCCTCATAAACCAAATCCCACTATAAACCAAAAACTGAGCCCACAACAACTGGGCTTTGCATCATTTGGGCCTACCTTCCCTGTTTTGAAACATCATTGGTTATACATGATTTGATGTGTGCTATGCTTCTTTTTGAGTTCAAATTAAGTTGCTAGATCATGTCAGGATTTTGGTCTGCATCTGGGGATGGAAACAAATCCATTAGAGAGCTTGCTTACGGGCATGCCTCACAATATGAACTCCCCACAGACCATAGTGATTTCAGGGAATATTATGAGCCTTCTCAGGGCCCTGACCTTGAATATGCAAACCCTAATCATCATGCACACATGTATCAATCACCACAGTGGGGAGATGAACAATTTTATACTCCCCCGACCTCTTGTATGCAATCAATGGAAGAAAACCTCATGCTCATGGAGCACTACAATGCTAGGTTTGAATTGAATGCAATGCATGATCATCCATATAGCAACATGTCTAAATTTCCTTTCTCTAGTGAACCCCATGCACAACCATACAGTGAATATTCATATGAAACATGCATACCCACTAGTAAAGACTCTCCTTCACTTGAACATCTCACTATGATTCTTCAAATGAACCTGAATGAGTTGCAAAATGAAGATTGGAAAGAAGTTTATGATAGGATGTTTGTTATTCCTGATAATTTTGAAAATAGTGTTTCTAGTCCTACTCATGCAACTAACACTGAATATGAACCTAATCTAGAGGTAGATGAGTACACTAGAAATGCTACAAGTTTGAATATGGAAATGCATTTTTGTTATGATGATTATGATATGTTAGAAGAGCATGTGCATGCAGAAAATATGATGGAATCTTTTGGTTCAGAGACGTTATGCGTCTCTTCTGTGAACCCTATGAATGATACTTCTTATAACATTCATACATGTGATGTTGACTCTGAGTTTGGGTTTGTGAAATTCTTCAGTGACAGTGAGCATGCTACACAACTTGTTTGTGACTTAAGAAAGGATGAATCTTCTGTTGACACTAATGTTCTTTTGGATCATGATATTATTTGTGTGTCTGATTCCCTGCCCATGTCACAATATGTTGCTTCCTCTGATTTGCCTTTGCATGACACAAAGCTTGTGAGTGATGATGATTACGACATGGAGATTGATGAACTGTTTTATGCAGGTGAACATGATTTACCTTCGTCTGACCTTAGGAAAGTATGTGATGGTGCAAATGATCTTATACATGAAAACCACTTAGATGTACCTAATCTCTCTCCTAAGGCACAGATTGAAACTCTTCCACCAAACCTAGGTGTAGTTTGTAACAAAATTGCAAAACCAACTTTTCTAAGAATGCCTAATTTAGGCCTAGAGCTTTGTGCTTCCCAAGTCCTCATGGACTATTTTGCATCAAAGTATAACACTTTTAGGGAACCACAGTTGGAATGTGTATGTCTGCCTGTTCTTAGCAAAACTCACTTTGAGTTAGACCTTGTGCATGATGTACCTTTAAATTTGCAAGATTTTGTGCTCAAAAACACATCTGTTGACAAGTTTAGGTTTGGGGGAAAATCATTCCCATATGCAGCCTTACTTGCACTCTCATGTTATATTTGTGTAAGGCTGTTGATGTTTGTACATATTTTCTTTTGGGTTGATCCTCAACTCTTTAGATTGTTGGTATATGGTGAATTTCATTGTATATAATCCAGTAGGACTTGTTAAATTTTTCTTTCTTGAATCGGTTGAGTCTTCTTGTGCATATATTGTGCTAATCCGATATGATATGTTGGATTCTAGCCTTGACTAATGAAGCTCTAACCTTGCTCCCGCCGACATACCGGTAATCTCTTCCCTTTTCTCTTATCAGCATAGTTCTCTTGGTATGTGACTATTTATAATTTTATCATCTGTTGACACATTGAGGACAATGTTTGATTTAGGTTTGGGGGTGCATTTGCATTTGCATGTAGAGTTTTTAGTCTTTTATTTTTGGTCTTTTATTTTCAAAAAAAAAAAAAAAAAAAAAAAAAAAAAAAAAAAAAAAAAATCAAAACTTTTTGCAAATAAAAACCTCCAACTTTTAGAGATTTTAGAGTCACTAGCATGCTTCTAGCTATGTTTACATAGAGAGTCTGACCGAAATAACAGAACTTGGAAGTATCGGAGAACACAATCGGGTTTCTTAGTTGATTAGAGCGTTAAAGTTGGATTTAACCATACCGGGAGGGCGAATTAGGTCTTTGTTTAGATATTCGGTAGTAGAATTGTGATCACCCATAATGGAGACTACCCATTTTACATCAAGTGAGGCACCAACCTTCAATTTTTTTGCAACTTTCTAGAAAAGCTGTTAGAGTGTGTGTCACCGTACGTCAATTCCGGGTAGGAATGGTGAGCTACCCAACTTCGCACCACTTTCAACACTATTTTTGATCTCTTGAGTGCTATTTTTGTCAATCATGAGGGTGACATTTAGAGATGAAAACTCCTTCTAAATACCGATTTGTAGTTAGCATCACTCTCTCCCTCTCAACAACATCAACAGATTCATAGAAACACATCGTCGTCAGCAAGTGGAGCAACATCAGAATATTTGAAGAAAAGTTGATATAGTCCAAGGTTTACGTGCAACAAAGAAAAGAAAAGAAGATGAGAATTAATGAAGTTTGTGAAAAATTGAGTTTTATTGTTATTTTCATTTCATGTATGATATAAGAAAAAAAAAAAAAAATTCAAGTTTTTTGTAAAGTTCAGAAGTTCGTCATCAACATTTGAAGACCGAAGATTGAAGACGTTTCTATGAATGCTGAGAGAGTGATATTAATTGCCGATCGGGTGAGAAGGTAAGTGAGTACTCCCACCCTTGCTAATGGTTGATTTCCTTTCTTAGAGATCATCAGAAAAGATTCTTTTTGTCCACACTTCTGTGGAGTCTCCAAAAATTATTTCGGAAGGTTATCCTTCTTACCTACAACGTGTGCAGGATTTCTCTCTTTATTCCTGCCTGCACCCATGAGAGACTAAAAAAGCGATCTTTTTGAGTGCAATTATCATAAAACCCTACTAGTGAGGCAGAAGTCGAGGCTTATGATCACAATCGAATCCGAATTCTTTCATATGGTATGGTTACTTCTCGCTCGCACTTAAGGATGAGAATGTGTTATTTGGTAGTTCTAACTTCTTGTTACTAGCATGCAGAAACTCTATGTCCTCATAGCTCCTTGGATGCTTGAGACTCTTTTACACTTTGAAGTTGGAGAAGGTTTTGTGGGTACACCTCTGGTAAACCCTCACGAGACTACAACTCGTCCACTAGGGACACCTAGGGGTTTAAAGGCTTAGTGCATACGCTAAATGCATTCGAGAGACCTGCGACAGGGGTATAGTTAGGATTTCCTAATTTCTGTTTCACTTGAGGACAAGTAATATTCAGGTTTGGGGGTATTTGATGAGTGCCAAATACTGCATATTTATACACCTTTTTATTGGCATTTAGCTCATCTTTTGTGTTCAGGAATCAGATATTATCCCAGATTCTGTATTTTTTTAGTTTTCAAGAATAAATATTTGTACTAATTAATTTTGTGTTTTTAGGTAATAAATAAAATTCGGAGAAACTGAGGAGCCAAAAGAGCGAAGAATTGGAGGCAAGCATCTATGGAACAGAAATCCAAAGCCCGCGCGCGCAACAGTTGCAACCCAACAAGGAGCAACTCATTTACAAGACATGGGCTTGTGCTATACAAGACCCGGTCCGTGACCCAGATCCAAGCCCGTATCATTTGAGCCGTTAGATGTGCTCCATCTAGATCCAACGGTCGCTTCGAGTCACGCATCCATCTTCACCGAGATCCGACGCTCGCTCCAACTATCGCATCAAACTTTGCTACTCCCGCTCAACACCATAGCCCCTATATAAACTCCCATCACCAAAACCTAATCTCATTTATTCTCCTTCACCCGACAGAACCAGACACACCCCTCTCCTCTTCTTCCTCACCCGACACCAAGCTCTGAGCAGAGCCATCACCATACCTCTTCCACCTCCATCACCTCCTAACACAGCAACAACCACCCCTGCAACAGCCGCACCACCTTCTCCACCTCTCTAGATCTAAATATCTCTTTCTTAGCTTCTATCATAACCCTAGAAGCTAAATCAGAGATAACTAGAACTAGGGTTTCACCAACTATGGACGCATGGAGCTCTGAGACAGAGGAGAGCACGATTCAGCGACGTGGGTGAGAGGGTTTTCTATTGTTTTTCTATTTTTTGAAGTAAATTAGGGTTTTGATTTTTGCAAGTATAAATAGGGAGAGTCTGTGGTTGTGAGAGGCTTATGCCTGGGCTAGCCAGAGCACCATTTAGGGTTAATTTGTATTATTGCTTTTGATGTTCTAATTTAGTTTACTAGGGTGTGTTGAAACCCCTAATATCATGTTAAGTAATTGTTTTTGGTTCTCATTCTTGCTGTGTGTTATAACATGACTAGGATTAGTAATTAGCTAATGAACTTGTAAACCTGTGATGGGTTGTACTGTAGAAAGACAATTCATACTAGGGGTGAACTAGTAGAAATTAGTTAAGGAAGATCTACTTAAGACCTTCAAGGGAAGGCACAAGAACTGAACTAGAGACACATTGCCTTAGCTTGAGGTTAGAGGGTGGATTCACTGCCCTAGTGAGTCATAATCTGCTCACAATTTACTTTGTTACCTTAGTTTAGATTCATACAACATCAACTCAGTCGTATCGACACAAAGCAAAACAATTCTGTCACTTGTTAGAAATCAGTTAAGTAAGCCTAGAGATCAACTATAGCACCACAAGTCTCTGTGGATCGACCCGTATTTGCTCAGTGCTGCATTGTAGACACCGTGCACTTGCGGTTTATAACAAGTAGGCAAAATCAAACCCCTTTACAGGCCTACCAGCTACAAGCACGCCTAAACTTCTGTGGGATAAAACTCACAGATAATGATATGATTCAAAAGACATTGTCTACTTTCCCTTTGTCATCTGTTATTCTAGCCAACCAATACCGCATAGATGTTGATAATAAGATAATAACAACTTTTAGCAAGTTGATCAACTTATTGCGGGTGGCCGAAAGGCACAATGAAGTTTTAGCAAACAACAATGCTAGAGCCGTTGGGAAGAAGAAAATTCCCGAGGCTAACTATGGCAAGCATAACAAAGGAAAACACCCCAAAGAAAAGAGGGTTAAACATGTTGATTCATATTCTCATGCTCCATACTCACGCGGGGATAATAACCCACGTGGAAGAGGACAAAAGGGCCATCGTGGAAGGGGCCATAGGCGTGGAGGATATTCAAATACCTGGTCTAGAGATGTTACTTCTGGACCAAGTTGTAGGGGCAACACTATTGAAAAAACACATAAGAACCCCACACCTAAGAAGGTCGAGAATAGCAATGCACCTTGTTACAGGTGTGGAATCTCCGGACATTGGTACCAGCAATGCAAAGCTAGTGCCAAAGTAGTAGCCAGCTACAAAAATTACCGGGAATCTATAGATCAAGAAGCTCATTGTGTAGAAGAAAATGATCATGCCCCAGATGTCAACTTCACCATTTCAGACTTCCAGGGCAACAAGAACCATGCCTTTATGGAAACACCTGACTTTGATTGATTGCTATTTTTTTAGTTACCCTATGATCCTAAACATTTGTTTATTTTCTTGCTTTCTGGTTTAGCAGACTTTGGTTTAAATATTTCTTTTGATGACTTAAACTCTGTTAAGTAGTCTTAAATTATCGTTTTTTGTTGATGGATCAGTAGTTTTTAATTTTTATGGGTATTTATTATGCTTTTGATTTAATTTTTATTTTTCTATTGCATGATTGAATGGTGTGACCGAATTCTCTGAAGTACATGAGATAAAGTGTTCGGATTTTATAACACTACCATTTACTTGTAGGAATGTCATCTCCGGAAGAGATTGAGTGCCTAGCTGATAGTGGCACCACACACACAATTTTTAGAAATAGGCAATTATTTGTTGACTTAATTCCTTATAAATCCTCTGTGACTACGATGATTGGATCATCACAAGTGATTATTGGGCGAGGTAATGAACAATTCTTGTTTCCAAATGGCACAATGATTAAAGTCACAGAAGCTCTATATGCACCAAGAGCTAACCGTAACTTGTTGAGCTTCAAAGATATCCGTGCAAATGGTTATCATTTGGAAACTCACTGTGAAAATGAAATTCAATATATAAATATTATCTCTAATACATGTGGAAGAAAACACATTTTAGAGAAGTTAATGAGTCACTCTAGTGGTTTGTACACTATTACTATTCGGATTATCGAATCACATGTTGTTACCAACGATGAACTGTTGATCAATGACTTATACAAGCTTTGGCACGACCTCTTGGGGCACCCAGGTCGTGATATGATGATCCATGTTTTAAAGAAATCACATGTACATCGTTTCTTTCGAGTGAAAAGTAAAATGGAACAAAAGACTGTTACAATGCAAAGTAACAACGTCTGCCAGCCACTGCCAACTAAAGCAACTAATGTGCAACCTCTCTCTCATTCTACTTCGTGGACTTTGTCAAAAGCACACCACTCATTTTGCAAAGCTTTTTCTTTAGAAAAGACAGGAGCGAGACCATCCTATGCTAAAGATACAAAACAAAACATTCCATTTTACAAAGAATACAAGGTGATATTTGTGGACCTATACATCCAGAGTGCGGACCATTCAGGTATTTTATGGTTCTGGTAGATGCTTCGACCCGTTGGTCACACATTGCATTATTGTACACAAGAAATGCTGCCTTTGCAAAGCTCCTAGGACAAATTATACGTTTGAGGGCTCACCATCCCGATTATCCAATCAAGTCTATCAGACTTGATAATGCTGGAGAATTTACATCTAAAGGATTTGATGATTTCTGTATGTCTATCGGAATTGACGTAGAGCACCCTGTACCCCACGTACACACTCAAAATGGTCTCGCAGAAGCTACCATGAAAAGGTTACAGATGATAGTTCGGGCATTGGTTATGCGTTCCAACCTGCCTATTACTGCCTGGGGGTACGCCATATTGCATGCAACATTACTTATTCGCTTTAGACCCACTATTAGCCAACCATTTTTTGCGTACTAGTTGGTAACTGGATGTGAGCCTGATATTTCATATTTATGCATTTTTGGTTGTGATGTATACGTGCCTATTACGCCCCCACAGTGTACTAAGATGGTTCCACAAAGACGATTAAGTATTTATGTTGGATATGAATCCCCAACGATTATCCGCTATTTGAAACCTTTGACAGACGATCTCTTTACCGCTAGATTTGCGGACTGTCACTTTGATGAGACAACCTTCCTGTCGTTAGGTGGAGGTATGGAAAAGGATTTCCTAAGGGAACGACAGGAATTGTCGTGATGTGTCCCCACTTTGTCTCATCTTGATCCCCGCACCTTACAATGTGAAAGTGAAGTGAAAAGAATTATTGATCTTCAGAATGTGGCAAACTCAATGCCTGATGCATTCACTGATATTGCTAAAGTGACGAGATCACACATACCAGCTGCAAACGTGCCTGCAAGGTTACAAATCCCTAATACGGGAAAAGGCACCTTATATAGAGGTGTAAAACCTACACTTGGTGGAAGTGTAGCTGAGGTCGTGGCCCCCCAAAGGAAGAGGGAAAGACCACCTGGTTCGATGAATACTCACCCAAGGAAGAAAAGAGTGAGTAAGGCACAACCCGATCCATTTATCATCAATACAGATAATACCTCTCATGAAATTGTCTCTGATTAAAGTTATGTCCATGAATCAATACTGGAGGATGCTCCGATGTTTGAAATGATTCCAGAGAACAAAGAAATCTCTATGGATTATGAGAGTGCATACGCGTTGATGGAAAGATCCTCCACGCAGATTGATGATGTATTTGCATAGACCGTTGCTCAAGAGATCATTGAGCACGATTACATCGAACCTCTATTGCGTAATGTCAAAGAAGAGCAGACTGGCCTAAATGGGAAGTTGCAATCCAGGAAGAATTAAATTCACTGGCAAAGAGACAGGTATTTGGTGCGGTAGTGCTAACCTCACTAGGTGTAAAGCCTGTAGGACATAAATGGGTATTGTCAGAAAGCGTAATGAGAAGAATGAAGTCTTGAGGTATAAGGCTCGCCTTGTGGCGCAAGGTTTATCACAACGCCCTGGAATCGATTATGAGGAAACATACTCTCCCGTAATGGACGCCATAACGTTCCGCTACTTAGTTAGATTGGTGGTTTCAGAAGGACTTGAAATGCAGCTTATGGATGTGGTTACAGCATATCTCTATGGGGATCTTGATTCAGAGATATACATGAAAGTGCCCGATGACCTTCCATTGCCCGAATCAAGTAACTCTAAACTACGGAGTGCGTTTTCAATTAAGTGGAAACGCTGACTTTACAGATTAAAGCAATCCGTTCGGATGTGGTATACTCGTCTAAGTGATTATTTGATTGGGAAGGGATATACGAATAATGAGTTATGCCCCTGCGTATTTATAAAGAAAACGAGTTCCGGATTTGCAATTATAGTTGTTTATGTTGATGATATGAACATAATAGGTACTCTTGATGAAATAAGAGAAACCACAAGCTATCTGAAATCTGAATTTGAGATGAAAGATCTTGGGAAAACTCGGTTTTGTCTAGGACTTGAACTAGAACACCGAGCCTGTGGAATATTAATCCACCAGTATGCATATGTCCATAAGATACTCAGGAAATTCAATATGGACAAGGTGTACCCTTCTAGCACTCCCATGATTGTTCGAAGTTTAGATTTACAAAAGGATCCATTTCGTCCCAAGGAAGATGACGAAGAGGTATTGGGAGCTGAAATTCCCTACCTAAGTGCAATAGGAGCATTATTGTACTTAGCGCAATGTACTCGACCTGATATATCATTCTCAGTGAACTTGTTAGCTAGATACGGCTCAGCGCATACGCAACGTCATTGGAATGGTATAAAGAATGTTTTCAGATACCTAAAAGGAACCATTGACATGGGTTTATTTTATCCCTATGAAGAAGTAAGAAGGAATACTAATGGAAATGCAACTCCCTACACTGAAACCCCAAACAATGTTTTGGTTGGTTTTGCTGATGTTTGCTACCTCTCCGACCCACATAAAGGTCGATCACAAACTGGTTATGTGTTTACTATTGGAAACACATCGATATCTTGGAGATCGACCAAGCAGACTCTTGTGGCTACCTCCACGAACCACTCTGAGATCGTTCCCCTACACGAGGCGGTTCGTGAGTGTGTATGGTTAAGGTCTATCATTACACACATCCAAGGGACATGTGGTATGAGTTGTACCACTGATGAGCCAACTTGCATTTATGAGGATAATACAACTTGCATCGAACAGATGAAGCAAGGGTACATTAAGGGTGATAATACAAAACATATATCACCAAAGTTCTTTTACAACTAGCAACAGCAGTCTCTTCTGAAAATTCAAGTCAGTCAAGTAAAATCTGATGAGAATGCGGCAGACTTATTTACTAAGTCTCTGATTATAGTTAGAATACTAGGGTTTTCCCTTTACTCTTGTATAAATAGAATGTTATACCTATGTAATTGGGTTCCTCCTCTCTCTGGTTAATGAAAAGTTCTTCTCTCTCTTTTCTCTCTTTCTTATTATACTCCAAAAGTTTTATACTTATTGTTTACTATGAACCCAAACGCCCCCCCACCATCCTTATCTGGTGAAAAGTCAAGCGAAAAAAGTCAACATAGTCAACATAGTCAACCTTTAATTCTCGTTTAATTTCTCTTTGATTGATGTTTTTATTCCTCATCTTTTTTCTTTGATTGTATCCTGATTGATTTTTTCCTTCTTGTTTTTCCCCTTTGTTTTCCTTTTATTTTTCTTCTTGTTCATCTTTATCTTTCTTTTTTTTAACCCAATTTTAACATTTTTTTTTTAATGTAAAATCGAATCTCTCAATTAATTGGGTTTCTTATCCTGGTCTTGTTGTTTGATTCTGATTCATCGTTTGCTGTTAATAATGTGGTTTTTGTTTTCTTGTGTTTTTTTCGTACATTGTTATGCAATATTGAAGACGTGTTGTCTGTATCAGTGACTGCAACAATGTCTCCCACCTTCAGTTGGCTCAATTTCAGTGGTTACAGGTCTGTTGGCTTATCTTATATGCAGTGGTGTATCATTATAATCATACTATAGGGCTCATGTTCTTACTTGATACTTGGTATTTCAAGATTGGTTATGGAAACTTTAATTGCTGGTGTATCTCAATCCTTATATAATTGATTCAACACCTAGTGATAACCTGTATTACTCGCCTTCTCTAGTTTCAATAATTTCTTATCATCGACATAATGTCCTCCTAGTTACACCTATCTGTTGTTTGTTATTTGAATTCTTATCCACACCTGCTATAAATACTATTCAATATATTGTTTTTCTTTCATCCTTAAAAACCATCTTTCAGCACCTTAATTTCAACTTTCTTCTGATGTCTGATAATATTAATAACAACTCTCAACATATGGAGGATATTTATTTAGAAAATTCTCCTTCTAGAGATAGGGTTGTTACTCACTCTACTACTACTTTATCTCTAGGTATCAAAGATTGGAAAATATGTTTAGCTGGTAAGCTTTTTGCTTCTGGTATCATGTTGTGGCAGAATGCAGTAAAAGCATCTAGGTTTATTTGGCCTCACCTGAAACGTAATAATAAATGGCAACTAATGGTTAGAGCTCTTGATCTTAATATCTTTGCGATTAGATTTTGTACAACTGAAGATAAATATGCAATTCTGTTTGGAGGTGCTTGGAATTTTGATGGTTACCTAGTAGTTCTTAGAGATTGGCACCCTTCTTTTCCTTATTAGCACCTGAACTTTGACACTTCACCTTTCTGGTTGGAATACAAAAATCTCCCCCCTGAGTTCACCTACCCATAAATGTTAAAGCTTTTTGGTGATATTGTAGGAGAAACTATTGTTGTGGAACCGAATGGAGTTCATCCTACTACTTCTATAAAATTCAGATCTATGATTATGATGCGAGTTTCTACTCCTATGTTGAAAGGTATTCATGCTGCTAATGCTGGAGGTGTTTCTCGTTGGGTGGGATTCTTTTTTGAGAAGCAGCCATATAAACTTTGGCCGGAATATCGCGTTCCAGATTATGATTCTGACTTGTGTGGTGACACAAAGACTAGACGTATCAACATGTAAAGTACTATTATAAATTTGGGTCTTGTTATTGAACACGTGGTCTTTCCTGTTAGAAATCCCGAAGAACTAGCTAATCTTTGTACGCAGCATGGTCACTAGAGAAAATCAAATCTTAGAGAACCTGTTTCATTTGAGTCTGGCCCTGATGGTATTCTTTTATCTTACTTTACGGCTTCTGATTCTCAATCAAACTCCTCTATTGCGCCTGCTGACAGAGCTTTAGCTCATTCTAATTTGACTATGGTTGTTACAAGTATTGGTTCTAGCAGTCATAATTTTGTTCTTCATAAAAGAAGTCGTAATCTCAGCACTGTAGTCCTTTCAGATAATGACACTAACCAAGCTTCTACTAGTCAACCTCGGAATATTGTTGCTCAGAATTTTACAGCTCTTCCTCTTGTTAATCATGATAACCAAGGTATTAAAAATACCGATGAGCCATTTGAGGGTAATTTGGAGCCAACTGCTAGAAACATTGCTACCACGAATCAATTTCTGAATCATAGCGTCACTGATGATGGACAACGGGTTCATTTTCTTCACTTTTTAATCAAATTTCTTGTTTTGATCTGTTTGCTTTTTATCCTCTTTACTGTCTGTTTTTGTCTTTTGTCCGTAACCATGAAAATTCTCTCTTGGAATTTTCAAGGTTTTGGCAATCTTTCTACTAGAGATTATTTGCATTTATGCATTAGCAAACATAACCCCAGATATTTTCTTTCTCTTAGAAACCAAAAACCAGAATTCTAGTATGCATTTTTATGTCCAACAATTCAAATATCCTAATTATTGGTATGCTGCTCCTGTTGGTCTGTCTGGTGGTCTTAACATTATGCATACTACTAACACATTATTCATGCATTAGTGCACACTCACACTCATCATTATGACATTCTGGTAAGTTGCATGTATGGTGCTCATTTAAATTTTACATTGTATGATTCAGAAACAATCTCTACTCATGCTTCACATCATCAACATTCTCGCATGATTAAGCCTATTATCCAACAACTAGGCTTAAATGATTTGGGCTTTTTTGGTCATTCAACTACTTGGTCTAATAATAGAACTAATAGTGATTATACTGCAACAAGGTTAGACAGAGCATTAGTTAATGTCTTGTGGTTGAATAACTAGTCTACGACATTTTTACATCACCTTCAACCTGTTGCGTTGGATGACTCACCTATTCTCTTATCTACTGCTCCAGATATAGGTCATAAAAATAGCCCTTTTCGTTTATACAGATGTTGGTTTTCTCATACTTCATATTCTGAAACCCATAAACAACAGTTGCTCACAAACTTTCTTAGGATCACCATCCTTTCAGTTTACATCAAAACTAAAATTCACTAAACATCAACTGCTATTGTGGAAGAATAATTCTTTTGGTATTATTGAGTCCAACATTCAGAACATTCATCATCATCTTAATCTTTGTTATAATCAGAATCTACCGACCATTCATCCAGATGTTTGTAGTCTAACTAATGAACTTTAACAGTGGTTACATATTCAGAAGGATTATTTCAGGCAAAAAGCAGGAATTCATACTTATGATGCTGACAGAAATACCTCCTTTTTTCACTCTCAAGCAAATTATAACAAAAAGAAGAACCAAATATCTGCAATAAAGGATTCCTTGGGCTTGTGGTATGATACAAAAGAAGATATTGAGAATATTCTTCTTCAACCTTTTTCTTCAATCTCTACTAATACTAAGCCTTCTTTGGATAATTCTTTACTATCTCAGTTTCAAAAATGCATTACAGATACAGATAATGATAATCTTCTTCAAGTTCCTTCTGCAGTGGAAATCAAAGATGTTGTTTTTCAGAAACCGTGGGCATCTCCAGAAATGATGGCTGTCAGGCAGGATTTTATCAATATTGTTGGAATACAGTTGGCGCAGAGGTAATATCGATGGTTCAATAATTTTTCATTCATAATTTCATGTTGAAAGAGATTAACCATACTTACCAAATTCTCATACCTAAAACCTCTCATACTCAATCTCCTAATGATTATAGACCAATCATTACCTTCGGGATTCGATTAATAATAATCAGAGTTTCCCGTTTCACCAGCCTGCTACCTTCTTACAAGTGCATATATACTCTATTAGAGGCTTGTTCAGCACTCCTAATGAAAAAGATTGACAAGCTATGATTGATAGAAGGAGTATCCCTATGACCTTACGAGAACTTGGATTGATTACTAGCCATCCTACGAACTACTTTATTGGATAATTGATTTTATACGTGGATTCGGTTCCTTAAGATCACCGTTATCCTACCATAGATAGATAAAAAAAACTTGTAGCCAAGTCCCGCTTAAGGCAATGGCCTGCAGACTCTTTGTTAGTTCCCTATTAGTGAGTTTCCTACCATCGACTGAAGTTCGGGACCACCATTATTTTGGTCAGTGGACGATGTCCTATTTCCGTAAAGGATCCAATCTGTCGCTGCGCCTGCTTGCCAATTCTTTTTTAAAGCGTGGGTTTAAAGAGCGTTTACAAGGGGTTACAAGAGCCTGGAAATATCCATTCAGCCATTTCCAATTTAAGCATAGGGATAACGTGCTTTGATCAAGGAGGCCTTTTTTTAATATGAGTCATGAGATGAGGTTCCAGACACTGCACTAGTCCAATAAGGAGAAAGACGGGAAAGATGATGAGTGCCAAATATTGCATATTTATACACCTTTTTATTGGCATTTAACTCATCTTTTGTGCTCGTAAATCGATATTATCCTGCATTCTCGTATTTTCTTTGTTTTCAAGAATAAATATTTGTACTAATTAATTTTGTGTTTTTAGGTAGTAAATAAAGCTCGGAGAAATTGAGGAGCCAAAGAGCGAGTAAAATTGGAGACAAGCGTCTACGGAGCGTAAAGCCAAACCCGCGCGCGCAACAGTTGCAACCCATCTACAAGACATGGGCCCAAGCTATCCAAGACCCGACCCACGACCCGGATCCGAGCCCGTCCTTTCCGAGCCGTTAGATTTGATCTCTTCTTCATCCAACGCTCGCTCCTTTTTGCACATCGTCCCTTGATGCATTCGCTCAACACCAAAACAGCCCGATTCTCCCTGAGCCGTTCAGATCTCGCTCATCCGCATCCAATGCTCGCTCCGTCCTTCCCATCAACACTCGATGTGCCTGCTTCACAACAAATCCACCTACACCTATACCCTATCGAGAAAACCATTTTCTCCTCCATCTTCTCTTTCTTCCTCTCCCGTCCAAATCAGAGCTCCATCCCTCTCTTCTTCTTCCCCATACCTATTGCAGAGCCATCACCACCATCTCCTTCCCTGACACCACAGCCACCAACAGCTCCTCAGCCACCTGCTCTACCACTCTTTCTCGAGTTATCTCTTTCATAGCTTCTCCATACCCTAGAAGCTAGGTTAGAGATAACTAGAGCTAGGGTTTCCCAACAATCAATCAAGGCAGTTCTTTGAAGACGAATTGATGAGAGGAGAGCACCGATTCAACGACGTGGGTGAGAGGGTACTCTTTTACTTTTCCAATTTGAAGTAAATTAGGGTTTGGAGTTGCTTGTATAAATAGAACTGAGGTGAGGATGTTTGAAGCCATGCCTGGATTAGCCAGAGCACCAACTCTAATTTAATATGTGTTTTACTTATTTTAATCATGTTTTAATTCAATAACTGGGGTTGATATGAAACCCTTGATTGCATGCTAAGTCAGTTACTATAATTTTATTATTCTTGTTGTGCTTCAATGGTTTAGGAAGATTGAACTAACTGCTTGAATGAATTAACCTGTGATTAGGTGTACTGTAAGAAGACACCTAATACTAGGGGGGAGTTAGTGATAGTAGTTAACATATCTTCCAGTGTAGAGTGAATTATCTGCTTAAGTTAATTTCTCTGTGATTAGGTGTGCTGTAAGAAGACACTTAATACTAGGGAGGAGTTAGTGAGAGTAGCCAATACATTCTCTATGGTATTCTTCCCTGGAATGAATCAAGAATGTAAATTGACTAGGAATTTCCTTAGCATGGGATCAGGTGGTGGATTCACCACCCCAGTGCCTTACAATTTACTTGTTACCTTAGCTTAGAGACACAATTCCAGTAAGTCGTATCGACAAAACACCCTATATTTATGCTACCTCACTTCAAAAGTCAGTTGTAGTAAGCCTTATATCAACATATAGTCACACCATTTCTCTGTGGGATCGACCTGTGCTTGCCCTTGCCTCCAATAGGCCTGTGCACTTGCAGTAGACATAGTCGTAGGCACATTCCTAAGCCTACCAAGTTTTTGGCGCCGCTGCCGGGGACTTGGCGTGTGCTGCTTAGATCATTTGCTAACTCTACTGGTTTCAGTTAGTCTTGTATATATGTGTTGAAATCATCTTTGTTATCCCCTGTTGATAGTGTAACTTAGCTGAGGTTTTCTATTTTTGCAACTTTACATCCTTGATTTTTGTATTTCTTTCTATTAGTGCTTCTTACTTGCTTACATCTCATCTGTTAATTGTCTATCTGTGTATAGTGCATTGTAGTATTGCATTGTAGTATTGCATTGTAGTCTTGCATTGTAGTCTTACATTGTAGTATAACTTAGTATAACTTAGATTTTCTTTTACTCTTGTTAGCTCCATTTATCTCATGCTCTGTACCAGCATAACTCATTTGTAGCTTGCACTCACTTTGCATCCGAGCTTTTTGATTTGAGCTACAACTTTATAAGCATCATTGCCTTGTAACTCTTGATCCCAGTCAGTCCAAATAGCCATTCACATCACCCCGTACAAGTCAGTAAACCTTCGTTAACACCTCATTGCAGTTCACATCTTATGTCATTTAACTCTAGTTGTTAACTATCAGTGATAAGCAACTATCAACTATTGAATTCTTTGCTTTGCATGCACACTTCGAGAACTAAAATTCTCCTTTGAGCTCACAGTGCATGCTACACTCGCTGCAGAAGCAAGGAAAAGAAAGACAGGAGCAGAACTACATAGCCATTGTGGCTAAAACAGGTTGGTTATTCTAAAATCTGTTACACTTTATATCTGCATGAATGATCTGTGTGCAAGCATCTGGTGATATTTGAGCTTTACTTTTGTTAGTTGGGGTTGTTATGTGTGCATTACGTGATTTGTGAAACTAGCAGTGAGCTGCCCTGCTGAATATTGCTCAACCTTGACCTTGTGCTGCATCTTAAATCTGTGATAACTGAGCACTACCCTGCCTGCATGATAACCAGCCTTGCAAAGCCCTGAACCTCTGCTAACTGAGAATGATGTAATCTGTGCATGACTGAAAGTAAGCTGAGCATCTTTGTTTGTGCACCTGTATGCTTGTGTGTAACCTGAGCATAACCTGTAAAAATCATACTTCATCTGAGTAAGTTGTTTGTGTGTGTTCTGTGCATTGAAAATTGGCTGAACTAGCCATCTCTTCACTGTGAAGTCTGGGCTTTTAACAGCACTTGAGTTTAACTCCACCGTAGCCGTGAGCTTAAGCCGCAACTTGGTTAGCCAAGTTTGCCACTAACCCTAGCCGATATCAACTCGCACCGTTGACATCAATGGGGTGGGTTGATGCCATCTGCCCTGTGCCCTTATGCATGTGAGACCCTGTTGTCATAAACTGCTCATCTGTGCATGTCAAGAATGCTGAAGTTGAGTATATGAGTAGCTGCTGATCTCGTTGCTCCGACCGAACATGCTCAAAACCCCGGCATATTTGCCAAACTGTGCATAAATCTCTGGTATTGAGCTAAGCCATCTGCCCTACCAATCATTGAGCATTAACCTCTCGAAAAGTGTAACATCAACCAACCCAGCTTGACTTCATCCGCCCGCAATTTTTGTGTATACATCCCCGAGAACTGGGGTTACTTGATTGTGTTGACACTCTGTAGCATGTTGTAAAGAGCTTAATATGTTCATCTGTTGCATCAACATCTTTGCATATGATTAGTGAAGCTTTGAATCGCATGATCACCGCCGAGGTATTGAGCCGCCCGTGCTCGTGCATCTTTGCTTGAGTGAAATTTCTTCATCCGTTGTATCTGTTTTTGTGGCACTAGAATGAATGCTAGGTAACTGACTTTGTGTCAGCAATTAACTTGTTTTTCAAACACATACACAGTTTTCACTCTCATTGATCACCTGTCAACCTTCACATAATCTGTGATATGCAATCTAGGCCTCTACAAGGCCTGTGCTGTGAATCCTTGGCCTCGACAAGACCTGCGCTTAGCTCCAGCCCCTGTAGCTGTTAAGCTTAAGCTGCAACTTGGTTAACCAAGTTAGCTCTTAACCCTAGTTGACATCAACTGAGAAAGTTGATATCAACTGTGATAGTTGACTTCATCAGCCCTGTACCTTGAGCATGCTCTACTCTGTCAACCAAAGCTGTTGACACATCTGTGTGATTACCAGTGTTGAGTTCTAGGTCTTTTTCACTTGCTGAGCAATCTGTGCAAGAAGCTCTATGATTTGAGTTGCACCTTAGTCTCTCTCTAGACTAAACCGGTGACCAATCTGCCATGTACCCCGAGCATAACTCGTGAACATTGAGGTCAATCGACCCCGCAAACATCGATCTGTGCATCCGTGCAGGTCAAGAGTGCCGGAATTTCATGTTTGATTAGCTTGCCATCTGTGTAGCCCTATTGCATCTGTGAATCTTTTCCCTCTGTTGCATCTGCCATGCATCTTTGCACATGATTTGTGAAAATTGAGTAGCATACTCACATGTTAAATCTGTTGGGCCATGATCACCTGCCAAGCTAGTTACCCAACCTCTGCAATATCTGGAAACTGTGTGTCTGTGGCACCTTTGCATAATCTGTGACCACATACCCCTGCTAATACCAGCATTTCTGTGTGCTTGGAATCAGGTGCCAATTTCTTTTGTGTGAGTTTTATATCTCTGGGCTGTGTACAAACATGTTCTTTGCATCAAACTGAAACCCAGTTCCACTGGGCTGTGCATCTACGCACAACCTGGGCTTAACACAAAAACTGAAGCCCACAAAAACCAAACCAAAGCCCACATAAACCAAACTAAGCCCACATAAACCAAACTAAAGCCCACTGTGCACTAGGCTTGCATTATAACCTGGGCCGCACTTGACCTGGGCTGTGCCAACAATTGGGCTGGAACCCACATAATCAGCTGGGCCTTACATCAACAAAAAGCAATCTTTTGGGCTTGCATTTGGAATTAGTGTGTTCTTGTTTCTCTGTGTTGATTGTTAACATGCTTGATGTGTGCTAAGCTATGGCTGCTTCTTTTTGAGTTCAAATTGAGTTGCTAGATCATATCAGGATTTTGGTCTGCAACTGGGGATGGAAACAAATCCATCAGAGAGCTTGCTTACGGGCATGATTCATGTTATGAACTCCCCACAGACCATAGTGATTTTAGGGAATATTATGAACCTTCTCATGGCCCTGACCTTGAATATTCATACCCTAATCATTATGAGCACATGTATCATCAACCACAGTGGGGAGATGAACAATTCTATACTCCCCCAACTGCTTGTATGCAATCACTAATGGAAGAGCTCATAGAGCAAAACAATGATATACTTGGATGGAAAATGCATGATCATCCCTTCTCTAGTGAACCATGTGCACAACCATGTAATGATCCTTCATATGAAACATGCATACCCACTAGTGAAGACTCTCCTTCAGCTGAACAACTTTACTTGTTCTTGAGAATGAATCTCAGTCATTTACAAAATGTAGAAAGGAGTATGCCCATAGTCAACCCACTAATGTTGAATATGAACCTCACCTGGAGGAGAATGAGTTGACTGAAAACTTCAATGCTGTTAATAGAGATGAGTATGCATATTACTCAGAGGATGAATATGACATGTTAGAAGAACTTGTTCATGATGAAAATGTACTGAAATCTTTGGGTTCAAAGACATTAAGTTTCTCTCCTGTGAACCCTATGAATGACGCTTCTTCTAATATTCATACATGTGATGCTGAATTGGAGTCTGTGCAATTGTTCTGTGAAAGTGAGCATGTTATATCACCTGCTTGTAACTTGGAGAATGCTAAGACTTTTGTTGACACATATAATTCAATGCATGAAATTGATGTGTATGATTCCATGCCTAGGTTACATCATGATATTTCTCCTGGTTGTCTTATGCATGAGAGTGAAATTCTGGGTAATGATGATTATGACATGGAGATTGATGAATTGTTCTATGCAGGTGAACATGATTTACCTTCTTCTGACCTTAGGAAAGTATGTGATGGTGCAAATGATCTTATACTTGAAGACAACTTAGCTGTACCTAATCTCTCTCCTAAGGCACAAATTGAAACTCCTCCACCAAACCTAGGTGTAGTTTGTAACAAAATTGCAAAACCATCTTTTCTGAGAGTTCCTAATTTAGGCCTAGAGCTTTTTGCTTCCCAAGTCCTCTTGGACTATTTTGCATCAAAGTATAACACTTTTAAGGAGCCACAGTTGGAATGTGTATATCTGTCTGTTCTTAGCAAAACTCATTTTGAGTTAGACCTTTTGCATGATATACCTTTAAAATTGCAAGATTTTGTGCTCAAACACGCATCTGTTGACAAGTTTAGGTTTGGGGGAAAATCACTCTCATATGCAGTCTTACTTGCACTCTCATATTATATTTGTGTAAGGCTGTTGATGTTTGTACATATCGTCTTTTGGGTTGATCCTCAACTCTTTAGATTGTTGGTATATGGTGAATTTTCATTGTATATAATCCAGTAGGACTTGTTAAATTTTCTTTTCTTGAATCGGTTGAGCCTTCTTGTACATATATTGTGCTAATCCGATATGATCTCCACTGAGAATGTTGGATTCTAGCCTTGACTAATGAAGCTCTAACCTTGCTCCCGCCGACATCCGGTAATCTCTTCCCTTTTCTCTTATCAGCATAGTTCTCATGGTATGTGACTGTTTAAAATTTTATCATCTGTTGACACATTGAGGACAATGTTTGATTTAGGTTTGGGGGTGCATTTACATTTGCATATAGAGTTTTTAGTCTTTTATTTCAAAAAAAAAAAAATCAAAACTCTTTGTAAATACTTGCATAAAAACCTCCAACTTTTAGAGATTTTAGAGTCACTAGCATGCTTCGAGCTATGTTTACATAGAGAGTCTGACCGAAATAACAGAAATTGGAAGTTTGGAGAACACAATCGGGTTTCTTAGTTGATTAGAGCGTTAAAGTTGGATTTAACCATACCGGAGGGCGAATTAGGTCTTTGTTTAGATATTCGGTAGTAGAATTGTGATCACCCATAGTGGAGACTACCCATTTTACATCAAGTGAGGCACCAACCTTCAATTTTTTGCAACTTTCTAGAAAAGTCTGTTAGAGTGTGTGTCACCGTACGTCAATTCCGGTAGGAATGGTGAGCTACCCAACTTCGCACCACTTTCAAAGACTATTTTTGATCTCTTGAGTGCTAATTTCGTCAATCATGAGGGTGACGTTTAAAGATGAAAACTCCTTATAAATATCGATTTGCAGTTAGCATCACTCTCTCCCTCTCAATCAACAGATCCATAGAAACACATCATCGTCAGCAAACGGAGCAATATCAGAATATTTGTAGAAAAGTTGAAATAGTCCAAGGTTTATGTGCAACAAAGGAAAGAAAAGAAGATGAGAATTAGTGAAGTTTATGAAATCAAGACAATACAAGTTTTATTGTTTTATTATTATTTTCATTTCATGTATCATCTTACAAAAAAAAAAAAAAAAAAGTGTTTGTCAAGTTTTTGTGAAGTTCAGAAGTTCGCCATCAACATTTGAAGACCGAAGACCGAAGATATGAGAGAATGATATTAATTGCCGATCGGGTGAGAAGGTAAGTGAGTACTCCCATCCTCGCTAATGGTTGATTTCCTTTCTTAGAGATCATCATAAAAGATTCTTTTTGTCCACAACTCTGTGGAGTCTCCAGAAATTATTTCGGAAGGTTATCCTTCTTACCTACAACGTGTGCGGGATTTCTCTCTTTATTCCTTCCGCACACATGAGAGACTAAAAAGCGGTCTTTTTGAGTGCAATTATCATAAAACCCTAATGGTGAGGCAGAAGTCGAGGCTTATGATCACAATCGAATCCGAATTCTTTCATATGGTATGGTTATTTCTCGCTCAAGCACTTAAGGATGAGAATGCGTTCTTTGGTAGTTCTAACTTCGTGTTACTAGCATGCGAAACTCTATGTCCTCATAGCTCCTTGGATGCTTGAGACTCTTTTACACTCGAAGTTGGAGAAGGTTTTGTGGGTACACCTCTGGTAAACCCTCACGAGACTACAACTCGTCCACTAGGGACACCTAGGGGTTTAAAGGCTTAGTGCATACGCTAAATGCATTCGAGAGACCCGCGAGAGTGGTATAGTTAGGATTTCCTAATTTCTGTTTCACTTGAGGACAAGTAAAATTCAGGTTTGGGGGTATTTGATGAGTGCCAAATATTGCATATTTATACACCTTTTTATTGGCATTTAACTCATCTTTTGTGCTCGTAAATCGAGATATTATCCCGCATTCTCGTATTTTCTTTATTTTCAAGAATAAATATTTGTACTAATTAATTTTGTGTTTTTAGGTAGTAAATAAAGCTCGGAGAAATTGAGGAGCCAAAGAGCAGAAAATTGGAGACAAGCGTCTACGGAGCAGAAAGCCAAAGCCCGCGCGCGCATCAGTTGCAACCCATCTACAAGACATGGGCCCAAGCTATCCAAGACCCGACCCACGACCCGGATCCGAGCCCGTCCTTTCCGAGCCGTTAGATTTGATCTCTTCTTCATCCAACGCTCGCTCCTTTTTGCACATCGTCCCTTGATGCATTCGCTCAACACCAAAACAGCCCGATTCTCCCTGAGCCGTTCAGATCTCGCCCATCCGCATCCAATGCTCGCTCCGTCCTTCCCATCAACACTCGATGTGCCTGCTTCACAACAAATCCACCTACACCTATACCCTATCGAGAAAACCATTTTCTCCTCCATCTTCTCTTTCTTCCTCTCCCGTCCAAATCAGAGCTCCATCCCTCTCTTCTTCTTCCCCATACCTATTGCAGAGCCATCACCACCATCTCCTTCCCTGACACCATAGCCACCAACAGCTCCTCAGCCACCTGCTCTACCACTCTTTCTCGAGTTATCTCTTTCATAGCTTCTCCATACCCTAGAAGCTAGGTTAGAGATAACTAGAGCTAGGGTTTCCCAACAATCAATCAAGGCAGTTGCTGAAGACGAATTGACAGAGGAGAGCACTGATTCAGCGACGTGGGTGAGAGGGTACTCTTTTACTTTTCCAATTTGAAGTAAATTAGGGTTTGGAGTTGCTTGTATAAATAGAACTGAGGTGAGGATGTTTGAAGCCATGCCTGGATTAGCCAGAGCACCAACTCTAATTTAATATGTGTTTTACTTATTTTAATCATGTTTTAATTCAATAACTGTGGTTGAGATGAAACCCTTGATTGCATGCTAAGTCATTACTATAATTTTATTATTCTTGTTGTGCTTCAATGGTTTAGGAAGATTGAACTAATCGCTTGAATGAATTAACTTTCGTGATTAGGTGTCTGTAAGAAGACACCTAATACTAGGGGGGGAGTTAGTGATAGTAGTTAACATATCTTCCAGTGTAGAGTGAATTAGCTGCTTAAGTGAATTTCTCTGTGATTAGGTGTGCTGTAAGAAGACACTTAATACTAGGGAGGAGTTAGTGAGAGTAGCCAATACATTCTCTATGGTATTCTTCCCTGGAATGAATCAAGAATGTAAATTGACTAGGAATTTCCTTAGCATAGGATCAGGTGGTGGATTCACCACCCCAGTGCCTTACAATTTACTTGTTACCTTATCTTAGAGACACAATTCCAGTAAGTCGTATCGACAAAACACCCTATATTTGTGCTACCTCACTTCAAAAGTCAGTTGTAGTAAGCCTTAGATCAACATATAGTCACACCATTTCTCTGTGGGATCGACCTGTGCTTGCCCTTGCCTCCAATAGGCCTGTGCACTTGCAGTAGACATAGTCGTAGGCATCTTTCCAAGCCTACCAAAAGACTCCCAAAAAGAATTTCAAAAGGATATAGCATGCGGAAGATAGCAATTATTTTATGACTTAATTACCGCTCGAGTTTTGCTCCCTCGCCAACAGATGTGTGAATCTTATTAACGATGAAAGGTCTGAACTTCAGAGATATGGCCATCTAGGAATGCAAGAGGTTTAACACGCTTCCGCCTCTATCTGCTTTTCTAATGTATGGTTTCAGGAGAGGTGGATAAGGATTAAGTCAAAGCTTATTTCCATGAGCTTTAACAGATTAAATCCCCTCTAACCAAATATCATTTCCCCAACCCAATGTGCTTACATTTCAGGTAGACACATCTAGAACAATGTCATCATGGCACACGAACTAATCCATACAATGAAACAGAAGAGAAAAGGTGAAATTTCATATATTGGACTTAAATTGGACATGTCTAAGGCATTCGACAGATTAGAATGGCCCTTTCTATATGATATTCTTCTTTGACTTGGTTTTCATCAGATCGGATTCATTTTGTTTAACGGTGTATTACTACTTTAAGAATTTCTCTTCTCATTAGGATGTACTTCGGCTTCTTTCACTCCTTCTCGTGGAATTAGACAATGTGATCCTATATCACCTTATCTTTTCATCTTTGTTATGGAAGCTTTCTCAAGGATCATTCAATCTCATATTTTGGAAGGTAATTTGAAAGGTATCAAGGTTGTGCACCTAGTTTTTTTATGCTTGAGAATCTTCTCTTCTGATATAAGATTCACTCAAACTAGATCGAAGTATCGACGAGATCTTTAGAATTGTTGTTAGATCTAAAGACATATTGTGATAATCCATTGTTAACAGACTCCGTTCTGTGCGTGATTGATCACAAGAGATTCAAGTGGAGTTGTGAAGGTTATTGAAGATTAAAGTAAATTTGAAGACGAATAAGATTTCTTATTGGTTTTCGTATCTTGTTAATTGCGTGCACAAACCTTGATCAGCTGGGATCCAACTAGAATCAGATTTATTCGATTGATTAGTTGCGTGAGATCGGCATTATCTATATATCTCTTTGAGATCTATATTGATTGAGTGCGAATCTATACTTGAGTATTTCGTTAGTTAAAGTTAGATTGATCTAACCAGACAAAGGAGATTATTAGATTAAACGGAAGATCCTTTGTCAACAACTCATCTAAATCTTGTAGCAAGATTGATTAGAGTGGTTACCAAACAGATTCTTCCTTTGCTATTTGGAATACGATCCAAAGGACTTGCTATTCACGTGCGTGACTCTAGAAGTCGAAGACGCAGGGATACTGAGGGAACTAAGTAGCTAAGGGTAGTCTGCTTGGTCTCAACTATACGAAGTTGGTATTGAATTTTGTATAGCGGCTTAATTACGAGAGTATTCAAAACTGGACTAGGTCCCGGGGTTTTACTGCATTTGCGGTTTCCTCGTTAACAAAATCTTGATGTGTCTTTTAGTTTAATTTTCGCATTATAATAAAGTAAAATACACATATATAAGTTAACTCCGCATTACTTGATAGTGATCCTATAGAGTTTGGTTAATACCGAACCTATTATCAAGTAACACACTTTGTTGTAGTATTGTCTCGATCTTGTATCCATAGTCAATCACACAAGTTATCTTGTTGTTGTATTGTCTCGATCTCGTATCCATAGATGATCATACGAAGTGTGAACCGAATTTTCGTATTGTCTCGAATCTGTACATAGATGATCATATTCGGTAGAGGACTTATAGGTTGAAACAAAAAGATTGTGGTGTATTTGGGTACCCTTGTCTTTTCAAAACCTTAATACAATTCCAAATATACAAACTTAATGATTCTTGAACAATATTGTATGAAGAGATTTCTATTTATTTCTCTTACAATCAGAATGTTCTAGACAATAGATTCCATGAACATGATTAATCGTAAGAGTACTTTGATGATTCCAAAGATCAATATCCAAGTTCACGTATTTTTGTTTTATTCCAATAAACAAATTATGTGAAAAAGGAAAATACATAAGACACTAGAATTTTGTAAACGAGGAAAACTACAACAGCAGAAGAACCCCTAGACCTCTTCCAAATATGAACACCAAATTGTATTAAGTCACTACAGACACTAGCCTACTATCAGAATTTCGGACTGGAATGTAGTTGAGACCGAATCCATCCTCTAAGCGATTCAGTTACAGTCGCGCTTCTTACGTCTCTTAAATCTCGCAAGATTACACACAATTGATTCCCTTAGCTGACGTCCTTTACAACATAAGAGTTGCTTCAACCTAAGTGAAGACTTTTGATACCAATCTGCCTCAAACAGATAAGCCTATATGATTTCTGTTTAGATCGTGAGACCAAGGTGAGGAAATCTATTTGCAATAGACAAAGCTAGCAAACCTCAAAATCTGATACTTATGACTCATGAAGTGCATCCTAGATTATTATTCACCTCGCAAGAACAATCTTAGACGATGTCAATTAAAATTCCTTATCAGATATCTATCATGCGGAATCACAAAATCTGAGACGAAGAAACTTTGCGATTATGTACTATTTATCTTGCCTGAAAGAGATTACGAAAACCTCGTTAACAGAAAAGCAAGATCAGGATATGCGAACTATCAAGGTAAAATATAGTCGGACCTGGCTTCACGAATCCCTAACTAAAGTATTTAAATAGTTAACCTAATTATGTTTCACAGAGGACGACTCTAGCATACAACTAGGACACGCGAAAGTGTCAGGGATTGAATTTACCAGTTGTTTGAGTCTCTCTATTTAAAGACTTTCAAGATCGATGGCCGCTTAAGATTCAAGCTAAGATAACTTGGAAATCAAGCAAACACTTTCTCTGTTTAGATGAAACTCTGATTAGGGTTTCACATAAGCATTTGAAAAATTCAACTTAAAATCACATAACAGAATATACATTATGGTCAGTCGTAACCTAATGATTAGTTCATGGTCGGTTAATTATTTGAACCATAAGCTTAGCCATATTCATTTAGCACTTCAGACTTTAATCTCGATGCACAATCACAAGTGATTAAGTGATAAAATTTGTCTTAGAGGTGTTTTCGAAAGTTGATCAAATTCGCAACATATCGTAGAAATAGTTTGTATACATCTGAAAATATTCAACATGGTAAGTACGTGTACCGGGTACGTGTACTAGACCCAATTCGTGAACTCAGGCTGCCAAGGTACGTGTACCCTTAAGGAAATTCTCAGAAGTACTATTTTGTACACATACTGGGTATCTAAGTCGGTTTTCAAACTCGGGCTATTTTGGTATGCGTACCGGGTACGTGTACCATAATCCAATTCACGAACTCGGGATGTTTTGGCATCTTTACTAGGTACGTGTACCATGAGCCATTAACGAACTAGAAATTTCTCGGTACGCGTACTGGGTCTATGTACCACTGATCTGGAACCAATATAGTTACTCTGGCACGTGTACCGTCCCTGTATCTAGATTTTCAGTAGTTTTATTGCTCTCTTTTAATCAATTCGAAACATTCCCAAATGACATCAATGACGAATATCATCGCTTGGGCTATTTTCAAATGATTAACTTGAATCATAACTTAGTTCATAAACAATAAATTGTTCTTAACTAAATTCATTAAGTATATGAATGAATATTGCTTTGAATCATATTTCGAGATGTTTAACAAGACAAGCTTGACTCGAAACTTCTTATATGCAATGTTTAAAGTCCACACAGTCATATGACTTAGTCTCAAAGATAGATTAGTGAATATTTGAGTAATAGGTTGGTTCGGTCTTCACATACCTTTTGTTGATGAAGTTCTCCAAATGTCTTTGTTTGTCCTCCGTCTTCAATATGTGATTCAGTGATATCTGGTACTCAACTACACACTTCTAACCCTAGTCCGAGACCTGACTAATATGTAGAGTAGAAATCAAGATATAGTATTGTGCAACTAAATTTGACAACAAACTTGAGATAACAATACTTGCTAGTTCGACCGAGAAGTGCTCTAACAATAAGCATATGAATTCGAATTCAAAATAATACATTAAACACTTATGTCTCTTTACTTGTGTTTTCGCTTAGCAGTGAATTCACTTGTGCTTGGTTGTAGTTGTTAGCTTTTTAATAACTACACTATTTTATTTTTATTTACCAATAAAAATAAAAATAATTAAAAAAAAAACAACAACTTCCTGGTACTCAATTTTTCAAAACCACTTTATAGCCATAGTTAGATGCAAAATAAGCAAGACACTTATAAATGTATTTTGTGCAATATTATAAACCTTCCCAATTAAACAATGACTTAACGTAAGTAGTAGTCCCAAAATTCCTAAATATTAAAAATTCGCAAACAAAGATCTGTAATATGGATAAATAATATCACTCTCAAAATATCAACCACATCAAAAATTGAATCAAAGTGGCATATCGCTTCTAACAAAGGGTAACATTATAACTAGTAGTACAACTTTTATGCAAGATTAGATTGGTTTGTTCGATCATTTATCACACAAAACAATTTGTTATCTAATCCATAATCAAAGGTTTTTAGCATTTCATATCCAATCCGATCCAACCGTCCAACTCGATCGTTATGGATATTGTTAGATCAGTTTGGATTTTATCTTTATTTTGCAGTTTAGTCTTATTAAAAATCATAATCTTGTTAATTACATGTCGCTTTCTACCACTTTTTCGGCGAAGTTCTTTACATAATTTGAGATCTTGTGGCCCTTATTGAATTTAGCCAAATGCAAGGTGAAAAGATGAGGGTACCCAAATACACCACAATCTTTAATTTATCCACCTATAAGTCCTCTTACCGAAAGTGATTGTCTATGGACAGAGTGGAGTAAATACTACAAATCGGTACTCACACTTTGTGTGATCGACTATGGATACGAGATTGCGACAATACAACAATCAAAGTGTGATTACTTGATAATAGGTTCGGACTTAACCAAACTCTATAGGATCACTATCAAGTAATACGGAGTTAACGTTTGTGTATTTTACTTTTAATTATAATAAACAATTATAATTGCGGAAATAGAAAAGTAAAAAACACAACAAGATTTTGTTAACGAGGAAACTGCAAATGGAGAAAAACTCCAGGACCTAGTCCAGAATTGAATACTCTCAGAATTAAGCCGCTATACAAAATCTAAACCAACTTCGTATAGTTGAGACCAAGCAACTAAACCTATAGTTCACTTAGTTTCTTCAGTATCCCTGCGCTTCCGACATTTAATAAGTCCACGCGCTGGAACAATTCCTTTGGATCGTATTCCAAACAGTAAAGGAACAACAAATATGTTTGGTAACTCTCTTGATTCTTTCAGATGAAGATATCTCAAGTCATATGCAAAGGCTCTTCCGTTTAACAAATAAACTCCTTTGCCTGGTCAGATCAATCTATCCAACAACTACCAAAGTAGCAGAGTTTAGATTTGCAATCAATCAATATAGAATCAAACAAGAAACTATAAGGTGACGCCGATCTTACACAACTAAACAATCGAATAAATCTGATTCTAGTTGGATCCCAGCCGATCAAGGTTTGTGCACACCCAAAGATATAGAAACCAAATAAGAAATCTTCTTTGTCTTCAAATCTTCTTTAATCTTCAATAAACACCTGCACAACACCACTTAAATCTCTGGTGATCAATCACGCACAGAACGGAGTTTGTTAACAATGTATTATCACAAGACGTCTTTAGATCTACAAATAGTTCTAAAGATCCCGTCGATACTTCGATCTAGTTTGAGTGAATCTTATATCAGAAGAGAAGATTCTCAAGAATAAACAAACTAGGTGCAATCAAAGTTTAACAACCGTTAGTCAATCAAATCAATCGAAAACTAAAATAAACTGCAATTATCTAGTTTCCCACCAACGGTACTCGTGGAGCTTCTAGATCCCACAGAAATCTTTAAACGAGCGGTCGTAAGAGATTTCGCCTAATTAGGGTACTTTCCTCTCCGGATAGACGGCTCCACCAGAAACAACAAAAAGATGAAGTTTGCCCGGCTCTTAGGATAGTTTGCTTGAAATGCAAACTTGGGTATTTATAGACCAAGGATGTTTGGACACCAAGGAATTTCCAAAACCGAATCATTCTTAAGATATGCAATAAATGCCCAAAATCGGTTTTCATAATTCCTGGAAATGCTCTGTCCAATATTTCCGAAATCTCTCAATAGAAAATCTCCAATTAGTAAATGCACATTACCAATTTTTATTTTCTAGAGATATGCATTTAATTGTTGGAAATTAAAGCATATAAAACTAACAACCTTAATTAAAAGATTCTTAATTTATTTCGGACCGGGATCTCATTGAGTTATTAAGGAATATCTTTTAACAATAAAAGATAAGAGTTATTGTTCATGTTCAAAGTATGTTGACATCTTTTCTTTGTAAATCCTCTTTCATATTTACAATCTTGGAATCGATTATACCACACTTCCAAGCAAGTTTAGAATTGGTTCATCTGTATTCCAAGACAACTATGTGATTGATCAAATATCAATTCACTAATCATGGGTTTACGGTTTTACCAAACACAAGGATCGGTTCTACCTTAATACGGTTACGCCAGTTACCAGGATCGGTTACATTAATTACCAGGACATGTTACCATATACTCATGGTATTACTTGTGATCAGTTACACAAGTCACTAGGATCGGTTACACCAATTACTAGGATCGGTTACACCAATTACTAGGACCGGTTACACCAATTACAAGGATCGATTACACAACTCTTTTGTGATCGGTCACACCAATTACTAGGATCGTTCACACCAATTACAAATATCGATCATACCATCTCAGGTGATTACTTAGGATCGGTTACACTAATAAAAGTCAAATCATAAGTCAGGCACTGTGATTAGTTATACCAAGATACATAACAAGTTATGATCGGTTCTACTAACTCACACATATTGGTAATCCAAAGATATGCAATGAATAATAATACCAATAAGCCTAGCGATTTCCCTTTCGATTCATAAAGCAAGTTCATGAATGTACTTCCTTTAAACAAATGTAAACATTGTTTCCTAGGATGAAATCTTTACCTTTACCCATACACATAATCACAATAGCATTCATACAATTATGTCGATGTCATATATACGAAGTTCAAAAGATAAGTGTTATACTTCGTATTCTAATTCCTTAACACTATGATCATGTGATCATGTCTTACTACTAGAGTATAATCATTCATAGCTTCGCAGTTATGTTTTCAATCTAGCACGACTTGAAAGATACGTTAGGAATGAAACAGTTCAAGTCAATATAACTAAACTCGAGAGGAAGGATGATGTCGTCGTTGTAGCTTGTTACTTCTTCACATTCTTCAGGTCTTCGAGTAATACTTGTATGCAATCCTAGACTTTCTAGTCTAACCTACAGTAGAAACTCTATAAATTAATGCTGTCGGGACCATCAAAATTTATTAATTAAACGAGATATTAATTAACCGATAAATTAATAATTACTAATTTATAGATAAATTAATATTTTATTAATTTATAGATAAATTTCAGATCACAAGTTTAGAAAAAATTGATGCTTTCGTCATAGTAAACTTCGATCAACAGATAACACAAGTTTAGACAATTTGGATGAACATAGAGACAATGAAATCACTCAAGACTTGCAAAATTTGATCGAGAAATTGGGATTTCGCAATTCAATGAATGTAGAAGATGTCCTAAATTATCCGAAATAAATTGAAGTTACACAGTTGTTGACTGTGAAGAAATAATCGAGAGCGTTATGGGAACTGATAAAGATGAGGAAGAAGATGATGAAATTTCTACAATAGTGCCCCCTTCACGAAACAAGGCTATTAAAACGGCAATCACATTGAATAATTTATTGCTGAGCTATGAAAAACAACACCAAAAATTCTTACAATAAAGAGAAAAATAAATTAGAAAAACTAGAGATGAAATTCAATGCGAAATTGATTTTAGCAAAAAACAGAAGATCATTAAATCACTTTTCAAAAAGTCTTCGTAAATCACTAATGTATTGAATATATATGCATTATTAATTTATATTTCATATGGGGTATACATAGGTAATCAAAAATGTAGTATCTTATAATTTTAGCGAATTATTAATTTGGCACGTTGTCCCCGACTCGGGACCGGCCAAAAATACTATTTAAGAGAGTTTATTAAATAATCGAGTATTAATTAAAAGAGTTTCTACTGTATATGAAGTTGTCTCTAGTACATAATCAAGCGACTCTTAGATGAGTTTTGATTCACTAAAATATGACAACCAAACTTGACATACCAACGCTTGGTGGGTTCAACCGAGCTATGCTCTAACAATCTCCCCCTTTGTCAATTTTAGTGACAAAACTCTTAATACATATGGATAAACAAATTACAAGAATTCATTACATATACGCTTGATTCCAAGTTTCAACAGCACAATAACCTGCATATATTCAATCCATAAATGCCGTTGTTGACATTTGAATAACAAAGCTAATACTCCCCCTAAAGGCAAGATATGTAGATTTTCAATGCGAACATCTTTGTTATTCCCCTTATGTAGTCAAGATAACTACAATAGCAATATGATATGTTTCTCCCCCTTAGTCAATGCTTTACTCTTTTCGTTAGATATAACGTTTAGGCACAATTGTCCTTTCCTTAGTGATTACAAATCACTTGTTTACTCCATATATTTCTCCCCCTTTTTGTCACAAAATGACAAAGGTTCGAGCAAATAAAGGTCAAACCGAAAGGATCTTACAAATCTAAAAGACTTATACAACCTATAAGAATTAAGCACGTAGGTTTCACATACCATTTTAGATTACCAATATCAAAACCGAAACTACAAGTAATTTGGTTTTAATATGTTATCAAGGAAACAATTGCCCAAAGCAATTTTCCCTAATAGTTTAACAAATTGACTAAGAAACTTAGTTCCCTTGCTAAACCGATTGCACAAATACAATCGCTTATTTCGATAAGATCAAAATAAAGATCAGAATTAACTTTATTTTTCTCATCAGGTTCTAATTATTCAAACAATAACTTAGACCTTTCACTTTAGACAAGACAAGTACTAGGTTAGTTAACTAGTATTTGATAAGTCTAACTAGTATTTGATAAGACTTGAATAACCGAATCCTTCAATTTGATAAGTCTAACTAAGATCAGAATTAACTTAGTTTCTCTTATCCAGAATCGAATTGGACTAAACAAATGATCCTGTATTTTGTTAAGCCATAAAAAATACATACAAACCAAATAAATTGACTTGCACAATTATTTCTCTTAACCGGAAGCAATTGAAACAAACATAGACATTATAGCACCGCAATTGCACCGAAATTTCGTTAAGCCAAAAACACTTGATACCAAACAATAAAGAAGATATCAAACAATAGTTTTTCTTAACCGGAAACAATTGAATCACACACACACACACATCCCATACACGCATAATGGAATAAACATCAATTGTACCGAAATTTTGTTAAGCAAAAGTAAAATATATGCAATAAAATCAGGCTTTTCTTAAACAGGAAAACGATTAACTAACAAATTCGTTACCTCAGATTCCACATCCTCTTCTCCCCAGAAAGATATATCATTAAACACAAGTTAACGTTAGAACTCTCCCCCATTATGTTGTCATCCTCTCGCAAGAACAAACGAACAACAACAAAGAACAACCTTTACCAGAGAAAGGTTGAATCGGTTTTAACTAATGCGCGCCTTTATTAGAGCACTGCTCGGTCGAACTCGCAAGCGTTGCTATCTCAAGCTTGTTTGTCAAGTTTAGTTGCCAAAACTATAAGTCTTGATTTCTAGTCTACATATAGCTTAGTCTCGGACTAGGATAGAAAGTGTAGTTGAGCTCTAGACTCCACGACGTTCATCATACAAGACGAAGAATTACTCAAGGAACTGGTGGAACTTCATCGACTAAAAGGTATGTGGAGACTTGAACTTATCTATCACTCAAAAGTTTATCTACTCTATCTCCTATCTTGAGACAAAAGTTGTATTGCTATATAGACTTCGATTATACACATTTGTTATTTCGAGCCGAGTTTATCTCGCTTATCTATTTCTCGAAATATGTGTTGGTAAGCTTTCGCTTTGGCCAAGTTCATCTTTACAAGTGACGAAAGTCATGTTGATTATTTAAATATCTTGAAAATTGCTTTGATAAAAAATAGTGTGTGAATAACCTCTATTTAACATCCTCTAAGAATGTTTCAATGATTGAAATGAGAGTTTAGAATATATAACCATGGTTGGATATAAATATTGTGTGATAACTCATACGTGTGTAAGTCCATAATCCTTGAACCAAATTATGAGTACTTTGCTGCTCAGGATAACCGGAACTAAAGTCCGCGTACCTGTACGCGTACTGCCGGAAGTTCACGTCCCGTGAATTTTTGCAGGAGTTTGTAAACTGAAAACAAACTCAATCCGGGTACTTAAGTCTGCGTATATGTATGCGTACTTAAGTGGGTTATTTTCTAAAAACGGTTATTCGTGAACTAAGACATATATAAACTAAGGAATGCATATTTGCAAACCGTGGATATAATGTTCATGAATCGATTCGAGTGAATCAAATCGTTTTTGCTTCGATTGTGTCTTATATACTTCTATGAGATCTAAGTAATTGAACAACTCTCTAACTAGTTCTTTTGAGTCATTTGAACTAGTTATGGTGAAGATGAATAAGTTGATATGAAAGTGCTCATATAGCTAACCATTTGGTTAACTACTGTTGAACCAACTAGGTGTACACGTTTAGGTACGGTTACACAAACCTAAATGAATGTGCATTTCATTTGCGTATAACATGCTAAGTTAGATCTAACAGTTGAAAGATATTAGCTTGAATCTAATCAGGTTTTCATCTAACGGTGAATATTGAATGCTTAGTTACCAAGGTAACTTAGATTGCGAACCCTGATTTGGAGACTATATAAAGGAGAACTCTAGCAACTGGGAAACCTAATCCCCACACCTCATGTGTGATACTAGTTGTATAAGCTAGAGTTTATTCTCCTTTAACCTTAGGTTTCTACCGAGACCCTGTAAGTTAACGACTTGAAGACTTCATTGGGATTGTGAAGCCAGACCCAACTATTTTCTCTGTAGTTGTGTGATCTGATCTTGCTGTTTCTATCGTATTGAGTATAATTGTAAAATTGGCTCGAGAGTAATTTCTCCGATATGCAAGATAGAAAAGTAGTCACAAACATCTTCGTCTCATCGTTTGTGATTCCACAATATCTTGTTTCACTAGTCGATTAAGATTATTGTGAGGTGATTGATATTTCTAGGTTGTTCTTCGGGAATATAAGTCCGGTATATCAATTGGTTCCTATTCACCTTGATTTATCAAAAGACGGAACAAAACTCGTATGTATTTCCGTAGGAGACAGATTTATCTATTCTTGTAGACTTTTCTGTGTGATACAGATTTGTTTATTACAGTCTTCGATTTTGGGTCGTAGCAACTCTTAGTTATGGGTGAGATCAGCTAAGGGAATCAAGTGTGTAGTATCCTACTGGGATCAGAGACGCAAGGAATGCAACTGTACCTTGGATTAGTGTGAGATTGATTTGGGTTCAACTACAGTTCAGGCCGAAGTTAGTTTGTAGTAAGCTAGTGTATGTAGCGGCTTAATACAGTGTGTGTTCAATCTGGACTAGGTCCCGGGGTTTTTCTGCATTTGCAGTTTCCTCGTTAACAAAACTTCTGGTGTCTTTGTTATTTCTTTTCCGTATTATATTTTTTTATATAATTGAAATATCACAGATTGTGCGTTGAATCGATGAATTGGTAAATCCAACCTTTGGTTGTTGATTCAAATTGATTGATACTTGAACATTGGTCTTTGGTACCGTTCAAGTTAATTTCTCTTGTATTCAATTAGACTCGTAGATTTCTATTTGCTTGAGTGAGTATTGAATTGAGGAATTGAGATATAACTCTTTGATATACTTTTTATTAAGATTGAGTATGACTGTCTAGTTGATTCTCTTAAAAGTATGTTGGAGTTAGTCCATATAGATTGCTAAGCGAATTATTGGGTGAGGTTGTTGTACCCCCACTTTTTCAATTGGTATCAGAGCAGGCAAACACGCTAAGACCTCATAAGTCTGTGTTTGAAGCAATCTGATTTTTATGGACGAGTATATCTCTAATAACGTACCAGTTCATAAATTACCAGATGATTTTCAAAGCTTGGATTCACCTGAGAGGACTGTCACATCTAGGTCAGTATCTAAACATTCTCTTAATGTAGAACCTGTTGAAGTCTGGGAAACACTCCTAGAAGAACAGTTGGATGAACTTTCTGATGAAGGTGATTCAGATATTGATAGAGATGTTGATGAGGAAGTCTTTGAGTATGTGAAGGTTTTGAATTCGTTGGAAAAGAAGAAGATGACAACTTCTCATGTCACTCCTCTTCTGACTCCTCTCTGTCGAGAAAACAAGAAATTGAGAAAATGTTACGCAGGTATTTATGTTTTGAATCGTTCTAACGAATCGATCCTCAAGGATTCTGAGGAAAACCTACGTATTAAGTCACTTGAATGTGATAATCTTTATCAAAAGTACTTTTTGTTGGAAGAGAAACTTGCAGAATATGAAGCAAGGATTAACTCTCAACAAACAAGTTTTGATGACAGAGAAAGCGCTTATCTCGCTCGAGAAAAACGCCTTGAGGCTGATTTAGATGCTGCTCTTGATAAATCAAGATGTTGGAAGATGACTTGAAAAAATTCAATACTAGTTCAAGCAAATTAACCACTATGCTAGGAGCAAGTAAAAATCATCATGATACACGAGGATTGGGCTATAAAGGAATAGATGCTCCAAGTATTAGCAAAGAGGTAAAAATTTTCAAGGCTAGTGATTCTTCTCAACAAAAGGTTTCCACTGATGGCAAAAGTGGAATACCTTCACCGACAGTTAAGGTTCAAAAGAGCAAAGTATATCAACCTCCAAAGTCCGCACACACGGATCGAGGTAATAACATTCCTTATGTTTGCCACTATTGCGGAAATAAAGGTCACCTGGAAAGGAGATGTCGTTTCCGTATAAGGAATGAGAAACTTCATGATGTTCTTGTTTGGGCATCACAAGAAGTTGTGAAACCAAGATCATATGTTAAGTCTAATCCCCTTAACGTTACAGGTTATAACTGTCCAACCTTTAGGCAAAGGAATCAGTATTGTGATAAACCTAGATTTGCCTATAAACGTCATACGAATCCTTTTCACAATCGTAATGGTTATCAAAAGGATAACTTCGTAAAGACGAAGACAAGATCCGATGCTCCCAATTGGAGAAAGACTAACTTGCAAAAGAATAGTCAATCCAATTATCTTCCGAGAATTCTAGAAGAGAGTAATGGGAAGAAGGTTCCGGTTGTTCCTAAATGCATTTAGAAGTGGATACCAAAGAAAGTCAATAATGATTTGAGTGTGAAAAGGAATGATCTCCCAGAAAATTCCATGACTATGGAGAAGGCAGTATCCATGATGTTGGAACTTAAAAAGTTCTTTGGAAAGATGGATTTGGATGTGAAAGGTTCTAAAAGCGATCTCTTTCATGATAATCCAAAAGTCACTTGTGGTGAGCAAGACGTTGTTCACCTCAACACAACTTGATTGTGTTGGAAGTGCATCCTCACCAAGAAATGCCCTGCTATGTATACGGTGAGGGAAGCATAAGAATTGGGGCGCACAGATTATGTTCGGTAAGGCTGTAGAATTCGATTGGATTCTTCTAAAAAGGTATGTCTATAAACCTAAGCAAGATTTGTGTTTTTATTTGCTTAAAATACTTATAATGATCCATGTACCTTGCTTATCATTCATTTCAACCTAACTTGATCTGTGTTTAAGGTTCTTAAGTGTTTAGGTTTGAAAATAGTAGTTCGGGATGTTTGGACTTCATGGTACACTTACCAAGTATGCATACCATCTTTCAAAACCAAAATCCAGGGGTTTAAGTACGCATTACCCCTTTGCATACTGCTCCAGGTCACAAAAATTCGTTTGCAAACCCGTATGCATACTGGCCTGTAGACCTCGATATTCGGTAAACTTGTTTTGGCCGTAAATTCTTCGTCCGAACTCGGAATGACCTCATTATTTTTGCATTCTCTCCCTCTTTGAATTATCTTCAAAATGGAGATGAGAATTACTGAATTTGGATGAGTTAAGATTGGTATTTGTCCTGTCTCTTGTTTTTGAGTGTTTTGCTCCGTTTCGTCGCACTTGTTCCACTTCTCTTGGACTTGGGCACTTGGATTCTTGGAGTGCTACTCTTCTAAGCTCGTTTGTAGCTTTTACAAGAATATTATTGGTGAATCACAAAGAAGGAAGTTCAAAAATGGGCAGTAGTATGGGATTCTTGAATGTTCACAATCATTTTATGTGAACTATGATGCATGGTCGTTAATGACTTTGTATGTTCTTTTTTGTTAAAAAAATCTTTTTATACGCCTCTGGTAGCTATTCTTATCGTAAATCCGGGCGAAAAAAGATTGATTCTACCCTCTAAGGACAAATCATCTTATATGTGCATTACGAGTTTGTCTTGATGCCTAGGAAACTTCTTATGAGAATTTATTCTTTTTTTTGAGAAGGATTACTAGAGTTTGGAATAGCCATTATTGTGAGTACACATAGCTATTGCCAACGTTTTCATCTTGCACTGTTTTTAGATTTATTTATTTAAATTCTAAAGTTTATTTGGAAGATGATTTTACAGTATTAATCTTTATGGTTTCATATATTGCAATTTTCTATGGGATATGTGTGTTTGCGTCCGTGAACTATGATTGTCCCGTACGTGGTCAAAATTTAAGTCCTTCATATGTCGATATGCAAGTATTGATAAAAGATTGAATGAACTTTTGACAAACAAATGTTAAACCTTTTATGTCATTATGCAAATATTGATGGAAGAAAGGATGAGATTTTGTTTACAAAGATTAAGTCTATTGTATGTCATTGTGCAAATAGTGATGAAAGATAAAATGAATCTTTGTCTATTCCGCAGTATTGATCTTCCCTGATCCATATTTTTTATGTATTTACTGTGCGGCTCCGTAAGTTCTCTTATGTTGAGCATTTCCGATTAAATTATTCATGGGTTCTCTTGTGGTTAATTTAGTTGAGTTTTTTGGATACAAATTCATATTCTTATGTGCTTTGTTGTTGTCCAAAGAAATCCTTCTTTTCTTGTGAACGTAAGGTCGCTCTTGTTGTTCTTTCGGGAATGACATTTTATGGGGGAAAATTCTTAATTGAACTTGTGCTTAATTGCCAAATCTTTGTGGGGAGTGAGGTTGTGGAATATTATAGGGGTTATCTTGTATCTTTATAAACTCCTTGATGAATGCATTTAGTTCGGCTATATGATTGCATCTAAAAAGTTGATATGTGCTTTCTTTTGGTCATGAAGTGTCTCTATGAAAATTTCATTAGGATCCCATTAGTTTTCGTACCTTTGCCAATTTTATTGACAAAAAGGGGGAGAATTAATCTGTAGTTCACACTACAAATACATATGGTTTTTGGATCATTATGTAAGGGGGAGTGGTTTTCATGTGAGATGAGTATTGACTAAGGGGGAGTGATACATATCACCATAGTATTGTTGTCAAAGTTGTGATACAATTGAACTTTGATGCTGTGTAATAATACTGTGACACTGTGTAACAATGATTGAGAGCTTTTGTTTCTCATTGTTATGACTACGGATCTTCAACAACGATGATGTTGCATTGAATATCTTTGGAATCATTGGAGTACTTGGAAGTGACGAAGATTTCGAGTAATGTTGAAGAACCAAGGAGATCATGCATGTGGAAGAGAAGCTGCAAAGTTTATCTATTTTGTATTCCATATGTATTGATAGTTTTGTCACTAAAATTGACAAAGGGGGAGATTGTTAGAGCACTGCTCGGTCGAACTCGCAAGCGTTGCTATCTCAAGCTTGTTTGTCAAGTTTAGTTGCCAAAACTATAAGTCTTGATTTCTAGTCTACATATAGCTTAGTCTCGGACTAGGATAGAAAGTGTAGTTGAGCTCTAGACTCCACGACGTTCATCATACAAGACGAAGAATTACTCAAGGAACTGGTGGAACTTCATCGACTAAAAGGTATGTGGAGACTTGAACTTATCTATCACTCAAAAGTTTATCTACTCTATCTCCTATCTTGAGACAAAAGTTGTATTGCTATATAGACTTCGATTATACACATTTGCTATTTTGAGCCGAGTTTATCTCGCTTATCTATTTCTCGAAATATGTGTTGGTAAGCTTTCGCTTTGGCCAAGTTCATCTTTACAAGTGACGAAAGTCATGTTGATTATTTCAATATCTTGAAAATTGCTTTGATGAAAAATAGTGTGTATATAATCTCTATTTAACATCCTCTAAGAATGTTTCAATGATTGAAATGAGAGTTTAGAATATATAACCATGGTTGGATATAAACATTGTGTGATAACTCATACGTGTGTAAGTCCATAATCCTTGAACCAAAGTATGCGTACTTTTTGCTCAGATAACGGAACTAAAGTCCGCGCACCAGACGCGCATCGCGGGAAGTTCACGTCCCGTGAATTTCTGCTGGAGTTTGTGAACTGAAAACAAACTCAATCCGGGTACTTAAGTCCACGTACCGGTATGCGTACTTAAGTGGGTTATTTTCTATAAACGGTTATTCGTGAACTAAGACATATATAAACTATGGAATGCATATTTGCAAACCGTGCCTATAATGTTCATGAATCGATTCGAGTAATTCAAATCGTTTTTGCTTCGATTGTGTCTTATATACTTCTATGAGATCTAAGCAATTGAACAACTCTCTAACTAGTTCTTTTGAGTCATTTGAACTAGTTATGGTGAAGATGGATAAGGTTGATATGAAAGTGCTCATATGTCTAACCATTTCGTTAACTATTGTTGAACCAACTAGGTGTACACGTTTAGGTACAGTTACACAAACCTAAATGAATGTGCATTTCATTTGTGTATATCAAGCTAAGTTCGATCTAACGGTTGAAAGATATTAGCTTGAATCTAATCAAGTTTTCATCTAACAGTGAATATTGAATGCTTTGTTACCAAGGTAACTTAGATTGCAAACCCTGATTTGGAGACTATATAAAGGAGAACTTTAGCAACTGGGAAACCTAATCCCCACACCACCTGTGTGATACTAGTTGTATAAGCTAGAGTCGATTCTCCTTTAACCTTAGGTTTCTACAGAGACACTGTAGGTTAACGACTTGAAGACTTCATTGGGATTGTGAAGCCAGACCCAACTATTTTCTCTGTAGTTGCGTGATCTGATCTTGCTGTTTCCATCGTATTGAGTACAATTGTAAAATTGACTCGAGAGTAATTTCTCCGATATGCAAGATAGAAAAGTAGTCACAAACATCTTCGTCTCATCGTTTGTGATTCCAAAATATCTTGTTTCGCTAGTCTATTAAGATTATTGTGAGGTGATTGATATTTCTAGGCTGTTCTTCGGGAATATAAACCCGGTATATCAATTGGTTCATGTTCACCTTGATTTATCAAAAGACGGAACAAAACTCGTAGGTATTTCTGTGGGAGACAGATTTATCTATTCCTGTAGACTTTTCTGTGTGATACATATTTGTTTATTAAAGTCTTCGACTTTGGGTCGTAGCAATTCTTAGTTGTGGGTGAGATCATCTAAGGGAATCAAGTATATAGTATCCTGCTGGGATCAGAGACGTAAGGAGGGCAACTGTACCTTGGATCAGTTTGAGATTGATTGGGGTTCAACTACAGTCCAGACCAAAGTTAGTTTGTAGTAGGCTAGTGTCTGTAGCGGCTTAATACAGTGTGTGTTCTGGACTAGGTCCCGGGGTTTTTCTGCATTTGCGGTTTTCTCGTTAACAAAACTTCTGGCGTCTGTGTTATTTCTTTTCCATATTATATTTTGTTATATAATTGAAATATCACAGGTTGTGCGTTGAATCGATCAATTGGTAAATCCAACCTTTGGTTGTTGATTGAAATTTATTGATACTTGAACATTGATCTTTGGTACCGTTCAAGTTAATTTCTCTTGTATTCAATTAGACTCGCAGATTTCTATTTGCTTGAGTAAGTATTGAATTAAGAAATTGAGATATAACTCTTTGATATACTTTTTATTAAGATTGAGTCTGACTGTCTAGTTGATTCTCTTAAAAGTATATTGGAGTTGGTCCATATAGATTGCTAAGCGAATTATTGGGTGAGGTTGTTGTACCCCTACTTTTTCACATCCCATAAACCTAGAGTACTCATATGTATACTAAGCATTAGTATATGTGACTTACATATGAGCTACAACATCACAACTTTCTTATGATTTTGATATAGCAATCATGAAGATATGATCCAAAGATCGGCTAAACTCAAAAGTCACTAACCATAAGGAAGTGAGTCAATATATGAGACTGAAACACATTGGTTTATCTCATAAACTCAAATGTAATACACCATAAATATTCAACAGAAAATCAAGTATTGCAATTACCCCAATCTTGTAGGAAATTGAATTACGAAACCAACGCAAAAAGAATGAGGTAATTCCGAGTTCGGACGAAGAAGTTATGGGCAAAACAGTTTTACACTCCTTCGTATGGACCAATTACACCAATATAGATAGGGTGAGCAGAAAAGAAATCTCCCTAAAGCTCAATGACGCCATCTTCGTATGTTAAACTCAAAATTACCATTTCTATCAAAATCTCAAATATAGATAGAGAAGGTATGAGTATAGAAGAAAAGAAATCTCCCTAAAGATGTTAATTACTCATATAATAACCGAGAGATCATGTGCATCCTCACCTTTCAAAAGATTGAGCACCAAGGTGAGCATGCACATTCTAACACAACTAGGTTTTGTTGAGTTGAGCCTTGTCTTGTTCTTCATGAGTGACTAAGACAGAATCATCATTCTTGACCTCTTGCTTGGTTTGTTTTCTCTTGTTCCATCTCTTGTTTTTCTTCTTTGACTTGTGATGAAGAGTGTCATTATCACAACGTTCACTAGTACAAGAGATTTCGGACATGATGTCTTTCTTTAGTCTTTCAAGAAAACTCTTGTAATTATTTTAACCAACAATTAACAGCTGAGAGTCATTCTTGTGACTAACTTTTGGTCCCTTCTTAGCTATGGAGGACTTCGGGACCCATTTAGAGTTGGGTTTCATAGGAGCAGCTTTCTCCTTCATACCATTAGGATGATTGTCCTTTTGAATACTTTGCGAAATAACTTTTCTCCAATTTGGAACATCAGATCTTGTCTTAGCATTTATAAAGTCATCTCTTGTTCTATATTCGGGTCTTTTATGAGATGGCCTTGTCGAGCGATAGGAAAAATTTGAACTATCATTATAATAATTCTTTTGTCTAAACTTTGGACAATATCGATCTGAGTTCCTTTGGGGAGCAATCTTAGACAATTGGTTTGATACAAAAGAAAGTGTATCTTCTATCTTACGAATCTTGCATCCCCATTCCATATGCCCTTTATTACAACAATAACAACAATGCTTAGTATCATACGAAGTATGAGTTTTAATGTTACCTTTTTGTGGAACCTCTTGTATTGGAGCTCGACGAGTTTTCTTCTTCTTATTCTTATCTTCTTCTTCTTCTTCTTCTTTTTATATTTGTTCAACGTTGTTGCTTTCTTGACATTAACAGAAGTGCTCTCTTTGATGGTGGTACTTGACAAGTCTGGTTGGACACAATTCTTAGGCATGACAGGATTTTCTTCTTTAAAAGAGATAGGAGCATCTTTGACATCAGTGGAAGCTTCTGGTTGAGAAGAATTTGTAGCTTTAACAAATTTTACCTCTTTGCTAATATTTGAAGCATTTATTCCCTTATAGCCCAATCCTCGTGTATCACGATGATTTCTACTTGCTTCTAACATTGAGGATAAATTGTTTGTTCTATCATTGAACTTTTTCAAGTACAAATTTTCTTCTTCCAACGTCTTGATTTTATCAAGAGCACCAGCTAGATCAGCCTCAAGGCGTTTTTCTTGTGAGAGATATTCACCTTCCTTCTCTTCAAAACTCTTTTGTTGAGAGTTAATCCTTGCATCATAATCAACAAGTTTCTCTTCCAACAAATGAATTTTTTCAACAAAAGCATCATGCTCCATTTTTAACAATTCTGTTTGAGAGAGACTACCACTTGCTTTTTCTTCAAGACCCTGTATTTTTTGAGAAGCATCTTCCCTAAACTTTTTGTGATTTTGACACATCCTTCACATTCAATAGTGAATGCTTTAAAATCATCCCGATTTTTCTCAATTATGTTTTCGTAAGTAAGCAATTGCTCACAAACAGATTCTGAGGGTGGTTCAATAACCTCTTGCGATACGTTAACTGAGCCTTTCTTTAGTTTTTGCTCTTGCTTAACTCTACTTTGACTCATGTCTTATAGGTTGGATCGCACCAAATACAGATTTTTAGATCTTTTCGTATTTGTCTGCTCTGATACCAATTGAAAAGACGAGGGTACCCAAATACACCACAATCTTTAATTTATCTACCTATAAGTCCTCTTACCGAAAGTGATTGTCTATGGACAGAGTCGAGACAATACTACAAATCGGTATTCACACTATGTGTGATCGTCTATGGATACGAGATTGAGATAATACAACAATCAAAGTATGATTACTTGATGATAAGTTCAGACTTAACCAAACTCTATAGGATCACTATCAAGTAATACGGAGTTAACGTTTGTGTATTTTACTTTTAATTATAATAAACAATTATAATTGCGGAAATAGAAAAGTATAAGACACAACAAGATTTTGTTAACGAGGAAATCGTAAATGCAGAAAAACCCCGGGACCTAGTCCAAAATTGAATACTCTCAGAATTAAGTCGATATACAAAATCTAAATCAACTTCGTTTAGTTGAGACCAAGCAACTAAACCTATAGTTCACTTAGTTTCTTCAGTATCCCTGCACTTCCGACATTCAATAAGTGCACGCACTGGAACAATTCCTTTGGATTGCATTCCAAACAGTAAAGAAACAACAAATCTGTTTGCGCAACTCTTTTGATTCTTTTAGATGAAGATATCTCAAGTCATATGCAAAGGCTCTTCCATTTAACAAATAAACTCCTTTGCCTGGTTAGATCAATCCATCCAACAACTACCGAAGTAGCGGAGTTTAGATTTGCAATCAATCAATATAGAATCAAACAAGAAACTATAAGGTGACACCGATCTTACATAGCTAGACAATCAAATAAATCCAATTCTAGTTGGATACCAGCCGATCAAGGTTTGTGCACACCCAAAGATATATAAACCAAATAAGAAATCTTCTTTGTCTTCAAATCTTTTTTAATCTTCAATAAACACCTGCACAACACCACTTGAATCTCTGGTGATCAATCACGCACAGAACGGAGTCTGTTAACAATGGATTATCACAAGACGTCTTTAGATCTACAAACAGTTCTAAAGATCCCGTCAATACTTCGATCTAGTTTGAGTGAATCTTATATCAGAAGAGAAGATTCTCAAGAATAAACAAACTAGGTGCAATCAAAGTTCAACAACCGTTAGTCAATCAAATCAATCTAAAACTAGGTACTCGTGGAGCTTCTAGATCCCACGGAAGTCTTTAAACGAGCGGTCGTAAGAGATTTCGCCTAATTAGGCTCCACCAGAAACAACAAAAAGATGAAGTTTGCCTGGATCTTAGGATAGTTTGCTTTAAATGCAAACTTGGGTATTTATAGACCAAGAATGTTTGGATACCAAGGAATTTCCAAAACCGAATTATTCTTAAGATATGCAATAAATGCCCAAAATCGGTTTTCATAATTCCTGGAAATGCTCTGTCCAATATTTCTGAAATCTCTCAATAGAAAATCTCCAATTAGTAAATGCACATTACCAATTTTTATTTTCTATAGATATGCATTTAATTGCTGGTAATTAAAGCATATAAAACTAACAACCTTAATTAAAAGATTCTTAATTTATTTCGGACCGGGATCTCCTTGAGTTATTAAGGAATATCTTTAAACAATAAAAGATAAGAGTTCATGTTCAAAGTATGTTGACATCATTTCTTTGTAAATCCTTTTTCATAACAAGAATCAATTATTTAGAATTGGTTCATCTGTATTCCAAGACAACTATGTGATTGATCAAATATCAATTCACTAATCATGCGTTTACGGTTTTACCAAACACAAGGATCGGTTCTACCTTAATATGGTTACTAGGACCGGTTACGTCAGTTACCAGGATTGGTTACATCAATTACCAGGACCGGTTACCATATTATCATGGTATTACTTGTGATCGGTTACACAAGTCACTAGGATCGGTTACACCAATTACCAGGATCAGTTACACCAATTACTAGGACCGGTTACACTAATTACAAGGATCTATTACACAACTCTTTTGTGATCGGTCACACCAATTACTAGGATCGGTCACACCAATTACAAATATCGATCATACCATCTCAGGTGATTACTTAGGATCGGTTACACTAATAAAAGTCATACCAAATCATAAGTCAGGCACTGTGATTAGTTATACCAAGATACATAACAAGTTATGATCGGTTCTACTAACTCACACATATTGGTAATCCAAAGATATGCAATGAATAACAATACCAATAAGCCTATTGATTTCCCTTTCGATTCATAAAGAAAGTTCATGAATGTACTTCCTTTAAACAAATGTAAACATTATTTCCTAGGATGAAATCTTCACCTTTATCCATACACATAATCATAATAGCATTCATACGATTATGTCGATGTCATATATACGAAGTTCAAAAGATAAGTGTTATACTTCGTATTCTAATTCCTTAACACGATGATCATGTGATCATGTCTTACTACTAGAGTATAATCATTCACAGCTTCGCAGTTATGTTTTCAATATAACACGACTTGAAAGATACGTTAGGAATGAAACAGTTCAAGTCAATATTACTAACCTCAAGAGGAAGGATGATGTTGTCGTTGTAGCTTGTTACTTCTTCACATTCTTCAGGTCTTCGAGTAATACTTGTATGTCTCATAATCCTAGACTTTCTAGTCTAACCTATACGAAGTTGTCTCTAGTACATAATCAAGCGACTCTTAGATGAGTTTTGATTCAATAAAATATGACACCCAAAATTGACATACCAATGCTTGGTGGGTTCAACCGAGCTATGCTCTAACACAAGGCATTGTCTGCATTGGGCTAGGGCCAGTTTTCGATAACCCTTTCACTTGTACATAATATTTAGATAATAAGTCCAACTGTTGCAAACAAACTAAATCTAGATTAAGTAACCAATATCCCAATTAGACTTTATAGGGTGACAACAGTGACGGAACCAGGAAATCTTAAGTAGGAGGATAATTATATGAGGTGGAAACTAACACCACTGAATGGCAGCCTTGGGTCGCAATTTTTTTCCCTGCCGTTTTTTATATCAAAGGTGTTATGCAAATTGTAAAAAATTTCAATTAAATTAGGATCAACATTATTGCTAAAGAAAAAAATCCCAATTTGGAAAAACCCTAAACTATTAAATCAGTTTAAAAACCCACTATTACAATTTAAGCATTTGGATAAGTAAATATTACCATAATTATATAAGATTTAGTATTATTTTTGGTTAAAACTAATCTCAATTTCAATTTGTTGAAGAAGTAAAAAATCAGTTTGGCCGATCTTCCATATTTTCCAAAACATATCTACAATTTAATGGAAAATCAGGGAGGACAAATATTACTTTATTGTCATAGTATAACTACATTTTTTTGTTTCGAGTGGTCCTCCCTAGACCAAAGGTGGCACCGTCACTGGGTGAAAATTTTTAGGTGTGGTCATATTTGAGCTAGCAAAAATAATCAAAATAACTTGTTCTGGCAGCATGTTAAAGTTTATGAGCTTTACTAATTTTGAAAGTAGACTTACAAGGATAAAATTCTCCAAGGGTAAAGTGTGGTCATTTTTGACTCATCTGTTAATTCTTGATTTTTATTTTTTATTTGTTTGTTTGTTCGGCAATCTGTATGGACTAATCTCTAATTTAATTACGAGAGCACCAACTTAAAAGTGAGACTCAATCAAGAAATATATAAAAGAGCTTTATCTTTTTCCTAATACAATCAGCAAATCGAACAGATAGAAATCCGTGAGCCTGATTGAAGTAAAAATAACATGGACGGTATCAAAGACCAATGCCCAAGTGATAGGTGTTGTAAACGCCTTGATATTTATCTATTGTTTATGCTTTCTCTGCGAGTTTTCTTGTAAATTATGTATCTTATGTGTGCTATTGAGTTTATCAAGTACGATGGAGTTATTTGGAGCGAAAGAAGCTGAAATCATCTATCTTGATCTGAAAGGGAAAAGCAGCATTTCATGCGCACATGCTAGTGGGAGCGCAGTGGAGGATAAGGGTCAACTAGTTGTTTACAACAACACTTTTGGTGTCCTGTTTTAATTTGTTGGGTGCCTATAGTTTTTCTCTTCAGTACCTCAGCCCTAAAATGTAGAGAATGTGTTTCTCTTCCTCGTTATACTTGACCTAAAATTCAGATATGAGTAAGAACATATGGCTACGGCTTTGTTACAGAGAAATCAAGAGATTGAGAGGAGAGTTAGAGTAAGAAGTTGTAGCTGAGGCGATGGGACTTGTTGGAGTCTGTTCAAGAAAGGAAGATGATCGCTGCAACAACAGATGGCGATTAACGCAGGCAAGGGTTTCAAGCTCAGATCTCAGAAATTGATGTAAGAATTAAGGCAGTGGGTTAATTTGGCAGAGAATTAAAATTGGTAACTGGTGAAAATTGAAGATGGGTTCGATGTGAATTTGTTGATTGTCATGGGTTTGTGGTCGAATTCAGGTGTTAGGGTTGTTGGTGATGAATCTGAGTGATGAGAAGTTATGGGCTACTGTGTTGTTGGAGTTATGAGAGATCCAGATGGGGTTCTGGTAATGATCGAATGGTGGTTCAAGATGAACTTGAAGCAAATGGGTGCAAGCTGCTGATGGAGTCATTGTTTTAGGCAGCAGAGAATGTAACTGGTGAGATGCAGCTACAATGGTTGTACAAGGCAGAAGCTTAAATGAAGTTAGTAGTTGCAGCTGCAGGGAACGATGTTGAACAGAAGAAGGCACTGGTGCTATAAATGGATGATTCAAGGGATGTAGAGATGATGAACACAGGAAGAAATGGAGTTGTTGATTACTAAATCTACATGTTTTGACGCTACCGCAGGACATGGAAGACAGTAGTGCTGTGTGTTGGCTCATGCAGGAAATTAGATGTCTGGAGGTTTACAGGTGTTGCATTCAAGAACTTGAGATTAAGGCTGAGATATAGATGAAGGCTATGAGTTTAATGTGTTGCAGCGGTGGAGCTGAATTGCAGAGATGAGGGGCAAGAAATTGAAGCTGCAGATGGCTAGGTAATGGCTCATCTGAATCGAAGCAATACAGAAGGATGATGCTTGAATGATATAGATGAATGTTAGGATTAAAATGGTAGTAGATATTCAACTGATTGCAGGTGAATTAGTTTTGGTGGATGGTTGCAGTCAACAGTGCTGGAACGGAGTTCGCAGGGTGTTGTGTGTTGCCATGGATGGGATTTAAATGTTCTGGCATAGGAATTGAACTGCAGGCAAAGGTTCTGGTATGTGAAGCTACATGTTAGATTGAATGAGTCTGTGGTGATGAATCAGGTGGTACCAGTTTTGTGAAGCAGGTGCAATAACTGATAGTGTTGCTGTGGTTAGTTATGGCCCGAGTCTGAGAACAAGTTATTACAGGTGTTGGTTGACCTGATATGGGAAAGTGTTGAATGGTTGCAGTGAGCTCTATGTTGTAGTCTTGTGTTGTTGAGCAGCGAAGGCGTGAATATGTGGCTGCCGTAGCAGGTGCTGAGCTGAAGGTGCAGTTCAAGGAGTTCAGGTGGTATTGGAATGGAACTGATGGTGAAGGTATGCGACAGGATTTTGAAGATGAATACCGTGTAGTTGCAGCTGGAGCTACAGATGGGGATTGCAGACATCATTGGCCTGAGATGGAGCAGTTGAGTACTTGGTGATACTGCAAATTACAAGGGAGTTGTACTGGTGATGAGATATATGCAATGAATGTGACATTGTTTCTGCCATGGCTCCGCAATGCCTGTAGCTTGAGTTGGGTGGTTGCAGTGGTAGTGCGCTAAGATGCAATGAATGATTATGGTTATAGCTCAATTGAAATGGAAGATTGAGAAGTGTTTAAATGGATGATTTGTGGAAGTGAGCTGAGAAGAATGAGGCAGAGCTGCAGTGTTGCAGTTAAGCTACATTTGTTGCCAATGGGAGTTGTGAGTGTGCAGGGTCATTATGGCGCATCATGAGATATGGCATGTGCAATGGCCTTGGCCAGAATTAACTCAGACTAGTCAGATGCTGACTCTCAAACATCTACCTGGATGACTCACCGACTCACCTTGACTCGGTTGACCTGACCGAGTCGACTCATTTGACCGGTGACCGGGTAGACTTTGCCGGTCACCTGAGATGATTTTCTCGGCCAAATTCAGGCTGGTAGCACCAGTTTTCCGGCGAGATATTTTTGGCATAATTTATACATGGGTATTTCTCTCATATGGGCTTGGTGGACATCTTTGTATTGGACTTTGGGCTTTGAAGACCTAGTTTTGGAAAGAGGAAAGGCTACAAAAAGGAAAAGCTTTTTCTTTTGGAGAATGACGTATATTCTACTTGGAGTTTTGAAGAGCGGCGACTAGGGTTTGCTTTCATTTTTGTTTTTCATCTTCTTCATTTTATTATTGAATATGATAAACTCAAAAGCTATGAGTAGCTAAACACATATTATTGATTATGGGATAAAGTTGATTTCTCAACATGTTATTTGAATCTATGAATTAGTTTTGTCTCAATAAGTTATTGTTTATGATTCATGGTTTATATTGTCATATGATTTGATTGTTTGTTTGGTTGAGTCCGGAATCAATCCTATTTGCATTCATTTCTAAAGCTATATTAGGGTTTTCAATACGAAAAAGTTATTTATCCTTGATTCTAAGTAGTATAATTGTGGGTAGCGCTTGTAGTGATATATCCTACTAGTCACAAATGAATCATAACCTTGGTTAAATCGAACTAGTGCTTTTACACGTTTGATTGCCTTGATTAGTCTTATTCCATAGAACTTAGTGCTTTTAGGGAGTTAAACTTAATTGTGCTTTTACACTTTAGGTTGCTTTCTAGGAAGAATTCACATATACATCTTTTAATGTGGTTGTGATGAAATCAGGGAATTAACGGGATATACTTGCGATCAAGGTATCCTAGGACTTTTAGTAAATGAGATATTAAAATACCAATTCTAGTCATTGATGAAAATACATGTTTGTGAATGATACTATCCCGTGACCAATATCTTTTCCTTATTGATTATTCCATTTATTTTATTATTATTACATTTAATTATTTTTATTGCTTTGCTTAAACAAAAATCCCCCCCTTTGGTTACTAAGAGACTGAAATTTTATAACAACAAAATCCTCTATGTGGGAACGAACTCTTTCTTACCACATACTTCATTTATATTAGTAGAGTGAGAAAGTGAAATTATTTTTGACGCATACGACAGCGATCAAATTTTGGCGTCGCTGCCGGGGGGGCATACGGCTAGTTATTAAGTTGTTAGTTTCTTATCATCATTTCTGCCTTTATCTTTGCTTTTTGTTTTCTTGTCTTGTTTCTCACTTGTTTACGAGAATTGTTTTCAAGTACCTAATCCCTGGCTTCTAAAGATTGGAACTATCCAAGGTACGGGATAGCTACTCGAAGAGGCACAATACTCCAACCAAGTCAAGACACAACAAAAGATCAAGAGTTAGAAGTGGAAGAAGAGTTACAACTAGAAGGAGAACAAGAGGTTCCATTCGTAGAAGAACCATTAGTTGAAGAAGAAGAAGCAATGGGTGATCGTACACTCAAGGACTTGGCTTCTCATAGGCTTGATGCACAATGATGGTGTATTCAAACAAACTCAACCTTCGAGATCAAGCCGAGGTTGCTTAGAGAGTTACCAAAGTTCCATGGCATGGTGAATGAAGACCCAAACAAGCATCTTATGGACTTCCATACCATTGTCACGGCCATGCTTCCAGCGGAGACTGATGCTGATGGTGCAATGTTGAAAGTTTTTCCATTTTCTATGGTGGATATCGCTAAGGATTGGTTGTGCTGTTTGCCATCCGGAAGTGTCACTACATGGAACGGGTTGAATAAAATTTTCTTATAGAGGTATTTTCCTGCGTCGAAGGCTACTCAAATTCGCAAAGAGATTTGTGGGATAAAGCAAAATGTAGGAGAATCTGTGTATGAATGTTGGGAGCGATACAAGAGATTGGTGGCAAGCTGTCCACACCCCCAATTCAGTGACCCTATGATAATCCAATACTTTTATGAAGGTCTCCAATCAAGTGATAGATATCTCATTGATGTTGTGTGTGGTGGTGCACTAGTGAACAAGACGGTGGCACAAGCTAGAGAGTTGATTGAAAATATGGCAGCGAACTCGCAACAATTTTACACTAGAGGTGAACCAATGGTTAGGCGGGTGCATGAAGTTAGTGATTCATCATCACACCTTGATCAAAGAATGGGTAGCATGGAGCAAATGATGCAAAATATGGCTGCGGTAATTTTACCTTCATATGATGAAGAGTTGGAGCAAGCTAGTGTGGTCTTTCCAAATCAGCAAAGACGGTATGATCCCTACTCCAACACTTACAATCCAGGATGGAGAGATAATCTCAATTTTAGTTATGCCAACAAGCAAGGTGCAGTCCAACAACCTACTTTCAACCGTTCGGGTGGATTTCAAGCGCAACAACAACAATTTCAGCAACCACAAGCACAACAATCAATGCAAAATCAAGGTTCTGATATCGATTCAAAGCTTCAAACAATGATGCAAGGCATTTCCACCATGTTTAAAGAAAGTCAGCAGGAAACTAAGAGTGCTATCAAGGAGTTGCAGACACAAATGGGCTCCATGGCGATTGATATAAACAAATTGAAGGCACAAAATAGTGGGAAACTCCCTTCTCAACCTATTAACCCAAAAGAGGGTGTCAATGCTATTACGTTGAGAAGTGGTACACAACTTGTGCAACCCGATATTACTGATTCGGGCAAGGTGGAAACACCAAAGGAACCTGTTTTGGGGGAGAAGAATGAGGATTCTCCCCAAACTTCTGAGGTACCTATTCCTAACTCTAAAACTCTGGTTTCTACTTATGTTCCTCCTTTACCTTTCCCTCGCAGATTTGCAAGTTCCAAGAAGACGGAACTAGAAAAGGAGATTTTAGACGTTCTTAAAAAGATCCATGTGAACATACCACTCATTGATGCTATTAAGCAAGTTCCAAAGTATGCAAAGGTGTTGAAGGACTTGTGTACCAATAAGCAAAGGATAAAAGGTAATGAAGTGTTAAGTTTGGGGGAGAATGCTTCGGCAATCTTACAACACAAACTCCCACTGAAATGCAAGGATCCCGGTAGCTTTGACATTCCCGTCACAATTGGTAACACAACATTTCACAAAGCTATGTTGGATTTAGGTGCATCCTTTAATGTTATGCCTGCATCAATGTATAATTCACTTGATCTTGGTCCTCTTAAAAAAGCTGGAATTGTATTGCAATTAGTCGACCGCTCTAATGTCTACCCAATGGATATTGTTGAAGATGTTCTTGTGCAGGTTAATCAATTAGTATTTCCAGCTGACTTTTATGTGTTAGAGATGAATGAAGGGTCACCGGACTCGTCTCTTCCATTGCTACTTGGGCGTCCCTTCATGAAAACGACGAAAACCATTATTGATGTGGATAAGGGAACACTAACAATGGAGTTTGATGGAGAAACAATACGTTTCAACATTTTCGAGACGATGAGATATCCTAGCGATGTCCACTCTTGTTTCTCCATTGATGTTATGAATACATTGGCACAACAAATGTTTGAATTAAATGGTGGTGACGCTTTGGAAACCATGTTAACTACATTCATGGATAATGATGTAGAGTGTGAAAATGAAGTCAAGGAAGCCCTTGGTGATCTTAATTCACTACAAGGATGCTCGGAAACTCATAATATCTCTTTTATTTTTTTACCATGTAGTGATGAAAAGCTTGTACCTTCCATTGTTAAATCTCCAAAGTTAGAATTGAAACCTCTTCCCGATCACTTAAAGTACTTGTACTTGGGTGACAAGGAAGATTTACATGTGATTGTGTCTAATGAGCTTAGTGATTTACAGGAGTAAAAACTTCGAAGGGTGCTAAGGAAGTACAACACGGCCATAGGATGGACAATTGTTGATATCAAGGGTATAATCCCTGCCGTTTGTATGCACAAAATCCATTTGGAGGACGATGCAAAGCCTACAAGGGAAGCGCAACGTCGTTTGAACCCTCCCATGATGGAAGTTGTGAAAAAAGAGATACTAAAGCTTTTGGACGTGGGTGTTATCTACCCCATATCCGATAGTAAGTGGGTGAGCCCGGTACAAGTAGTACCAAAGAAATCAGGTGTGACGGTGGTGGAGAATGATAAGAATGAACTTGTCCCAACTCGTGTGCAAACCGGTTGGAGGGTTTGTATAGATTACAGAAAATTGAATGTCGCCACTAGAAAAGATCACTTTCCTTTACCATTTATTGATCAAATGCTTGAACGTTTAGCTGGACACTCTCACTATTGCTTCCTTGATGGTTATTCAGGTTACAATCATATTGTGATAGCGCCGGAGGATCAAGAGAAAACCACTTTCACTTGTCCTTTCGGTACTTTTGCTTATAGAAGGATGCCTTTTGGCTTGTGCAATGCTCCAGCTACCTTTCAAAGGTGTATGGTAAGTATCTTCTCAGAATATGTTGAAAACATAATCGAAGTGTTCATGGACGATTTTAGTGTCTTTGGTGATTCATTTGACCTTTGCTTGAAAAACTTGTCACTAATCCTTGAACGATGTGTTGAAACAAACCTTGTGCTGAATTGGGAGAAAAGCCATTTTATGGTAACTCATGGCATAGTTTTAGGCCATATAATATCTTCTAGAGTCTTGGAAGTTGATAAATCTAAGATAAACCTTATTCATGCTTTAACCCCTCCCATTACGGTGAGGGAGATACACTCTTTTCTTGGTCATGCAGGTTTTTAAAGGATTTTTCCAAGATAGCATCACCACTTTGCAATTTATTGCAAAAAGATGTGGTTTTTAACTTTGATGAAAAGTGTATGGCGGCATTCAATCGTTTGAAAGAACTTTTGATTTCAGCCCCTATCATTAAACCACCGGATTGGAGCAAGCCTTTTGAGCTCATGTGTGATGCAAGTGACTATGCGGTTGGTGCGGTGCTTGGGTAACATGTGGGGAAGATACCTCATGTTATTTATTATACTTCTAGAACGTTAAATGAGGCCCAACAAAACTGCACAACCACTGAAAAAGAGTTGTTAGCCATTGTTTTTGCTTTGGAAAAGTTTCGCTCTTATCTAATTGGTACAAAAGTTGTTGTCTTTTCTGATCATGTAGCACTTAGGTACTTGCTAATGAAGAAAGAAGCGAAACCGAGGCTCATACGATGGATTTTACTCTTGCAAGAGTTTGATATTGAAATCAAGGACAAGAAAGGAATTGAGAACACCGTTGCGCATCACTTGAGCCATCTTGTTGTGGACAAGGAAGCTATCCCATTGCGTGAAAGTTTCCCGGATGAGCAATTATTCTCAATTGCCTTTGGAGAACCATAGTATGCTGATATTGTGAATTACTTGGTGTCTAAACAAATCCCAAAGAACTTGTCTCGTGCTGAGAGGGACAAACTTAAGAAGTTAGGAAACCAATACATATGGGACGATCCATACTTATGGAAATATTGAAGTGACCAAGTAATACGAAGGTGCGTTCCCGAATCTGAATTTAATTCTATCTTGTCTTTTTGTCACTCCTATGCTTGTGGAGGACATTTTGGGAGTAAGAGAACCGCTCACAAGGTACTTGAAAGCGGTTTTTATTGGCCAACCTTGTTTAAGGATGCATATATATTTTGTACAACTTGTGATAGGTGCCAAAGAACAGGCAATCTAGGTGCCCGAAATCAAATGCCACAAACTTTTATTCAATTTATTGAAGTTTTTGATGTATGGGGTATTGATTTTATGAGTCCTTTTGTCAACTCTCATGGAAATTTTTATATCTTACTTGTTGTTGATTATGTCTCGAAATGGGTGGAAGCTAAGGCCACCCCAACTAATGATTCTAAAGTTGTTTCAGATTTTTTGCAAGCTAATATTTTTACAAGGTTTGGAATTCCAAGTGCCATAAGTAGCGATGGGGGTTCTCACTTCAAAAACAACATCTTACAAAGCTTGTTGAAGAAGTACAATGTGTCGCACAAGATTGCAACACCTTATCATCCCCAAACAAATGGGCAAACCGAGGTTTCTAACCGGGAGGTGAAATCCATTTCAGAGAAGACGGTGAATCCAACAAGGAAAGATTGGAGCATGCGACTTAATGATGCTTTGTGGGCTTATAGAACCGCATACAAGACACCTATCGGGATGTCTCCCTTTAGGCTTGTGTATGGTAAACCTTGTAATTTACCCGTTGAAATTGAGCATAAGGCGTTTTGGGCTATTAAGAAATGCAATATGGAGATGGATGGGGCTGGAAAGCAAAGGAAGTTACAACTCCAAGAGCTAGAGGAGCTTCGCAATGATGCATTTGAAAGCTCACGCATTTACAAGGAGAAAACGAAGGCCTTTCATGATACTATGATTTCTAGAAAACAATTTTGCATTGGGCAGAAACTGCTTTTGTTTAATTCTCGCTTGCAATTATTCCCGGGTAAATTAAGGTCACGTTGGATTGGACCTTTTATTGTTACTAATGTGTTTTATCATGGTGCAGTAGAAATTCGTAGCATAGCTACAGGCAAAGAACTTAAAGTTAATGGGCACCGGTTGAAACCATATTATGAGAATTTCACTTCCGAAATGGTGGAAGGAGCTAACTTTGTGGATGTACTCCCTCTGGAGGAGTCGTAGAAAGCAAAGAGATAGTCGGGATGACGAATTTAAACCAAGCGCTAAATGGGAGGCAACCCATAGGATGAGTATTTCTTGTATTATTTTTATTTTCTTGTCTTGTTTTTAGTTTTTTTTTCTTGTCTTGCATTTACTTTTTATGATTTCTTGTCACATTATCATGTAGGATTTCCCACATTGACTTACTTTGGATGACTCAATTTACATTGAGGACAATGTAAAGTTTAAGTGTGGGGGGGTGGTTAAGGTTGCATTGCATTGTAATTTTTCATGAAATTTTCAACTTTTGTGTAAATTAGTGAATTAAAAACTCCAACTTGTAGTTAGTTTAGAGTCACATAGTATACATGTCGCTAAGATTACATCGAGATTCTTATAAGAGTGACTGAACTTAGAGATGACAGAGAACATGATCGGGTTTCTTACTTGTATGAGAGTTAAAGTTGGATTTAACCATGCTAGTGGCAAATAAGGTGCAGACTGAATTCGGTATTAGAGTAGTGGTCCCCTATAGTGGAGACTACCCATGTTACATCATGAGAGGCACCTACCTTCATTTTTTTGTACCTGTCTAAATTTGTTCTTTTAGAGTGTGTGTCACCGTACGTAAACTCTGGGTAGAATGGTGAGCTACCCAACCTCCCACCAATAGAAGCACTATTTTGATCTCTTGAGTGTTATTTTATCAATCATGATGGTGACATCGAATTGCTAACTTACATACCACTTGTAATCTTGTTCGCAATTAGCACCATCCACTTTATCTCTCTCTACACCAACAGGTCCATAGAAACACCATCATCATCAACAAGAGGAGCATCACACATTCGAAGGAAAGTTGAAGACGTTCAAGGTTTACAAGCAACAGTACAGAAATGAGCATATTTCAGATTCAAGTAAAGCAACAAGACAAGGAGCAGAATTTTTACAAGTTGAAGACTATTGTACAAGAGTGAAAATTATCAAGGATGAGAGTTCGAGAAGTTTATGATATCAAGACATACAAGTTGTGAAGAACAAAGCGGTAAAGTACTTACACCATGGCCTTTGTACTTGCATTTTTATTTGTTAGTTTGTATTTTATTTTCTCTTGTCTAAAAAAAAAAGTTTATTAGGTCCATCGTTAGTTTTATTATTTTGTTTTGTTTGTTTCATTTTGTATTTACTTTATTTATCTTGCATTTAAAAAAAAAAAAAAGAGAAAAAAAAGAGGAAAAAAAAAGAGAAAAGAAAGAAATAAAAGAAAAAAACTGAAATAAAAAGAAATAAAAAAAAATCATTGTATTATATTTGGTTTGTTTAGTTCGTTTTTGGTTGTGTATTCATTCAATAAAGCCAATGGAAGAAGAAATATTCATAATGAAGTTTCAAGCAACAAGGATTTTGAAGAAAAAGAGTTACATTGTCAAGATTCTACGAAGTTCAAGAGTTATCATCAAGAGCTGAAGACCGAAGACGAAGATGAAGACACCGACTGAAGACGTTTCTATGGATGCTGTGAGAGTGGTGCTAGCTGCACGCCGAACGGATAACGAGGTAACCTTCGTTAAGTGGTTGATTTTCTTTCTTATAGATCGACAGAAAAAAGGGTTTTCAAAATGAATAAAAGATGTGGGTTTTCAAAACAATTCGGAGGGTTTTTACCTTCCCACCATTCAAACGTGTCGCAGGATTTCTCTCTTCATTCCTACCTGGACACATGTGTGACCCATAAAAAGCTATTTATTATTGAGAGCAACTTCATAAAACCCTTTCTTGTGAGGCAAAATCGAGACTTTCGATCACTCCGAACCCGAATTTCTTTCGATAAGGGATGGTTATTTCTCTCTCAACTTTTAAGGATGAGATTGTGTTCATATATGTGTCTAACTTCTTATGACTAGTGTGCAGAATCTCTATGTCTTCTTAGCGCGTTGGATATTATCATTACGGAGAACTAGTAAGTTGGAAAAGTAGGTTTTGTGGGTATATCTCTAGTAAACCTTCACGAGATGGAGTTGTATGTAACCTTTAGAATAAGTTTTGTTTAATTTGCTCGAGGACTAGCAAAGTCTAAGTATGGGGGAATTTGATAGGTGTTGTAAACGCCTTGATATTTATCTATTGTTTATGCTTTCTCTGCGAGTTTTCTTGTAAATTATGTATCTTATGTGTGCTTTTGAGTTTATTAGGTACGATGGAGTCATTTGGAGCGAAAGAAGCTGAAATCATCTATCTTGAGCTGAAAGGGTAAAGCAGCATTTCATGCGCACATGCTAGTGGGAGCGCAGTGGAGGATAAGGGTCAACTAGCTGTTTACAACAACACTTTTGGTGGCCTGTTTTAATTTGCTGGGTGCCTATAGTTTTTCTCTTCATTACCTCAGCCCTAAAATGTAGAGAATGTGTTTCTCTTCCTCATTATACTTGACCTAAAATTCAGATATGAGTAAGAACATATGGCTGTGGCTTTGTCACAGAGAAATCAAGAGATTGAGAGAAGAGTTAGAGTAAGAAGTTGTAGCTGAGGCGATGGGACTTGTTGGAGTCTGTTCAAGAAAGGAAGATGATCGTTGCAACAACAGATGGCGATTAATGCAGGCAAGGGTTTCAATCTCACATCTCAGAAGTTGATGTAAGAATTAAGGAAGTGGGTTAGTTTTGCAAAGAATTAAAATTGGTAACTGGTGAAAATTGAAGATGGGTTCGATGTGAATTTGTTGATTGTCATGGGTTTGTGGTCGAATTCAGGTGTTAGGGTTGTTGGTGATGAATCTGAGTGATGAGAAGTTATGGGCTACTGTGTTTTTTGAGTTATGAGAGATTCAGATGGGGTTCTGGTAATGATTTAATGGTGGTTCAAGATGAACTTGAAGCAAATGGGTGCAAGCTGCTGATGGAGTCATTGTTTTAGGCAGCAGAGAATGTAACTGGTGAGATGCAGCTGCAATGGTTGTACAAGGCAGAAGCTGAAATGAAGTTAGTAGTTGCAGCTGCAGGGAATGATGTTGAACAGAAGAAGGCACTGGTGCCATAAATGGATGATTCAAGGGATGTAGAGATGATGAACACAGGAAGAAATGGAGTTGTTGATTACTAAAGCTACATGTCTTGACGCTACCGCAGGACATGGAAGACAGTAGTGTTGTGTGTTGGCTCATGCAGGAAATTAGATGTCTGGAGGTTTACAGGTGTTGCATTCAAGAACTTGAGCTTAAGGCTGAGATATAGATGAAGGCTATGAGTTTAATGTGTTGCAGCGGTGGAGCTGAATTGCAGAGATGAGGGGCAAGAAATTGAAGCTGCAGATGGCTAGGTAATGGCTCATCTGAATCGAAGCAATACAGAAGGATGATGCTTGAATGATATAGATGAATGTTAGGATTAAAATGGTAGTAGATATTCAACTGATTGCAGGTGAATTAGTTTTGGTGGATGGTTGCAGTCAACAGTGCTGGAACGGAGTTCGCAGGGTGTTGTGTGTTGCCATGGATGGGATTTAAATGTTCTGGCATAGGAATTGAACTGCAGGCAAAGGTTCTGGTATGTGAAGCTACATGTTAGATTGAATGGGTCTGTGGTGATGAATCAGGTGGTACCAGTTTTGTGAAGCAGGTGCAATAACTGATAGTGTTGCTGGCTTTGAGGTGAACCTGTGGTTAGTTATGGCCCGAGTCTGAGAACAAGTTATTACAGGTGTTGGTTGACCTAATATGGGAAAGTGTTGAATGGTTGCAGTGAACTCTATGTTGAGTGGTTGCAGTGAGCTCTATGTTGAGTGGTTGCAGTGAACAAGTTGTAGTCTTTTGTTGTTGAGCAGCGAAGGCTTGAATATGTGGCTGCCATAGCAGGTGCTGAGCTGAAGGTGCAGTTCAAGGAGTTCAGGTGGTATTGAAATGGAACTGATGGTGAAGGTATGAAACATGATTTTGAAGATGAATATAGTGTAGTTGCAGCTGGAGCTACAGATGGGGATTACAGACATCATTGGCCTGAGATGGAGTAGCTGAGTACTTGGTGATACTGCAGATTACAAGGGAGTTGTGCTGGTGATGAGATATATGCAATGAATGTGACATTGTTTCTGTCATGGCTTCGCAATGCCTGTAGCTTGAGTTGGGTGGTTACAGTGGTAGTGCGCTAAGATGCAAGGAATGATTATGGTTATAGCTCAATTGAAATGGAAGATTGAGAAGTGTTTAAATGGATGATTTGTGGCAGTGAGCTGAGAAGAATGAGGCAGAGCTGCAGTGTTGCAGTTAAGCTACATTTGTTGCCAATGGGAGTTGTGAGTGTGCAGGGTCATTATGGCGCATCATGAGATATGGCCTGTGCAATGGCCTTGGCCAGAATTAACTCAGACTAGTCAGATGTTGACTCTCAAACATCTACCTGGATGACTCACCGACTCACCTTGACTCGGTTGACCTGACCGAGTCGACTCATTTGACCGGTGACCGGGTGGACTTTGCCGGTCACCTAAGATGATTTTCCCAGCCAAATTCAGGCCGGTATCACCAGTTTTCCGGCGAGATATTTTTGGCAGAATTTATACATGGGTATTTCTCTCATATGAGCTTGGTGGACATCTTTGTATTGGACTTTGGGCTTTGAAGACCTAGTTTTGGAAAGAGGAAATGCTACAAAAAGGAAAAGCTTTTTCTTTTGGAGAATGACGTATATTCTACTTGGAGTTTTGGAGAACGGCGACTAGGGTTTGCTTTCATTTTTGTTTTTCATCTTCTTCATTTTATTATTGAATATGATGAACTCAAAAGCTATGAGTAGCTAAACACATATTATTGGTTATGGGATAAAGTTGATTTCTCAACATGTTATTTGAATCTATGAATTAGTTTTGTCTCAATAAGTTATTGTTTATGATTCATGGTTTATATTGTCATATGATTTGATTGTTTGTTTGGTTGAGTCCGGAATCAATCCGATTTGCATTCATTTCTAAAGCTATATTAGGGTTTTCAATACGAAAAAGTTGTTTATCCCTGATTCTAAGTAGTATAATTGTGGGTAGTGCTTGTAGTGATATATCCTACTAGTCACAAATGAATCATAACCTTGGTTAAATCGAATTAGTTCTTTTACACGTTTGATTGCCTTGATTAGTCTTATTCCATAGAACTTAGTGCTTTTAGGGAGTTAAACTTAATTGTGCTTTTACACTTTAGGTTGCTTTCTAGGAAGAATTCACATATACATCTTTTAATGTGGTTGTGATGAAATCAGGGAATTAGCGGGATATACTTGCGATCAAGGTATCCTAGGACTTTTAGTAAATGAGAGATTAAAATACCAATTCTAGTCATTGATGAAAATACATGTTTGTGAATGATACTATCCTGTGACCAATATCTTCTCCTTATTGATTATTCCATTTATTTTATTGCTTTCAATTATTTTTATTGCTTTGCTCAAACAAAAATCCCCCCCTTTGGTTACTAAGAGACTGAAATTTTATAACAACAAAAGCCTCTCTGTGGGAATGAACTCTTTCTTACCACGTACTTCATTTATATTAGTAGAGTGAGAAAGTGAAATTATTTTTGACGCATACGACATCGATCACCAAGTGTCAACCAAGTTCTATCCAACAAACAAGGTCGGATTTATCAACTGTGATTGAACTACGCACAACCTGTGATATTTCAATTATATAAACAAATATAATGCAGAAAAGAAATAACACAGACACCAGAAATTTTGTTAACGAGGAAACCGCAAATGCAGAAAAACCCCGGGACCTAGTGCAGATTTGAAAACCACACTGTATTAAGCCGCTACAGACTCTAGCCTACTACAAGTTAACTTCGGACTGGAATGTAGTTGAGCACTAACCAAGTCTCACACCGATTAAGGTACAATCACATTCCTTACGCCTCTTGAATCCCAGCAGGACTATGGACACTTGATTCCATTAGCTGATCTCACCCACAACTAAGAGTTGCTACGACCCAAAGTCGAAGACTTATAAACAAATCTGTCTCCCACGGATATGTCTATTCTGGTTTTGTTTCCGTCTTTAGGTAAATCAAGGTGAACAGGAAACTCAACTAATAAATATGTCTCCCACAGAAGTACATATGAAGTTTTGTTCCGTCTTATGATAAATCAAGGTGAACAAGAACCAATTGATAATCCGGTCTTATACTCCCGAAAAGCAGCCTAGAAATATCAATCACCTCACAATAACTTAACTATATGGTAGTAGAAGAAGTTATTGTGGAATCACAAAGTATGAGACGGAGAGATTTGTGATTACTTTTTATATCTTACCCATCAGAGATAAATCTTGAGCAAATCTTAGAGAAGATAGTACTCAACACGATAGAACAAGTAAGATCAGAATACGCAACTACAAAGAAAATAGTTGGATTTGGCTTCACGAATCCCAAATGAAGTCTTCAAGTCGTTAACCTAATATGGTTTTGGAAAAACCTAGGTTAAAGGACAATCGACTCTAGTCGCAACTAGGATACAGGAAAGTGTCGGGATTAGGTTTTCTAGTTGCTAGAGTTCTCCCTTATATAATCTTTCAAATCAGGTTTTGCTTTCAATCAAAGCTAAGATAGCTTACTAACAAAGCATTCAATATTGACCGTTAGATGAAAACCTGATTTAAGATTAAAGCTAAGTCTGCTTAGAAATAAAGCAATTAATCTTCACCGTTAGATGGTCTTAGCTTGTTACACACAAATGAAATATACCTTCATTTAGATATGGGTAACCGTACCTAAACGTGTATGTTGAGTTGGCTTAATAACAGTTACCCGAAGTTAGCCATATGAACACTTTTGTCTTAACCATATTCATCTAACACTTCTAGTTCAAATATGATGATCAACCAATCATGAAAGATAATCAAATGAATCTAATTGTATTTCACATAGATTTTTTCAATTGTTCACTGTCTCATAGAAATATATATGAACAAATTGAAACAAAATCAGATTTATTCGTAATCGTACAAAGTACTTATACAAGAATCAATTCATGAACATTAAGCCACGGTTCGCAAAGATTGCATTCCTTAATTCATAAATGTATTTGTTCATGAGTATGAAAAAACATACTTAACTGATTTGAGAACTTAACCACTGTGTTCGCTAACCAGATACCCAAACAACAGCTCCGGACCTTGGCCTTATCCAGCCGTTCGCATACTAGGTACGCGACCAGCATTCCTGGACCCAACTCAGGTAGAACCATTCACATACTAGGTACGTGAACAAGGTTCTCGGACCTTAACAGTTAAAGCCGTTCGCATACTGGGTACGCAAATAAGGTTCCCGGACCTGAATCACTACCAAACAGTTCGCATACTAGGTATGCATACCGTGTTGTATTCAGACATGGTTAAATGTTCTAAACTCCCATCACTGAAGACTTAGAAGAATTGAATGCTACTATCATCAACGATGGAAGTATTGACTAAGGGGGAGTGATACATATCACCGTAGTATTATTGTCAAAGTTGTGATGCAATTGGACTTTGATGCCGTGTAATAATACTATGACACTGTATAACAATAATTGAGAACATCCGTTTTCCTATTGTTATGGTTACGGATCTTCAACAACAATGATGCTGAGTTGAACACGTTCAGAATCGCTGAAGTACTTGGAGTAGCGAAATTTAGGGAATGTTGAAGAGCCAAGGAAATCAAGCATGATGGATGAGAAGTTACAAAGTTTATTTATTTTGTAATCCATATATGTATTGATAGTTTTGTCACTAAAATTAACAAAGGCGGAGATTGTTACAGCACTTCTCGGTCGAACTCGCAAGCGTTGCTATCTCAAGCTTGTTTGTCAAGTTTAATTGATCAAAACTATAGTCTTGATTTCTAGTCTACTTATAGCTATGTCTTGGATTAGGATAGAATGTGTAGTTGATCTTTAGACTTCACGGCGTTCATCGATTGAAGACGAAGATCTACTGAGGAGAGCTTGGAGGAACTTCATCAACAAAAGGTATGTGGAGAATAAAACTTATCTATCACTCAAAAGTTTATTCTATTTTATCTCTTAATGAGACTAAGTCGTATAACTATATAAACTTTTGCATTATACACATTTGATATTTCAAGCTGAGTTTATATCGCTTATCTTTTTCTCGAAATATGTGTTGGAAGCTTTTTTCTTTAACTATGTTCATCATTATTCTTGACAAGTTTACTTGGAAACAATTTATTTGTTGGAAACTAATTATTAAATCAAAAGATGATCATGTGGAAATTGCCTTGAAACATCTTACATTTGATGTAGACTCGGAATGTTTCGTATTGATCATTCGATCACTTGAAAATTACTTGAAGCTAATAGTTTGTGTGAGACAGCTATTGTTGTCTTCTAAGGGTCTGTTTGTCATCTTGATAATGAATTTAGGGTTGCTGTGAAGAATTTTATCAGGCAAAGAAATGATTTGAAATCTCGAATCATTTTATCCTTAGAAAGGATAACTCACTATAAACAAATGATGTCTCTGTCTAAGAACACCTTGTGTGAACTTAAAAGAGAACTTAGTGAGTTAACTGGCATCTCTGAAGACTTAGAAGAATTGAATAATCCTATCATCAATGATTTCTTCAATAATGAAAGGGAATTCTCTGTAGATGCCTTGCGAAATCTCTACAATGTCTAGGAAACTTATTATGAGAATTTATTCTTGTGTTTAAGAAGGATAACTAGGGTTTTGAATAACAATTATTGTGATTACACATAGCTATTTCCAACGATTTTCATCTTGCTATGTTTTTAGATTTATTTATTTAAATTCTAAGTTATTTGGAAGATGATCTTGCAATATTTAATCTTATTGGTTTTATATATTGCAAATGTCTTATGAGATATATATATGTTTACATTCGTGAACTGTGCTTATCTCATATATGCTCAAAAGTTAAGTTCAAATATTGATAAAAGATAGAATGAACTTTTTGAGAAAATTCCGCAGTATTGATCTTTCCCTGATCCACTTTTATGTGAAAGTACTGTATGGCTCCGTAAGTTTTCTTATGTTGAGTGATTTCCGGTTATATTAATCATAAAGGTTCTCTTGTGATTAGTTTAATCTATGATATTTTGGACATTAACAAATCGCGTCCAAAGAAATCCTTCTCTTCTCGTAAAAGTAAGGTCGCTCATGTTATTCTCTTGGGAATGACATCAAATGGGGGAGAGTTCTTAAGTGAACTTGTGCTTAATTTCCATATCTTTGTGGGGAGATCAGTTGTGGAATTTTGTAGGAGTGAACTTGTATCTTTATAAACTCTTGATGAATACACTAAAAGGGGATTCAATACAAGACTTAAGCAACCTTGATGCAATCCTCATATTCTCAAGTTAATAAAGAGGATGCAATCATTGCTGACAATCAGGTAGAAATGGAGTGAGCATTCTGCTCACTTCTTGTGTTACAAGGTGACGTAACAAGGTTAGTTGTCTTCTTACCTTGCCTGGTTCTGGTTCTCCGAGACTTCTTCTTGGCCTTGGAAATTCCATGTTGGTTGCTTAAGGTCAGATTCATCATATGCATGTCATTATGAAGCTTGGCAATTCTTTTGTTATTCTTCTTGAATTTCCAACACTTACTTTGAACATGATTTGCTTTTCTACAAAACAAACAATTCAGAGAGGAATTTCTGTTTTGGTAATCGGCCTCTTGTTTAGCAAAACATTCTACATCCATCTTTCCAGTACCGGCTGGAACAAAGGAATTGATTGTGCTCACAGTCTTGCTTTTGAACCCAATACCATTTGTGTTTCTAAAGGACTTCTGACCAAATAACATTTTTGAGATCTTGTTAGATCTTCCAGACAACCTTTGCAAGTCACACTTAAGAGTATCAATCTCTATTTCCTTTAAAGATAGGGTTCTGGTGAATTCATCATTAAGGTTATCAATTTCAAAACTTTTCACCTGAAGCGATGATTCAAGTTTCTCCAACAAATTCTTTAGTTGAAGATTTTCTTGGTGAATTTCTTCACCTTTATCCAAGAATTCCAAAATCTCAGTGTCGGACTCTTATTCTGAATCAGAATTTGAGTTAATAGAAGTTTCTGCTGAGAGAGCAGAATTTTCTGTACAAACTCCAGAAGTATGCGTATTATTGACAAACTGACATGATTTTACTTCTTGTATTGAATCATCTGAAGCATCAAAGAGAACGTTGTTTCTCAGATCTTTTGCTTCTCTTCACAATATCCTTGATCTTTTGTGTAATCAATGACATATTAAGATCAACATGATTAGAACAACATTCATCAGCCCAAGACAAGATAGAAGACCCACTTGTACTGGTTACAGCTTTGAAAGCAGATGTTCTTGCTGTATTTTGATCAAAATCAAGGATTTTCAACTTTCCAACGACAGTATTCCTGGAAAGTGTTTCAAGGTTGTTTCCCTCAACGATGACATGTTTCTTAGAATCATATCTAGCTGGTAGAGATCTGAGAATTTTCATCACAATGTCCTTTTCAGGAATAGTCTTACCCAACGCCAAAGATGCATTAACAATTTCAGACACTTTGTGATTAAACTCATCAAATGAATCTTCATCAGCTATACGAAGGTTTTCCCAATCAGAATTTAGGTTTTGAAGCCTAGGTTCTTTCTCAAAGGTATTCACTTCAAATACGGTTTCTAAGATATCCCAAGCCTCTTTAAACCGAGTGCACGTTGTCACATGGTGCCGAAGATCCGGGGTAATGGCATGGATAATAGCATTTAATACGTCAGAATTTTGCTTTGCAGCACTAATCTCGACATTGCTATAACTACCAATATCCTTTGCAAGTTGCAACAGTTACACCGTGTACTGTAACCATTAGAGGATCATAGCCATTAAAACATGAACCCATGATTGAAAATCACGCGCTTGTAGAGAGGCACGCATAACAATTTTCGTATATAAGTAATTCGATCCATCGAAGACTGGTGGTACGTTTATAGAGATATTCTGTCCATAGAGCCAGATTGCTACAAACACAGACTTATGAGGTCTTAGCGTGTTTGCCTGCTCTGGTACCAATTGAAAACGCGGGGGTATAACAACCACACCCAATATTTCGTTCGGCAATCTATATGTACTAAACTCCAATATAATTCTGAGAGCACCAACTTAAAAGTGAGACTCAATCAAGAAATATATCAATAGCTTTATCTCTTTCTTAATACAATCAGCAAATCGAACAGATAGAAATCCGTGAGCCTGATTGAAGTAAGAATAACTTGGACGGTACCAAAGACCAATGCCCAAGTGTCAATCAAGTTTTATCCAACAAACAAGGTCGAATTTATCAACTGTTATTGAACTACGCACAACCTGTGATATTTTAATTATATAAACAAATATAATGCGGAAAAGAAATAACACAGACACCAGAAATTTTGTTAACGAGGAAACCGCAAATGCAGAAAAAACCCCGGAACCTAGTCCAGATTTGAACACCACACTGTATTAAGCCGCTACAGACTCTAGCCTACTACAAGTTAACTTCGGATTGGAATGTAGTTGAGCCCTAACCAAGTCTCACAGCGATTAAGGTACAGTCGCGTTCCTTACGCCTCTTGAATCCCAACAGGACTCTGCGTACTTGATTCCCTTAGTTGATCTCACCCACAACTAAGAGTTGCTACGACCCAAATTCGAAGACTTATAAACAAATCTGTCTCCCATAGATATGTCTATTCTGGTTTTGTTTCCGTCTTTAGATAAATCAAGGTGAACAGGAAACTCAACTAATAATCCGGTCTTATACTCTCGAAGAGCAACCTAGAAATATTAGTCACCTCACAATAACCTAACTGATTAACAGAAGAACTTATTGCGGAATCACAAGAGTCCGAGACGAAGAACTGTTGTGATTACTTTTTATATCTTACCTATCGGAGATGAATCTCGAGTAAATCTTAGAGAAGATAAAACTCAATACAATAGAACAAGTAAGATCAGAATACGCAACTACAAAGAAAATAGTTGGATCTGGCTTCACGAATCCCAAATGAAGTCTTCAAGTCGTTAACCTAATAATGGTTATGGAAAACCTACGTTAAAGGAGAATCGACTCTAGTTTGCAATATGACACATAGAAGTGTCAGGATTAGGTTTCCCAGATGCTAGAATTCTCCCTTATATAGTCTTTCAAATCAAGGTTGTTTACAATCAAAGCTAAGATAGCTTAGTAACAAAGCATTCAATATTCACCGTTAGATGAACTCCTGATTTAAGATTCAAGCTAAGTCTGCTTAGAAATGAAGTAATCAATCTCCACCGTTAGATGGTATTAGCTTGATACACACAAATGAAATATACCTATATTTAGATATGGATGAACCGTACCCAAACATGTATACTTTGTTGGCTCAATATTAGTTAACTAAAGTTAGCCATATTACCACTTATACCTTAGCCATATTCATCTAACAATTCTAGATCAAATATGATGATCAATCAATCATGATAGATAATCAAATGAATCTAAATGTGTTTCAAGGGAGTTGTTCAAATGTTCATCATCTCAAAGAAATATATATGAACCATTTGAAACAAAATTGGTTTGGTTTGTAATTGTACAAAGTACTTATACAAGAACCAATTCATGAACATATATAATGCCACAATTTGTAAAACTAATTCACATACCTTAATACATTAAAGTTCCAGGGACTTTAGTTCGCAAACGAACCTGAGTTCATGAGTATGAAAATCCATACTTGCTGATTTTAGAACCTGACCACTCTGTTCGCAAACTGAGTACGCGAACAAGAGTTCCAGACTTTGGCTTTGTCCAGCTGTTCGCAAACAAGGTACGCGAACAACAGTTCCGGACATGGCCTAGCCTAGTCTGTTCGCAAACAAGGTACGTGAACAATAGCTCCGGACCTTTACAGGTAAACCAGTTCGCAAACAAGGTTCGCAAATAATAGTTCCGGTCTGAACTAGACTTACACAGTTAGTATACAAGGTATACTGATCATCTTTGACTTAATATTTAGTTTCCAACAAATAAATTGTCTCCAACTAAACTCGTAAAGTATACGATGAAATTAGCTAAAGCTAAAAGCTTCCAACACGTATTTCGAGAAATAGATAAAAGAGATAAACTCGGCTTGAAATATCAAATGTGTATAATGTAAAAGTCTATATAGCTATACGACTTAGTCTCATTAGAAGATAGAATATAATAGACTTCTGAGTGATAAATAAGTTTTAGTCTCCACATGCCTTTTGTTGATGAAGTTCCTCCAAGCTCTTCAGTAGATCTTCTTCTTCAATTGGTGAACGCCGTGAAGTCTAAAGCTCAACTACACACTTCTATCATAATCCGAGACATAGCTATAAGTAGACTAGAAATCAAGTATATAATTTTGATCAACTAAACTTGACAAACAAGCTTGAGATAGTAACGCTTGCGAGTTCGACCGAGCAGTGCTCTAACAAATACAACACAAAGCCAACACATTAGAACCTAGCAGCAAGCTACCGTGATGGGAGCTCTCACATGAAAAAAAAAATTAATTTAATATAATATGAGCCATATATTAGATATTAAACCGATAAGAACAAATACTATACTTGATGTAAGCCAAAAGGCTGAGAAAGATAAATGCCTAATTAGAGAGTGTGGTCATATTAGACTCATTCCCAATTGCCTGATCAGATAGTTTGACACTTTTCATAAAGTCGAGGACTAAAATATGCTTTCTTATCTGAGAAATAAAGTAGTAGTCAATGCTTATAATTCCTGCTCTGGATTTATGCCACTGCACGGCACTGTCAAGACATGATCATGCTTTATAAATTTTGGCCATGAGAATGGATAACTAAAGCTCCTTGGTCGTGTAACTACCAGTCAATACTTCACAGTCCACACACGAGTGCTCAATCTAATTTAAAAATTAAATAGGTGGGCTGTCAGTGAGATTGAAATTCCAAAGCTGAAGGGATTTGTGCTATGGGTGTTACTACTGGTAACCAAGAAGTTCATAAGTTTGCGACTCGGCTAAAGAGACAACAACTACTGCCAAGTTCCTAATGCATTTTTACCTCGACGATGTGCATTTCCAAACATTACCATTAAACAACCAAAAAAAAGAGTCGATGACATTAACATATGACCTGCATTTTCTAGCAATTCCAACTGCACATTATTACAAAAACCCCTAAAACAGGAAAACAGAAAAACAAAAGCAAAATGCAGGAAATTGGGAATGAAGTTGCAAATACTCCCACCACCATCATCACCACCGCCAAGAACGAAAGCAGCAAAAGAAGGAGCGTTTACTGCTTACTATCCATCATATCAGTATCTCTAATTTTCATTCTTTCGTATTCCTCTTTGCCTTCATCATCTTCATCTTTTTCTATCCTCAACCACAACAGAAAACAAAAAACCCAGATTCAGATTCAATCACTTGTTTCTAAATTAAAACCAAATGCACCACCACTACCTTCAATTGCATATGTAATAACTGGATCAAATGGTGAAAACGATAGAATCTTTAGACTTCTTAAATCAATTTATCACCCAAAGAATCAATACCTACTTCATCTTGATCTTACTGCTCCTCAATCTCAACGTGAACAACTTGTTAACTTTGTCCAATCAAACCCTATTTTTAATTCGCTTCAAAACGTTAATGTTGTTGGCAATCCTGATTTTTCTAACCCTAAGGGGTCTTCTTCAGTTTCCGCCATACTTCACACTGCTTCTCTACTTCTAAGATTTTCTTCCAATTGGGATTGGTTTATTAATCTTTCGTCTTCTGATTATCCACTTATTTCCCAAGACGGTTAGTATGTATTCTCTCAAACCCTAGTTGTTGTTTATTTTTGTTATCATTCTCGTTAATGAGTAGTATGGGTTGTAACTAATAATCTGCACCAAACAGATCTTCTACATATCTTGTCTTTCGTGCCCAAAGACCTGAATTTTCTGAATCATAGCAGTTACATTGGGTGGAAAGAGTAAGCTCTGACAATTTAATGTACACTGATTGAGTGACTCTCACAACGGGTATGAATTATCTTAACAGTGTTTTTGAATGGTTATTGCAGAGCTCGGAGGATCAGAAAGATTGTTGTTGACCAGGGTCTCTATCTTACTGAGAATAGTGACATTTTTTATGCTACACAGAAGAGGGAGCTGCCTAAGGCTTACAGGTTGTTCACAGGTTAGAAAATTTTACATCACTTATTTATCTTTTATTCATTGGTAAAATGTTCCGAGTTTTGAGATCCTTTTGCCGAATTATATATGCACAAATGATGATGTTGATCAAGGAACATTGAGGGAGTGGTGATAAATAAATTAAGGAAATTAGGAAAAGTGTTGCTGATGGTATTATCTATCAGGTAACTCCAATTATTGCACTTACTGAACACTAGGCACAAATTAAGCTAACCTAGGTGATACATCCCCTGATCCACGTTGAGAGAATCATCTAATCTAGTGTATTCTAAGTTTTTTGTTTATGCGTTCTTCTTATCCAACCTTGTTGATACCTTCGATATGAAGGGTACATATATCTTTATTGGAGTCCAACTTTGAATCAGAAGTTAACCAGCATATGTCGAAGGAAACTGCCGCCGACCTATATTCTGGCTATCAGTGTTCTAAATAAGCTAAAAGGTGGTGCGGACAAGATGACTTTCAACTCTTTGCTCCCTATACCATAAACTTGGTGCGTGGTTATCCCTTGTGGTGCGGGGGTATTGATCAAGGTGAATATAAAGGGAGCAATGATGTCAAGACACCTTGTGTTTTTCTGCTTCTCTTTTAGAACGTATGTACTTCCTGTATTAGCAATTTAGCATGAGTTAGCAGCAACAGGTTTATGTTGCATCTGATTGTAGGACCTTTAGGCTGATGTTTGTTGTATCTAGCTGAGTTAGATTATGAATATGGCACATAATCTTCAGCAGAATAAGAACATCTCTCAGATTAGTAACTGTATTAATTTGTTTTGAGTTAAAGCACAGATTTTGTTAAAATTGATATGTCAGAGGTTAAAACCTCTGAGCATATACTGAATCTAACTGACTAACCACAAAATCCTTCCTGTACCATTCTTCCAACCTGCTTCGCCGTACTTTAACAAAATCTTTTCCGTTTTCTTTAATCTACCAGCAAGAAGTTTTGTAAATTCGTGGATATACTTCCTGCTGGTTCTCTTCATTGAGGTCCTTGAGGAAGGGGATTGCCGTCTCTGGAAACAGATTCATCTGTAGATGTATTAGATAGCAAAATAGATATCTATTGACATGACTCAGATGACTACTATATCCAATGATTCAGTGGGTGAATAATTTTATTAATGAAGGTCGGACTCACCCATATTTTAATATTCTTTTCTGCAGGTTCAGCTTCTACTATTTTAAGTCGTAAACTTGTTGAACATTGCATTGTGGGTTCTGAAAATTTACCAAGAACTGTTCTGATGTACTTGTCTAACACACCTTCTTCACAAGTTAATTATTTCCAAACCGTTGCATGTAATTCTGAGAAGTTCAGTAAGACTATTGTCAACCACAACCTGCGATGGCAATGGCATTCATCACTGAATGGTAGTAATAATGCTAGTGAGTTGGACGAGATGATTGACAGTGGAGCCGTATTTGGTACAGGATTCATCTTAGATGAGTCAGTTCTCGACCACATCGATCAAGAGGTCCTAAAGCGTCGGCCGGGTAGGATTTTACCTGGTGGGTGGTGTCTGGGGGATTACCACAGTTACAACGATCCATGTATGGTCAAGGGAAGTGTAGATATTGTAAGGCCAGGTCCTGGTTCAACCAGGCTTGAGAAGCTCCTCGTTCATCTTCTTTCAAATCAGACATTCCAGTCCAGGCAATGTATGGTTGAATGAGTGTTTGCCATTTGCATAACACCTTTGCCAAAATTTTGTATTCTCTCTAACTGTGTATTCAGTTTGTTCATGTAAAATGTTAGAATTTGTAGAAACAGAAATGAACCATTCTCTCTTCTAAAGTTATAGGTGATGGTTACTTTTCTTTACGGAATCTAGTTAAAGTAATGGACTCGGACATTAATCCATATATTCCTTCTGTCATCATTTTGGGGGGGGGGGACATCCAGCATTTTCGCATATATACTGTATCAGCTCTGAGAAGTTCTGGTGCTCAATTATTAATCTCAACAGGTGGTGTCCAATCCAAAATAGCCTCAACTATTATTAATCTCACAATTATTAAGCAATAGCCTCAACTGGGAGTCATTATCACAAAGCACCAGTGGTCTAGTGGTAGAATAGTACCCTGCCACGGTACAGACCAGGGTTTGATTCCCGGCTGGTACAAGGTAATTTTTTTTTAATTTGTGCCTGAAATCGAGCGTAATTTTAATCTACGTCTAGCAACCGGGCGGACGTATAATTCAACGCTCTAGTGAGGCGTACTTTTAATCTACGTCTGATATGGGGCGGAGTTTTAATTTACGTTTGTTACTGGACGGAAGCGTAAAGTTGCGCTTGCGTGACAGGCGCAGATAGAATCACCGCCTGATGCGACGATTTCAAATTTACTAGTTATTACCATGAGTCATTGAACAGGTGGTTAATGGGGTAGAATCACCGCCTGATGCGACGATTTCAAATTTACTAGTTATTACCATGAGTCATTGAACAGGTGGTTAATGGGGCGAACATTCAAGTTGCGCCTGATAAACAGGTGGTTAATGGGGCGAACTTTTAAATAGCGCCCATCTGGAGGGAGCTTTTAAGTTGCGCCTATCCATCGAACGGATTTTTAAGTTACGCCCCATTTCAAACGTAGATATTATTTGCGCGCGATACCAGACATACTTTAAATTTCCGCTCGACTATAATCAGTTTTACTCCACCCTATCGACCAAATTTACTCCGAAACACATTCTCTCACCTACCAAATATGGTTATACTCTTGTCCACTGCGATTCAATTTTCGACCAAATATGATTATACTCCACCTTTTACTCGTCCACTGTGGACGCTCCGAGGAACTTATTTCACCATGTCCATGTAACACAAGGGACGATGCATGCACTGGCAAGATTTTAAAGCAGCAAAAGCAATTTCAGGAAAATACAATGATAAATCGTTGGGTGAATACGTCACACCGCTTCTGTTCCTTATACTCGATGAATCCATCGTTCAAGTCGTTGCTGCTTCATCGGATGTCCAAGGTCTGGCTTGCTTTTCTGGGGACACTTCCATTTGCCAGTAATCTCTTGTGCAGCCGCCTCATTCGGAAAAATGTTAGTTCTTTCAGAAAAAGGTCTTCTTGCTACTGTTGTTTGCATTTCACCAAGAACCTGATTATTCCTAGTGGTTCTCTCTAAAACATTTCCACCAATTTTACTTGCACAGTGTTTCTTCTTTGTAGAAACAAAACCGTTTGACGAAACACTTCTTGTTTCCTCTTCTTTGCTATTGATACATGAAAGTGGTCTCTTTGGAACAAATCGATTGTTGTTTCTTAAATCTTGTGAGTTCTCTTTGCGGATGTTACTCTCAGGTAAGTTCTCATTTTCACGGTTTGAACTTGAGCTTTTCTTTCTCTTCGACAGTATAGAATCACCTCCTAGGGAAATTCTTGAATCCGAAATTTGAGAATTTATATTGCGCAAGAAAGAAGCTGGATCATCCTTTAATGAAACATGATTATGTTCATACACTACTTTATCAGTGTAGCTTCTGTTTTCAGATGTGTTGATAATTAAACTGATACTGTTGTCCTGCAATTTCAGCAGTGTAAGGAACAAAATGAGGCTATCAAATCATAACGATAGGTCTAATTTATTGCAAGGCAAAAGTAGAGAATAAGGCAATTAACCGTTCAAAAAGGAAAAGAATCTAGGCCAAAAGTAGTACCTTGACTGCGGAATGGATTTGATGCTCATTATCCCCACAACCAAAAACAGAACCGACTGCAGAATGGTTCTGATGCTCATCCTCTTTTTCCCTACTAAAAACTTTGCCTAAACCAACTTTCTCAACTTGACTATCTCCAAGAACAGCACCGTTTACTTCATCTCCAGTATCAAGAATAGGAGATTCATAGACATAACTTGAGAACCAATTTCTGATATCCGGAGGCTCGGAGAGATCTAAACATGAAGATTACATTATGTTTAATTGTTTCAACAGAAATTTACATGAAGAAACTGCTAACACACTGTAGAATTTGATACTAACCAGAGGAGCAAGAGAATTTCACATCGACATTTTGTGGAGAATCTACGTCATCTATAAATGGAACAAGATTATGGCCTTGTTTTTCCATCACATTACCGTAAAAGCTTTTGTTTTCATCTATTTTAGGAACGAAAAAATCACTTTTACCCTGTAAATACAAAGAGGAAAAACATGTCAAAGGGATTGGTAAAATAGATGCTAACGAAATCAGTTAACACTGGACCAGCAACAATTTGTGATGTCAACTCCAACTTTTGACGAAGGTCTCTTGTTTTACAATTACTGTCATTGTGTCTATTGAGAGTCCCAATAAAACAATTTGTATGTGTTTAACCTTGATGGAAAGGCCTACGGTTATCAAACTGCATAAAAAATAATCAAAGACCAAAAGCTAGTGTAGAGGCACAAAGCATTACCTTGTCTATTGCCTGCTTTTCCAGTTCACTTTCTACACCAAAAGCAGAACCATCTTTGTCTATAGGATTTTGAAACTCCCCGAAGTCCACTTCTTTCTTAACAATCATTTTAGAATCTAATCCGACTTTCTCACTTTCATTTTCTCCCGATATTAGACAGTTCAATTCTTCTCCGGTTCCAATTACAGGAGATTCATAGATATAACTAGAAAACCAATTTCCAACATCAATCGGTTCTGATGAATCAAACATAAATACAAAACTATCACTATTTATTGAAAGAAACTGCTGAAATTGAACAAAAACAAGCTCTATGAGGTTGGATACACACCAGAAGGTAAAGACAACGAGCAGGAGAAACCTGAAACCTACAATAGATGGGAAAAAAATACAAATGAGAACTAAGAATACAAGAGAATACAAGGAAATTCTTGTATTTAATTTAACATATGTATTTAATGTTATATACCTCAGAATCGAATGTCTTGTCAAGGGATGCATGGCCAAATTGGGGATCGACATGTGAATTATCAGCCATCTTGATTATGAGCTTGGTTAGTTTATGAAGTGATTAAACAAAACCCCAAAACTGAAACCACAATTTCCCAATTTCAGAACTCGAATTCGACAACTAGAACCACAGAGGTTAAGATAATAAAGAATGAAATGCAAATACAAATACAAAATCAAAGTTGGATTTATTAACTTACAGATTGGCGGTACTTCTTCGGTCAGATTTCCATGTTTTCCCTTATATTATGTTTTAAGAATTAGAGTTTGACTAGGGTTTCCAAGAGTTCCAGCTGCGAGTTGTGACTCTCTCGTCTTAGGTAGTTCCGAGATAACTCTTCGTTTAATTTTGGGGATTTTGATAAAATACACCCTATGGGATTATCAATTCCTAAAATACACCCGTTTTTTTAATAATTTCTAAAATACACCCATTTTCACTTTTCCATCCCGTTTTTTTGATAAAACAGTTAACGGCGTTAAATACAAACTCGGTCCCGAGTTGAACTGAGTTGTAAAAGACTGAAAAACCCCGACTAGATCAAATCAGCATGAGAAATCGGAAAACAGTGGCAATGGTGCCCGTTTCAACAACCATCTTCCTTCACTTCCATGTCTGATTCTCCGGCAGAACCAAACTCTTACACCCATTGTTGGATTCGAATTCTTCTCTTAGCCCTCTAGCCAAACCCATACAGACTCATGGCAACCGGAGTTAAGACTTGGATTGGATGAAAAACTCATATGTCAGACATTGATATAAACACATTGTATGCATTTTGCTCATGATGGAGATCCATTTCAATCTATTTATGTTGTGCCCTTTTGAACTCTCCTTCCCTGCTAAGAATTAAGTATAGAACAAACACATATCTCCCTTATCCAATTCAAACATTAAACATTAGAGAATCTCGTCCATTCAACAAGTTCAAATGGATGGAACAACTCATTTTCTTCCCTGTATTATCTCGGCTTCAACCTGTCCTGTATCATCTCGGCTTCAATCAATACAACTTACATTTACGACCAACCCATTCTTCTTGATATCTCGATTGGCTATGCCTAAACTGTAACAAAGGAAACATGTTATCAAAATCAAACTTCAACCCAATTCATATTAATATCTCAATCAACATTATGAACCTTAATTTTGAAAAATCCCCGATTTTAAATTTTCATAAAGCCTTAATTTTAAATTTTCTGAAATTCTAAGGTACAAAGAAGAATAACGAGTAGTAGAAGAAGGAGGTGGTGGTGTTATTAGCAGGGTGGTGATTGCAGACATAGATGGCGGTGGTGCAGTGAGTCAAGAAGAAAAGAGAACGAAGAAGGAAATGACTCTCCCCAAACCTTTTATTCTACCAAGGGTAAATTGGAAATTTCACCTTCCATATGATATCTTACCCGTTGATATAAAATGGTTGCTCGACGGTTAGATCAGGTGATTGTGGGCCTTAACATAATTTTGGATGATGGGTGTATTTTAGCAATTATGAAGAAAACGGGTGTATTTTAGGAATTGATAATCCCACAGGGTGTATTTTATCAAAATTCCCTTTAATTTTTCCAAAATATTTGTCGCGGGAAGAGATGCGATTCCTATTCAAATTTCCCGGGTGAAGTGAAAATTTCAAAATTTAAGCACACTCCCAATTCGAGGGGCGGGCTCTAACTGCTTTTCCCCCTGCGCCGCTACGATGTGGTCGGGCCACATACTCTCATCTAATTTTAGTTTTTTGTTCACTAGTGTTTATGGGTGAAAACTATTTCTGCCGGTTTTGGTAATTTGGGGTGTGTGGATGAGAAATGAGTCTAAACCTCAAACAAATGCACTGCGCGGTGAGTGCTTGTAGATTCGAGAGATCAATCTGTGCAAGTCCGGCCTAAACCAAGAAATGGCCGATCCAGACTTGTTTCGGTCACAAAGTGAAGGAGATGGGGTTGATCTTAGGGAGGGAAGCGAAGAAGGTGTTGAGAATGTGAAGGTGTTGGCTATGAATGACTTGTATCGTAAAGCTTAAGCGGCTTGCGTGGTGTAAGCTATCGATTCCGGTGTTTGAATACGATTGTATCAACACTTGCCTCTGTTGTCTGGACTTGTTTCCTTGTTTTCTCTGTGTGTTTGGAAAATAGGGAGGAGAACCTATTTATACAAGTCTTTTGTCCTAACCTTCGTATCTCATGGGAAGTGGAGAAAGTGGAGTGATGGAGTAGTGGAGTCGTGTGTTAGTGTCACACGACCAGTCTTGCCCACTTCTCCCATCATCACTAACCGTCCATGACTTCCTGACACGTTCTTGTGATGGCGCATTGCGCGCTGCACGCCGTAAACCGCGAGACCAATACCCAAAGTATGTATCCCCCAGTTTGTGACATGATTGATGTCTCGAGTGTGTGGATCGTGGAACCCCGTAAAGTAGCATGTAATGCTAAATTGAATAACTGCCGTTATTCAAGAGGTCGATACTTGTGAAGTATCGTGTGTATTTTATGTGTACGCATCATGGTGTGGTAAAGTGACGGGTGGTGATCACCAAGACGCCTTACTCGACCAATTAACTCCCGACTGGGTTGTATAACCAAGCCGGTGAAGTTGGACGGACGAGATGATCTTTGAGACACTCATCCTGCTACCGTTGATGAAATTAGGGTTTTAGAGGAGGTGCGCAAGCATCCTCTTCTACCCGGTCGAATCCAAGCTTGGGATACGATTTTGGCCAGGCCGATCGTACATGCGTGTAGACGGCATGACGGTGTAGGCGCCTATACCCCATTACCTCACGAAAGTATGATCTGGGCCACTCAATTCGTCCGGTGAAGTTGAGTGGTCGATATCAATTTGTGACAGAAAACTAGTACCGCAAGAGCCGCACATCATGCCATTTTCAGACGCGCGTTCCAAGACAACCAATTCTTGGTCGATCGGTCTGGAGTGTAGGTGGTAGGCTGGTGTTCACGCCTATACCTGACTGTCCCATGAAAACGTGATCTAAGCCACTCAAATCGTCCGGTGAAGTTGAGTGGTCGAGATCAGTTTGCAGTTTGGGAAGTGTGACCACGCTAGTTTGGACGCGCGTTTTGGGATAGCCAGGCATGATATGCCTTGGCCGATCAGGTGAGGGGATAGTCGGGCCCACGGTGGTCATGCTGGTATGGCCGGACTTACTTAATCTAATCTCGGACCTTTCATTCGTGCCGGAGAAAATGGACACTCGTGATATTTAAAACCCTAATTTTGAGTTTCACGGCCGTGCGTCATGCTCTGTTCGGGCGCACGAATTGGGATGATCAACCATGGTTGGTCCTGACCGATTAGTCGGGTATGTAGGCGGGCCCTCGGTGATTGTGTTGACATGCTCTGGGCCCTTTGAATTTACATCTACACCCTCCATCTATACCTGCGAAGATGGATGGTTGAGACTGTTTTGCGACACATGTAATATGCCGCAAACCCTAATTTAGGGTTTTCCGTCCATACCGCTCTGGTTTGGATGTTTTGGCAAGCTATGCCAATCTTTTGGGGAGGCCGACCATGCGGGGTCCGCGTTGGTTCGGCAGCTGAATATTCCATACCGCTTGGGGGTTATGGAATTGATCCGGGCTATCCAATCATGCCGGTGAGGTTGGATGAACGAGATCATATCCAGATCGATACGGACAAGACGGATGCTCAATCGGGCTAGTATAACACACCGAGAGTTCTCAATCGGGCTAGTATAACACACCGAGAGTTGCAGCCTGACGGGTATTTCGTACATGCTTTCATTATAATGCTTGGAGGTTCGTGTTGCTCGCTTTGAGAGCAACACTTAGTCGTCATGCCGCACCGATAATGAGTGAAATAGAAATACAAGGTCGCTCACGCATTAATTAATAATGCTATAAATTCACAGGTATATGGGATTGTTGCTACATGCTCCAACCTCGGATGAATTTCATGTATTTAATTCACAGAATGGGATTGTTGCCACATGCTCCATTCTAGGTGAATTAGTAAAGTGACGAAGTATTCAACACTTATTAATGGCTTTATCTTTTACAAGATGTTAGCGCATAATTTTCTGGTTTTTTACAATTTTATCCTTAAATGAAAATCCACCATCAACATTAAGTCCCCTGCCTAGCACATAATGGTTACACTATTGTGGGGTAGGCATGAGATGGTGACATACATATGTGAGAAAGACAGGATAAAGGAAGTTTACAGGAAGAGTATTGACCGACCGCTAGTTGTCCATGCCGTTGTGCTTGTATGGAATCCTTTGGTGGGACCGGTTTCCTTCTTTGGGTATTTGAATCAAAAGAGGAAACCAAATAAAAGAGGAATCCTTGTTCTATTGGGATTCTTCTAATTTTTTGTCTATAAAAGAGACCAACCCCCCTTTCTTTTTCTCACGATTTTTTTTTTGTTTGTCTGCTCCCGTCCGCGACTACCACTGTTCCCGCCAACGCCGTCGTTGTTGCTGCCGCCGGAGTCGCCGTCGTCCGTCTGTCCATTGCCGTCCGTCCGCCCAAGGTAAGTTTTTTTTTTTTAGGAAAAACCCTAATTTCTTAGGTAAAATCTTTTGATAGATACATCATGCCCAGCTTCCATCAAGATTGACAGTAAAACCGCCCATTTTGCTAGAATTGTTTAGTTCCGCGAGCCCATGAATATGCTGTTTTTGCTTCTTCTTCCATCGTTGCATGCAAAACCTAGTTTCTTAGGTTGTAGCTTGGAGAGAAATTTGGCTTGAATTTCATGAACACAATTCTCATGAGAAAACCGTGTTATAATACGTGTATACGAATGCGGTCCCACCATGTGCGTTTGATCCGAACGTGGGTCCCACCCACACATGCTTGACTGAAAGTCGACCTCATACTAGCCTTGTGCTCGGACATGAAGCTTGAGTAATACCAGACTCGAAACCAATATCGGACTTGAAACCAATACCGGACTTGAAACTTATACCGGACTTGAAACCAATACCGGACTTGAAACTTATACCGGACTTGAAACTTGAGCCCGTGCTTGGACTTGAGCCGGTGCTTGGACCCAATCCCAGTCTTGTGCATTCCAACGTGAATGCAGTTCGCACTCGTGTTTTGTATTTTTATACAAGTACTGACTCCTGTATTTATTGTAGAATGAAGAAAAGAACTCCTGTTGATATGTCTTCTGGAGATAATGCTGGTGCCAAGTCGGGAAGTGTCAACATCTTCAAAGATATGCCGAACATTGCTGATGAGTTGTTCAACTTGTCTTTTCCGAACATTAGGAAACATCCCTCTCACAGGATAGTCCTGCTTTCTGATTCAGAAAATATAGAAGTTGATCCATCTTCTTCTTCGGCACTTGTGATGAGGTTCTGTCTTCAAAGAAATGAATATCCGCCATCTCCTATCGACTTCAAGACTTGTCATACTCTACTGGCTTCTTATGAAGTATGGATGAGGCGCATTTTGAATAATAAGGACATTAAAGCCAATTTGACCAAAGCGCAAATCCTCAATGCAGTCATGGCATCTGCTACTCTTGAAATTAAGAAAGATGCTGCAGGCTTGATTACTTTCATTTCTCGGTGGCGCCCTTCTACTCATAAAACTATATCTAGATGGGGAGAGATGACTATTACTCTGGAAAGCGTAGCTGCATTGATTAACCTGCCTGTTGCTGGAAATCTTTATTATGAGCTTTCTGACACGGAACAACGTGATTATGACACTATACTCCAAAAGGTGGCAGAATTCGACGATCTGGACAAGGAGGAGAAAAAAGATACAAGATGCTTTTACACCTGGTGGGTATCGGAATGGTCTCATGTAGACCCGGAGCCGAATCAGGAGTTGGAAAACGAGCTCAGTGTGATTGCATTCCTGTCTTTGTGGCTATCCAGAGATATATATGACGACGGTTATGGAAAGAAAACCATAAGGGGTGTTCTGGTTAAGATTGCCATAAAGCTAGCAAAAGGCGAAGTTCTTCCCTTAGGCGCCTTGTTCCTTGGATCGTTGTATTCTCATCTGGACGCCTTAGCAATGGATATGCATGTTTCCAACGGGTACAAGAAGGTGGAGTCGTATGTCCACTTCGCTTTTCTTCAGGCATTCTTGTGGGAACATTTCAAAAGTTATGCTCCTGTTCCTGCAACTTCGCTCGGCAATTTGTATGGTGCCTCGAGAATACTTCGTTGGCAGAGGAGGCGTCCCAGAGCCGGTGCAAAACTTGTGGATATCTTTGATAATGTGTCTTCTGTAACTTTTCGTCCATGGGGGCCCATCCACTCTTCCATTGCTCAGCCGAAGACTTTTGCCATTGCTTCTGACGGTCCTGATGTTGTGTTGCATACCGATGCCAACACTATGAAATTTGGAGAACTTATTTACCTGCACAGCTGCATTCCGGGATATATCTCGTCTTTATTCAACGAAGCTCTTACTGTGACTCCGTACAACATTGACAGGGCTGCTCGCCAAATGGGATTTAACCAGGGTGTTCCATTTATCCGTCCGTCGGAGGCTCCGAAAGAACTCCTCCCGGGTATCTTTGATGCTGACGTGTTCTTGGCATCGCAGAGTCTTCCTTTCTAGCCTATTGGGAGAAACTCAGTGGTAACCGACAAGTATAAGGAATTTTGGAGGAAGCAACTGTTGGCTTTCCAAGAATTCTCGGAGGATGTTGTGACAGATTCCCGTGGTGAGCCATCTTCTGACGTCCTGAAGAAGCATTTCGGTTGAAGCCACTTCCACCAAACGAACCAGAGCCGAGGATTGTAGTCCCCAAGCGGGGAGAGAGATCTAAGAGGCAGGCATGTGGTTCGGTGATCCTCAATTCCTCCAATATGCAGGTATTTAAATCTCTTTCGTTGATTCCTTCATTTCTCCGAGTAAATTCTTCTAAGAGTGATCCTTGCTTGAAATCGGGAATTCGAAAGAGAATGTCTTCACAAGGTTGGCGCGCATTCGTAATGAGAAGGCTGGTAATGTTGGCCTTCATGTTGAGAAGTCCGCGGCACCGATCTTCATGCCGAGAAGTCCGGCGGCACCGATCTTCATGCTGAGAAGTCTGGCGAAACCACTCCTTTTTCAGACCATGACAGAGATGATGCAAGCTTGGTTGGACAAGGTGCCTCCCTAAGTGATCTTGTTGATGGGGCAGTGATGGAAATAAGCACCCAGAGCGAAGTAGATATCGGGAGGAATGTAAGAGAGGTAGCATCCGCTATTGTTGAGGTGCCTCCCCTTGAAGAATGTTCTGAGCATGTTCCAATCAATAAAGATGTCGTGGTGACTTCTTCCGAAAGATCTCCTGCAATTGACAAGGCTCCTGTGATTGGTGAAGTATCGATAATGCAGCCTGGAGCTTTGTTCGATCCTCCTTTCATTGTCTCTTATCCAGGTCATGTGTTGGTTGGAGGATTCAGTGTGCCATCTCGGTTCGAAGAATTGTACACGACGATATGGGAGAAACACGGCCACATTGCTACCACTACGAAGCTCAAAATTCGTCTTGCATTGGTCAACCGCGTTTAGGAGGCTTTATTTTCTATCCATGGGATGAGCGTCACAACTGGTCGAACAATTTCTGAGGAGATGATTGAAGACTGGAAGTGCCATCGAGAAGTGTTTGTGCAGTACGACTTCAATGCTCCTTGGTTCCTCAAAGGGTTCTCCGAGATTCAGGAGCTCCAGAAATTACAAGATGAGGCCCCTTCTGCAGAATGTGTTACTCGTCAGGAAGAAGAGGTCGAAAAGTTGTCTCGAGGAGTTGAAGTCGATGTGTGCTGTACTTCAAAGGATGAAAGTCGCTCTTGCCCAGAAGGACGAGTTGCTGCTGAAGGACTTTCCTTGAAGGATTCGTGCCATATACTTGTCTCTTCTTTTAGATGTTTTTCTTTTTGAGTGATAGTGAGGATTTCCTTTCATAATTTGACTTCCGGTTTTGAATTAATAGGTAATTGAATTGGTTTATTTTGAGATAGTTTTGTGAATAACTTTTCTGAAAGAGGTTATTTTAAATGGAATTTGCATCTTGGTCATGAATGATTGCACATGTCATATGAAATTCCAAATGTCGCATAAAAGGGAAGTATGAATGGAAACAAACATGGCATTTGATCATTGAGCCTCTTTCTCTATGTGCGGGATGTCAAGTCCCCAGTGAATTCTAAAACTATCTTTCTTGTAAAAATTGTTTAGTAGAACTTACTTGCTTTTGAATCCTTACTTGTATCAAACCGAAGTAGCCTCTCTAAGGAAATCGTCCGCATTAATCTCCCAGATAGGGAAAGCTATTCTTCTGAATTAAGCTTCTTCCGAACAATGCGTTTCAAAGCGTTGTATTCACTGGTAGGGTGGTGAAGGAACCGGTGGAAATGACAATACCTCGGGTCCATTACTTCTTGATCAATTGGTGGACGCCATACAGGAGGTAGCTCCACCTCTCTCTTTCGTACCCACGCCTCCAGCAACTCCAAAATATTTTCCATTGGAAACGGAAAGGGTAGGTACTTCGAGTCTAGATCTTCCTGCGTTCGTGGGCGTTGTGGTGTCTCTACATGGTTTTGATGTGGAGCACGTTTCGGAGATGAAGTTGGAAGACTTGTGAGTGCCATCATATCTGCGGATCGCTTGCCTGGGTAGAGGGATGTGGAAGGTGTCGTAATATCACTGCTGAGTGATCGAATTGAACGCTCCCATCCTCTGTATTCACGTATTCCTTGATTGATCTCTCCTTCCTCAAGCATTTCTTCGCTTGGTTGACAGGTCAATGCGGATTGGACAGTCTTCCGTGCTTCAACAAGAGTCTTGAGATATAAATCTTCTAGAAGGGCTTCGTAGGCTGCAGGCTCCCTTTCTTTATCTGGCAGACGTTGTAGTACTCCGGACAAGTCCTTTCCTCTGTGGAGCCTCGAATCTTCATTATTGGATGGACCATGTTGTTCATCTTTCCTGAGTCTCCTGCGATTACGCGTTCTTTTTGCTTCTCCACCGGTAAAGGTGTGACCCCTGGCTAAGGATCCAGCGTTTCTCGTAATGTCTGAGTAGATGTCTGTCGACCCTCCTTGTAATTGTGTTGTTATATCATTCAAAATGCGGAATGTTTCGCTCTGTCTTCTAGCGATACCATCTTGATTTGCCAAGAAATCTTCCAGCATTCTAGCTATACTTCCCATGGTATCTGAACCACCTGTGGTTTCTTGGTGAGGATACATCGCGAGATGAAAACCGAAAAATTGAGAATTCAATTTTTTGCAACCGAGAGATCAACCTCCCATTGTGGTCGCCAATTGTTTATGGGTGAACTATTTCTGCCGGTTTTGGTAATTTGGGGTGTGTGGATGAGAAATGAGTCTAAACCTTAAACAAATGCACTGCGCGGTGAGTGCTTGTAGATTCGAGAGATCAATCTGTGCAAGTCCGGCCTAAACCAAGATATGACCGTTCCAGACTTGTTTCGGTCACAAAGTGAAGGAGATGGGGTTGATCTTAGGGAAGGAAGCGAAGAAGGTGTTGAGAATGTGAAGGTGTTGGCTATGAATGACTTGTATCAGAAAGCTTAACTGGCTTGCAGGGTGTAAGCTATCAGTTCCGGTGTTTGAATACGATTGTATCAACACTTGCCTCTGTTGTCTGGACTTGTTTCCTTGTTTTCTCTGTGTGTTTGGAAAATAGGGAGGAGAACCTATTTATACAAGTCTTTTATCCTAACCTTCGTATCTCGTGGGAAGTGGAGAAACTGGAGTGATGGAGTAGTGGAGTCGTGTGTTAGTGTCACACGACCAGTCTTGCACACTTCTCCCATCATCACTAACCGTCCATGACTTCCTTACACGTTCTTGTGATGGCGCATTGCGCGCTGCACGCTGTAAACCGCCAGACCAATACCCCAGTATGTATCCCCCCAGTTTGTGACATGATTGATGTCTCGAGTGTGTGGATCGTGGAACCCACATAAAGTAGCATGTAATGCTAAATTCAATAACCGCCGTTATTCAGAGGTCGATACTTGTGAAGTATCGTGTGTATTTTATGCAGTACCGCATCATGGTGTGGTAAAGTGACGGGTGGTGATCACCAAGACGCCTTACTGACCAATTAACTCCTGACCAGGGTTGTATAACCAAGCCGGTGAAGTTGGACGGACGAGATGATCTTTGAGACACTCATCTGCTACCGTTGATGAAATTAGGGTTTTAGAGGAGGTGCGCAAGCATCCCTCTTCGGCCAAGCTTGGGATACGGTTTGGCTAGGCCGATCGTACATGCGTGTAGACGGCATGATGGTGTAGGCGCCTATACCCCATTACCTCACGAAAGTATGATCTGGGCCACTCAATTCGTCCGGTGAAGTTGAGTGGTCGAGATCAATTTGTGACAGAAAACTAGTACCGCAAGAGCCGCACATCATGCCATTTTCAAGCACGCGTTCCAAGACAACCAATTCTTGGTCGGTCTTGGTCGATCGGTCTGGAGTGTAGGTGGTAGGCTGGTGTTCATGCCTATACCTGACTGTCTCATGAAAACGTGATCTAAGCCACTCAAATCGTCCGGTGAAGTTGAGTGGTCGAGATCAGTTTGCAGTTTTGGAAGTGTGACCACGCTAGTTTGGACGCGTGTTTTGGGATAGCCAGGCATGATATGTCTTGGTCGATCAGGTGAGGGGATAGTCGGGCCCACGGTGGTCATGCTGGTATGGCCGGACCTGCTTAATCTAATCTCGAACCTTTCATTCGTGCCGGAGAAAATGGACGCTCGTGATATTTAAAACCCTAATTTTGAGTTTCACGGCTGTGCGTCATGCTCTGTTCGGGCGCACGAATTGGGATGACCAACCATGGTTGGTCCTGACCGATTGGTCAGGTATGTAGGAGGGCCCTCGGTGATTGTGTTGACATGCTCTGGGCCCTTTGAATTTACATCTACACCCTCCATCTATACTGCGAAGATGGATGGTTGAGACATTTTGCGACACATGTAATATGCCGCAAACCCTAATTTAGGGTTTTCCGTCCATACCGCTCTCGGTTTGGACATTTTGGCAAGCTATGTCAATCTTTTGGGGAGGCCGACCATGCGGGGTCCGCGTTGGTTCTGGCAGTGAATATTCCATACCCTTGGGGGTTATGGAATTGATCCGGGCCATCCAATCATCTTTGGTGAGTTTGGATGAACGAGATCATATCCGGATCGATACGGACAGTCCGGATGCTCAATCGGGCTAGTATAACACACCGAGAGTTCTCAATTGGGCTAGTATAACACACCGAGAGTTGCGGCCTGTACGGGTATTTCGTACATGCTTTCATTATAATATTTTGGAGGTTCGTGTTGCTCTGCTGAGAGCAACACTCGATCGTCATGCCGCACCGATAATGAGTACAGAAATACAAGGCTGCTCACGCATTAATTAATAATGCTATAAATTCAGTGGTATATGGGATTGTTGCTACATGCTCCAACCTGGATGAATTTCATGTATTTAATTCACAGAATGGGATTGTTGCCACATGCTCCATTCTAGGTGTATTAGTAAAGTGATGAAGTATTCAACACTTATTAATGGCTTTATCTTTTACAAGATGTTAGCGCATAATTTTCTGGTTTTTTACAATTTTATCCTTAAATGAAAATCCACCATCAACAACTAGATTTTGTGCTCGTGATACGCACCGGGCGGACCAGAAAACCACTTTGTCTCGCCCTGTTCCGATGCATGCTTAGAATTTTTGATTTGGTGTAGCTCGGCTTCGCCTCACCCCGTACCAATACATGCTCCCCTCCCGATGCATGCTTAGGATTTCTGATTTGGTGTGGCTTGGCTTCGCCTCGCGCCGTCCCCATACATTTTTTATTTTGGTGTGGCTCGGCTTCGCCTCGCCCCCTCTCCATGCATTTTTGATTTTGTGTGGCTTGGCTTCACCACGCCCAGATGCATTTTAGATTTGGGGCCTGAGCTCACAACTATTACAGGCAGCTGCTTCCTATAGCTCCATAACACGGAGGAGTATGAGCTACGTTATACTCAAAATGGGAGATAATAATAATTAGTTACTTCATTAGTACCATGTAATATGTACATTTACACAATTCAGTACATCCTACTGAATCATTCATTACTTATAGATATTCATTGATTATCTAGATTCCTTGTTGTATATCTTCTTCCACGCCATTTCAAATAACATCTATATCATATTCTTTCTGGACGCCTAATCATTTGTCACAAAAGACCAAATACAAAATTAAACGACCCCGATATTGTGGCCTGATGTAGTTTCTAGTATCAAAATCAATAAATAGTCAGTGACTAAAAAAACGTTCAAACATAACATGTTCACCAAGATTGTTGTGCATTGTCATTAGATTCCTGCCATTTTGAATTCTTCTACCACCTGGTCCACAATTGAAAAGGTGGTAAGAGACAGGAATGAGGCTGGGCATTAAAAAGTTAAAAAACCTTAGATGGAGATGATACATGAGGTTACTAAGATGCATCAATTCCATAAACAAAACAAAAAAAATGCCAGAATTAAACCTTAGGATCAGTTTTTCGGTCCAATCTTGACAGGAAATCTGTCCATCTTCAGTAGAAGTGTTAATCGCACCCGGAAAAAATAGGGAAACCCTCACCAGCCTTTGAATCGTGGTTTTCTTAAATATAAGCTTTCATAACACAAAAGAAATTCCTCTCTCCCGTCCTTTCCTATCCATAGGCCTGTATTCAACAGAAAACGATGATCAATAATGAGTAAAAGATCTCACCATATGCGAGTAAACTGATCATACTACCGTACATGAAGCACGACGCACTCATTTGAAATCCAAAAACTGCAGGTAATGTGCAAGCAGCGAAGCACAAAGTCATACTGATAAGAATAAAAGAGCTCACCATATGCGATGGCAAATGTTGGTCTGTAATGACAGTAACAAAGAGAACCTTATTATGAAGGCACCCATTAACGAATGTGTTGCATATGGGAATGCACACTAATGAGGGAAACGAATGGAATGAATTATGAACCTTAAGGAAACGAATGAGGGAAAACAAACATCATCAATTTCATCTCCTTTAGCTAAGTGATTGAATGTCGTGTGAAATTGAAGTTTAAGTCGTTCTCCAAATCTTCGAAGGTTCAAGGGCTGGAGAGAAAAATGAGGAATAGTAAGTTAGCAATGACGCAAATTAACCACATTAGGTAAGATGACCCATCCAAGCTGAAAACCTTTTGAGAAATCCACATTGGTGAAGCTTACAAACTGTAAGTTAGTAAACAAATAGCTAATTATTGTGCAACCTTATATTGTTGTTACGGTATTGAAGGTGTGATGCATCTTATGCATTTCTGGAAACGGCATTTCGTATATTATCATTGCAATTGGAAGATTAATGGATTTGTAAACAAATATACAATAAGACTGCATGTTAGTTTTTACAGTGTTTGAGAGAGAGTAAGTTGCAGTATACCTGGTAGTGGTTTATTACATTCAATTTCACCTGAATTTGACCAATTTCGGGCGTCTCTTGATTTACACCCGCATGCATGAATGATATTGAAATATCACGAACATGACCTGCCTGCACGCACAATTAACATGATTACAGTTACCGTAAAACAATTCCAAGTCCAAAACACAACTCTATAAGTTTAACAAAACACAAATTTAGCCTAATAAAATTAACATGCAGTCAGATCACCAGTAAAATAGATCCCTTAAACATTTTATAACTTCTAAAATAAACCCAATTTCAAGCAAATAGGCACCCGTAGCTACAACACTGTGAAATAAAAAAAGAAAAATAAACCCAATTTCAAGCAAGTGCAACCAAATAGAAGGATGATGAAAAATCAAATCAAATGGTACCTATTTGCCCTAGGCGAATCCATACTTCTGCAACAATATTACATGTTTATTCTTTTACCTGCAAAACAGAAATTGAGAATGCAAATATATATAAAAAAATAGACAATAAAGAAAAAGCTCATAAGCAATATAAGCATGAATGTGAGAAATACCCATCATCAATTGACAAACGATAAATGAAAGCAAAAAAAAAAATCAAAAGTAAAAAAAAACCTAATTTTTTTAATCGTCTGCATATACTTAATCTTCTACTTCATATAATCTACTTAGATATTCAATTTCAAATGAGAAGATTGGTGGTGGTGTGGTCGATACTTGCTAAGGACTTAGGGTTGAGCATTCAACCTCTCACAGAGAATCAAGATGGCGGAGAAAAAAAAAGTTTATTTGGGAGAAAAGAAAAGGAAAAAGGAGCTGCAGTTTTCATTAGTATAACAGATTTCTTACGGGTGTATTGTACACTTAACTGACGTCATTACGTACAGTTAAATTTTTGGTGTAAACCAAGTGTAAATTATTTTTTAATTGTAAATACTCATATAAGTTTTGTATACCCACGTTTTTGCTAACGGTGTTACAAACGGTCAGTTAAATATAGGGTGTAAACAGAGTGCCATTCATGTTTTAATATCTCGACCAATAGAATCCCGCCACTTGTCGTCACCAGAATTGCTCTTCCTCAAAGCTTTTATCTAATTTAATTTGAAGGGGGTGTTACACTCACCGTGCAACGTGAGAGCTTATATGACTTAGCATTTTAAAGGAGGAGGCTGGGCATTAAAAAGTTAAAAAACCTTAGATGGAGATGATACATGAGGTTACTAAGATGCATCAATTCCATAAACAAAACAAAAAAAGTGCCAGAATTAAACCTTAGGATCAGTTTTTCGGTCCAATCTTGACAGTAAATCTGTCCATCTTCAGTAGAAGTGTTAATCGCACCCGAAAAAAATAGGGAAACCTCACCAGCCTTTGAATCGTGGTTTTCTCAAATATAATGTGACGCCCCAACCTAATCACCTGCTTAGCTATAAAGATTACAACCTAATTGAAGCATCAAATCTAGATTAATGATCTTAAGAATTTCAATTTCATAAGCTAATCCCAAAAGCAAACCCATACACTCTGATATTATATAAATGAAGATCTCTCGAGTGATATGAATATAATAATGTGTTGTTTTACAGATTAAAAAAAAAAATACATATACAAAAGCTACGCAACATCTCTAATACGATAAAAGCTTTAAGCTACGAAACAGTTATCTTCGAGCGCACATTTTCTTCTGATTACTGAAAACTGAAGTGGGAACGAGTGAGCACATAATCCCAAAGGCGTGCCCAATGAAAACAAATAACATTCCAAGTAATCACCAATATGCTTCACAGTTCTAAAGAATGGTAACAAAACATGTCATCGTGCATAATATGCATAAGAATGATTTCCCCAAATACCTCGATATAATATTTCCTCATCTGGATCTTAACGACATAAATTAGGTTATAAAATAAAAGTAATACTATTTCGCTTTACGCGCTAGATAGCTATTATATACACTTCCCGTGCTATGTATTGCCTCATCTGGGCTATAAGACTTAGCAAGGAGCTGTGGGGAGACCACAATCACTCCTCATGGGATTTCAGTCAAACACACATCAAATTATTCACTCAGCAAACAACAAGCATCGTAATATATATCATTCATGAAAGAATGTTATTCTATTTCCACTTCCTCAGATATTGCGTCCATAGTGGCAATATCCGTGAAAGACCACCACCGGATGAATCCACAAAAGTGAAGCAAGAACAACTAAAATATGTTACTCAGACCTCTCCAAACTCATTGGAGAAAGCGAAAGCGGAATAACTCCAGACTCTAATAATAGCCCATCCACACGGAGTGCCAATACAAACCATGATTCAAGAATCTACCATCATAAGTCCCGAAGGTTTTTGCAATCAAGCATAATATGCAAACGAACGGATTCTCACAAGAAATTGTAAAAGGTAATATTCCCCTATATAACGATATTGCCTCATCTGGGCTATAATAAGCATAAAAATAGATATAACATTTGGAGAATCCTCACAATGCATATTACACAACATACCCAATCATTTACACACAAATATGCTCATAAGAAGTAATGACACATCATGCTTGCATATGAAAAGGAACTTAATGATTACCAAAAAGGTTACAGAGTTCCCACCTGAATTGATGACAAGCCTCGCCTACCTCTCCACTGGTTCATCCTTTGAATCGATCGTTGTTAATAAAGACTAACTATTAATCATACAAACACTCCAATAAATTAGCCAAGAGGCTCATACAAGGTTCATACCATAATTTCATACAAGTCTCTAGTTCTAGGTTAAGTGAATTATCTAATGGTTCTAGTTTTATTAATGGTTCCATAACCTAGTGTTAAGTGTTCTTGGCATAAAAAAATATCTAATTATCCTAATGGGGTAAAATTGGGTGTCATCGGAAAGCCCTCGAACAACCCAACAACTTTGCAGAAGGAATCGAAAGCTAGTTAGGACCATAAGAGGTCCAAACACTCAGAATAAGGTTTCTGGCCCTAAGCCCAAGTACATGGGCCTGATCCGGCACGACCCACTAGTCCGTCCGCTACCCATCTGATGATCCATCGGGTCAACCCACGACCCGATCCGTTTACCCGGTCCATGACCCGGCTGGTCTGACTGGCTAACTAGGTCTGACTCGGAATGAGTCAGAAGCTGACTCGGTCATCTTCCTCACCAACAGATGAAAATATTCCAAGTGTTGATCACTAAAACAGTTCGTGTGGTCTACTTTGAAGGTCTCTACTTTACTCAATATAAGTCCAAAAGGGTGACTTATAGGTTTTGTAGAATCACCAGACAATTCTTTAAAACATTTGGCTACTGAATATTTTCCATATCTCACTTTAAGATATCTAATAGTACCCCATATTATTCACACTCGTGACTGAATACACATGGGTTTTGCTGCGTCGACTAGTTTTCCGGCATCTATATCTCACTCGTTACTCATCCAAACGGAACAACCTTTATATTTTCGGAATCCTCATCCGGTGTAAAACAACTTCATATCATAGAGCTAAGTTCAATTATGTCTCTAAAGTACATAATTAAGTCCATACATCTAGGCCAGTAAACATAAACCCATACATAAAATCATGATTTTCATGCATAAAGAACTTGATTGTTGTCAAACTATATTTTATATTTAAGAAGTACCCAAACATTATAAACATACTAGGATCAGTCTAATGGGTTTACCTTGATTATATTGCAAGCTTTCACTCATTAACCACCATCATCAATTTATGATTATCAAGATCACCATCATCATTAATTATCTTCAATATTCTCCATCACTATCTACTTAACTCTCTTAATTCCTCCTCTTGCTAATATTACTAATACCACTCACTCTCTACAAAACCTTTGTAGTCCTAAAGCTCAACTTCATCATAATGAATCAAACATCAAAACTCACACACACAATCACCATTAATACTCCCTCTTTCAAGTTCTTATTTTCTGCCTCTCTTTCTCTAATAATTATCCATACAATCATTCAAACTCTCTCACTCGCTAGCTCTCTGTCCATCTATCCTTTTCTTCTTTTATCTAACACCCAGCTCCTTCTTAAGATTAATAGAAGATAACTTCAAGCTAAAAATATCGGCTTTAATTAATATAACCTAATTAGCTATTAATTAATCTAATATAAACCAAATCATCATTAATTAAGGTTAGATCCAACTTTACTATTACCATCCCACTAAAGTTACTAAGGGGTGTCCGTTTACTAACCAAAGGTCTGGTCCGGCCAAGTCAAGTCAGGCCATAGCAACGGTCAACGACGGAGTCAACGCGGATTGACTTTGTCAAACTTTGGCATCCAAGCTTCCGAGTGCGATATCTTCTTCATCTGGTATCCGATTTGCGCGTTCTTGTAGTCCATTTCGCATAACTTTTTGAGATCTATCTAATGGGGTTTATTTCCTTTTCAAATTATTAATTGATTAATTTTAATTAAATTTATTGTTCATATTTAATTAATCGATTAACGGCTAAATCGTCTCTTGACTAGTCTAATAGTGTTGACGTACTTGCGGGTCTCTACATATAAGCTTTCATAACACAAAAGAAATTCCTCTCTCCCGTATTTTCCTATCCATAGGCCTGTATTCAAGAGAAAAAGATGATCAATAATGAGTACCATATGCGAGTAAACTGATCATACTACCGTACATGAAGCACGACGCACTCATTTGAAATCCAAAAACTGCAGGTAATATGCAAGCAGCGAAGCACAAAGTCATACTGATAAGAATAAAGGAGCTCACCATATGCGATGGCAAATGTTGGTCTATAATGACAGTAACAAAGAGAACCTTATTATGAAGGCACCCATTAACGAATGTGTTGCATATGGGAATGCACACTAATGAGGGAAACGAATGGAATGAATTATGAACCTTAAGGAAACGAATGAGGGAATAAAAACATCAACAATTTCATCTCCTTTAGCTAAGTGACTGAATGTCGTGTGAAATTGAAGTTTAAGTCGTTCTCCAAATCTTCGAAGGTTCAAGGGCTGGAGAGAAAAATGAGGAATAGTAAGTTAGCAATGACGCAAATTAACCACATTAGGTAAGATGACCCATCCAAGCTGAAAACCTTTTGAGAAATCCACATTGGTGAAGCTTACGAACTGTAAGTTAGTAAACAAATAGCTAATTATTGTGCAACCTTATATTGTTGTTACGGTATTGAAGGTGTGATGCATCTTATGCATTTCTGGAAACGGCATTTCGTATATTATCATTGCAATTGGAAGATTAATGGATTTGTAAACAAATATACAATAAGACTGCATGTTAGTTTTTACAGTGTTTGAGAGAGAGTAAGTTGCAGTATACCTGGTAGTGGTTTGTTACATTCAATTTCACCGGAATTTGACCAATTTCGGGCGTCTCTTGATTTACACCCGCATGCATGAATGATATTGAAATATCACGAACATGACCTGCCTGCACGCACAATTAGCATGATTACAATTACCGTAAAACGATTCCAAGTCCAAAACACAACTCTATAAGTTTAACAAAACACAAATTTAGCCTAATCAAATTAACATGCAGTCAGATCACCAGTAAAATAAATCCCTTAAACATTTTATAACTTCTAAAATAAACCCAATTTCAAGCAAATAGGCACCCGCAGCTACAACACTGTGAAATAAAAAAAATAAAAATAAACCCAATTTCAAGCAAGTGCAACCAAATAGAAGGATGAAGAAAAATAAAATCAAATGGTACCTATTTTCCCCAGGCGAATCCATACTTCTGCAACAATATTACATGTTTATTCTTTTACCTGCAAAACATAAATTGGGAATGCAAATATATAAAAAAAAAATAGACAATAAAGAAAAAGCTCATAAGCAATATAAGCATGAATGTGAGAAATACCCATCATCAATTGACAGACGATAAATGAAAGAAAAAAAAATATCAAAAGTAAAAAAAAAACCTAATTTTTTTAATCGTCTGCATATACTTAATCTTCTACTTCATATAATCTACTTAGATCTTCAATTTCAAATGAGCAGATTGGTGGTGGTGTAGTCGATACTTGCTAAGGACTTAGGGTTGAGCATTCAACCTCTCGTAGAGAATCAAGATGGCGGAAAAAAAAGTTTATTTGGGAGAAAAGAAAAGGAAAAAGGAGCTGCAGTTTTCATCAGTATAACAGATTTCTTACGGGTGTATTGTACACTTAACTGACGTCATTGACGTACAATTAAATTTTTGGTGTAAACCAAGTGTAAATTATTTTTTAACTGTAAATACTCACATAAGTGTTGTATACCCACGTTTTTTCTAACGGTGTTACAAACGGTCATTTAAATATATGGTGTAAACAGAGTGTCATTCATGTTTTAATGTCTCGACCAATAGAATCCCGCCACTTGTAGTCAACAGAATTGCTCTTCCTCCAAGCTTTTATCTAATTTAATTTGAAGGGGGTGTTACACTCACCGTGCAACGTGAGAGCTTATATGACTTAGCATTTTAAAGGAGGGGAGATATGCAAACACCTCTTATCATCGAATCAAGTCTCATTTCAAAAACTAATCCTAACCACATCTTTGAATCAAAACCCATCTCAGAATCAGAACCATAATCCTTTAACATCCCCTATTTTGTAACCCTATATTTAGTTGATTTTTCTGCTGAAATCAAAGCAAATCCTCATCTCATATTCGACAGAGCTGAAAGCACAAGAAGAAGACTTCACCACGTATAAACCCTAATATTGTCATTATTTTTGTTATCATTGCTTGATTTTGTATTTGCTCTTATTTCTTGATTCTGTAAAGATTTTTCATTTTTTCTTTTTGTTTGATGTATTTGATGGGGTTATAAAGTATGGGTTTTATCTGATTTCATGTGGTGTTTTAATTATTTGTGTGTAGTGTTAATGGTCAGATTTGATGGTGTGGGTTGTTGGTGTTGGTGGTGTGGGTAGTGCAACAAATTTTTTGGTTTAGTTGGTGGTGGTGCATCATTTGTTCGGTTTATGAGAATGGATGGTAGTGGTGGTGATGTTGGTAGTAATTGGTGGAGAATTTGACTGAAATTTGTGTTGTGGTTAGTGATTTTTGCTTGTTGTTGTTGTTAGTTGTAGATTTTTTTAGCATCATTGTTGTTGATGTTTTCTTAGGTTTAAAAAGTGATGTGAATACTTTACTTTGCAGTGAGACTAACAAGGACACAACTACATGAAAGGTAAAATCTTTGTTCATAATACTTTTGGGGGGTTAAAGCGTGTCTGACTTCTTATGTGAGGATGATTCACCACTTCCTATTTTTGTGATTAAGTTAATTGGTGTTTGAAAATGTTCATGAGATAATAACTTAACTTAACTGATCTGGCTGTTTCTGAAGGAGGATTGTTGAATACTTGGATATCATTTGGGGACTGGGTGCTTGGGTTATTTTTCACTAGTATAACTCTTATGCTATCAACTGTGATACAATGGACGGATTTAATCTGCATCAGACATGACTAGTATAATGAAACTGATACCGAAGAAATCGCGCAGGTTTATTCCTACACTGAAGAGGTAATGCTAATCTTTATCCTTAAATGTCTTTATATGTTGCTTTTACTGGTATATTATTGGTCTCTGATTTAATTGCTTTTACTTCATGAACAGGTAGTTTGCTACTTTGTAGATGATGTATGTGCTTCTTTTTGTTTGTACTATGGTAGGAATCTTTAGTGACATAATGGGTCTGAGTCACATTATGTGCAGCTAGAAACATGTGGATTGCTTTCTTTCCAATGGGTCAGTTGTTTGCATCTTGTCTAAAGGAATGCTATGCAGGATGAGAGTGTCTCATTCACTACCAAAGAGTTGCTAGTTTAGAACTTCAATTTGCCCAATGCAATGAAAATTTGCTTTTTTACCTTTTTGTTTCTGTGAAGTTTTCTGGTCTGTGGTAGCTGTTGTAAATTTTGTCCCATATACATTCCTATGAGCTGCTTAGGGGATACCTAATGTCAATAGATAGATGCAATTTGAGGTGTATCTTTTTGCAGTTTGAATGACACCTTTTCCTCGTATATTTGGAACAGAGTGAGCAGCACCTGAGATTCGTAACTACATGATTAGAAATGAAAACGTTTAAGCTCATTAAAGCTTTACTTCATGGAAGCAGTGGACTCTTGAACATCTGCTGGGACTCGTTTATCTGGTATTTGGTGCTTACTTTGCCATCACCAATTTTATTTTTATTTTTTTAATTCCACAGTTAACTTTTATTCGTTCTTTGCTTGCACCTGTTACTTGCACTTTTCACTTTCTTAATAATTTTTCTGGATCCCATGCATTATCAGTTAATCAATAGTGTAATTTGGTATAGGAAATGGAAGTCATGGTCCCAGATTCTTCCAAGATTAATCCAACTTCTGGCATGGTCGAGTCGAAATCAGTGGGCACATTCTCACTATTTCAGAGGCAAGATAGTCATATGGGACTTTTTGTTGATAGGGGTGTCGGATCTCTAAGGCTTGCTAAATCAGTTAGTGCAAGCACTTTTGCTACTAGTCTGAAACTTGATTCTGATTCTAAGGTCGGTGACTTTTAAATTTTTAGTCCTTTCCGTTTTCACCAAAAACAATAGTATTTTCTTAAAAACAAATATGTTGCTTATATGTTGGAACTTGTACTAATATCAATGTCTACCGTTTACTAAAATGCCATACCGGACGCTGCTGGAGCTGTTGCAGCTGCCGTTGTAGCTGACCGGATGCTTGGACCAAAAGAAGATAGATATTTGGCAATTTTCTGGTTGGTTTGCCTGGTCGAGACTTCCCCTGCTGCTAAGCTTACAAGATATCTTTCACTGGTTAGGTCATGAGACCAAACATTTTAATGTTGGAAAGGTAAGTTATCATATTTTTAAAAGTTTTCTCTTGTTCTTAACTTTTTAACCGATGCATTTTAGGATGTCAATGTGACTCAATTTTTTTTTTAATTGTAACAGTATCGTCACCTTAAGCATGGAAGAAATCAGGTATTCTTATGTTGCATGGTGTTGATCTTATAGAAGTAGCTCCTTATTTATTTATCTGTTTATTGCAGTATCATGCATATAATAATACTCTGACAATCTTAAACCGATATCCATGATCCATCTATTCTTGTCTCCTTATACTTTAATAAACTAAAAGACCAAAAGATGTTGTACAGTCACGGAGTATTATATTTACTAGATGAAGCTAGTCTAGAAGTGAGATAGACCACCTTACATTGCACAAACATATTCACTACCAAGACTTGTTTTGTGTTTTTATTTGGATTTTTTGAGTTCGTTATGTAAATTGTCCTTGTATGGATTTTTAAAAAATGATATGAAGCATTTGTTAACTATCCGGGGGCGATAAGTATTTTCGGTATAATCTATCTATTTTTTGAGGTGATATTCTTGGGTCATTTGTGTTGCTTTTATAGATTGATTAACATATAAATTGACAATGTTACAGGTTCTGTCTGCTCATGTACCGCTGTTGATGAACATTATTACAAAGTTACTGCTGAAGCATCAAGAAAGCGCGAGGAGCTTGTCCGAGTGGTCTGGCATAATGTTGCAGTGAGAATTGTTACTGTATGGTTCACATTTAACACCATTTTTTTCAAGGTGCTGGTTTTAATTATAAGTTGTGCGTTCACCGGTTATAACCTCCATCCTATTTTCATGTCATATTTGAGCATTTAACTAGCTAATCTACCGACCAAGTTCTCTTCCTAATGTACTGAATATCTTCTTGCAGGAAGCTAAGGAGTGTGTTATTTCTTGCATGGGCTTCGTCATTTCAAACCTCCAAGCAGAATTACTGGTACACCTTCATGTTCATGTTGATAGGATGGGTAAAGAGATACTGCAGTGGAAGGTAGGTTAATATCTTTAGAAGAGTTAATTATGAACGAGTTCCTTTTTGGTAATGTTTGTCTTATATTAAGCTTGTAAATGAAACCTTTAAGTTTGCACTCTTATAAAGTTTCATCCATGATGTGGCGTTGTTTGTTGGTTAATTTATATTATACACTTAAGAATTTAGTTTTGATTTTCAATTGCATAACGAGACTTCACTTTTACCCTCTTCAGGCATTTGTTTTCATTGCTATGTCTCCTCTTAAAATAAATCTATCATGCATGCTGGAGCATCTTATTTCTAAATTAACTGCATTCTTACGAAAGGTGTGTTATCTGCTTCTTACCTCATGCTAAATAATTAAATGTATCATGCATGCCTTCACATTGTGATGTAATGTTGCCTTAACGTTGTGATGTAACTTTATGCTGAATTTATTGAACATTTGATGAACACTTTCTTATTATTTTGCAGGACCTTTGAATTTTTTTCGCTGCCTTGGTCCATTCAGCAAACGCAAGCTTCGATGCCTTGCTAGAATCTCTTCTTTCAAGTGCGATGCCATCTCCACACTCTGATGTCTTTGTAACACTTGCTATTTATTCAGAAACTCAAATGTGTTGTTGTTGTCTGCCTTGCAGTACCTTGGAAGATAAACTAGCTCCCTGATTTTTATGTTTGCAAACGAAATTATGAGTTAGACCTTGGTAGACAAACTAGTATACTCATACAAGATAACTTTATAAACCTTGGTACTTAATACTGATTTCTTAAGCACTGTTTTTCTTACGATTCAGCATGAAAATAATGTTTAAAGTATATCTTCTACTACATCTAGAATATCATATAGGTTGGAATGTCTGAATGGTGTGTGCATGTTGAGAAATCTATATATGCAGGTGCAGAAATCTAGAAAAAACAAATCAGCAGAATTCCATTTTTTTTTGAAGCCTAATTAAAATTTTGCAACGGATATAAGTGTTAGTGAATAGACGTGGCTACCTTAAAAAAATATACGTTGCTTTAATTAATTGAAGCAACGTTGGTAAAGGTTGCTTAAACTCTGGTAAGCAACGGATGCAACAACGTATAAAACATTGCTTTATTTAATTTAAGCAACTTATTAAACGTAGCCAAAAATTTGTGACGCCGTGTGGGCAACCTACATAAACGTTGCTTAAATTATTTGCAATAGAAATAAACGTGGTAAGTTAGGGTTTTTGGTGTAGTGTTTTCCTTGATACGTATATTTGGTGCGTAAGCTTGATGAGATACAAAGTTGGTAAGCCATAAATGGGTTTGGCTTTTCTTTGGTAGATACGAGAATGATGACATAAACGGCCAAGGATAATTAAAGCATCCGATTGAGAAGGTGGGTGTTGGTGGTAGAAAAAGGTAAGGTAATGGGTGGTGCTACTTTGTGGTTTATGGCTCTGAAGAATGGTGTGATTTTTAGCAAAGTGGTTTGGCATAATGGCTAGGTTAGCTATGAAGATAACCCATCTGGCAGACGTACCCCAAATGCCAATGGTGCCTCTCGACAGGTGCTGCTTACTCCAAATCTGCATAAAATCAAAGATTTTAATTAAAACCCAAGAAAGCTTTTCAAAATTAGATGACCTACCAATACACCTTTTAATGATGGTTCCAAAGGGAGTAGTGGCAATGAAACGTTTAGGCTTTGAAAATAGGTTTCTATAGGGTAATGATGGTCTTGAAAATGAAAATAATACACATGGCTTTGAAGGATGTGAATAACCAAGCGAAAAGACTCTTAACCAAATGCCATAAATGGCAGTTAATGGGCACAATGTGGTCTTTAAAAGGGAGTTTAGTCAAGAGATTAACACATCCATTATCAATTTTACTAGGAAAGGAAAATATTAGATAGAGAAGAGAGAAAAATGGAAAACTCCGGTGACAATCTTCTCATTGATTCTTCCATTTCAACAGAGTACAATCATGCCAGGAGTCTTGCAATCTCGCTAAGAGGTAGTGAGATAGAGAGGTTGAGGGATGAGATACAAGAGTAGATAAACAGGCGTGCATAAGAATTAGCCCTTCGTCGGAGAGAAGAGGAGGAAAAGAAGAGGAGAGAAAAGGAGTAAGTTGATGCTTTGTATGTTGCATGAAAGATAAAGCATTTTGAGAGGGTAGGCTGAAAAGATGAGGAGAGATCACAGGAATCGGAGAAGTGTAAAGGGTATGAGAGTGTAACTGAAAGTGATTCTGATTCTAAGGGTTCTGACAATGGATTTGAGTATCCAGTTGAGGAGATTGATACCAGTGAAGAGGATTCAGATGCTGCAGAAGAGAAAGAGAAGATGAAGAGGTATCATGAGAGGAAGCTTCGCAGGCGGTTTGAAGATGAGAGAGCCAATCCAAAGATCTTTTCCAGGACCATGCATGAAGGAGAATCCAGTGATGACGATGAAGAACTCTTAGGTGTTCCAAGTGATGAGGATGATGAAGATGAAGATAGTGATGAGAGTAGATCATTAGATAACAGTCAAGTTTCTCCTGTATCATCAGGCCGTGATTACAGTGCGCAATACGAAGAAAAATAGAACTGGAGCTACGATGAAGAGGACTTTTAGAAGTCACTTTTAGGGTATCGAAAGCAGCCAAATTTTCAGACTTTGAGAAAAGTTTGAAAATGATTAACAAGTTTTTCCCAAATTGGCTTTCTCGATACTTGCTCCTAGTTTTCTTGATCTTGCTTTGGATGATGGTAAAGTTGATCTTATGTTTTTTCTATTTTCGACCGGCTTTTTATGGAAGTTTTCTAGTTTCTTGTTGTTGATAGCAGGTGATGCTTATAGTATTTGTGAAATAGGTGATGGAGGGTCCGTGTTTGATAAACTCAGTGATGTCTATATACTGAAGTTTCTGATGATAATATTGGTAATATGTCTTGATTTTTTGGTTTGTAAGAATGGTAGACAAGGTAGTATTATGTCTGGAATTTTCTTTGTTAGTTTGAATGCTAATGTTGATGTTTTTTCTTCAATGAATATCCTTAGTACCGAGGATTATAAAGTAACTGCACAGATTGATAAAGAACTTGAGGAAGAAACTTAGTAAATCGATGACTTTAGATCTAGAGTTGCTAGAAGAAACACCAAACTGCATCTGAAAATCTTATGAATTTTTTTGTATATCATAAAAGAATGTTGAAAACTCAAATCAGATCGGCGATTAACACAATCTCGATTAGCATTTGAAGGTTGAAAATTCAAGTGTCATTTAGATTTGCGTTCGACACATTAAACAATGAACGCATCGACTGCCGGCCGGATGCATAGTTTGGATTTGTTCAAACCAGATTAATTAAGCGAACAATTTCAGAAAGTAGGAAATACCAATAGGTCCTAGAAATAATATATTAGAGAGAGTTTAGTCCAGTTGATTGAGCCAACTGTCTGTTTGGTCCATTTTCAAAATATTTTTTACAGTTTGGTCTTGCAAATTATGGTTTGGTCCTAGGGTTTTGTCCACCCACACGAAATATTCTTTTTCTATTACCAAAATACCTTTTCACTACTGTATATAATCAGAAAAAGCTGAATAAGTTTCAGTTTTATTTTCTTTCTCCTACTTCATCTGTTGTTGTCGTTTTTTTTCTGCTGCTGCAGAATCAATTTTCTAGGGTTACGAAGTTTGTTTTTATTTTTGATACGAAGATTGATTCGATTTTATAGCAGATTAATGAGGAAATCATTGTTACTGAAACTGATTTGATTTACGGAGTTGATTTTCTGGTTTTAGAAGACTGATTCGATCTTTAGGGAGTTAATTTGGAATTTACAGGTCTAATTTGATTCGATTTTACGGAGTTGATTTTGTTTTTCGAAGATTTATTCGATTTGACGGAGTTGATTTCGGAATTACATATCAAATTTACGAAGATTTGATATTCGAAGATTGAAGATTGGAGTTGATTTAATATTTGAAGATTGGAGTTGATTTTGGAGTTCATTTGAATTTTTCTTGTTTCTGGTGAGTATTCATACTAATTCCTTTTCTGAATATATTTTTATTTGAAGTAATTTTGTGGATCGGCTGTGTTTCTCTTCTTATCAGGAGTTCATTAGGTTTAGTGAACTAACGAAACCTAAAGTGTGTTTACGAATCATATTTAAGTTTATGCATTGTAGATTAGTTTGTTGTTTGATTTTAAGAGCAATGTGAATGAACTCTGTTAAGGCTTCATTTTTTAGAATGAACTCTTTATTTGTTTAAGAAGAAGTATTCATGCTGCTTTGTTTATCTTTTACTTTGTTATTTTGTTAAAAAGAAAGTCTTCATTTTAAGAATGAACCTTAAGTTTATGCATTGTAGATTAGTTTATTGTTTGATTTTAAGAGCAATGTGAATGAACTCTGTTAAGGCTTCATTTTTAGAATGAACTCTTTATTTGTTTAAGAAGAAGTATTCCTGTTGCTTTGTTTATCTTTTACTTTGTTATTTTGTTAAAAAGACTGGGTCTCAACTCATACATGTCGTAATTGTCTGAGAAGAAACGAACCGATCGATCCAGATCTAAATGTTTTGAGGAGTTGGTTAATAAACATGTCCTTATCCCCGAATATTTTAATATTGTGTAAGTAAGTCATACAACCCTTTGGGACAAACATAGTTAATCGTTAGATCAAATCCTATGGGCAGTAGAACATTACTTCGTTGACTACTTCAAAAAAATATCATCAAAGGTCATTCACCAAACATGTAACAAAACTAAAAACACCTAAAATTACTTTAAAATTATATTAGATTAATCTTGCAAAATATGTTAGCATTAAAATTTAATTTTTCTCTTTGATATAAATTGTTGGGTTCCCAATTTACATAGATTTGTGATTATTCATTTTCCTAAAATTTATAATAATATTTAATTCTTGATCCATTTCTTTTCTCGTCTCTTTACCTATTATCATGAACTATTTCTCAAGCATGCATAATTACACGAAGTTAGGGAGAAATGACAAAAACAAATATCATGACAAAAAAGGGGAATAAAGAGAGAAGTGAGAAACTGAATCGATTATAATTAATTCACGCGTAGCCTTGCATAATCACATGAAGTAGGGGAGAAATAATGACAGAAACAGAAACCATGACAAAAAAAGGGAATAAAGAGAGATGTGAGAAACTGAACCGATTACAATTAATTCGCGTGTAGCCTTGTGTTTGGTCAATTTTTTTTATAGGTTTCATTTTTCTTCCTGCCCCCTACCCGGCAAATCTTAAAATCACAACATCTTCTTTTTTGGAAAAATCTGGCCTTTAAAAAGGGATAATTGGACTTTAGTACTCAGGTTTTTCCCAACACTAGGCTTTGGTCTAACATTTGTCCAACGTTAGGGCTTGGTACCTGGACTGGACGTTGACTCCAGTTGACCCGTTAAGTCATGACGTGTGTGACTTTTCTGTTAGCTATTAATTACTAAAACAAAATTATCTTTTGTAACAATGTCTAACCGTGTCCTCAAACCATCAAACACGTGGACGATCCAAATTAAAAATTTACACATATAAGAGATATGCGGCTAAGATTTCACTACTTTTTTTATTTACTTTATCTCTTGCACGACCAGAAAACCGTTTGCATCTCCTTCTTCTTCTTAGAATCCAAACACAGAAACCCCAAGTCTCAAAGCCATGTTCATCTCTTTTTTTCCCCATATCGACACCATCCCCTCTCTTTTTTTCTTTCTTATTTGTGATTGAAGACTCGGGATATCAGATTGATATCTACCCTAAAGTTTTCAGATTGAAATTAAGTTTCAGATTTAATTCTCTGTGATTAATCACATATGGGAATTCATTTTATTCGATTTGTTTCCCTAAACCCTAAATCAGAAACACCATGTCATTATCAGCTCATAGATTCATCATCTTCAAAACCCTAACTTCTGAAACTCTCAGATTCTCTCAAATTAATCCGCAATTTCTTCTCTCAATTCTTAATTAACCCTTATATCGACGAACCCATATCAATTTCAACCACCATGTTCAGCTGAATCCAGAACCCATCTCAAATCGAACCCTAATTTCTCCTCAATTTCTCTACTTTGATCTCAGAGCAGCAATATTCATCACCAGCTCTACTCTCACTAAGAAAACCGGTGATGATCTTCAGAAAGTAATCGAATAGCACCGTTGCTGGTTGCAGTTTTTTAGAATACCTGAAGATTGACACATTGTTTTTTTTTTTTGTTTTTTTACTTTTAATGTGTTTATGAGGTAATTGGGTTGTTGTTCTATACAGATCCAGAAGATATATGCATGATTTCCTTTGTTTTCCTGTTGTTTATGGGTGAAAACTATCTCTGCCGGTTTTGGTAATTTGGGGTGTGTGGATGAGAAATGAGTCTAAACCTTAAACAAATGCACTACACGGGAGTGCTTGTAGATTCCAGAAATCAATCTGTGCAAATCCGGCCTAAACCAAGAAATGGCTGTTCCAGACTTGTTTCGGTCACAAAGTGAAGGAGATAGGGTTGATCTTAGGGAGGGAAGCGAAGAAGGTGTTGAGATTGTGAAGGTGTTGGCTATGTATGACTTGTATCGTAAAGCTTAACCGGCTTGCGTGGTGTAAGCTATCGGGCCGGTGTTTGAATACGATTGTATCAACACTTGCCTCTGTTGTCTGGACTTGTTCCTGTTGTTTTTGGAAATAGGGAGGAGAACCTATTTATACAAGTCATTTGAGCCTTTTTCACGTCTCTCGTGGGAAGGGGAGGAAGTGGAGTTGTGTTTTAGTGTTACACGACCAGTCTTGCCCACTTCTCCTGTCATCTCTAACCGTCCATGACTTCCTGACACGTTCTTGTGATGGCGCGTTGCACGCTGCACGCTGTAAACCGCCAGACCAATACCCCAGTATGTATCCCCCGTTTGTGACATGATTGATGTCTCGAGTGTGTGGATCATGGGACCCACGTAAAGTAGCATGTAATGCTAGATTAAATAACTAAGTTATTTAGGAAGTTGATACTTGTGAAGTATCATGTGTATTCTATGCGGTCATCGCATCATGATGTGGTAAAGTGACGGGTGGTGATCACCATGACGCCTCACATGACCAATTAACTCCCGACTGTGGTTGTATAACCAAGCCGGTGAAGTTGGACGGACGAGATGATCTTTGAGACACTCATCTGCGACCGTTGATGAAATTAGGGTTTTTGAAGAGGTGCGCAAGCATCACTCTTCAGCTTGGTCGAATCCAAGCTTGGGATACAATTTTGACATGGAAGATCGTGCATGTGTGTAGACGACATGACGGTGTAGGCGCCCATATCTCATTGTCTCGTGAAAGTGTGATCTGGGCCACTCAATTTGTCCGGCGAAGTTAAGTGGTCGAGATCGATTTGCAACAGAAGTCTGGTGCCGCAAAAGCCGCGCATCATGCCAATTTTGGACGCGCGTTCCAAGACCACCAAGCTTGGTCGGTCTTGGCCGATCAGCCCGACGTGCATACGGTGGGATGTTGTATATACCTGTACTTCATCGTCCCATAGAAACGTGATCTAAGCCACTCAATTTGTCCGGTAAACTTGAGAGGTCGAGATCAGTTTGTGGTTGGGAAGTGTGACCACGCCTAGCTTGGGCGCGCGAATCAAGGTGTACATCCAAGTTTGGTCTTGGTCGATCGGGTGTGGAGATAGGTGGGCCCATAGTGATCGTGTTGATACTTACCGGACCTGCTTAGTCTATTCCTGGACCCTTCATTCGTGCAGGAGAAAATGGACGCTCGTGATCGCGACACAAACCCTAATTAGGTTTTGCTAGTCGTGTGTCATACCCAGTTTGGGGCGCACGAATCAATACAACCAACCATAGTTGGTCCTGACCGATCAGTCAGGTATGTAGGTGGGCCCACGGTGTTTGTGTTGACATGCTCTGGGCTCTTTGAATCTACATCTACACCCTCCATCTATGCCTGCGAAGATGTATGGTTGAGACTGTTTTTGCGATACATGTAATGTGCCGCAAACCCTAATTTAGGGTTTTTCGTCCCATCGTTTCCGGTTTGGACGGTTTGGCAAGCTATGCCACCCTTTTGGGGAGACCGACCATGCGGGGCCCGCGTTGGATCGGTAGTGAATATTCCAATACCTGCTTGGGGTCATGGATTCAATCTAAGCCATCCAATCATGCTGGTGAAGTTGGATGGTCGTGATCGTTTCTGAGACTGATATGGTCAGTTCAGGTTCAAATATGCTTAATCGGGCTAGTATAACACATTGAGAGTTATAGCATGTATGGGTATTTCGCACATGCTTCATTATTAATGCTTGGAGATTCGTGTTGCTCTGCTGAGAACAACACTCAGTCGTCATGCCGCACCGGTAATGAGTACAGGAAATACGAGGCTGGTCATGCATTAATTAATAATGTTGTAAATTCACAGGGTATATGGGATTGTTGCTACATGCTCCAACCTGGATGAATTTTGTGTATTTAATTCACGGAATATTGGGATTGTTGCCACATGCTTCATTCTAGGTGAATTAGTAAAGTGAATAAGTATTCATCACTCATTAATGGCTTTATCTTTTGCAAGATGTTAGCGCATAATTTTGGCTTTTACTATTTTAGCCGTAAATGAAAATCCACCATCAACATTAAGTCCCCTGCCTAGCACGTAATGGTTACACCATTGTGGGGTAGGCATGAGATGGTGACAGTTAAAGACAAAGCTTATGAGACAAAGTTAGATGTTACCAGGAGAGACGGGTCATCCTCGTCCTTGGAGCATGTCACGTTCAAGAGGCGTCCGGGCGAGTTTTCCCTAGCATGATGTCGGTCTTGCTCGCTTCGATGGATGTTACGCTTTGTTTCGTTCGTGGGGCTACCGCACCGCTGATCGAACGTGGGCTTGATGTGCCTGTTTTGGTTAATCGTGGGTCCGCTGCGTCTGCTTGATCGAACGTGGGACCCGATATAAGCATGCTTGATTCGAACATGGGCAGATGTGCATGCTTCGATCAAACGCGGGACCACCGTGTACATGTTTCAAACGTCGGCCATGTCATGTGCCTACTTTGACCGTACGGTTGATGTACTTGCTCGAGTGTCATCTTGCTACTTCGACAAAACACCGACCCAGCTAGCTTGACTAAACACCGGACTTGATGCTTTGACCAAACACCGGCCTTGCTGTTTGCTTTGCTCGAACGTGGGACCCGATGTGAGCAAGCTTGTTTTTTTATAAAATGAACCTTGTGTGCTCAAACGTAAATGTGGGTCCTGTAGAAAGCGTTGAAGCAGCTTCTTGTGCAGGCCCGTGAGAGCGTTGAAGTGTTGGAGCTGAAACGCCTTCTTCTGGAGAGAGAGCTTTGATTGGGGACGGCTGTGTCTGCTTCGACCAATATGGGGCTGGGATCAAGTGGGACCCGTCGCATGCCTGACTGAACGTTGACCCTATGTTTCGACTGAAAACCGGCCCTGTTGCGTATGCCTGTTTTATTCGAATACCAGCCTTGTGACTTTGATCAATACCAGACTTGGAACTTGAGCAATACCGGACTTGTGACTTGATCAATACCTGGACTTGTGACTTGATCAACACCGGACTTGAAACTTGAGCAATACCGGACTTGTGACTTGATCAACACCAGACTTGAAACTTGAGCAATACCGGACTTGTGACTTGATCAACACCGGACTTGAGACTTGAGAAATACCGAACTTGTGACTTGATCAACACCGGACTTGAAACTTGAGCAATACCGGACTTGTGACTTGATCAACACCGGACTTGAGACTTGAGCAATACCGGACTTGTGACTTGATCAACATCGGTGTTTGGACCCAATACCAGCCTTGTGTACTCCAACGTGAATATGTGTTTTGTCGTGTGTGACTACACATCTCACGCATTTTTATACAAGTACTAACTCATGTCTTTTATTGTAGAATGAAGAAAAGAACTCCTGTTGAGATGTCTTCTGGGGATAATGCTGGTGCCAAGTCAGGAGGTGTTGACAGCTTCAAAGATATGCCGAACAATGATGATGAGTTGTTCACCGCGCCCTTTCAACTATATGAAAATATCCGTTCCACAAGATAACCCTTATCCTATCGACTTCAAGGTTTTTCATGCTCCGCTGGGCCCTCATGAAGGATGGATGAGACGTATGTTGAGCAATTAGTACATCAAAGATAACTTGACCAGAGCGCAGATTATTGATGCAGCTTGAGTGTTGAAACGGCTCGAGAGGATGTTAAAGTGGTTTCTGGTGCGAACATTGAGGTGGATCCTAGAGAGAGTGTTGAAGAAGGATTCTGAAGCGAACGTGGGTCCCGGAGAGAGCGTTGAGGCGGCTCTTGAATAGACCATTGAAGCAGGTTCTGCTAGAGGGAGCGTTGAAGTGTTTCCCTCTTCGATTCGATTTACCCTTGCGAATTCCATGCTTCTTGACTGACCATCTCTCTCATGTTGAAGAATTCCTTGATCGACGGTGAAGGAACTTCATGCCGAGCCTCGGTCCCAAGTGTGGTTTACATGGTTTGTTCGTAGTGGTTGTTGTCGAGCCAGATATGAAATATCTTGGACATTGTTTTATCATTGTGGGAGTCGTGCATGTGGTACTGGAGTTGGAGTTGACGGACGCGCAGGATGTTATATCTCGGTGGTTTTCCTCTTGCTTCTTCAGGAACGCTATGTAAGGTCAAGGTTGTATCGCCCTGTAGGTGAGATATATGCCCCTACAAACATTATGAGGCTCTTCATTACGGCAGGCCCGGTTCTTTCTATCGGGGCATATGTTGTTGTAGATGAGCGTTCAACAGCTCCAGAGGATGACCAAAAGCGCGGATTCTCCAACATAGCATGATAGACATGTACCACTGTCTGATAAAGTGACTCGCCCGGATCTTGTTCGATATGACGCGTGGACATCGTTATCTTCTTGAGGCTGCTCCCTTGAGGTATCGGCTCCAGTGGAAGATTGCCGTCATAGAGCGTTGATACGTTGCACCGGCATTCTTTAAACCAAATGGCAGTATGGTATAATAAAAATTTCCGAGAGGAGTTCGAAAAGCTATCTTACTTGCATCATGCTCGTACATCCTTATCTGGTTATAGCCGCTACATCCATCCATGGAGGAGAACATGCCGTGTCCGCTGGTTGCATCTACTAACATGTCGATGTTAGGTATAGGAGGATCGTTTTTGGAGCAGTACCTGTTCAAGTCTCTGAAGTCTATGCAGCACCTGACCTATCCATTTTCCTCGTGTCTGAACTACAACTATTTAATCGACTTGGATCCAGGTATGACATGTAGATGATGGGTGACCAATTTTCATCTAAATCCGGCATTTCTTCATATCTCCAAGCGAATATGTCCTGGTACTCTTTGAGAAGTTCCACGAGCTTCGTGCGTTTATCCGTACACAAGGTTGAGCTGATGGAGATAGGCCTAGGAGATTCCTTAGCGATTTCAATCTCATAAGTTGTGGAGTTGGTGCCATCTTGCAGCTGTTGTGGAGCATCTAGCACTTGTTCTTGTGGTTCGTTGCTGTTGTAGCATTCCATTGGGTGGAGAGACTGGGTAACAGTCTCCCCTGCTAATTGATAATGGCAGTGTCGGTATACCGTTTTCCCTTTCTGGTCACGAATCGCCACAAACGTTCTTTCCCTCTTCGTGTGAACGTGGGTCATGGCTTCACAGGATGGAGAAGAATGCTTCGTCAGCAAAGATACACCGTGGGTTTTGGCCCTCAATGATGCAAGCCGGTCTTCTTCCTGAATTGACGCCCACGTGGGGAGTGGGACGCAACGAACTTGTCTGATTCTTTCCGCGGAGCTTCTCCCATATGTGCTGGTTTGGTTTCCCTCGAAGTACGTCATTGTGGTAGGCTTCCGTACGACCTTGCCTGGGAGAACCTTGTATGTCCTGAGAGTCTTGAGAGTAATCACATTCGAAGATGCTCCTGTGTAGATAAGGGACGTCTTGAACTCTGAATCCTTGATGCGTGCGGTGACATGTAGGGCACGGTCGTGACCTTCCTCTGGTTGATTGCAGCAAAACGTCTCCGCGCGCTGATTCTTCGAGAGGTGTGAAAGTTCGCATAAACTTTCCACTAGAGAAACCGCTTCTCGATCCACCGGCCTCTGGTTCATAGTGAAACTATTGACTTGAGGAGGATCGTTGTGAGGATCAGTCCCCAGTGTAGGAGTCTCCATGACGGGACCGCTCATATCTGATGTCGCTTCTTTGATCAGGTCCATGGAGGTCCGCGCCGCTGAAGTACCTTCTCCGGTGCGTTGAATGTGTTCATTTTTTGCTCCAGGGGCTGTCGCGGCTCTTGTGGCAATCGATCAGTTAATGTCTTAAGAAAAGTGAGTACCTCTTTCTGAGTTGCGTCCATATCCGTTTGAGTCTTAGCAAGAACTTCCTGCTTCTCCATCAAGTCTGCAATGGTAATGGGGGATGGTCCTCCTCTCGTTCCCCCGGCTCCTCGTCCTGATGAAGGAATGGAAGTGGTTGCTCTGGTGACTACCAGAGGTGTTACACTTGATGAGATGCGGGATTTGCACTGCTCCGGCTCTGCAGTGATGGGAGGTGTTACACTTACTGGAACATCTCCGCTACGCCGGCACCGGTGGCAGAAGTGACGGCTCCATAAGATGTATTGACCACGGTAGCTCCACTGACAGGTACATCGACACCGGGAGTGTTATCCACACTAGCTCCATCAGAATTGATTGCTGATCCAGACCTGAGTTCTACCATCTTGAAATGGATTGATGATTGAATTGGTCCTAAGATCTACCTTTTTTGAAATTGATAAAATTGAATCGGATTTTGAAGAAATTGACTTTACAACCGAGAGATTAACCTCCCACTGTGGTCGCCAATTGTTTATGGGTGAAAACTATCTCTGCCGGTTTTGGTAATTTGGGGTGTGTGGATGAGAAATGAGTCTAAACCTTAAACAAATGCACTACATGGGAGTGCTTGTAGATTCGAGAAATCAATCTGTGCAAATCCGGCCTAAACCAAGAAATGGTCGTTCCAGACTTGTTTCGGTCACAAAGTGAAGGAGATGGGGTTGATCTTAGGGAGGGAAGCGAAGAAGGTGTTGAGATTGTGAAGGTGTTGGCTATGTATGACTTGTATCAGAAAGCTGGACTGGCTTGCACGATGTAAGCTATCAGTTATGGTGTTTGAATACGATGGTATCAACACTTCCCTCTGTTGTCTGGACTTGTTCCTGTTGTTTTTGGAAATAGGGAGGAGAACCTATTTATACAAGTCATTTGAGCCTTATTCACGTCTCTCGTGGGAAGTCGAGGAAGTGGAGTGATGGAGTAGGGGAGTTGTGTGTTAGTGTTACACGACCAGTCTTGCCCACTTCTCCTGTCATCTCTAACCGTCCATGACTTCCCCGACACGTTCTTGTGAGGGCGCATTGCACGCCGCACGCCGTAAACCGCCAGACCAATACCCCAAAGTATGTATCCCCAGGTTTGTGACATGATTGATGTCTCGAGTGTGTGGATCGTGGGACCCACGAAAGTAGCATGTAATGCTAGATTAAATAACTAAGTTATTTAGGAAGTTGATACTTGTGAAGTATCGTGTGTATTCTATGCAGTGTATCGCATCATGATGTGGTAAAGTGACGGGTGGTGATCACCATGACGCCTCACTGACCAATTAACTCCTGACCAGGGTTGTATAACCAAGCCGGTGAAGTTGGACGGACGAGATGATCTTTGAGATACTCATCTGCGACCGTTGATGGAATTAGGGTTTTTGAAGAGGTGCGCAAGCATCACTCTTCAGCTTGGTCGAATCCAAGCTTGGGATACAATTTTGACATGGACGATCGTGCATGTGTGTAGATGACATGACGGTGTAGGCGCCCATACCTCATTGTCTCGTGAAAGTGTGATCTGGGCCACTCAATTTGTCCGGCGAAGTTGAGTGGTCGAGATCGATTTGCAACAAAAGTCTGGTGCCGCAAAAGCCGCGCATCATGCCAATTTTGGGCGCGCATTCCAAGACGACCAAGCTTGGTCGGTCTTGGCCGATCAGCCCGGCGTGCATACGGTGGGATGTTGTATATACCTGTACTTCATCGTCCCATAGCAAAAGTGATCTAAGCCACTCAATTTGTCCGGGAAACTTGAGAGGTCGAGATCAGTTTGTGGTTGGGAAGTGTGACCACGCCTAGCTTGGGCGCGCGAATCAAGGTGTACATCCAAGTTTGGTCTTGGCCGATCGGGTGTGGAGATAGGTGGGCCCACGGTGATCGTGTTGATACTTACCGGACCTGCTTAGTCTATTCCTGGACCCTTCATTCGTGCAGGAGAAAATGGACGCTCGTGATCGCGACACAAACCCTAATTAGGTTTTGCCGGCCGTGTGTCATACCCAGTTTTGGGCGCACGAATCAAGACGACCAACCATAGTTGGTCCTGACCGATCAGTCAGGTATGTAGGTGGGCCCACGGTGTTTGTGTTGACATGCTCTGGGCTCTTTGAATCTACATATACACCCTCCATCTATGCCTGCGAAGATGGATGGTCGAGACTGTTTTGCGATACATGTAATGTGCCTCAAACCCTAATTTAGGGTTTTTCGTCCATACTGCTCTGGTTTGGACGGTTTGGAAAGCTATGCCACCTTTTTGGGGAGACCGACCATGCGGGGCCCGCGTTGGGTCAGTAGTGAATATTCCAATACCTGCTTGGGGTCATGGATTCAATCTAAGCCATCCAATCATGCTGGTGAAGTTGGATGGCGTGTGATCGTTTCCGAGACTGATATGGTCAGTTCAGGTTCAAATATGCTCAATCGGGCTAGTATAACACACCGAGAGTTGTAGCCTGTATGGGTATTTCGCACATGCTTCATTATTAATGCTTAGAGATTCGTGTTGCTCTGATGAGAACAACACTCAGTCGTCATGCCGCACCGTAATGAGTACGGGAAATACGAGGTGGTCATGCATTAATTAATAATGTCAGTAAATTCACGAGGGTATATGGGATTGTTGCTACATGCTCCAACCTGGATGAATTTCGTGTATTTAATTCATGGAATACTGGGATTGTTGCCACATGCTCCAATTCGTGTTGCTCTGCTGAGAACAACACTCAGTCGTCATGCCGCACCGGTAATGAGTACAGGAAATACGAGGCTGGTCATGCATTAATTAATAATGCTGTAAATTCACAGGGTATATGGGATTGTTGCTACATGCTCCAACCTGGATGAATTTCGTGTATTTAATTCATGGAATACTGGGATTGTTGCCACATGCTCCATTTTAGGTGAATTAGTAAAGTGAAGAAGTATTCATCACTCATTAATGGCTTTATCTTTTGCAAGATGTTAGCGCATAATTTTGGCTTTTACAATTTTAGCCTTAAATGAAAATCCACCATCAACACCTGTTATCATTTTGGGTTCTTAATTTTTGTTTATAAGATAATTGAAATTATGAGGTTGAAGGCCATCAATTGAAATAGATGGAAGAAGAGTCATTGATTTTTAATTTGGGGAAGAACACGAAATTAAGGTTCTTCTTCGATTACTGTTAATAGTTTTTTTTTTTTGTTTTTTTTTGAAGGCGACTGTTAACAGTCATTCAACGGTGTTAAGTACGTTTTTTTTTCATTGTTTTTATAATTATGGAACAGAAGTCAAGATTTAACCAGTCCACTCCAGTCAACGTCCAGTCCAGGTACCAAGCCCTAACATTGGACAAATGTTAGACCAAAGCCTAGTGTTGGGCAAAACCTGAGTACTAAAGTCCAATTATCCCCTTTAAAAATTGTTTTAATTTTTTTTTAAAGTAATTTGAAAACTAAAATCAAATTGAATCAAAACAAAGAAAAATTAACCAAGGGTGATTAAATAATTTACCTATCTTAGGACACCTTTTCTCACCGTACTACCATTACTTCTTCCACCTCCACATTATCGTCACCACTCCACCAGTCTCATCAATACCCACCACCATTATCCCTACCGCCGATCCACCACCACCACCATTAGTGCTTAATTTACCTATCTTAGGACCCCTTTGCTCACCCTACTATCACTGCTTCTTCCACCACCACATTATCGTCACCACTCCACCAGTCTCACCAATGCCCACAACCATTATCCCCACCACTACCTACCATCACAACCACCATTAATGCTTACTGATATGGTTAATATCAAATAAATTTATTATGTATCAACAAAAATATATTCATTCATTTAATTAATTAAAGAAAAATTTATTATGAAGTATCAATTGAATATTTATTATTAAATTTTAATTAAACGTAATCATTTATAGCGGTAAATTTATGTTTTGTTTTTATTTTTAGTTTTATACGCGAAAGCCGGACCCAACTTGTTGGACTGGCCCCACTGCCAGACCCAACACCGCTCAACCCACTATACAATAATCTACTACAAACCTTTACGGAGGCGGGGATTGAACCCCTGACTTCCTCCTTACTGGAGTTGATGGGACACCACTGAGCTATGCTCTTGGACCCAATTTTATGTTCTGCAAGTATAAATTTGATCGTTCTTTATCTAGCCTAACTTGTCTAAACTTTGTTTTGTATTTTGGAAATGTAATCAATTTTATTTTAATATTTGTAGTTGCAGGAAATCCTACACTACACCCCTCACTAGAATATACACAATTAAGTCATTTTAAGATGAATGATTATGATTTCTATTGATTGAATACTTAAATCTTTACAATATGAAATAGAAATGAGTAATAGAATTACAATCACTCTAAAACTTTCTCTCTCTTAAAGACTTGCTTAACCATTCAAAAAGAACTCTCCCTCAACAGACTTACTTAACCCTTTATATAAGGTAGTACACAGTGGATGACAGCTAGGCTGTCCTTTATTTTCGGGAATGGCCTGCGAAATATCGCAAGCGTACATGTATTGATTCTCGCGACACTCTTAAACTTCGCCATATTTTCATATCTTCCTCGTGTTCTGGCTGTCGTCATTCATTGCGTCATTTATTTTATTTCCCTGCGACTCCCTCGCGATGTCGTCATTTATTAGTCTCGCGAAATATTGATGTCGCGATATTCTGATCCTACATCTTGCCTCTTCTCATGTCTTCTCTGCGAAGAAGAGAATGTCATGAGAACCAATATTTTGAGATGCCGCAATTGTTCATCTTTATCTCTGTTTCACTCCGTACTTTTATACGGAATTTATTACAGATGTTTCTTCTTCCACTCTTTTCTTGACACGTCTCTTTCAACCGTTTATTCTTGACCATTCACGTCCCATCTCGCATTAAATGTATTTGTTTTCTCGAGGATTCTTCTCTCTATATATAGTTTTCTCACCCTTCTCTTCTTCTCTTTTATTTTCCCTCTGCAACTTTTCTTCAACTTTCTTCCTCTCATAATCTGCGTTTCGCTCATCGTAAATCTTCCCTTCTCTCTTGATCCTCAATTATCTAATCATTCCCATACTCTAAAAATGGCTTCACTTGGTCGTATATATAAACCCCTTTTTAATGAAGCTCAAAAGAATTTACAAGAGAAGGGCTTCATCCTCTCAACCATTCTTGATCAAGAATCTTCATCTATACTTTCTGCAAAGTTGTTTTCTGATCATCAGTGTGATGATCAGAAAATCATAATCTCGCTAGGTCAAATCCTCGCAGGTCTTCCCATTCCTCTCTACAATCCCGAGATGCGTTTATTTTATGAAATTCTTGCTCACAAGAAATTCTCGCGAGCTATTTATCAACTAAGCGGTGATCGCATCCGTCTAATGCTTGAATTCGCCAACCGTGGCGCTGGTAAGGGATCTTTATATCCTGATGATGTCAAAGATCCTAGATTCGCAAGTTTAGAAATAGTCGCGAGAAGTATACTGTAGAAAACTTTTTTGAAAATTATGAAGTAATAAATATGAGAAATGATAAATCTCATTTGGGTGCTCGATTGAAGAGAAAAGATAATATTTCCAGTGATAAGTTGCTTATGCAAGATATTGACTGGCACTCGGGCAAAAATAATGTTCCTCGGTACTCCAAAGATGAGAAGTGGTGGGTTGTTCCTCTATTTTTGAGCGGACCTTATATTGCAGGTTCTCATAGACTCCCTGCGAATCTCGCAAACTATCATCCTTGGGAATTTAAGTGGCCCGAGAAGGAAAAAGAGGTATACTTCCTATTTCAGGTTTGCTTTACGATATTTCCTTCCTCTTATATTTACTAGACTTGTAAAATTTTCAGATTTCCAAATTGAAAAAGAGTTATAAAATACGTCCAAAGGCGAGTACTCTAGCGATACTCCGATCAATCACGGATGAAGTAAGAAATACTTTCTTTTGTTATTTTTAACAATATTGATGCCTCTGTTTCTTATCTTCATTCGTGTGCGAAGGTTGTTGAAGAAATTAACATTCCCGAAGCTGCGAAGGTTAAGGGAAAGAATAAAATCACTCTTCGCAAGGATAAATCTTCTGCTCCATCTTCTAAAAAACGGAAAATCCATCCCTCTTCTCGTTCTAGTTCCCAAACCAGCGAGAGTTCCGACGAAGATGAAAATGAGGTTGATACTTCTTCTGCAAAGGAGAATCATTCGGTCACTTCTGCTATGGCGCAATTGTCTAGTGTCTTCTCCGATTCTATGCAAGGATTGGGAGATGATCATTTATCTGCTACTTGTGAAGCTCTCGCTAATATTTGCGATGCTCCCCTGCTAGTGGATAATGATTCTTTTCGCGGAGTTTCTCGAACAATGACTCCCAGTCTCTTAAATGCACTCAGTGCTTTGGTATGTTCATATTTCTTTATTTCTCTGTAATTTCAATTATAAACCTTATCTTAACAATTTCTTTACCTTTATTTATAGTCTGGGAGAGCTTTCTTTGTTATTGCCTCAGACCTCGAGAAAAGACGCAACAATCTTGAAAAGAAAAATCTTCAACTTAAAGAGAAGATCAAAGAACTACAAATTGAAGTTGCGACATCTCGCAGGATGAAAAAATTCAACAGTTGGAAGTTGAGTCTTCTTCCCAAAAGGACAAAATATCTACTCTTCAAAGTGCTAATCATCAACTTTATGGTATAACACCCTCCTCTTTTCTTCATTTCCACTTTGCCATTTATTTTTCTTTGCCTGACTCATCATTTTCGCAGACATTTATAATCTTTCTGACGAAGCCATCCTTCTCCATTCATTCCCTGAACCTATGGATCATGATGCTCTTCTCGCTCACCTTAATGAATCTTTAAGTAGTTCTTCAAACAAGATTAATTCTCTCTCATTAAATGAACTTCGAACCAAATTTCATCTTTTAGAAATTGAACATAGGTCTAGTTTAGGTTTAGCCAACCGATTTAAACGTTTATATCTTGACTCCCAGGAGAGTAATAATATTCTAAGGAAAAAGATTAGCAGCCTCATAGATGATAAGGATCGCATTGCTAATCAAGGTGCACAAGCATTAGCAAAATTCCAAAAAACTATTCTTGAAGTCCAAATTGAACGAGATGAATCTCTTCGCCAAAATGCCATACTTAATGAGCGAGAAAATCAAATTCGTTCACTTCTTGTCATAAATAATGATGATGAATTCGCTTGGGCTGCGAAGGTTCTAGATAATGCAAGAAATAACTTAGGTGTTAACGTTAGTCTTCATGCTGAGCATAATGCATTGGTTAAAGATATGATTTCTGACAGAGAAGGTTGTTTTACTATTCTTCATTATTTTTTCGCTTCTTTTTTACGAAACTGTTATTAAGCTGCTAACTCATTGTCATTTGTTCGCAGAATCTGAGAAGAGGTTTCAAACTAGAATCAAGGAACTTGAATCTGAGAAAGCACAACTTGCAAAAAATTTCTCTCTTCGCAATGACAAATATTCTAAGATGAAGAAGCAACTACAAACTACTGTGGCGAATTTCAATAATGATGTTGTTCGTTTTCGCAACCAAACTATTGAACAGATTTGCAATGATCACAATATTCCTCTTTCTTCATATCCTTGTCTTCTCGATGAAATTCCTGAAAATATGCCTTGCTCAGATGTCTCTTATAGTGATGTAAGCGAAGAAGAAGAATCTAATAAAGAATCTGATGAAGAAGAATAAGTTGCTGGATTGTTCCATTTTCCTTTCTCTTCTTGTGATATTTGTACATTTATCCTTCTAACCTTCCATTTTGTAATCTCTTACTGTAAATCTATCATATGAAAATAAATAACAAGTTTTTATTCTAATCATTCCCATACTTGCCTCTGTTATTTATCTTCACATGAGAGAAATTAAGTCTATAATCTTTAAGTAATAACACTTCTTGATTTCGCAACTGCTGTTGCTGATTCTACACAAATAAGTTAAGAAATATAGTCGTATCCGCGAGCTTGTTTGCTTACTCAATTTCTTGTGTTGAAATTCATCATTTATGTTGAAATTCATTATTGCGACAAAATCGCAGGACGTCGTTACATTTTCATGTAATGACCCATTGATCTTGTCTTATCATTGTTTTTGTGTGGTCTTATTTTGCCTTCCTGGTTAAAGGTCTTATTTTGCCACCCCTCATTTTGCATCAATATGACAGATCTAAATATTCTTGCGAATATAAAGTCCCATGACATTGACGTCGTGCGACAAAATCGCAGGACGTCCTTACACTTTCATGTAATGACCCATTGATCTTGTCTTATCATTTCTTTAGTATTTTTGCCTCTGCAGGATATTTCATTTGCGACAATATGACAGGCCTAAATGTTCTTGCGAATATAAAGCCCCATGACATTTCCGTCCCGTGACACTTATCAGCTCCCTAATGGAGGGTGCCGCCCTTATCATCTCCCTGGTTGCCCCTTCAAGGAGGCGTACATCGGGCATACAAGACTAGATCCTCCCATCCGGTTTTAACAACAACCAGTTGTTTTCGTAGCCTCTTATCCCTTATACCTATAGGGTTTATGGTTACGAGACTGCACCCTAAGTGGAGTTTTCTTCGGGCCGAGTGCAGCATGTGCCAAGACTTGCCAAGAATGGCCGAGACACTTCAAATGTCCAGGCACTCTTGGCTCAACCGTGTACCTCGGCGCCTTGAGCATACACTGACTCCTTGGAAGAGACCCTCGGGCGTCCAACTAGGGTATAACCTTATATATATAGTTGGAAATCCAAGGTATCTCTCCGGATAGGCTTTCATGGGCCCCAAATTTTCATGACTCAGTTCCGTGGGCGGTGTAACCTTTTCCCTGAGAGCCATGTCAAGAGATACCCCCTTATATGACGCACTTTAGGTCTTACATTTGCCTCTTGCAAAATATCATTCGCGAACTAGGGTGTACGCCATAAAGGTTCGTCCCATTCACTCACTCTTTCATTTTTGTTAATTCATTCAATCATTCATTTTTGGTTTGCGAAGCTATCACACAATCTTGCATTGTTTATTCATTTTTGGTTTTCAATTCTTCAATCAAATTTTCATACATTCTTGATGGCGAGATTCTCGCGTATTTCTTCTTCAATTATTGTTTCTTCTTCTTACTCTTGATATGCCTTTATCATTGATTTTGATAATAATGACTATTCATTTCTTACACTTTTTGCTCATGCTGCTCTCTGCCTCTGCACCATTCAAACCTCTTAATGATTCCTTTCCATCATGATTTTCAATTGTTTTCATGCACTTGCTTCGCAATGTATCTTCACCTCTTGTATCTATGGTATCCACCATCAACCTTTCTCTTCTTTGTTCATCTTTTATATTTTGCTTCCAGCCCTTTCTTTTTTGCAGCTCTTTCCTCGCAACTCTCCACATCAATCTCATAGCATTTTTGTCCTTCCATCCAGTCTCCCTTTATAACTCCAACACCGCTAGGATGAGGAAACTTTATACACTGATGATAAGTCGACGCTACACCCAGAATTTCGTGCAACCATGGCCTTCCGATCAATGCATTATAAGGGGACTCCACATCGACTACACGTAACAAAATTTCAGTTGATAATCCTTGCAAGGGTATTCTCATATGAACTTCTCCTTTAGGCTTATTCATTTGTGCCATTGAAACCGTATATTTTATATGTCGAAGGTATCAACTCTTCATCCTTCCCACCCATAGTCTTGTAAGTATGGTAAAAAGAATGTTCTTGAGCGTCCCCGTATCAATTAAGATTCTATTGATCGCCCAGGAATTTTCTTCTTCATCATCTTCGCCATCTACAGGTTTTGGATTAATTTCCAATTTTACGACCAATGGGCTATCATGCGTCTCTCTGCCTTCAGAATCTCTTCTGCAGTGAAAGAAATAATCTGCATTTGCCATTCTTTTAATCTGCGATGTCTTCGCGATGTTCATCACTTCTCTATCATCGGCATCCCTCGCAAAAAAACCCTACTGAGAACATTATCATGAAAATCTTCAATTGCTCGGTATGAATGTACAATGGAGTTGCAAAACAAATTTTTAGCTTTTGTTCCAACTTCTATTACAAATGTTTCTTTCCCTTTTGCTGAGTTTGTCCTGTGCATTTCTGGCGGTGGTGGTAACGGTTGAACATTTTCTTCACTTTTTAGAAAATGATTCAGCTTTCCTTGGTCAATCATTCTGAGGATGATTCTTTTTATATTTCTGCAGTCATTTGTTAGGTGTCCATGAGCGGTGGTAAGAACAGAACTCGTGACTTCTATCACTTAGTGGTGGCTCATTCCCCATGTTCCATGGTGCAGGTATGTTTTCCATCAAGAGTATAGCTTCCCACATTTTTTCCACACTAGTATTTAATGGTGGCATTTTGATTTCCTCCCATACTACTCTGTGACTTCGCTGCCCTCCATGATAATTCTACCTTCGACCTCCATAAGTTTCTTGCGGATGATCAAGTCTTTGAATTTTGTTATTGCCGCCACGGTTGTAGTAATTCCTTTCTCTTTCAAATTCTTCCTGATCACGGCTTCCCATAGCTACTATCTTTGGTTGTCCCTCATCTATTGTCCTTTCTTGTTGCCCTTGCGAAGTGCTCGCTACTGAGTTTATCAATTTGGGTAATAAGCTTGCATTCGTAGCATTTGAATTTGTATTCGCAACTGGGTATGATTCCATCTCATTTTGCCTTTCCTATAGAGCAATATATTCCTCCTGAAGTTCTCGCAACTCAGTCATTGTAATTGTATTCTTGACTCTAAAAAATTGAATATATAACAAATTGGTTGCGAACATAGCGTTTATGAATGATAGAATAAGATATCTTTCATCCACTCGTCCAGCCATTTCGCTACACATTGTCTTCCACCTCACAGTTAAGTGTCTCAAACTTTCGCCAACTCTTTGTTTCAGCCCAAATACATCTTCAATTCCTGGTCGCGAGGAGTTGTTACTTATATATGCCCCTAAGAATATAGCTTGTAAATGGTTGAATGACGTGATTGTGTTTCTTGGTAAACCCTCAAACCATTTCAATGCTTCTCCTGTTAAACTAGATGCAAAATATTTGCACAATATGGCGTCATGATTTTCCCATTGTAGCATACATCTCACATACGCTTTGATGTGTTGTATTGCGCAAGTTGTTCCATCAAAAATGCTGGTTAATGCGGGTAAATTGCACTTTGGGGGTATTCCTCCTAACTGCACCTCTAGTGTAAAGGGGTTTTCGCAGCTTCTTCGATGGCCTCATCCAATTGTCTTCTTCCTCCTCCCCTTCTATTGTTCAACATTCCTCTCATCTCTGCCAACTCTCTCAAGATTTGTTCATTTACTTCAGGATTCGAATTTATTGGTCTTTTTAGCTCTGCCTCTCTCCTTCTGCGTTCATGTCTGCTTTGATTTTCTTGTTCAACATTTTCTTCTCTTCTTTCTCTGCGACTTTCTCCTTCATCTCGTTCACGAATTCGCACACCATTATATCTATCATTTTCTCTTCTTGGTTGTCTATCAGTTCTCCTTTGTATTCTTTCATATTCTTCATTGATATTTCCATTGTTGCGATTTTGCTCGCGCCTTCTTTCTCGATTGTCATGATTGTTCTGCCGAATTGCTTCCTCCAATTCCCGTTCTTCCATTTCTGCTCTTAATCTTTCCCTTTCGCAAGCTAGACGCGCTTGTTCAATATAATGTTTTTCGATGTCATCTTCAATCTCCTTTTGTTTCCTCCGTGTTTCTCTCCCATGCAGTATTCTTCTTCCTTCTTCTTGATTTTCTTCACCAATTGGTTTATTCTGCCCTTGACGCTGCCTATTTTCTTGATTTCCGTCATTTTGGCCATTCTGTAAAATCTCAGGACGTGGAATACACACCACTTCCCTTCTTTCGCAGCATCCTTCACCGAGATTTAGCTCTCTTTCTAGATTTTCTTCATTAACATTTTCTACAGGTAAATATCTCCTCATATCATCTCTAACCGATCCTGATCTTGACCTGGTATTACTTCTCGACCTTCTATTCTGCAACCTCATATTTTCCATTCTTAACTCATGGTTTTGCCTTGTTAAATTTGCACGTTCTTCCGCTTCTAACCGCCTTTCTTCATGTATTGTTTGCCTCAAAGCTTCTAATGCTGCGATTTCTTCATTTCCATGAATTGTTTCTCCCATCTCTTCTCGATTTCTCTCCTCTTGTCCATTATTTATCAATTGTTGCACTTCTTCTCTCTCTTCCATAGAATCTGATCTCCATGTATGCACACTCACCCTATCATAATCTATTACTCTATTTGGTGCTGATTGAATTGGTGGTTGAATTTGACCTTCTTCTCTATCTCTTGCGTTTATTCTTGATGGTTCACCTACTTCATTTCTCCTTTCTCCAGCTAATCTCCTGCTTCTTCTAACAATTGTTGGTTGTTCTGATGCATTCCTTCTTCTAGCCATTTCTCAATTTCAGTAGGTTGTTGAAAATTATACGAAATTTCTTTCTTGTTACTCCTGATTCTTTCAATTCACAAGGTTGATCTCTACTCAATCCCTGTTTCTAGCGCTATTATGTAGTTGCAGGAAATCCTACACTACACCCCTCACTAGAATATACACAATTAAGTCATTTTAAGATGAATGATTATGATTTCTATTGATTGAATACTTGAATCTTTACAATATGAAATAGAAATGAGTAATAGAATTACAATCACTCTAAAACTTTCTCTCTCTTAAAGACTTGCTTAACCATTCAAAAAGAACTCTCCCTCAACGGACTTACTTAACCCTTTATATAGGGTAGTACACAGTGGATGACAGCTAAGCTATCCTTTATTTTCGGGAATGGCCTGCGAAATATCGCAAGCGTACATGTATTGATTCTCGCGACACTCTTAAACTTCGCCATATTTTCATATCTTCCTCGTGTTCTGGCTGTCGTCATTCATTGCGTCATTTATTTTATTTCCTTGCGACTCCCTCGCGATGTCGTCATTTATTAGTCTCGCGAAATATTGATGTCGCGATATTCTGATCCTACAATATTAAAAACCATGATTTATTCAATCGGGTATTATACATAGCTGGGATCCCATTTAGGTGATCCATCGGTCATGATCATATTTAGTATCCTCCTCAAAATATTTGTGTTTTGTCCTTACCAGTTGTGCTAAAAACAGCCAACTACATCTATTACAATAAAATGTTGCCCATTTTGTAAAGACACATAACTATTATTGTCCACTACTATTCACTAACATCCACCACCGTACGTAAAAACCAGCCACACCCACTGTTTTTTCCACCACCAGTAATGTTACCACCTCCACCACTGACAAATACCCGCCATTGTTTCCACCACCCACTGCTTCTTTCACTACCACTAAAAATTATTAATATAATTTTTAACCGGGGTCACTGTAGTACAGTGGTAAAGTCATTGGGTGATGATACCAGTTACCGGAGTTCGAAACTTGCCAGCACCAAATTCTTTACCGATCAATATATATAGTTTTTAATAAACTTATTTATTAATAAAAATATGTATTTATTAGATTCATTAAATGAGCATTTATCATGAAAAATTAATTAATCATTCATCATGAGCAATTAATAGGACACTAATTAATAAAGTATTTATAATGGTTGATTGAAAAAACCAGGGCCGTAGATTTATCCCTCCTAGACAAATCTCGGTCGCTCTTTATCTAGCCTAACTTAGCCAATCTTTGTTTTGTATTCTAGAAGGTCTTCATTTTCAGAATGAACCTTAAGTTTATGCATTGTAGATTAGTTTATTGTTTAATTTTAAGAGCAATGTGAATGAACTCTGATAAGGCTTCATTTTTAGAATGAACTTTTTATTTGTTTAAGAAGAAGTATTCCTGATGCTTTGTTTATCTTTTACTTTGTTATTTTGTTAAAAAGAAGGTCTTCATTTTAATAATGAACCTTAAGTTTATGCATTAATTGTAGATTAGTTTGTTGTTTGATTTTAAGAGCAATGTGAATGAACTCTGTTAAGGCTTCATTTTTAGAATGAACTCTTTATTTGTTTAAGAAAAAGTATTCCCGCTGCTTTGTTTATCTTTTACTTTATTATTTTGTTAAGAAGAACGTCTTCATTTTAAGAATGAACCTTTATTTTGTTAAGTTTTTTAGCTGTTCATATGTTGGAATGAACTCCTTTTTTTATTAAGAATTTTAGGTGTTCATTTATTGGAATGAATTTCAGCTTGTTGTGTGTCTTCATTTTTCAGGTTCAGTATGTCTCTTTCAAGTTGTTATGCAGTTATGTACTACAATGGACATGGCATTCCATTGGAAGTTTCTTTACAGTCGATGCTTCGTGACCTGAAAATATATGTTTGTGATTATTGGAGAAACTTGACTCCTCAGAGCATAAGATTTAGTCATGGCGCGAAGGTTGTGATAAATTGTTCATCAATTGTGATTTTACTCTTCAAGGTCTAATTGTTGTTTATTGTTCAAAGCAATTGTCACATTTTGATTTGTTTGTTGAGGAGGTTTCTAATGGTGGTGCTTCTAGTTCTTCATCTGGTATTTCCACGCAGTCGCTCAGTGACAATGAATCATGTAGTGGGTTCACTGAGACTTCAAATATTAAATACCTAACGGAAGGTCATAAGGAATTAAAACCACTTTTATCTAAAGGTTGGGAGATATTTTTAAAGGTGTTGGTCAAGTTTTTCATGGTGGTGTTAATGAGGTTCGCTTAGCTGTATATGATGTGACTCAATAATGTTGTAGAAAGTGGTAGTAAGGTTGTCGTTCACTCGGACTTGACGAGATTGATTTTAAGAATTAATAAAAGAAAATAAAAGAAAAATATATACAAATATTGTCACAAGATGAAGAGATGGGCTGGGACTCAGGACTCGGCCAAACTCATAACAAAAGGTTCAAATATTAATTCTTTTAACAATTATCGCTCAACAAATAAAAACATGGACTCTTATTTTTGCCAAGGTAGATTCTCAAAATATTAGTTATAAATCGTAAGCATGGGACATCAAACATTTAAGCAAGCATGACCCATCTAATAAAATAATAACTAATTTAATCAAATCATATTTCAATTTTTAATTAGTGCAAAAGTCATAAAAAGAATTAATTAAAATTACCCATGTATGAAATTTGTCTTCCTCCTTCGTCCCAGTAATGGGGTCTAGCTCATCATGTTGGAAACACGCTCAAAAATTATTATTATTGCTCAAAGGGTGTTTACAAAGATGGAATGGAGAATAAGATGAAAATCGGGTGTTTGCAACGATTATAAGTGTTGCAAACACTGTTACAAAGAGGGTTGAAAATCGTTATCGATTTTAAGTCTCGCCTCCGTATTACGACCCACGCAGAAGTGTCATCATTCATCGTAGAAGAACGACTGCCTCTGGTGGTCTGTTCTTCGTGTTCTTCAGGGATGCAGCAGCAGAAATGGTGATTCTGCAACTCGATTTTCTAACCTCTGTAATACTCTAAACTCTCCCAAACTCTCCATAATCGTTCTATGCTATCTCAGCAACTATTTATAACCCAACAGCCCCGATATATCTCGTCATAACTTCATATAATTCTCAATATTCTTCACGGCCTGTTTTAGGAAATAATCTTGATTTTTGATTTCTACACGCGATCTAAAGCTGTCAAATTGCTATATGTAACTCCTTCACACTCCAGAGAGTCGTTAGGGTCTTTCAGATACGTGCAAACACCTATGTTTCTCGCGAAATCCCGTGAATATCTCCTCCGGCGTGTGTTGCTCTGATTTTCTTCTCGCGGAAATTCCAGCCAAACTGGATCGAAACCAACACTTCTAACATCCCTGTCTAGCCCATAGAAGACTACCCAACCAATTCCAGCCCTTTAGTCTCCTTCAATCCCTTCCAAAATTCCAACCCTAATTCTGCCGGAGAAAACTATTTTTTTCCCGCCAATTTCTGTTTTTGAACGGTGAAGAAGAGAGACAGCCCTTAACCAGCTGTGGGGTGCGAATAGCAAAGGGTTACCCCTTAGCAATTGGGTTACCCCTTATCCAAAGTGGGAGTCCGAATATCAAATGTCCTCCGGGGGTGTTCCGAGCAACTTTTCGAGCCGAATTTTCCAACAAATATTTATTTCCAAAAATACCTAAAAATACATAAAAACACAATATTAGTACAAAAATCGAGTTCCAACAATACCAACACGAGGACAATTCGGACACAAAAATGTGTCTATCAAATACCCCCAAACTTATTATTTGCTAGTCCTCGAGAAAATTTATTATAAAAAATAAAAATCATTTGAACCCCTAGGCGGCCCTAGTGGCGGAGTGTTGTCTCCGGGAGGGTTTGCAGGTGTACCCACAAAACCTTTACTCAGGACCCTAGCTATCTACGAGAACCTTGGAAGGCACTAAAGAATCTCCTTGGTTGGCATGCTTATTGACTACGAGGAGGAAGTACCCGATGCGAAATTCCAATTCTTTGTACACGAGTTTGCACTCAAGCATACTAAAATTCATATATAAGTCACAAAGCTCTACTCAGATAGTCGCACTATGGACATCAATACCCGGAGTCAAAACTAATCACATGGATAGATCAAGAAGATGGATATATTTAAAAACATAGATGGTTTTGATGTTTACTAAGTGATTGGTGTTTCCCATATCTGTCTGAAGGCCTCCGCCAAAATGAACCTATCCTAATGGACTGAGATACTAGTCTGACTAATATCAACACACTGGCATATACAAGGGAACCAGTGGTCGATAATCCTAACTCTAGATCAACACAACTGGCATATACAAGGGTTCCAGTGGTCGACTTTATTGAATTTATTCCGGTTGGTCAGATGGTCTGGTCTCACTTTCTCTTTTCTTTTTTTTTTTTCTTTTTTTTTCAAAAATTTTTTTTTTTCACTTTTTTTTTTCATGGTATCTCAATCACTCTAATTCACCCTAGCATTGGTAACAACTTGATTCGTGGGCCCCACCTAATCACTTAGAGAAATATAGTTTAAAAAGAACAAAAAAAAAATAAAAAAAAAACAGAAGTGAAAAGGACTCAACGAGATATGGTGAAACTATCATGTTATTTCTAACACCTGAGCTCTGTGCTTTTATGAATAGACTCTTTAGATGTTGCCATCTAATCAGATTGGTTCCTCAACTCCTACAACCAAAATGCTTCCATCCACTTAGATTGGTTAGTGCCATCCTTAATAAACATAAATTTCTAGGCTCTGGAGTTTATTTATTGCAACTAAAAAGTTTCTCCAGTTCCCATACCCCCAAACTTAAATCTAACATTGTCCTCAATGTTCTAAAGATGAAATTAAAAGCATGAACAATGAGAAACTGTCACCACTTGAAGAGTAAGGAAAGATATTACCATGTTGCAAGAGCATGGGTTACCTCCCAAGAAGTGCTAAGTTTAAAGTCTTCAGCCAGACATTGGAAAGGATTAGTCACCTCGAAGAATCATATAGCAACAAATCGGAATAACTCGGGTCATCTGGATCAAAAAGTGCTAACCACAAGAAGAGGAGACTGCAACAGACCAGGAAGATATCCAACACACCCTTATATATTGTTTTGTTTAAGACAACTACATCTAGTTGTGGTTCGGGTTCAGGCTCTATAAAAGGGTCTAGATAACATATTTTCATGGGTTGCGTTTCCTTATGAGTTAGATCCGAATGTTCAGGTTCTAGAGTCTGGAAAAACTCAAATAAAAACTTAGAAGCACATAATAATAACCTGAATAATTGAGGATCTTCTAAGTCAATCAGTTTTGACTTACACAACTGACCACAATAAGATTGGTGGTCTTCCTTAAGCAAATGTGTCGACCCTAATATCCTAAAGTAATTAGGTTTAGTCTCAAAACTTAGTAAATGACACATCTGAAACTTATACGTTCCCACAATTGAAAGGAAGGTTTTTGGTGGGAAAACAAAGTCAATCGTGGTATCACAGCCTGGGTTAACCACATCAACCAGAGGATGGGTTTCGAACAACTGAACTTCTTTATGGACACAACTAGGTTCAGGAAAAAGTGTATGAAGATAATCTTTTAAAATGGTTGAGGCACAAATGTCAAGTCCCAAGTTAGGGACCTTTCTAAGAGTTAAGGCACATGGAGAATGATAATCACCCCCAAACTTAGAGTTTTCAGTGTCTCTAAAAAGACTAGTCACAACTTCCCTAATTTCAAGGTTATCTGATTCCTGAAAATGGTCAATTGATTCTTCTAAGTCAGGTACATCCTCACTCATCTCTACGAGTTCGTTTTCTTTTTCTAAGTCTATTGTTTCTAAATTGCTAGACTCAAAATATACTCGTTCCTCTAAACCATCATTGGCTTCGTAATCAAAAGGAAATACTACATCGTCCAAAACGGGGGTATCTCTAGTCAAATCCTCATCCTTTTGAATTGGTGAATAATTATTAAAATTATTTGGATTTGAACTAGGAATAATATTATCGTTATAAAGTTCAATTGGGGTAACAATTTCCTGATCACTATGCCTATTTATTTCAAATTCATCAACACTATCCTCATCATAATTATCATTATAATAATATGAAAATGGTTGAACCTCATCTAGACAAGTAGTGTTACCAATTTTTTCCTCGTCATCTTGATTATGCAAATAACTATCCTCATTTTCAGGGGTACTATTGGAAACACTAAGATTATCTCGAGCAGTTCCGTTCTGGGCCTCTAACAAAAGCTTTCGAATCGACTCATATGACTTCATTATGGTATCGTGACTCGACTCACATGACTTCCTTAATGCATCATGACTCGACTCACATGACTTCCTTATTGAATCTAGGAAAGAAATTTCACTCGTTGCATTGCTTTCGTCCATAACTAAGTTATTCATTTCTGCTAACTTACGTGTCGACTCAGCTAACTTACGTGTTGACTCTAGTAGAGAGAAATTTTGCTCGTACGACCGGTTGGTGTGTGGATAGTAATTGGGCTCACCATGGTATGACCCATAACCTTCAAAAGTTTGGCGTTCCCAACCACTATTCACACTATGGTCATAAAAAGAGTGATGTCCATATTGTTCAGTTGGATATTCATATTCATTGTGATGGCTATTGTAATACCAGTTTGACATTCTAACTGCAAGGGAATTCTACACAAACACAAACAAGGCTGACTCGACCACAGCAAACCTACTGATTTCTAGCAAACAAAAAGCATGATGGCTCCACTTAGATTGTTTTCTAGACCAGCTTCTAATCCTTCGAAAGGGAATTCGTTACAATCTGAGCAAACCCCTCTGGAATCAATCCGAGTTTAAGTAAGTTGAATAGAGGCGAGGGAAGCTGCGTGGAGCTTTGTTTAAGAAGAAGTATTCCTGATGCTTTGTTTATCTTTTACTTTGTTATTTTGTTAAAAAGAAGGTCTTCATTTTAATAATGAACCTTAAGTTTATTCATTAATTGTAGATTAGTTTGTTGTTTGATTTTAAGAGCAATGTGAATGAACTCTGTTAAGGCTTCATTTTTAGAATGAACTCTTTATTTGTTTAAGAAAAAGTATTCCCGCTGCTTTGTTTATCTTTTACTTTGTTATTTTGTTAAGAAGAACGTCTTCATTTTAAGAATGAACCTTTATTTTGTTAAGTTTTTTAGCTGTTCATATGTTGGAATGAACTCCTTTTTTTATTAAGAATTTTAGGTGTTCATTTATTGGAATGAATTTCAGCTTGTTGTGTGTCTTCATTTTTCAGGTTCAGTATGTCTCTTTCAAGTTGTTATGCAGTTATGTACTACAATGGACATGGCATTCCATTGGAAGTTTCTTTGATCGATGCTTCGTGACTCGAAAATATATGTTTGTGATTATTGGAGAAACTTGACTCCTCAGAGCATAAGATTTAGTCATGGCGCGAAGGTTGTGATAAATTGTTCATCAATTGTGATTTTACTCTTCAAGGTCTAATTGTTGTTTATTGTTCAAAGCAATTGTCACATTTTGATTTGTTTGTTGAGGAGGTTTCTAATGGTGGTGCTTCTAGTTCTTCATCCGGTATTTCCACTTGTGATCGCGCTCGGTGACAATGAATCATGTAGTGGGTTCACTGAGACTTCAAATATTAAATACCTAACGGAAGGTCATAAGGAATTAAAACCACTTTTATCTAAAGGTTGGGAGATATTTTTAAAGGTGTTGGTCAAGTTTTTCATGGTGGTGTTAATGAGGTTCGCTTAGCTGTATATGATGTGACTCAATAATGTTGTAGAAAGTGGTAGTAAGGTTGTCGTTCACTCGGACTTGACGAGATTGATTTTAAGAATTAATAAAAGAAAATAAAAGAAAAATATATACAAATATTGTCACAAGATGAAGAGATGGGCTGGGACTCAGGACTCGGCCAAACTCATAACAAAAGGTTCAAATATTAATTCTTTTAACAATTATCGCTCAACAAATAAAAACATGGACTCTTATTTTTGCCAAGGTAGATTCTCAAAATATTAGTTATAAATCGTAAGCATGGGACATCAAACATTTAAGCAAGCATAACCCATCTAATAAAATAATAACTAATTTAATCAAATCATAATTCAATTTTTAATTAGTGCAAAAGTCATAAAAAGAATTAATTAAAATTACCCATGTATGAAATTTGTCTTCCTCCGTCGTCCTAAAAGAAAGAATGGGGTCTAGCTCATCATGTTGGAAACACGCTAAAAAATTATTATTATTGCTCAAAGGGTGTTTACAAAGATGGAATGGAGAATAAGATGAAAATCGGGTGTTTGCAACGATTATAAGTGTTGCAAACACTGTTATGAAAGAGGGTTGAAAAAACTCATCGATTTTAAGTCTGCCTCCGTATTACGACCACGCTTGAAGTGTCGTCAGCATCTAGCTAGAAGAAACCGCCTGAAAAATGCATTGGCATTGGTGGTCTCATTCTTCGTCATGTTCTTCAGGGATGCAGCAGCAGAAATGGTGATTCTGCAACTCGATTTTCTAACCTCTGTAATACTCTAAACTCTCCCAAACTCTCCATAATCGTTCTATGCTATCTCAGCAACTATTTATAACCCAACAGCCCCGATATATCTCGCCATAACTTCATATAATTCTCAATATTCTTCACGGCCTGTTTTAGGAAATAATCTTGATTTTTGATTTCTACACGCGATCTAAAGCTGCCAAATTGCTATATATAACTCCTTCACACTCCAGAGAGTCGTTAGGGTCTTCTAGATACGTGCAAACACCTCTGTTTCTCGCGAAATCCCGTGAATATCTCCTCCGGCGTGTGTTGCTCTGATTTTCTTCTCGCGGAAATTCCAGCCAAACTGGATCGAAACCAACACTTCTAACATCCCTGTCTAGCCCATAGAAGACTACCCAACCAATTCCAGCCCTTTAGTCTCCTTCAATCCCTTCCAAAATTCTAACCCTAATTCTGCCGGAGAAAACTATTTTTTTCCCGCCAATTTCTGTTTTTGAACGGTGAAGAAGAGAGACAGCCCTTAACCAGTTGTGGGGTGCGAAAAGCAAAGGGTTACCCCTTAGCAATTGGGTTACCCCTTATCCAAAGTGGGAGTCCGAATATCAAATGTCTTCCGGGGGTGTTCCGAGCAACTTTTCGAGCCGAATTTTCCAACAAATATTTATTTCCAAAAATACCTAAAAATACATAAAAACACAATATTAGTACAAAAATCGAGTTCCAACAATACCAACACTGAGGACAATTCAGACACAAAAGATGTGTCTATCAGTATACAAATATTGCAGCAAGTCTGGTTATAAAGTTGCAAAGATTAAGAATGATTTACTTAGGTACACAGTCAAGTGTGGTGGGAGTGCAGATTGTCCTTGATATCTGCACACTATTCCAATCGATACCGCTAAAAGCGTCTTTGCTATCAAGGTATTCAATGGTAATCATACATGTGGTGGTGCTTATAAGCTGAAGGATCCCCCTGCAAAGAAATTGATTAAACATCTATTCAAGGATCAAATACAGTCAAATCCGTCGATAAAGCCTTTGGATATGGTTGCTCATGTGAAGAGTTGTGTTACGGTATTAACATAAAATACCATCATGCTTATAAAGGGAAGGAAGCATCTCACGCAGAGATATATGGCGATGATGTAAAAAGTTTTACAGATCTTGTTTGGTATGTTGAAGCAATTAAGGGTACCAATCCTGGAAGCTATGTTAATTTTGAATATAATAAAGAGACTAAACGGTTTGAGAGGCTTTTCATTTGTTTTTCTGCCTGTATCGAAGGATACAAGTTCATTCGTCCTATGCTTTATTGTGATGCAACATTTCTCAGTGGAAAATTCAAAGGAACATTGATGGCTGCCACTGGCGTGAATGGAAACCAAGGTAAGTTTCTTTCTTTTCTGTATAACTCACATTTTTGTTTCATATATTTCTTAAAATGAACTGAATGCATTCCTTGATTTTTAGTTCGTAGTTTGTTACTGAATCGACTGTTTTCTTTTTTGATTAGTTCATATTGCTAGTTCACAGTTCTTAATGAACTGATTGTTTTTCTTCTTGATTAGTTCATTTTGCTAGCTTCATAGTTCCTAATGAACTTACAACTTTTAGTTCATACTTCTAAATGAACCAATAGTTTTCTAAATGAACTGGCAGTTTCATCTCATGCTTTCTCAATGAACTGACAGTTTTAGTTCTTTTATTTTCTTTCATTATGGAGTTTTTTTCCCTTTCGCGTTTGCTTTAGTTCCTTAAGAAGACATTAAAGGTTGGGAGTGGTTCATGGAAAACTTGCAGTATTGTGTCGACTCTCATCCTATCACCTTTATCACTGATCAACCTGAATGGCTGAAGCAAAGTATCTTAAGTTTTTTCCTAACTCGCATCATAGTTACTGTTTTTATCATTTGAAGAATAACCTCCCTATCAAGAAAGGACATGAGAAGTATAAACAAGTACTGGATTTGTTCCATAAAGCTGCATATTGTTACATCGTTGCTAAATATGAGTCTGCTTTGAATGAGATATGGATCATTGGATGTGGTTGGGTTGGGTTGCCAAGTACCTCAGAAATATCGATCCCGATCATTAGGCAAATGCTTTCTTCGTAGGATGTAGGTATGGGACACACTCATCAAGTATTGCAGAATCTTTAAATAGCTGGATTCATCGTGATAGGAATTTTCCTCCAGCTGCTCTTGTCGATGAGCTCAGGATAAAGATTATGAGGATGATTTCAGAAAGGCGCGAGCTTGGTAGAACTTATCTAGATAGTTTGACTCTCATCTACAAAGCTATACTCAAGGAACATTTCGATATAGGTCGTCCATGGAATGTTACCGATTCAGGTAATTATATTTATGAGGTGCACTCTCCCATCTCTCATGTTGTTGATCTTATGCAGATGACATGTACTTGCCAGAGATGGAAAGTGTTTGGTTTCCCTTGTGCTCACGCGACTGCTGCTATTACTCTCAAGGGTGCTGAGATGTTGATGTATATTCAACCTTACTTTAGTTCAAATCATTTTCGTAATTCTTATGCTCCTGTAATTCGACCCATTCCCAACTTCGATAGGCCTGAAGTGTATGAACCTGAAGACATAGTTCTTCTTGGTATTCCAAGGCCAGCTCCAGGAAGATCACCAAAAAAGCGTATTCGCAGTGCTTATGAGAAGGAGATGAGGCCTATGAAGTGCTCTAATTGCAAGAAGATTGAGATCACAACAAAGCTACATGTCGTCAATTACTGCTGGAGTAGTATGCTTGAACTTTTATTTTTAGTTTATGTTTTTTTATGGTATATGAACTACTATTACTTTTGAATATGAACTGGTGGTAGTTTTTTTTTTTTTTTTTTATAATTTTTGACATGCACTTAATTGTCTGGAGTAAACTTCATTTTCTGGAATGAACTCCCTCTTTTTTTGTAGAATTGCTACTTTGAAATGTTATTTCTATGGGATATGTACTTCATTATCTGGAATGATTTGCTATTATATCAATTCATTTACTGGAATGAACTTCATTTTCTGGAATGAACTCCATTTTTTATAAAACTGCTGTTGAAATTTCAATATTATTCAATGGGATATATACTTCATTTTCCGGAATGAACTGCTATTTGTATAAGTTCATTTACTAGAATGGACTTCATTTCAAGAATGAACACCCTTTTTCCTATTGAAATGTTATTTCTATCAGTTCATTTACTGGAATGAAATTGTATCAAATAGAGTTTGCACTTTCTATCAGTTCATTTACCTAATGAACTGGTATCCATAAGACAGCAAGACAAAACATTGAAGTTAAAAACAAAACATAAGTTATCCATAAGACAGAACATTGAAGTTAAAAACATAAGTCAAAATATTATCTACTAGTACTCTACTATCCAAAATGACATTAGAAGCTAATTCAGGTAATATTAGACATAAGAGTTTTTCTATCTAATCTGTTTTACCATTATCAAGTAAGCAATTGCTAAGGAATTCTGAGTTGGTATATTTGTAATACCCTGTATTTTTAGTTACCGTTTCGGGTCGGGTTTTAACCGAGTTAGCTTAAATTATTGTTTCTTTTCCTTAGCCTAGGTGGGTTGCTCGAACTAGGAAAGCTACAAGTTTGGGTGAGAATATAGTCACCTAGTTAATTTTAATATTTTAATAAAATTGAGAGAAAAATGAAAAGATACTTTGAATAAATAAATATGTTTATGTGTATTTATGTTTGTTCTTTTATCAAATGAAGAGAAATAATATTAGAGATTAGAAAACTAAGAATGAGAGGGAGAAAGATATGGAGGCTGTTTGTGCCGATAAACGATAGGTGGGTGTACTAACCAAGGTTTTCGTACCGTGAACTCATGGTTTCTCTGTGACTATATTAATACGTGAATAGATGTGTTGAATCATTGATGAATGACTTGTTTACAATTATTTTGGTATTGTAAACTCATGGTTTGTTGTGACAATATTAATTTGTGAATCATGTGTTGAAATGTAGTTTAACTGATTTGTTGGAAACATAATTGGTGTTATGAACTCATGCGTTGAAACTTAAATGGATGAATTGCGAATTTATATGTAAAATTTAAATGGATGAATGGTGTTGTTATCAATGATGCATTGAATCGTAAATTGAATTATTTGTTTGAAATATTATTGATAATGTAACACCCCAAGTTCCAGACCAGGGTCAGATCCAAACTCGAAGCGTTACGGGTCGGAAGAGACTTGTGCATATAACTCTTCTAATTTATTTATTACAACAAACGTAATTTAACTTTCCTAACATGAATTTAAACATATGAATTCGATAATCATCTTGTTGATGGTGGATTTTAGTTCAGGGATAAAATTGTAAAACCAGTATTTTAGGCGCTGTCACCCTGCAAAGGGAAAGGTCGTTTATGAAGTGGCAGAGTGCAGAAAACCTCTTCACTTTATTTGAAGCAATTCAATAAATACACAAAATTCACCCAGAATGGTGCGTGCAACAACAATCCCAAATATTCTGTGAATTTTATTAGCATTAACAATTAATGCATGATTTGCCTAGTATTTTCCGTGCTGTGTTCTCAGCCGAACTCTCATTATTGACATGACATGACGACTGAGTGTTTACTCTCAGCAGAGTAGCATGAATCTCCGTGCCAATATTGGGACATGCATGAAGTACTCACACATGCTACATCATTCTTTGACAGAGAGAGTCTTGCATCGACGTGCTTATATTAGCCCGATCGAGCATATTTAATTTCCTAAGGGAAATCTGGACTGTCCGTGTCAGTCTCAGAAATGATCACGGCCACGCAAGTTGGCCGCATGATTTAACCAGCCTAGACGATCCTTAGCAGGAGCATGCTATCACCATAATGATCACCAGCAGGCCCGTTTATGCCCTGGTTGGTCGAACACATGCCATACCTCCCAAACAGCCACCAAACGCCAGCCTGGAAAAGGATGGTCGAAGCAGCTTGGAGGAAGCTCTTACGAGCAAAGACTGCCAATGTCAGTCTCAAATAGATAGCGGCCGTCCAACTTCGCCGGGCTAGTTGGACGGCATAGATCGTCCAGTGGCTGATCGGTCAAGTGTTGTTATACACTCTGGCGGGCCCACCTCTCACCTACTTTTTCGGATCTCTCATGACGAAGCAATGGAGAAATAAACGTTTGCTCAAAACATGGCTGGCGTGATGCTTTAAAAGCCCTGGGAAGTCCACTAGTGTCTTAAATTGATCTCAACCATCCAACTTCACCGGCATGTTTGGATGGCTTAGATCAAGCCTGGGACCGTAGAACAAGTGCACACATGCTCACCGCCGGCCCTAAGTGGGCCCCACACGATCGGCCTCCCCAAGGGAGGAGCTTAGCATGCAAAACGTTTTGTTAAAGTTACATGCACACGACCGATCCAAAACCCTAATTAGGATTTGCGGCATATTACATGTGTCGCTAATCGATCACGAGCGTCCATCTTCGTAAGCTTGGATGGAAGGTGTAGATGTAGACTTAAAAGGTCCCAACAAAATGATCACTGTGGGCCCATCTACACGCATGACCGATCGGCCTAGGCCAACCATGGCCGAACATCTCGAAACGCGCACCCAAACTAGGCATGTCGCGCGGTTTCCAATTCCTTTGCGGCAATGGATTTCTGCCGCAAACCGATCTCAACCACTCAACTTTTCCGGTCAAATTGAGTGGCTTAGATCACACCTTCATGAGACAGTGAGGTACGGACGTGTACACCGGCAATCCGTCTACACGCATGCCCGGTCGGTCCTGCCAAAAACGCCTCCCATGCTTGGTTTCGACCAAGCTGAAGAGTGATGCTTGCGTACCTCTCCAAAACCCTAAAACTCCATCAACGGTCGCAGATGTGTTTCATATATCATCTCATCCGTACAACTCTACCAGCTTGGTTAGGCAGCCTAGGCTAGGAGTTAAACGATCAATAAAGCATCCCCATGATCACCGTCCGCCGCTCTTCCACATAGAGTGATCGGCCAAAGCATGGCTCGCCCATGCAACCTCCAAACGATCACTCGAAGATGGTTGGACGTGGTGCTATTTTAAGACGCCTAATTCGAAACTTACTCCGTTAATCTTTAAAAACAGCGATGCTTCATACATGCTGAATGTATTCGATGCATTACATGCATAGAATACACACGATATTTCATAAATATCGATATTTAAAAATAACATTGTATGCTACTTTTTGTGGGTCACACATCCACACAATCGAGACATCAAGCATGTCAAAAACTGGGGGATACTTACTGGGGTATTGGTCTGGCGGTTTACAGCGCGCAGCGTGCAACGCGCCATCACAAGAACGTGTCAGGAAGACATGGACGGTTAGTGATGATGGGAAGAGTGGGCAAAGGCTGATCGTGAGACATTAACACGATTCCCACTATTCCATCACCCCACTTCCTCCACTTCCCACGAGAGACGAGGGTTAGGCTCAATGGCTTGTATAAATAGGTTCTCCTCCCTATTTCCAGAAGAGACAGAAATCAAGTGTTGATACAACGTATTCAAACACCCAGAGTTGCTTACATTATTGCAAGCCAGTTCGATATTCTGATACAAGTCATAAACAGCCAACACCTTCACAGTCTCAACACCTTCTTCGCTTCCCTCCCTAAGATCAACCCCATCTCCTTCACTTTGTGACCGAAGCAAGTCTGGAACGGCCATTTCTTGGTTTAGGCCAGAATTGCACAGATTGATCTCTCGAATCAAAAGCACTCCCGTGCAGTGCATTTGTTTAGGGTTTAGATTCATTTATCATCCACACACCCCAAATTACCAAAACCAGCAGAAATAGTTTTCACCCATAAACACATCTTTAACAACATTTTCAACAAACATATTATTTGAAATTACATTTCAAGCAATACAATAAGACAATACAATGATTAAACTATCTTCTTAGTTTCCACTTCCAACTTCCAAGAAATATGCAAGTATGTCAATTGGGGTGAGATGACAGCTCAGTAGAATGCATTCCCAATCTTAAGACACACATAACAATATGAATGAATCAAGTAACATACAACATGGGGTATACGACATGATTTCAAGCAATCAATGATACATATATTCAACCATCAAGATTTACCACACAAGTATTATTTTCAATAAATCATTTAACTCGTTTCATCAATCATGGATTCACAATACCAATAATATTTATAACAGATCATCTAATTAGGATTTCAAAACAAGATTTCACTATATCAATAATATTTCAAAAAATAATCCAATTCAATTGTTCAATCAAGAGTTCACAATACCAATATTATTCTCAACAATTTATCCAATTAGATTTCACACATGAGTTCACAACATTATTCATATTTCCTACAAATACTTCAATTCGTATTTCAATACTTGAGTTCATAAACGCAATAAGGATTCCAAAAATCATTCAATAGAGATTTCAACACACGATTCACAAATTAATATTATCACCAACAAACCAGGAGTCCACAATACCATTATTATTGTCAACTAATCATCCATTTGGGATTTAACATATCAATTCACAATTCATCCATATAAGTTCACACTTGAGTTCAACAATTCATTTAATTATATTTCGCACATTAGTTCATAACACCAATTATAATTTCCAACAAATCATATAATCTAGATTCCAACACATGATTCACAAATTAATATTGTCATCACAACAAGTAACAATGAGTTCACGGTCCGAAAACCTTGGTTCGTACACCCACCTATCATTTATCGGCACGGACAGCCTCTATCGATGGCCAGGAACAAAAGTTCCTATGGGGATCATACCCATATGCTCTCGGGGATCATTACCCATTTCGTTCATGGTACGACAACCTTGGTTCGTACATCCACCTATCGTTTATCGGCACAGACAGCCGCCATCAATGGCCGTCGGGAAACACAAGTTCCCATGGGGATCATTACCCATTTAACTCTCGGGGATCATTACCCGCCATTATCATGAAACATGTTCCATATAACGGTAAAACATGAACTCATTTCCGTTTGTAAATCATTTTCACAAACAACACAAGCAACCATGGCTTAACAACATGAATTTCTTTCAAGCATTTAATCAAACAAACTAACTGCAACCATATTACATTATATGTTTCATGGTTATAACTTTATCTGATCATCCTCAAATTTTACAGGAACATTCTTGACACATTATTATATAACATATCCAGAATTCACACCACACCAACGGTTCAAACAAAAGATATTTGTTTTATATGATCATTCTAAAAACTGGGAAAATAACATCATATTATCATATTATTCACAGTAAATTCATATTAATCTCAAATTGAGCAATTCCAAAGTAAAATGAAAGATAAGATGTTTATCTACAACTTTCGTTAAGACCTAAAGTCATTTCAACATCATTAGGACTACCTAAGAACCTCAAAACCACAGCAAAGCGAATCTATCTAGAATTTCAGAAAATATCACTCAAATTCAAACAAACATTCAACGATGAATTTACATTGGAAAATTCTCAACTTTTAAAAAGAGATACTTAATCATGTTTTATATCAATAATAGAAGCTTGATCATCAAAAAGAGGTACATATTTATTCAAATAAATTTCAGAAACCTAATGATACAAGATTAAACGAAATTAAAATCAAGTATTAACAAAAACACAAGGAGAAAGGGGATTTAAAATTCTACTCAATTAGCTTCAAGTATTCTGATCCTATACTTATTTTCATAACCTTCTTCTCTAAAAGAAACATTAGCTTCCTCTCTTTCCTCTCCTTCTTCTCCTTAACTTTTGGTTTTTCTAATATAAAATTCCATCTCCCAATTTTGGTTATAATACTATTAATAATAATTAAACATTTTTATTATTTATTTTAACTTTAAATGTCTCTTTATTTTCCTCCTGTTTAGGTGATTATATTCACACCCTAACTTTCTAGTTCAAGCAACCCACTTAGGCTAAGGAATAATAAACAATAATCTAAGCTAACTCGTTAAAATCCGACCCGGAAAGGTAACTAAAAATACAGGGTATTACAGATAATGTGAGCTTGTTTATTGAACATATAATTGAATCCTCGAAGTTTTCAAAGTCTCTTGTTGTATGTTCTCTTTGATTGATTGATATTTATTTTCACATCTTTAGAGAATCGGGGTGCATTCTATTAAGCTGTCATCTCACCCCAATTGACATTCCTTGCAGATTTATTAGAGTTGCGCAGCGGAGGCTAGGAATGAGTAGCTTAGTGATTGAATTGTTTACTTGTATTTGTTTATATTGTAAATCGATATAAAATGTTTCATGTATAATATTGTGAAGGATAAATTTAAACCTAAGAAATGATATTTTTTTTTTCCTATTGATTAATTTTTAAATATATTAATTTGATTTAAATAAGTATAAAAAATAAATTTTGAAGTCTCTTTCCGACCCGTAACGTTTCGAGTTCGGATATCCATACAGGTTTGACCCTGGTCCGGAACTCGGGGTGTTACAATATTCACTCCAGCTCTCTTCATCTCCTGATGCAGTAAGAAGTTTGTAGGCCATCTCGAGTCTCTTTGCTTGCATCTTGTTTACCATTTCAGTTTTCTTCATCACACTTTGCGACTTGGTTATTGTTGGCTTGACACTTCTCTTGATCCAATAGCAGGTGTACAACAGGCAATCTGGGTATTTCCCTTGATCTGGCACTCCTGACAGATTTTCAAAGATAACTCTGGTGCATCTTTCCCTATCCTGAGATTATAGCCACAAGTTGATGTGTTTCATGCAGTAAGAAGCCATTATGTTTGCATCAGTCTCGCATTGCTTACCAAGCTCACCCTTTTTGATGGAGCTGTAATGCTCCCATGTGTAGTTGGTGACGTCAAAAACCAGCAGATACCAGTGTTCACCTAGAAGCCTTTTTGATTTCGCTTTACCAATGTTTGGGTTAGTATTCATAGGAATGAGTAACTTCTCGGTTCTGTAATTCATGTCTCTTATAAACTCATCAACTTTCCCCGTTCTCTTATGTGCATTGTGCTGCACAAAAAATGTCTGAAAAAAAAGAGAAATGAATTAGATAAGCAGTTCATTCTATGCATGTCTAGATAAGAAGTTCAAATAGATGAAAATCAAATAAACTTCATTTATCAAACAGTTCATTTATCAAATGAATAGGTGGAAACACACTTACGAATGCTGTTGGATTCATAATCTCGAAGTTGATATGGTCTCTTCGAGTCTCACTGTCATGGCTTTCTATAAACTTTCTCTCCTCATTTGCAGCTTTATACTTTCTGTATATATAGTAGATCAACAAGGTGGTGTCCAAGTATTTATTGAACATCAGAGAAACGATTTCACTCCCTTGGACTGATATTGCAATTTGTTTGTGATTCTCCGCTTTCCAAGCTGCTTGACTGCAAATACAAAGAAAAATGAACAGTCAAAATTTTATACCAAAGAGTTTTGTTGAAGAGAAACATATCAAAAGTTAGTAAGAGAAACATACGTAGTCATAGATTTGCTGAAGAATTCACCAAATACCGAAAGCGCAGCTTCATCAAATTTTGAGTAAAAAGGATATTTCTTCAGGTCTGGTAGATTTGTCTTGATTACTTCTCTTTCTCTTCTAGGTGCCTGCGGTGCTGTTTCTTGAATCTGATCGTTTTGCTGCGCCTATGGCGCTGCTTCTTGAATCTGGTCTTTTTGCTGCGCCGTGGTGTTGCTCCCTGAACATTTGCAAGCTTAGATCCTCTTTTCCTCTTACCTACATTTCCAACAGGGTTCTCCTTCTGTACATTATTCTTCTTCTCTTCTTTATCTCTATCAAATTCAGGTGAATTCCTCGACACTACCTTCTTGTCCTTGTTCAAGCTCAGTCTAAATCTTGTTTTTCTTACACTAAAATCTGATCTAGATATATAATCATTCCCTATTGGTTTCACTGGTTTGTTTGCTCTAGTAGTCATTCTATTATTTTCTTCCGGTACTGGTACAGTGTGTGGTGAGTTTGCTCCATAGATGAACCAAGGCATGTTTCATTCAGTTCTGCAACTATTTGTGAAGCTGTCTCCACATCTGCGTCAGTTGTCCTTGCTTTCTTTGATCTAGTAACCACTCCAGTTTGTTCTTGCGATACAGGGGTGGGTTGGAACTGTGGCATGCCGATCGAAAAACTAGGACGACTACAGTTGATTTCGTTTACTGTAGTTTTGATGATGGTGTCAGCTTCATCATCATTCAAATCTTCATATTTCTGATTCTTGTCATCAATAAGATGCAGGCTGATGCGTGTCGTAGGTGCAATCAAATTAATATCTATTTCCACTCAATTAAAAATAATATAATGGAAGTCAAGTTCGTTCCCACGAGGAGCAAGAGGTTCTAGTTGTAAAAATTGTCACAAAAGGGGGGTGTAAAAAGCAAAAGAAAATAAGCAAAGCAATTAAAGATAAAGTTGAAAGCAATAAGAGAGATAAGATCAAGGAATCCTTCTTCGTTGCAAAACAATGATTAAAGTTATGTTCTTTTCTACTTATTATTAGTCATAGATTATCACCAACCGTAGGATAGCAGGTCCGCTTAGCTAGCCCCAAAATCCCTTATTTCACTGAGTAACAAGTCCGCTTAGTTATCAGATTCTATTCAAAAGAACCACCTTGAGGTTCGCTTACAAGATGTAATTCCCCGAATGCATTAAGATCTATGAATTTAGGTTTAGTACTAGTAGTTAGACTCGGTTCGCTTGGTCCACTTTCTAGCGTTGTTTTTACACACAATCGCTCCACGGAATCCCTCCGCAAGGTCTCGTGTTTTCTACTTGTGTAAAGTGTCGAGAACTATTACGTATTCCCTAACTTATACTAGATTTAGATTAAACTAACAAATCAATTTAGCATGCATTCTAAACAATCTATCAATCAATCATGAATGAATAAACATTCCTATTAGTAAAAACAAACGATAATCATGTGAAAAACTTCAAGATAGAATTGAAACAAAACTCAAAACATATATTAAGAACTAGGAATTCATCCTCAATCAATAATAAAATTAGCTACTCATGCTAAAGAGTTCACACAAAGAATAAGAAAAGAAAAGTGTTGTGTGTGTAGAGATGTGTAAAAAGATATAGAAAACTTCTCTATTTATAGGCTTCAATATTCTCCAAATCTTCCAAGGAATAGAATCCTTTTTCTTTTGCAATTCAATTTCCAAATCCAAGCTTTTCTCAACTCTTCCACCTTCTCTTTCCAAATTTGAGTCCAATTCTCCATCCAATTCCTAACCCAAGTCTTCATACCCATGAGAGAAGTCCATAGAAAATTACGGAATTTTTGCTCGCCGGAAAACTGGGATTGTGGCCGGAATTTGACCGGAATCCGTCACCGCCGGCCACCTGAAAATTTCTCCGTCAGTGGAATATTCGACGGAATATTCCGTCAGTCCTCCGTTAGGACTAACGGTCAAACGGGTCAACCGTCAGTCAAACTGGGTCAAGGGAAAAGGTAGTCAAACTCGAGTTAGCTTCTGATTGTGGGCTGAGTCGTCTTAATCGCCTCGAGTCATGTGCGCTGGATCGGCTCATCGGAACGCTCCGGATCGGTCATCTCCAAGACCGAGTTGACTCGCCAGTAATGAAAACCGCCGCAGCTCTCTTGTTTTTCGGCATTTCCTGTAGCCGAGTTCAGGCCATTCTTTCCTTCATTCCCGTTAAGAAATCATCCTAACATACATCTATTAAGCAACACATTCTTCATCGCCGTCTTCGCTTCATTTTCCCCGTTGAATTGCACTCCTCAACACCTTCATAACAAGCCACCCTTGTTCACTGACTCAACACTTTTGCTACACCCCATTCACTCCGCATCTCGCATTCTTGCCAATTCCTCGGTCTTGCAAAGATCATTTCCGCCCTAGCCGTTGCAAAGACCAATGCCGATTCTAGCAAAACTACAAACCCATTTGCTCATACATTCGACTCTCACTCACAGCTCTTCTTAGTTTCACATCACCAGAAAGCCTTTAATTTTACTCTCAATTATTGAACAAAGAGCAGCATCAATTCCTTCTCAAATTCCGCTCTTCATCTCGAGGTCTCTTATCTCTTCTCAAACCCATCCCGCAACTTCAGACAAACACCAATCCCAACTTGCTTCAATCTTAGATCGAACCCGTTGTCCGATCGAACCCATTCATCACCACCACAACCAATTCTCAGTCGTTATCAAATCCCTTTGAGCAGCACTAACACTTCATTGCACCTATCAGCTATAAGTTGCTTTGATTTCAATCTCACAGATCCCATTTTAAGCTTATCTCTCCGAATTATACCAACACCAGTCTTCATCAATCGATGGCGTAATCAATTTCAAAGATCTGTCTCTAATCACAATAGCGCCTTCACTAATTCTTTATCTCGCCTAACACCGATTTCAATCCTCGATCCGCTCGAACTCAAGAACAATCTCACTGCTGCTCAAAACACGTTGTTCTTCTTCATCTCCTTAATCAATTTAAACACAAATTCAAAGACCAAAAACTCTTTCATTAATCGACTAGGTCCAAACCCCATCTCTTTCATCATTTTCGGATCCCCTTTCTTCATAGCAAACAAGATACATCCACCGAACCTCATACCCCGATTCTTCGATCCGTTTTACACTTATCGTTAGCAATTCAACACCCGCATCCGTCACATAATCACACCCACTCGTTAATTCATCTCTCAATCTTTCTTTCCAATTCTCAACTGTTTCATCGATTAACTTTTCTTCCCTCACGATTTCAGCTCTCGGACCAACAGCAATAGACGTTGTGTTGTTTTCTTCTCAGTTTTAGGAACAAATGATTGAGAATTGATTTCTTTAGGGTTAGGAAATAAAAGCTGGGTCTAAATCTGGGTAATATTATGGGCCTCGTAATGACATCCCGGTTACCTAATAGATGCCACAAGCGCCTAAGTCGGTGCTTTTAACATTTGAATGGGTTTCCCCTTATCCTTAGCCGAGTTGTCTTTAATGCTTCCCCAAAAGAGTTGCCCCTTAACCCCCGACCGGGCTCCAGATAGTGTTCGCCCCTGAAATGACAATTTTGCCCTTTTTGCTCAAATTGGATAATTTCTTCTTCTTTTCCTCCGTGCGACTCCATAGTAGCTACAAAACTCAAAACAAGCGTAAAATACATAATTTACAAGAAAAATAGCAAAGAAAGCATAAACTCTGTATAGTAAATACGGTGTATTCTACACCTATCAAATTCCCCCACACTTAGACTTTGCTAGTCCTCGAGCAAATCAAACTAAAAACTCACAACTTCAAAGCGTTCAAGCGTCCCAAGCATCCAAAAAGCTATGAGGACATAGAGTTTCTGCATTCTAGTAATAAGAAGTTAGAAATACTAAAGAACATATTCTCGTTCTTAAATGTTGAATGAGAAATAACCACACCATAATGAGAGAATGCGTGTTTGAGAAACGATCAATAAGCATTTCGCCTCGACTTCTGCCTCACCAAAAAGGATTTTATGATAATTGCACTCAAAAAGACGGCTTTTTATGGTTCTCACATGTGTGCAGGTAGGAATGAAGAGAGAATTTCCGCAACACGTTGAATGGTGGGAAGGACAACTTCCAAATATTTTTAAAAACCCACATCTTTTAATATTTTGAAAAACCATTTTTCTGACGATCTCTACGAAAGGAAATCAACCATTATTATCGAGGATGAGATTACTTACTCACCTTCACATCCGATCGCCAATTATGATAACACCACTCTCACGGCATCCAATAGAAACGTCTTCCGCTCCTCGTCTTTAACTTCTTGGTCTTCGGTTTCAACTATTGATGATAAACCCTTGAATTTCATAAATCCTTGACAATTTATAACTCTTTTACCTTAAAACCTTGTCGCTTGAAACTTTCTTATAAATTTTCCTTCCCCACGGCTCATTAAATAAAAATAAGAACAAATATTTCTCTTGTTTTTCTCTTTTTTTTTTTTTTTTTTTTTTTTGAAATTCAAGAGAAATTAAATACAAAATAAACCATGGCCGTGGAAGAAGTATTTTACCGCTTGATTCTTCACAACTTGTACCGTCTTGAAATCATAAACTTCAAAAATTCTCACCTTTTGATTTTCTTCGCTTTTATGAATAAGTCTTCATACTTGTATGTATAATTATGCTCATTGTATTGTAAGTCTTCAACATATATGTGAAATCCGCTCGTTGTATGTTGCTTTACTTTGCTCCTTTTCTCATTCCGTTGCTTATAAACCTTAAACTTTTCCAACTTTCCTTGTAGATTTTGATGTCGCTCCTTGTTGATGATGAGAGTGTTTCTATGGATCCGTTGTTGTCGAGAGAGAGAATGGTGCTAACTGCAAATCGAACTACAAGAAGGCGGCTTTCATCTAAAGACGTCACCCTCATGATTGACAAAATTAGCACTCAAGAGATCAAAGAGTAGTGCTTCTATTGGTGGGAGGTTGGGTAGCTCACCATTCTACCCGGAATTAACGTACGGTGACACACACTCAAAAGAAGCTCTTTAGTAGATGGAAAATTTCTGGTCGGTGCCTCACATGATATGAATACGGGTAGTCTCCACTAATGATTGATCGCAACTCTAATAACGCATTTCTCCCCGCACCAAATTCGCATCACCGGCATGATTAAATCCATTATTTAACACTCAAACAAGCAAGAAATCCGAATGTAGTTCTCTAACATTTCCAAGTTCAATTATGTCGGTCCAAAATCTCTATGTAAACATACCTAGAAATATGCTAGTGACTCTAAAATCTTTAAAAGTTGGAGTTTTTATGAAAAACTTTTTTTTTTTTTTTTTAACTTTTTTAATTTTTTTGTAATTTTTTTGTTTTTAAAAACATGCTTAACCACTCCCCCACACTTAAACCTTACATTGTCCTCAATGTAATTGAATCCTCCTAGTAAAGTCAAGGTGGGAAATTTTAACATGATAAGAAACAAGAAAAAGAAATAACAAAAAGCAAAAAGATAAGAAATACAAAACCTATGGGTTGCCTCCCATTAAGCGCTTGTTTTAAAGTCGACGGCCCGACTTAGCTCTTGCATGATTCATTCCCAATATACCAACAATCGGAAAATTTGAGGATCCACCCATAATACCTGTTTTGCAAACAATAACTCCATACAAATATTAGCACAAGAAAACAATAGTGAAATCATCGCTCGATAGAAATTTCCCCCACACTTATTCCCGTCCACACTCGGAAGTGTATAAAGAACATAGAATTCGGGAACTTCCAAGTATTCCTCTTGGCAAACCCGCATAGTGTTAGAATCAAGTGTTTCCAATGGTGGATATCTAGAAACAAAATCATCCAAAAATACTTTCAAGCACATACATTCAAACCAATAAGAGGTGAAAGAGAAGAATCAATAGGCAAAGGGTTAGACAAACCTTGCACAATCTCTTGTATTATAGAATCCTCTTCATCCTTAAAAATTCGAGTGAATTACTTACCTCTTGTATATCGTGGTCCTCTATTAAACCTTGCAACCATTCTTCGTCGTTTTCTACCTTAACCAAAGTCTCGGCATCATTAAAATCATTCGCAAGTTCAATTGGGTCTTCCACAAAATCAATGAATGTGGTTTCATCCTCTAGCATCATCTCTTCAACATTCTCATCATCGGAATCGGGCCATTCTTCCCTCATATAATCTTCCTCGGTATAAATTGTAAGATCTTCTTGTGAGGGTGTTACTTCGTTTACAACAATAGGTAAGTGATATCCAAACTCCTCCTTTTGAATAGGTGAAGGATCGTTATTATGATCCGGAGTTGGAATAACTTCCTCATCGTTGCAACGTTCATACACTTCCGCGGACTCCCATTTTCCCTAAGAAATTTTTTCCAAGCAATAAATGCATCTTCCTCAAGCTCTACCTTTTGAATAGGTGTTTGATCATTATGAAGATCAAGGCTCGAGTAAGCTACACTAGCGTCTTCAAAAGTTTCCAAAGGTTGGTTAATTTGTTCGTATATTTTCTCCGAATTCCTTTGAATTTCTCGATGTGATTCTTGAAACTTTTGTTGAAGATCCCCAATCATGGCAGACATCTTATCTGCAAAACTAGAGAATTTCTGATCATAAACAAAACTATCCTCCCATCCTTGTGATTGTCCACTTACATACCCGTCATAAGGTTGTTGATATGTATGAGAATATCCATAAGGTTCTGTAGGAGTTTGATCATAGCCAAAAGATTGGTTTTGATTGTATCCTAAGGATGGTTGGAAGTTGTCATAATGTTGAAGTTGAAAACCGTATTGATTGTTGTAATATGCTTGCTCTTGTCCACCATACATGGAAAACCGGTACCTGAAATAAGATTCTCAGAAACTAAGTTAGATACGATATAGAATCTAACAAAGCAAGAATAAAGCAAAAAGAAAAATAGAAACAACTAAAAATCATCCGTTGCTCCCCGGCAGCGGCGCCAAAATTTTGATGCGTGTCGTAGGTGCAATCAAATTAATATCTATTTCCACTCAATTAAAAATAATATAATGGAAGTCAAGTTCGTTCCCACGAGGAGCAAGAGATTCTAGTTGTAAAAATTGTCACAAAAAGGGGGGTGTAAAAGCAAAAGAAAATAAGCAAAGCAATTAAAGATAAAGTTGAAAGCAATAAGAGAGATAAGATCAAGGAATCCTTCTTCGTTGCAAAACAATGATTAAAGTTATGTTCTTTTCTACTTATTATTAGTCATGATTATCACCAACCGTAGGATAGCAGGTCCGCTTAGCTAGCCCCAAAATCCCTTATTTCACCGAGTAACAAGTCCGCTTAGTTATCGATTCTATTCAAAAGAACCACCTTGAGGTTCGCTTACAAGATGTAATTCCCGAATGCATTAAGATCTATGAATTTAGGTTTAGTACTAGTAGTTAGACTCGGTTCGCTTGGTCCACTTTCTAGCGTTGTTTTTACACACAATCGCTCCACGGAATCCCTCCGCAAGGTCTCGTGTTTTCTACTTGTGTAAAGTGTCGAGAACTATTACTTATTCCCTAACTTATACTAGATTTAGATTAAACTAACAAATCAATTTAGCATGCATTCTAAACAATCTATCAATCAATCATGAATGAATAAACATTCCTATTAGTAAAAACAAACGATAATCATGTGAAAAACTTCAAGATAGAATTGAAACAAAACTCAAAACATATATTAAGAACTAGGAATTCATCCTCAATCAATAATAAAATTAGCTACTCATGCTAAAGAGTTCACACAAAGAATAAGAAAAGAAAAGTGTTGTGTGTGTAGAGATGTGTAAAAAGATATAGAAAACTTCTCTATTTATAGGCTTCAATATTCTCCAAATCTTCCAAGGAATAGAATCCTTTTTCTTTTGCAATTCAATTTCCAAATCCAAGTTTTTCTCAACTCTTCCACCTTCTCTTTCCAAATTTGAGTCCAATTCTCCATCCAATTCCTAGCCCAAGTCTTCATACCCATGAGAGAAGTCCATAGAAAATTCTGGAATTTTTGCTCACCGGAAAATTGGGATTGTGGCCGGAATTTGACCGGAATCCGTCACCGCCGGCCACCTGAAAATTTCTCCGTCAGTGGAATATTCGACGGAATATTCCGTCAGTCCTCCGTTAGGACTAACGGTCAAAAGGGTCAACCGTCAGTCAAACTGGGTCAAGGGAAAAGGTAGTCAAACTCGAGTTAGCTTCTGATTGTGGGCTGAGTCGTCTTAATCGTCTGAGTCACTGCGCTGGATCGGCTCATCGGAATCGCTCTCGGATCGGTCATCTCAAAGACTGAGTTGACTCGCCGTAATGAAAACCGCCGAGCTCGTTTGTTTACGGCATTTCCAGTGCCGAGTTCAGGCCATTCTTTCCTTCATTCCCCGTTAAGAAATCATCCTAACATACATCTATTAAGCAACACATTTCTTCATCGCAAATCGCTTCATTTTCCTGTTGAATTGCACTCCTCAACACCTTCATAACAAGCCACCCTTGTTCACAGACTCAACACTGCTACACCCCATTCACTCGCATCCGCATTCTTGCCAATTCCTCGGTCTTGCAAAGATCGGCTCGCCTAGCCGTTGCAGCACCAATGCCCATTCTAGCAAAACTACAAACCCATTTGCTCATACATTCGGCTCTCACTCACGACTCTTCTTAGTTTCACATCACCGAAAGCCTTTAATTTTACTCTCAATTATTGAACAAGAGCAAACATCAATTCCTTCTCAAATTCTCGCTCTTCATCTCTCGAGGTCTCTTATCTCTTCTCAAACCTATCCTACAACTTCGAGACAAGACCAATCCCAACTTGCTTCAATCTTAGATCGAACCCGTTGTCTGATCGAACCCATTCATCACCACCACAACCAATTCTCAGTCGTTATCAAATCCCTTTGAGCAGCACTAACACTTCATTGCACCTATCAGCTATAAGTTGCTTTGATTTCAATCTCACAGATCCCATTTTAAGCTTATCTCTCTCGAATTATACCAACACCCGGTCTTCATCAATCGATGGCGAGAATCAATTTCAAAGATCCGTCTCTAATCACAATAGCGACTTCACTAATTCTTTATCTCGGCTAACACCGATTTCAATCCTCGATCTGCTCGAACTCAAGAACAATCTCACTCTGCTCAAAACCCGTTGTTCTTCTTCATCTCCTTAATCAATTTAAACACAAATTCAGCACCAAAAACTCTTTCATTAATCGACTAGGTCCAAACCCCATCTCTCTTTCATCATTTTCAGATCCCCTTTCTTCATAGCAACAGATACATCCACCGAACCTCATACCCTGATTCTTCGATCCGTTTTTACACTTATCGTTAGCAATTCAACACCCGCATCTGTCACATAATCACACCCACTCTGTTAATTCATCTCTCAATCTTTCTTTCCAATTCTCAATCTGTTTCATCGATTAACTTTTCTTCCCTCACGATTTCAGCTCTCGGACCAACAGCAATAGACGTTGTGTTGTTTTCTTCTCAGTTTTAGGAACAAATGATTGAGAATTGATTTCTTTAGGGTTAGGAAATAAAAGTCTGGGGTCTAAATCCGGTAATATTATGGGCCTCGAATGACATCCCCGATTACCTAATAGATGCCACAAGCGCCTAAGCTGGTGCTTTTAACATTTGAATGGGTTTCCCCTTATCCTTAGCTGAGTTGTCTTTAATGCTTCCCCAAAAGAGTTGCCCCTTAACCCTGACTGGGCTCCAGATAGTGTTCGCCCCTGAAATGACAATTTTGCCCTTTTTGCTCAAATTGGATAATTTCTTCTTCTTTTCCTCCGTGCGACTCCATAGTAGCTACAAAACTCAAAACAAGCGTAAAATACATAATTTACAAGAAAAATAGCAAAGAAAGCATAAACTCTGTATAGTAAATACGGTGTATTCTACACCTATCACAGGCTCACACGCTCTTCATTGACTAATATATCATCCTTGTTACTTGCTGTTAAAAATAATTCAAGAAGCATAAATCAATTTTTTATCAATGGTCAATCTGTGCATCAAAAGTCAAAGTTCACCCCTTAGAATTAACTCCAATTTCTATATTATAACCAGAGTTCATCCATGAGAATGAACTCCAACATCTTGATTAACAGTCAGAGTTCACCCGTCAGAATGGACTCCGACATCTATATTGTAGCCAGAGTTCATCCATGAGAATGAACTCTGACTTATGCATTAAAAGTCAGAGTTCACCCCTCAGAATGAACTCCAACATCTTGATTAACAGTTAGAGTTCATCCATCCCACAGAATGAACTCCAACATCTTGATTAACAGTCAAAGTTTATCCCACAGAATGAACTCCAACCTCTAAATCTAAAAATTTTACACAAGGAAGAAAAATATTTGGAATTTCTTACCTAGGTTCACACATTGATCAATACTTAAAGGAACTGGGGTGATGTCTGTTGGAAACGAAGGAAGTTGTTCTTTAGTCATCTCATCAAGGAACTTTTGTTGAATATCACTTGCATCGACTTCAATAGAAGGATTTACAACAGATAAGACAGGAAAGAGATGATCCTCCAGCAGCTTCCATATCATCAGTCCTATTTCCTTCATTTACAGCATCTGGTACCGCTTTCATTCCTTCATCCATAGCTGCATTGAATTCCTCTAGAAGCTTGCATATCGTTAGCAGCATCATGCATTCCAACATCTTCATTCATATTTCCTCCACCAGCTTCCATGGCTTCATCCACTGGTTGATCCAATATAATGTTTATTTGATCACTTAACAATGAACTCTTGTGCTCATCAATGAAACGAGTGCGCATAAACTATGATGTTTGGTATGCCATGAATTTCGCCACATTCCCACATGTAGCTAGAAATGCATCAACTTCAGTTTGCTTAGAAGCCAAGTGTAATACAAGGCATTCCATCTTTGTTTCAAAAAGTGTCTTTGAAGTTGTTGCTTCTGCAAGTCATTTGTCAAGGTCTTCCTGCTTTAACAAAAGATTCGTCACCTCCTCAGCATGCTTCGTTGTCAACTGTTGTATCTCTTGAGCATGTTTACCTCTCAGGTTCTCTATCTCTTGAACATGTGTAGCTTTCAAACTTTCTATCTGAGATGTCATTTGAATGAATTCTTCCTCAAGCAACTCAGCTTTAATTTTGTTTTGGCTTTTTGCTTTTTCAGTAGCTTGTTTTCAGCATCAGTATATTCTTCCAAGAATTTTTGTGATAGCTGCACACACAAAATTCAAATAATCAGATATTATTAACATTTTCTTAGAGTTCATTTCACACAATTAACACACAATTGCATCCTCATTAAACATTCATAGTAGGAATCCATTACAAGGAATGAACTACAACGTCAGAGGAATCGACATTGACAGTCAGAGTTCATTTTGTGGAATGAATTCCCAGTTTTATCTTAAAGTAGCATAGTTCATTATGTGAAATTGGATACAATATAACAGTACCATCTTAAACTAGATTTTTACCTCTCCAAAATCATTAACATTCATTTCTAAGTGTTTGCAAATGGTATCGATATTCCACTTTGCAAATCTTGGACGGTAGTCTACTGTTTTCTGCACCTGCCACCTGGGTTTTAATTTCTTTGAATGCTCATCAAACCAAGGTTGTAAAAATAAGAATTATACTAATCATTTATCAGCACCAATTCATTTCAACATCAAACATCAAAATGAAGAAACATAATTATGAACAGTTTTTCATCTCACTAACAGGTAAAGGTAACACCCTTCAGAAGAACCTCTTATCAAGCTTTCCATCAAATGTTTGTGTATGAGATGCGGCAAAGATACTCTATCTATTGACTATAGCCAAGCAAGGTACTTGGTGTGGATGGAACCTGCATCACCAGTATTAAGAAAAACAGTAGACAAGACAAAGAGTTCAAACATGGTTACAAGATCTTCAATAGATCCTCTATTATTAATCAACTCAATGATTTTCTCTTTCAATTTTGTGCTCTTTATATCATAAGGTTTCCTTTTTGGTGGAACAAATTTGTAGGTTGTATAGAACCTTCCACAAACGTAGTCTGTCAGGTTTCTTGAGTCCAAGAAAGATTCTTCTATTCCACCTCTAGGGATACATGGTATTCCAAACACTAATGACAACTCTTCAGGTGAGGATCTTAGCATATATGTTTGTCCCCCTACTTTGAAAATGAACGTATCATCATTTGAATCAGGAATTGACAAGTGTGCACTGCAGAGAACTAGGACAACAGGTGTTGACTTATTCCATTTAGTAGGAACAATGTCCTCTTCTAGAAATACTTTTGCTACATTCCCTAATGGACTCCCATACAAAGCCTTATATTCTTCATTCAAAGCCTCTTTTTCCTCTAGTGCTTTAATCTTGTCAGCAAGAGCAATGACTCCAGCAAAGCTACACTTTATCTTCTTTTCTACATTTTTTTTAAAAGAAAAAAATAATTAATGGTTACTTTCACAAATATTTGCTGATAGAAGAAAATAAAGTGTAGCTTGAGAAGGACCAGTACTTCAGTTCATGCTACTGGGTGAACTCTCAAGCAGTTCTAAGTTCATTCAATAAAATGAGGATTTCAAAGAAGAACCAACACAATAGACAATGGACTTCAATCTGCAAAATGAAGTCCATTCTGTAAAATGAACTGTAAAATCTAGATCTACAATTTTTCTAGACTTCATTCTAAAGAATGAAGTCCAGCAAAAATCAAAGAAGAAACATGTTTCATTGTACACTATGAACTCAATCAAAGAAGGACTTATTATTCATCAAACATCATACATATATAAATCTTCATTCTAAAGAATAAAATCTGACAGTATATATGCGATTTACAACTTCATTCTACAACTTCATCAAATAGATCTAAAACTTCATTCAAAAAAATGAACTCCGACAAGATATAACTTACTTATATAACTGAAATCAACATGCAGATAGCAGAAATCATGATGAAATGCATTCATATGAACATTCAATATCAAAAATCAACTTCAAAAGAACAATAATCATCAAAAATCAACTTCTAGTACTTCAAATTAGGGTTATTTGTACCTTTCGCTAGTTTCTTTGCTTTTGATTTCTTTGAAACTCGTTCTTCTTCAACTTGATTAACTCCTTCAAATACAACTAATTGGCTGTTTCCTTCTTCAACTTCTTTGCCTGAAGATGATTCTACTACTGTTTTCCTCCTCGGTCTCCTCATTTTAGGGTTTTGATTTCTTTTAATTTTTCTAGGGTTTTCGATTTTTGGGTTTTGTTTTCTGATTTTGAAGACTGATTTGATTTCGATTGTGAAGATCGAAATGATTTCGAATGATTAGTTTACTGTTTTTTAGTGAATTTGAGGTTGATTCTGTTCGTTTTCTGGTTTCTTGAAGAGAAGAAGATGAAGTAGTTTTTTCTCTGAAAATGGAAACGAAGAGACTGAAAATGGAAAACGAAAGAGAGAGAAGGTTAACGCGTTTTTAGGGGGAATTTGTGTGTTTATGACAGTCGCAGTTAGATGAGGGTATTATTGTCTGTTTGGTATTTTTAATTAATTATGGACCAAATGAAAAATGTGATTTCTAAAAGGACCAAACTGATGTGGGCCATAAATGGACCAAACGATATTTTCCCGTTTCAAAATTTGGCAAACGGGAATCTCCTGAAGCAGGAAAAACACGATTTACATTAACTTGGAGTCTAATGCTTTCACTTGAAAGAAAGTTTAAGCCTAGCTAGGGAAAACGAGAGGAGGAGAGAGACAATCAAACAACTACAGTTGCATGCATGTGTAATTTATTTATACCTTAACGTGAATCTTTTTCTTGCACACTAAAATATTTAAACATGTTTAATTACCTTATCTACTGCTCCATAACACTGTGGAATCTGATATGTGATTTCAAATGGAAAAGTAACTGCTATACAGGAGGTTATAAGGTGAACAATTTAAACTAACATTTTTCTTAATTTTGATTTTGTTTAGATTAATTTGGAAAGTTAAAAGAAGTCAATAAGTTTGTCACATGTACCAAATATTACCTGTTTATGAATAGTTGAATGAGTGACAACACCTTTATATATATTCGGATAATATGCCAAGGTATATTTATCAGACATTGCAGATATTTGAACGCTTATAGTAGTCTTACATTGGGCTATCATTAGGTAAATGTTAAACAAAAGAAGAAAGAAAAAAGAAAGTATACGGATGTTTAGTTTTGGATCTTGCGGTATTCTTTTTCCGGAAGTTGCATTTGAATAGCTAGATAAAATGAAAAAGGCCGAATGTGTACCAAATGTTTTGGGCCACATAGCATTAAATTGATTGATGATGCGTTCTAATTGATCTCAGGACGCCTCCAATTGTAATCTTACAAAGCCAAAATAACGACTTGTAAATTAACACAAATCGATGTCATGTCCAGTTGTCCGACTTATAAAAGAACGAAAAGAGAATTTGATGCAGATTCTTATTACATTCAGACACCAGTTGAAGAGATTCAAGGTAAGTGCATACCGTTAAATGAAAGCAGTGATTTAGAGACGATATAAGGGTATCAAAACAAAAAAACGGGCCAGCATCAATCAATTAAAAGACTTTACCACTTTGAGTCGGAAATTTATTTTTGTTATTCCCTTTTCTCACTTACGGCTCATCATCACTATCATTAGTCAATTCTTTATATAAAAACAGAGTTTTTTCGAGCGTTGTGGTTAATCGGAGCTTCTGGTTGATTCTGACCCCACCATAATATATTTTTTTGGTAATTTTATAATATTTTTAGTTCACAATATATTTTCGACCAATCACAACAAACAAACAAATTACCTAAAATAACTAAATATAATAAAATCTATACATTGCCAAAAATGTTTAAAAAATATAATACATTTGATCCTAAAAATTAAATTCACAAACAAAATAAACAAAAAATGATTTTACAAACAAAATCAAAATAAATTAACATCTAAAAAAATATTGTTGATCACGATTTCATCACAAAATTATAAGAAAAATGTCCAATGTCCAATTACAATTTTTGATAATTAAACCAATCTTAATTACAATTCCAAGCTATTAATTAATATTAAAACTAACCCTAACTGCGATTACATTTACAATTCGAAAGAAGTAAGAACTTTGATCAAAGTTTATAAATCAATATACATAGAGTTGTGAATGCTTACCGGATCAAAACATGCTACCCGTTCCACAAAAAGCGATCGTTAATCCTGTTCAATAGTTCGAAATAAAACCGTCAATAAAAACCATATAAATAACATAACATGATTTAAACAAAACTAAAAATGAGAAACCAAAAAACCTCGATAAAAAAGTATAATCAACCAAAATGAATATTGGTTTCAACATTATTTTTCTTAATATTATTCATTTCACAAAAATAAAATAAAAAATAGAAACAGTTTTCTTTATTTGACGTGTAGAAGATACTCAATAATTTTTTAGGAAAAATATTTCAAAAAATAAATATAGTTTTCCGAAAATAATATTTATTTATTTATTTATCTTATAGGTAAATATGCTAAATATATTGTTCATTCCGTTAGATATATAAAAGATTATATTATGTGTGAAAAAATAATATTTTTGCCAAATTTTGTTATAGCCATTTAATATATAAATCAACAAATATATAACTAAAGAAATATTTATATTATTTTTAAAGCAAGTATCTGCCTATAGTTATACGAATATTTAAACAAATATTTATATATTTATTGATATATATATTATTTCCAAAGCAAAGTTGATTTCTTATGGCATTTTTAAGGCTTGGTAAATCTATATAAAGCATTTGTGCAAAACCAAAATTCTATGGTTTCCACGTTGCTTCTCTTTTTGATGATTATTTTGTTCCCTTTCTTGCTATTTAGATTGTTTTTAATTTGATCCACTTTTGTTTGCTGTTTTGAATGTATCATAGATCTTGCACATGTTATAAATGTTCGTTAAAGCGGCGCATAAATCAAAGAATTTAAAGGTACAAATTATTCTGCGAATATTTTTCTAAATTAAAAACAATAATTATCTTTTGATTAGCATGTCTAAAGGATGCATAAAATAGATCTTTTTTAATCTGATCCACTTTTGTTTTCTATTTTAAATGTATCCTCGATCGTGCTCAAAGAATTTAAAGGTATAAATCATTCCATGAATATTTTTATAAATTAAAAACAATAATTATTTTTTGATTAGTATGTCTAAAGGATGCATAAAAGCTTATTAATGTATATTCATATTGTCGCTGCTTCATGCGTATTGCTAGATCAAAAAGTTAAGGTTTGTTTAATCTCAACACAGATCATGTTCAATAATTGTTTTTTTTTTTCTCCACTTTTAGTATGTTTTTTCGTTGCTGGTCGACTAACAACAATTTTATGATTATTAAGGTTTGTTTAATCTCAACACACATCATGTTCAATAATTATTCTTTTTTTTCCTTTTTCGTTTTTAGTGTGTTTTTTTGTTGTTAGTCGACTAACCAACAATTTTATGATTATTAAGGTAACAAAAGATATCTTTGCACGGATTGATGGTACTGATACAATCAATAATTTTGTTTGCCTACGTCTGGATCAATAGAATTATTGTGCTATTACACGGTCCCAATGGTGGAATGAGCCGCCATATCCAGCAGTTTTGGATGGTGACAGATCGAGTCTGTCTTTTTATCGATTCAAATAATTTTTTGCATGCTTTGTTTTTTTGTTTTTCTCCTTCTCGTGAGGTTGGGCATGTCCCCCTCATTCTGTTTGCTTTTCCTTTTATTAATGAAATCTCCGCGCGAGTCTTTCCAAGAAAAAAAAGATCAATAAAATTGTTGTCGCACTCTCTTAGTTGTATGGAGATCATGGCTAACGAAAAATGTATCTCTTGGTTGTAAGATCACCATTAATTAATGAAAAAAATTTATTGAAATAGAACTAGCTGCAAAGAGGCGCTGAAAAACCCAACTGTGAAGGCCTTTGCCAAAATATCTACTGAAACGCTACAATTCTTTTTGGTTAAGTTCTGAAGCTTTCAAATACTGAAACGGTGATACTTTTTTTACCGTACATAGGGGGATTAACGATTTTTTTGGTGGAGTAATAATATTGTGATACCCAAAGATTAGAATTTGGTCCTTTGGTGCTATAACGACGATCTGTTTTCTAAAACCCCAAATACATTACATTCCTACAAGCAATGCTAACCGCACTTTGTATACCGAATAATGAGATTCCACAAAATATAAGACCAATAGCCAGAAAATTTCTTTAATATTCCTTACGAGTATATTTTTTCTTTAAGGTCAACATATTAGAGGAAAAAAAATGAAATCGATAAGTACTATCATTTATTTTCTTCTACGCATGAACCTTATCTGCATCATATCAAATACCATATAGTTGTACGCATTGTAGTTCAATCTAAAACAAATATTATAATAATTTAAGGTGTGTACGAGTATTTTAGGCTCTCATACATACGAAGGAGCAATATTAGACTATAATGCGGTTGTTGCTAGATATGGCACATATATTGTGTAGCTAGACGTTTTGGAGAATATACAAAGATAACTGTGGTATTAGAATGCAAGCTTTTTATCCTCTAAACAATTTTTGATATAATCACTAGGCTTATTCCTATGCATGTAAAACCATTATATTTATCATATATATGCACTCATTATGGGTATGCCAAATTGCCAAACATATATGCTTATATGTCAAATATCACATATATACAAACATAAGCTATGGAGTCGGGCGATAGAGACACCATCGCTCGATGGTCTTTCCATCTCCGATTAATTTTATATAGATGATATATAATTTCTCTTTCTCTCCTACTTCTTAATTATTCTAATATATTTTTATATTTAAAAGGTCCAACTAAATATATTATAACACTAAAACTTTTATAAATACCCCACCGCAAAAACATAAATATATTTTTTATTCATTAGGGTCCCACCCAACATAATTAAATTTATATTTTTAATCAAAATTTGTCGTGAATTTAGCATACCCATAATGAGAACTGGGAACAACACAAGGTTTACACAATGCCTGATTCTACTTGAGAGTATAAGCTTTGATGAAAATGAAAATCTAACATATATTGGCATTTCAAATACATCGGACGGACCAACAAATTTGAAAATTAACTTCATCAAGAAGAAGAATTCACGGGATGTGCGTCAATACATATTTGATAATACCAGATTATATATCGTATTGTTCACCAACCAGCGGCCTACAAGAATGTGATCAGTGAATAAAAATCTATTATGATTTGGTTTTAAATTTGTTTCCTTTAGACTAATAATTTAGAGTTTCTCTATTATTCTTTTGCTGAACTTTAGGTTGTTTTTTCTTAAGAATAACTTTGTTTGATATTTTAGGAACTACAAGTATGCATATATTGTTTTGGTAGTTGTTTTGATAGATTTTTTCTAAGTCACGAATTCATTAGTTCCAACTTCCATCATTATGGAGTGGTTTTTCCTGTCATATTATGGAGTGATTTTGCAGATCATATGATGTTTTATGGAGTTATCTAGCAATGACACCATTTGAAAAATCCTTAACAAGTTATTTAACAAATTAAGACCATTTTATTAACCTTAAGTTGATGAATACTCACAATTCTCATGGTGCAATTCACCCTTTACCCTAGCACTCTGTAAATGCATTGATCTCGCTCGGACCTATCACTCTTACCAAATGTGCATAAACGTACATGTTCCAAATAATCGAGACCAAATATCTTTAAAATCCAAATAACATATAGTTACAATTCTCAATAGTCAACAAAATATATATGTCCAACCATAATTATCTTCTTTATATAAACCACAAATCAAAGGTTTTAAAAATATGATGGTGCGCGTTTCGAAAGAAAACACATAATGGAGCTGAAAGAATTACGTTTTTATCTTCTTAAACTACTCAAGGAAAATGGTATGTTTTTTTCCTTCTTAAACTGCTTAGGACAATTAAATCATGTAAGTAGAAAACAGTTCATGTAATGTAGCATCGAAAGTTTGTGTAAGAAGGTATTGAGAATTAGTTATCCTAATAACTACTACCTTCATACATTTGCATAATATTGTGAAGGAGAACAATCTAGAAGATTTTTTGGCAATATTTAATGATTTGAGGATAATAAATATATTTTTTTCTATTTGTTGTTCTTTTGGTTTCAACATGGAAACAAAGACAAAGAGAAAATGAAGAATATTTATGTCCAAGATAGCGATCGTTCCTTACAGGGACAAAGAAGAGGTGGAAAAATGTTTTACGGCCAAGAAAAAGAGGATGTCAAAGAATACTAAAAGAATTTCATTTTCCATGCATTGTCTCCCACAAAATTCATATCTGTTTTAGCCTTTTTTGTTTTATTTTTTTGCGCACCAACTTAAATATTAGCTTATTGCTTTTTACCATTTTTCTTTTCATAATTTTTAGGTTTTGGTAGAAATTAGTTTTAAACATGAGTCCAATATTTCACAAACAAGAAATAAACCCGTGCATCGCACGGGTGATAAACTAGTTTATACAAAAATGAAAGTTACGCTGATTGGCTTAAAAGATACATGCGTGGGTCCCACTCTTGATCTTTTTTTTTATAGAAAGGTCCCACTCTTGATCCAGACCCGCCAATACTGTTTTTCTTTCTTTATTTCCTGACCAGTAGACCCCACTATGCCGTTTTTCCAGTATCAGAAACCTGTACTTTAATACCAACCTAACACCACCTCCCTGGCTCCCCACCGTCCTCTCTCTTTCTCTGTCACTCTCACTCTCACTCTCCAGATCCCTTTCTCTCTCTACTCTTGCAAGATACAACCTTATAAGAACTCATGAGTCATGAATACCTCGGCCATGAAACTAACCAATTTCAGCACCGTTCCTTTCTCTTTATCTATCTCTCAGAAAATGAGGCTTACCATGGGTGGAGTTAAGCCTTATAGGCTTCCAACAAGGACAAAACTTCCTAAAAGATCTACTGATGCTGTTCCACATCATCTGAAACTAGGTAAGAAATGGAACGAATATCATGGAAGTAATAACTGGGAAGGTCTTCTAGATCCACTCGACGACAAATTACGTGTAGAAATTCTGCGATATGGAAAGTTTGTGGAATCAACTTACAACTCTTTTGTGTTTGATACTTCATCACCATTATACGGTACATGTCAGCACCCTAAACATTCTCTTTTTCACCGTTCTGGTCTTCCAGGAACAGGTTATCGTGTAACAAAAAACTTGCATGCAAGTTCGGGTATCCAGTTACCACGTTGGGTTGACAAGTTACCAAGCTGGGTTTCAAATCAGTCTAGTTGGATAGGTTATGTTGCTGTTTGTCAAGATAAAGAAGAAATCGCTAGGTTAGGTCGCCGTGACATTGTTGTTGCATTTAGAGGTACAGCTACTTGTTTGGAATGGCTTGAAAATCTTCGATCAACCCTAACACAGATATCAAATATAGCGTCATCCTCTGATATATTCCCCTATCCTCAAAGGCCCATGGTAGAAAGTGGGTTCTTGAGTTTGTACTCTTCATCGGCTCAGAAGTATCAAAGTCTCCAAAACGAAGTGAGGGAGGAAATTTCCAGACTCCTCCACTCATACGGAGATGAGCCGTTAAGCATCACTGTCGCAGGACACAGTCTAGGTGCAGCTTTGGCTACACTGACAGCATATGATATCACAAAAACATTCAAACATGCACCGTCGGTTTCCGTCATCTCCTTCGGTGGACCTCGAGTAGGTAACCCAAGCTTCAGACATGAAGTCGAGAAAAATGGCATCAAAATATTACGGATTGTAAACTCTACTGATATCATCACAAAAGTACCAGGTTTTATCATCAATGATCATGAGGATGGGGAAGAACACAGAGGTATGGACGTGGCAAGCCCAGGTTCGCTTTCCACTTGGTTACAAAAATTCATCGTTGAAAAAACACAATGGAATTATGCCGACGCAGGTCGTGAACTACGTCTATGTACCGAAAACTCACCTATTGTCAAACCTAATAAAAATGTTGCCACGTGTCATGAGTTGAATACGTATCTACATTTAGTCAACGGTTTCAGAACATCAACATGTCCGTTAAGGTCAACTGCTAAAAAACTACTAAGTAGATGAGTATACGTATCTGCATGCAAATGTACATAAATAGTGTAGACATAATGTTTTTCTAGAACTATTACTTCTTTTGTATACTCTTGACTGATTCGTGTAATTAGTCCGCAACTGTTCTACTATACTGGAAAAATGATCCTTCAAAGAAAATACTATATAAGAAATGTGCATGCGGCCAAGCCATAATGGGAACGTTCAAACGCAAAAGACAAGATCCACTCAATATATCAAAATCAACATTGGTTTGGCTTAGCTCAAGTGCAAAAGATCCAGATGCCCTTCTATGTCGAAGCTCAATCCCCTGTTTTGTAATTTCAAAACCAGCGAGTCCGTCAAGGATGTTTGAAAACCCATCATACATGTTGCACAGGAGCATCATCTTTTTATGTCCAGAACAGCCCCATCTCAGATCATTTGCGAACACAGTGTAATTAGAGAATGATAACATGTCTGGCTTCTTGAATTAAATGATTCTTTGAAATAACTACACACATCATGTAAATTGTCAAACAGTTTCTAATTATGATACGGAGTATTAATTTTAATATGTTTCTCTACCTGTAGCCACGATCTATTAAGGGGACACTAAACTTTTGAGGTATGCCAATCCAATCCACAAATTCAGCGGTACGGGTTTATTTTGTTTTATATAAAATGGTATCCTCTCAAAGATTTGGTATATTTTTATAAAGGTAACGTCTCAGCTAGAAATTAATTAATCTCCAACAAGTTGACTATCCTCACAAAAAAAAGAAAAAAAAGAAATACATACGTTCAAGTCAAATTTTAATTTGGGGATTGATTGGATTGATACGTCTAATTGCTAATGAATTCAAATATTATTCAACAGATACCATAATCACCTCTTTGCTATGTCAAGAAGGAAAGATGCACGGATTCTGCAACCATTTGGCTTCGATACTGAATTGCCCTTTGTTTATCAACGAAATCCCATCAACTGTCCTCCACCGACTGTCCTCAGGTTTACCACCTCACTCATACTCTGATCGACGGTACTGTGACTTCAAGCGGCTTAGGTCGTCAAATACCTGAAATGAAACCCAGGAACAAAAGAAAAAAAAGCTTAGTTGCAAATACACTTGAGATGCCCAAAAATGATATATAAACTTGAAATGACCCAGAAGCCACGTGTAATGTCCATATCAAATCATCATCAACTGAAATATTTTCCCGGGCCTACCTTTCGATTACTACCACGACTCAAAGGCCTACCTTTCGATTACTACCACGACTCAAAGTTCCACTTTAATCTCAAAAATGGATAATGACTCAATGACTAGAGGATTCCAAAATGAGTTAGACTAAAACCTTAGTAACACGGATTCTTGGCACGACGTTAAAAAAATTTTGTTGTAACCGTTGGAAAACTTATTGGTTCAAAGTTCAAAATGAATTTAAAATAACATTTCTTGGATCGGGTGGATAATTCAACCGATTACTCGGTCATAATGTATCTCTTAAATCTTAATCTACTCTCTCTTTCGACTTCAACTTCATTAATTATATTTTATACATGGGAAGTTCTTCTAAACCTTCCATTGAATATAAAGTAATAAACTACTTCGAGGTCAATGTAAACAAAAGATATTTAGATTAAATGATTTTTTATACTTTTGCACGTGGAGCCGGGTGAAACAATCTATTGTAAAAAGAGGTTATATTTATAAAAATTGAGTGACGTGGACTCATTATAAAGAATGACTTATCGGGACACATTTGCCTCTCCTATTTTAGTCAAAAGATTTTTTTTGCATGTGCGAACACCTAATAATTTTTGTCCCGTAAGGATATTAATCTCGAGTTAAAACGATTTTTGCTCTCCTCGGATCTGTTTTTGCTCTCCCTTTAACAAAAATCAACTTTTTTTCTTTTCTATCTCACATCTAAAGAATGACTTATCCCATTTCTCTCTATTTTAGTTATTTGCATTCGACCAATAACCCTAATCTCTAAAGCAGCCGTCTTCTTCTATCCATCTTACCCCATCTCTCTCTAACCCTCTGCACCCCTCACAATACTGCATCTCTCATCTAAAACCGTAGCTTCGACAGAAATTTCAAGAAATGTTTTACATCACAAACATTTACAGCAAGAAGATTTAGTGTAACAAACATTTCTTTTGTTGGAGGATTGAAATCTGCCTACAAGCTTACGGTGATTTTGTGTTTTTCATCTGTTTGATTCTTCAAAATAGTTTTCTCTCTATTTGAATCTTTAAACAAAATCTTTGAATGAATTTTTAGATTTTCATCTTTACTATAATGGCAGTGGGTCAAACCAGTTCAGACTCGTACTGGGTTGCACGGTCGACCGGTCGGATCGGCGGGTCGGACGGTTTTCAAAAAAACAGACGGTTTTTGACAAAATTAGTGGGTCGTGGTTGAATCGGACCGCAAAATTGATCGGGTCACGGTTCATTGGTCCGACCTGGCCGGCCCGGCAGGTTGAGAACACCGGGCAGATCCACCGGGGATGAAATCCCATGGAATCCGCCACGTGACACAAAAATTGTGGGTCCCACGGTGGAAAAAAACTGGCCCCGTAATTCGCCCTGGTGAGCCTCCGGAGCTGTTTCATTCTGGATTTAGTCCCGGATTTTGAGGCGTCAACGTAACATCGTTCCTTTAATCTGGACTTGGAAGTTTTGTGTTTCCAGTTTCCACGGGAATCAAATCGTACAGAGTACCGTACACCACCAAGTTTCTAAACTGTCGAATGTAAGCAATGATTAACATCCTTGGTATTGTGATAAAAAAAACATCCTTGGTATTTATTTTCCTGGCGAGATTGGGGTATACTCAAATTAATTGGGGTATACCCAATTTTAAAGAGACACTTTTTGTGGGTTTTAGGGGGAGTCCTAATGGGTAAGTTACAAAACTACCCTTACCCATTAATAATCTTAATTACCCTAAATCAGTTTTTATTCTCTTCATTTCATCTTCTTCTCTTCTTCTTCTTCTTCTTCTTCATCTTCATCTTCATCTTCCATCAACCAAAGCCATATAAAAATCGTCAACTTTGATTTCCAAAAAAATTGTTGACTCTTCCATCTTCATCTTCCATCAACCAAAGCCATATAAAAATCGTCAACTTTGATTTCCAAAAAAATTGTTGACTCTACCAGCGAAAAGAAGACTATAAATGATGTTTAAACTCAAACCCATCATTGTGTTGTGTGATTGATTGTTATGTTAGGTTGGAAATCGAAAATTATGATTTCTGTTTTTTTTGGTCGGCAAGGTCGTAACATGCATATCTTGCCGACTTTTCATAACATCCATGGCGAAGACTGTAAATTTTTTCAACAGCCGGCAGGGTATTTTTTGAAGACCTTGCCGATTTATACCGCCGGCGGGGTATTTTTCTCAACAGCCGGCGGGGTATTTTTCTCAACAGCCGGCGGGTTTTTTTTGTAGACCTTGCCGACTAATATTTTTCAATAGCTCTCTCCTGTGTGTCAAAAAAAAAAAAAGTCGGCATGTTCTTCATTTAAATACCTTGCCGGCTAAAATTGGTCGGCATTTTATTCAAACAAAGACCATGTCGGCCATATATAGCCGGCACCTTATTCAAACCTCTACCTTGCCGACCTTTGACATTTTTGAAAACCAAATTTTTTGATCTTAATCGAACTCACAAGACGGATTAAAGGTTTAATCTACTGAATTTTCATTTTCAAAATTTTTATCTAAACTCAATTAATTAGCCTAATCAGTTTTTTAGTGTTAATTAAACGAGGGCAATTTTGCCATTTTGAAAATACAAGATTAAGGGGTGGCTTGGTTTTACTTCAAAATGACCCTATTTTGTCTTATTGGGTATACCCCAATTAGTTTGGGTATACCCCAATCTCGCCGGGCTTATTTTCTCTCAAGATTTCAATTATAGACTAATAGATCATCTTATCTCCACTTCAAAAAAAAACAAAATCATCTTATCTATCTCACACTATTGCATGCTTCAAAAAAATAAAATAAATAAAATAAAATCTTCGTATCCACCATGGGAGTAGAATCATCACTGCAATAGTTTTTCCGTTATTTGTTTGAACTCTTTTATTCGTGATGTATGTCATGTAACTATTAGATTTAAATTTATGACCAACCCAGTTGGTAATATTCATCCTTTCCATCCTTAAAACAATTGTAAAGATTTCTATATCACCTAAAATCAGGTCTCCCAAGGCACATAATCAAACCACCTCAAACAGAGAGCATTGTTACCATTCAAATTTCCAGAGAGGTGGGCAAGTATGGTCTCAGGAGCAAACCTTTGGCTAAATTTGTTTCCATGAGACGATATCCACTGCAGAAATGATTTATTCCGGGTGTAAGCTAGCCAGCAGCCAGGGAGTGAATGTCAAGTCTTCCGGGAAAGAAAGGAAACGAGTGTGCAGTCGGAATATTGTATTTGATAGGGGTATTATTAGGAGTCAAAACAAGATTTAGTTTAATTTAGTTTAAAACTAAACAATATTACCTCTGCCTTTGCAATATCGCCAATTAAGATAATTGATATAAATATCGTTTTCACGGTTTTAGCGGGTGAAAATTAAGATAATGCTTAGATATAAATGTAAAATAAAAATAAGAAAAAAATATTTGAAAATGGGATTGATTTACATCCTCGCTTTTTATTTTTAAATTTTTGTCCATTTAAACAAAGATCGGGTACCATTGTTGATTTTATCAATTTTGTGTAAATGGAATCTATATGGGATTGTTAAAGGCGGGTACCAATATCAGCCGGACAGATACCATTTCGCACATAATGATAAGCGCCCCAACTAATTTTGGCACTCGCCTTTAGCGATCATGCATATAAGGAGCTAATTACTTCTTCTTTGATTTTTCATTACTTCGAATAGTTTTGAAGAAAGTTATTAATCAAAATAAAAAGATAATCGGGATATTTTGTGGATAGGTAGGGATTAAGGGAATTTGCTATGCCCTAAGACGCAAACTTTCCTAAATTAGGGCACCATTCCCTCGTTGGACACAGTCTACTATATGTATATCGTAAAGCCCCCGGTCACCGTCCTACCTTTGATATTGTATAATTAAATGACATAAATACCCTTTACGATGATAGGAACCAGTAAATGTAGACAAATTAGGCGCCGTCTCTGAGTTAGCGTGCTCCTGCAAGTCTGCAGCAGATAAAAAGTGAAAAGAACATAAATGAACTTAAAAAGTGGCGTGATCTTAAAAGGATACACAAATTACACATGGCAGCACACGTCAACAGCACCCATATGGTGGACCTTGTGATGGCACGTGAGACCTGGAATGTGAATGGGAACTTGCCTACTGGAAAGGTGGATTGTACCTGAAAAGAGCCAAAGTTTGGTGATTTCTAGTATCCTAAAAAAAGAATGCATGATCTTAATAGCACCTATAATTTTGATTTAAAAGCAAACATTTTTTTAGGTCGGTAATTTGTACGTACAGAATCAGTAGATACTAATCACAAGTGTTAACTAAAAAGCGGTCAGCTACAGCATGGATCATGGCTGAGAATGATTTTATCTTTTCTTGACAAGTCTCTGGAAAGTTTATCATACTGGCTGATTTCCTCTACACAAAGTGGGCCCCACTCAACAAATTAGGAAACAGCAGGGGAATCGTACTTGTAGTAATTCCAAATTTCCATTAACATAAGGCTGCTGAAACCCTGGAATATAGTGCACATGGTGTACAAACAATATACTGTATTAAATTAATCAACTAAAAAACTTCACAGTGAAGGAAGATTGGAAAACCCCCAACAGATATTGATCAAAAAAAAAAAAAAAAAAAAACCCCAACAGCCTAATGTGTTTATTGAGAGTTTTTGTTTTGACACTACATAAACAAACTGAACTTTGCAGTTTATGTTACCAATCAAAACAAAACAAGCAGGGAACAAAGAAACAACTTCAGATACAGCACACAAATCTAGCTTGAATGCACCTCCCTGTGGTTCTATATTTTAGTTCTTCTTTAAAAATATGGTGAGTCAATCAGTCAAATGTGTTCTGTAGTTCTATAAATTGAAGTTCTCCTGGATCAAGAAGTACTAGAACTACTACACTGTTCGTCTACTACTAGATAAATATTGAGATGCTGGAACAAGAAAACTGCTAGAAGACTAGAGAGAGTAAATTTATGTACCAACACGGATTGAAAAATCGCCTGCCCAGTTCCTTCAACAGTGAGGTAAGCTCTCTGTAGATAATCTGAATAAAATTCTTGCAACTAAAGTTCTTCCTAAATATGCAATCACCTGTCTATATGTTTTATTTTGAATGAGAACATCATATTAATCATTATTGAAATATTTACCAGTACTTTGAACCAAAGAAATAAGAGCCTTCGTATTTAGATTTTCAGTAGCTGCATCCTGGAGATGCTTTAACCTGCACAGTGTAGCTACCACCTCTGAAGCATATTATTTAAAGAGAAAACAACAGAAAGAAACATAAAATAAGTTAAGCAATACTCATTGAGGGGGAAAAAAACAATGGAGGGGAAAAATTAACACATTGATCTAAGAAATTTACAGATTACTAGTAAGATTCTGTACACAGGTTTTTGAAACAGAAAACAAAAATGCGTAACGTTCACAATATTAATTTTAGATTGCAAGATTCTACGAGTAATGAATCTAAAACCTAAGTTCCAGCAAAATCCAACTCCTGTTACAGATCGGAAAAAAAAAATCCAGTTTGATACACTGTCTTAAGCTCATTAATAGGCGCCACAATCAATGAGTAATCCATTTCGTTTCGTTAGTAGGAACATTATCCCCTTGTATCTATGATAGAAAATTCCATCATTTTCTAGCTAACTCCCGTAAGAGCTTAAAATGCCGCTTACAGTACTGCTATATTACCAATTCTTCTGTCTACTCAACCAATAGTAGTTAGTTGCCACACTAATTATTGTCCTGGTATGAGCTTTCCATTCTATAACTAAGCAAACAGAGTATTCATCTTTCTCTAGGGACACTCCATTTTTATCACTAACCTGTAGGAGGAGATAATGAACGTTCGAGATAATTATCCAGGTAAAAGGAATCCACAACTTAAGTAGCTTTTCGACAAAGTCCCAATCCTGTTTTGTTACCTTGTCTTTACCCCTGATGTCTCTATGAAAAAGAGATGATAGCCGCAGATCTACACAACGACTTCAGCATAATTAAGCAGGAGTATATAGGTTGTTGTCTGCATAATTTGGTGATTCGCAAGTTCCAGCACATACGAAAGCATACATCTCAGATTTGTAAATGGATAGCAAATATATTATTTTCAGACATATTAAACACCTTCTTACTATTATCACTATTTACCGGTCTTTTTTCTTCTTCTTTTTTTGACAAAGGGAAAGACTTCATTCGTAACTGCAAATATTACATATCACAAGTTAACTGAACACTAGGAAGTCAGGTACTAGATTAAGCCACCACCTTTTCTGATCTAGCTGTTGAGATTTCACATGTTTAGCAAGTATATCTGCAGTTTCGTTGCACACTCTTGGTACATATTTGCAAGAGCACCATTAGCCAAACACTACCACTTGGCAAATGGTAAACCCTGCCATGGAGGAGAAGTAGAGATACCATTCAAAAACTCAAAAGACATTTTTGTTCTCTGTTTCAAACACTAACATTTGCAAACTCTGTTGATGAGCTAGTTGAGCTGTTAAGTTTAAATAGAAATGGAATTGAATGTACCAAATAAGTTGCAAATGTGAGTGAAGTTTAAAACAGACTGATCTGAGTCTAATCACCATAAAAAAAAAAAAAAAAAAAAAAAAAACATCCCCAAGCCCCATGGAAAATCTCTTAAAAGCAAATAGGAAAGATGCATATATACACGTATGGCTGTTTTCACTAATTTAGAATGAGGTCTGAAACAGCCATACAAATAAGGTTCCTGTGCCAATTACGTGGATGACATGCTAAATTAAACTAAGAGACTGCACTGATCGCGATCTCACCCATATAAGCTTCACTGCCCTTTAAAGAAATATAACATAAATCAGCAAATTGATTGAATTTCTTGCTTGAAGATACTGATTGCCGAGCTTGGAAGCAGTAATGCTGTTCCCCAAAATGCATACCACATTGCTGTCTCCTGTTTTCATCCAAACAGTGCTATGTTCTGTTTTTGTTGGTTCAGAATTCCTAAAGCTGAAGGACCTGATGTCTGAATCTGAAGCACGGCTTATGAATTCATGTATGCAAGACGTGTCTGGTTAATCACCGAGAATCCAGCATCCCTTTTATAGGGTTCTTCTTCATACTCATACGCTGTAATACATGCCATAGGATGCTTTCCATGGCAACGGAACTACCTCAGAAACACACAACTCAGCCTCTGCTCCCTCGTTACCAACTCATGAGGACAGTAAGACCCTAAATCCAGTCGCGTATTGTTTAATACATATGCACTTACCTAGTTTGGAAATGAGTGATGTTAATCCTACATTGCCTAAGAGAGCATATAGAGTTTAGGCTATAAACCTGTGCATCTCTTCAATAGTACTAATAAGTTGCTATTAAATGACGGTTTATGTTGCCTAAGTTGAGTTCCCGAACAAAGGGTTAGACAAGAGGGTGATGATAATAGATTTAGAGTAGCTAGCCCCTATGGCTGCGAGAATTAGAACATATGAGACATCTCTGATTGGGATTACATGACATCAGTGGTGCGTTAAGAACATGTATATGTAGATTGAGCTTGAGCTTGGGTTAAGCTCACACCTCTTCCAGATAGCTTTTGTTATGAGTTTACTTAAGTGTGTTTATCCACCTTATTATTGACTTGCTGAAGCAGATCCTCGCGGTAGATGTTCAACTGAACCTTTTAGGCAAGCTAAAGTTAGGGATAGGATGTTGGAGATTTCCTGAAAAATCACAGTTTACATTATGTTTGGTCATTCAAGAGGGGTCTATCGGAGGCAGCTTCCTAGGTGGATGGGTGTGGATACACCACCATTGATGTTTGACCTGTTGGTGTGATGAATTTGAATTCAAACTCCTAACAGGCTCATATAGAACAGACGCCAAGAGACACTGATCAACAAATATCTTAAAGAGGCACGTAATCTCCTCTAAGTATGTTGATGTTATATCATCAACAAGGTAGTCAATATCGGTTGTACAGGCCGATATTAAAGGTTTTTATAGGATATCGGAAAAAATCTGTACGATATTCAAAATATCGGCGATACGAAGGATAAACGATAAAAACACGTGTATCGTCCTGTACGGACCGATATATAGGTTTCACTTGTACACTGATAATATAGGTTTCACTTGTACACTGATATATCAATAATGTAATTTGTCTTTTGATTATGATATCTTGAACTTTTAGTTCAAGAAAGTAACTCCACTAATTTTGGTAACTTCATATATGATTATGGTGGATGTAATTACTATAAATGTGATGTTGATGGGCTAACAGACATTCAATGTTTGGTTTCGTTGTTGATAGTATAAGGCTCTAATCAACCAGCTCTTATTTTGTAAGGTTGAAGTATGTTTACTACAATTATTATTTTTTTATTATGGTTATATCAATATTTATTTTTGTTTGATAAATATTACTAAATATTAAAAAAATCCTAATGATGTATATCGCCTATAAAAACATATATTATCATTTGTATAGGTGTATAGGACCCGACCGATACGATACCGATACACGATATTAACTACCTTGATCATCAAGACACAACAAGCTTTCGAGATTTCCGTAATAAAATGAGTCATGTTCATACGAGTAATCACAACTCGCCACAATCTCCTATGTAGTTTAGGAAAAACTCAATGCGAAACTTCTTACTTTTTACATTACAATGGAGGTTATCATTATATCTGGTATACGTGTAAGTTGAGCCCTAAAGCAAGATCACATTTAAAGAGAAGGAAAAAAAAGTAAGTGTGCAGTACTTGCAGAAGTGTAAAATTCGACAAGCAAATCATGTGGGGCAAAGCAGTTTTCTGGAGGCAGTGGCACTCCATGCACCCATGCCAGTGAGAGTCACTGGCGGAATGGAATCAAGGGTTGGGTAATCCTGGTTGTAACCCACTCAAATTCCTATAACATAAACTAGCCCTATATTTTAAGCCTCTAAACTATTAGCTTATATAATTATCCCTGTCAGTTTAGCCACCCAAATCCTCATATTAATTTGTACCGCATTATTAACTTAATACAGCGTAAAAACAACTCTTCTAGAATATGGTGTGATCTTCACTAACCATCTTAACCATGTTAAACTTGTTGTACATATAGTTACCTCTTTAGAATTTTATATCTCTAGTATATCCACGGGTGTCTTAAAAACTTGTTTCCACGTTAGGCCTTTAAACCATTATACCATATATCTTGCTTGGTTCTATTTCTCTACATCAATCTACCTTAAGCAGAATTTCACTCACTACTTCACTAACTTCATTCATCATTCTTCATTGAATAGGCAATGCTACTTCAACCTTCTATTGTCTCGACGTCTAAGTCCACCTCGACTTCACTGTATAAGCATAAGTGAAGCAATACGACCTAACCTTCAAATTCTTTACTCTCTCATGCCAAAGGTGATTTTAAGCAGATTCAGCTTAAAAACGTAAGCCTATCCAAGGCAACACTTGTTTTCCTATTTTTGTAAATCTCCAAAGTGCTATCAACGTTTGCATACCTGAAGTTCACTTCTACATCAGAAATTCTGAAACCTCCAAAAAAACAGTTGAATTCTCTCCTTATCAAAAAAGAAAAACTTCTTTTACCTAAGATTTAAGCATGTGGAATATTTTTTTGCTACCCCAAGCCTTGTTGATCAACGGATATGTTTCAGCTATCGTGCAAATCCTCGTCGATGGTGAGCATGTCACTATGGAAAATAATTTAGCAGGTTTCTCATAAGCATCCATATGAAAGGAAAATCCAATGGATAATATAACGAATGAAGCTCCTGGTGAGATTGTAAGACCAGCTGGCAAGATGTCAATCTACAAAGATCCTTATGAGAGAGAATCCTATGATAATACAGCGAATAAAGCTCTCAGAGAGATTGTAAGACCAACTGGCAAGATGTTAATCTACATGGATCCTTATGGCAGAGATTTAAACGAAGAAAATGTGGAAGTTATGGTTGAGGTTAAAGTTACCAAGAAGCTTGCTATTGCTCTGATCATTTTGTTGAGTGTGTTAAACTGGGATTGAGTTCTCCTACACTCTACCCTTTCTGCCTTTGTCTATTCTGTCGGGCTCTGAACCATAACAAAGATCATTGTAACTCAAAAACAAGGGACTATGTTGCTTATCTTAACCCTTGACTTGCACGCTTATGGTCTTTGCAACTTATACCTCAAGCTTTGCTCCAAAGGCGAGTACTTCAACTTTCCCTACTGTCAAAAACAATCCATTAGCATGTCTTTGTTTCTCAAAAGTAGGTCCAACTGTAGTCCAAAAGATCCATTTTTCTTTCGAGCCTTGTTAGGTTGATGAATAAGGTAATTTCCAACTAAAACTCTTCTTGCCAAATCATTCCCCTAACCTCCTTTCTTTTAATTAGGGAAAAGATACTTCCTCTAGCATCAAAGCCATAACATTGATGAATATTCTTTCAACCCGTTGCAACATAGGGTCATTAGTTTATTACAATCTAAGCCCATTTCTTTTGTCAGTCCAGATTACCATGATCCGAATTTGACTCATCCACCTGGATTTGGCCTTATCTTATCTAACCCATTAAAGATTATGCTGATTCAACCATTTTGGTTCTCTAACTCATCTGGTCACCTGACTCCTCCTTAAAAAATAAATTGGCTACTCGGCTAGAGTTGAGACTGAGTTGCAACATGATGATTAACCTAAGAAATAGCTTCGTCATTATGAAGGGATGGGGCTTGATCTCATATCTGGCATGTGGTGAGAGGTTGGATAATAATAGGATTCTTTCTATGATAAGGTCTGGAAAATATTTATTTTACCCATTGTGATCCCTCGATGAACAAAGCACTCTATAATTAACATTTCCTCTGTCCCTATTATAAAGGAGGATATTGGATTTTCTTAGTCCCGTTAAATAGGCAGAAAGATGCTTTTTGACTTACATACCCTTATTTATGTTTATTAAGTCTCCCTAGTGTAACTTGTAATTTGGCATCTTGAGCATCTTGCACATAGCTTCTCATACATTGCACTTTCAAATTCGGTGGTAGCCGTGCATTTGCGCATCTTTACATCCGTTGAGTCATTGTGCAAAAATAGAAAACTTAAGGCTAGACATATACTCACGAGCTGCAGTCTCTGTAAGCACCTCTTGAATAGACCAAGGTTGAGACCAAGCCCCGAGCCGACTTGAACCACCAGGACATAATTGCCTTGCTAGCCCCAAGCACAAGCTGTCACAACATACAAGGATGCTAGCTGTAAGAACACACAAAAGATCAATCAGATCTTTTGGTGATCAAATAACAGAAATTGGAAGTACCGGAGAACACAATCGGGTTTCTTAGTTGATTAGAGCGTTAAAGTTGGATTTAACCATGCGGAGGCGAATTAGGTCTTCATTTAGATATTCGGTAGTAGAATTGTGATCACCCATAGTGGAGACTACCCATTTTACATCAAGCGAGGTACCGACCTTCACTCTTTGTGACTTTCTAGAAAAGCTTTTAGAGTGTGTCACCGACGTCAATTCAGGGTAGGAATGGTGAGCTACCCAACTTCGGACCACTTTCAAGACTACTTTTGATCTCTTGAGTGCTAATTCCGTCAATCATGAGGTGACGTCTAAAGATGAAAACTCCTTCTAAATATCGATTTGCAGTTAGCATCTCTCTCTCTCTCAATCAGCAAGACCCATAGAAACACATCTTTCAAAGAATGAGCAACGGAATCGAGAATATTGAAAGAAAAATTGATATAGTCCAAGGTTTATGTGCAACAAAGAAAAGAAAAAAGATGAGAATTAATGAAGTTTGTGAAAATTTAAATTTTATCGTTGTTAGTGTTTGTTAAAAAAAAAAAAAAAAAAAAAAAAAAAAATCAAAATGAGTTGTATTATTTTTATTCCATGTACCTGAAAAAAAATAAAAAAAAAAATAAAAAAAATAAAAAAAAATAAAAAAAAATAAAAAAAAAAATAAAAAAAAAAAATATTAAGTTTTTGTGAAGTTCAGAAGTTCGTCATCAATAGTTGAAGGCGAAGACCGAAGACCAGAAGATTGAAGACGTTTATGGTTTCTTATGAGAGATTGATGTTAATTGCCGATCGGGTGAGAAGTGAGTGAGTACTCCCACCCTTGACTAATGGTTGATTTTCCTTTCTTAGAGATCATCGGAAAAGATTCTTTTTCCACACCTCGTGGAGTCTCAGTTTTTATTTGAGAAGGTTATCCTTCTTACCTACAACGTGTGCGGATTTCTCTCTTTATTTGCACACATGAGAGACTAAAAAAGCGATCTTTTTGGAGTGCAATTATCATAAAACCTTAATGGTGAGCGAGTTGAGACTTATGATCACAATCGAATCCGAATTCTTTCATATGGTATGGTTACTTCTCGCTCAAGACTTAAGGATGAGAAGGCGTTCTTTGATAGTTCTAACACATTACTAGCATGCGAGAAACTCTATGTCCTCATAGCTTCTTGGAGGCTTGAGACTCTTTTACATTCGAAGTTGGAGAAGGTTTTGTGGGTACACCTCTGGTAAACCCTCACGAGACTACAACTCGTCCACTAGGGACACCTAGGGGTTTAAAGGCTTAGTGCATACGCTAAATGCATTCGAGAGACTGCTAACAGGGGGTATAGTTAGGATTTCTTATTTTTTGTTTCACTTGAGGACAAGTAAAATTCGGGTTTGGGGGTATTTGATGAGTGCCAAATATTGCATATTTATACACCTTTTTTATTGGCACTTTACTCATCTTTTGTGCTCATAAATCGATATTATCCAGTTCGTATTTTCTTTGTTTTCAAGAATAAATATTTGTATTAATTAATTTTGTGTTTTAGGTAATAAATAAAGCTCGGAGAATCGAGGAGCCCAAAGAGCGAAGAATTGGAGTCGATCATCTATGGAGCAGATAGCCAAAGCCCACGCGCGAATCAGTTGCAACCCAACAAAGAAGACATGGGCTAGAGCTACCCACGACCCGCGACCCGGATCCGAGCCCGTCCACTCCAAACCGTTGAGATCTCTCTCATCCACATCCTACGGTCGCTACAGCCGCATCATCAACCCTCGATGTACTCGCGCAACACCAGATCGCTCCAAAAACCGGCTACCTCTCTCGGTAGTTAAGATCTTTTTCAACCAATCCGACGCTCGCTCCATCAGTCTCATCAAAGCTTGATGTCTCCGCCCCACAGCAGAATCTCCCAACACCTATACCCTATCGACCCATTCTCTTTCCTCCTCCTTCTTCTCTTTCTTCTCGAGCAACTCCTCTGCAAACCCCTTCCCTTCTTCCCCGACACAGAGCAGAGCTCTGCAAAACCCTCACCACCACCATCTCCTCTTAAAGTCACCATCACCCACCGGTCTACTGCCGCCACCAACAACTCATGCAGCTCCGCTCCTAGTTTAGATTATCTATTACATAGCTTCTCAACCCTAGCTAAATGATAGATAATTCAAACTAGGGTTAGCCAACAACCTAAGCATGGAGCAGGAGACGAATTGACAGAGGCGAGATTCGAGAGAGTATGGGTTCGATTTACTTTTTAATTAATTTCAATTTTTAAAGAATTAGGGTTTCTTGTTTTGGGAGATGAACTGCATGTATAAATAGAAGTTGTAGAACATGTTTTTGGACACGCCTGGATTAGCCAGTGCTGTCAATTAGGTTTAACTTTTGTTATTTTTCAGTTTGAATTTAGTTGCTAGGGTTTGAGATGAAACCCTAACCTCTCACTGTGTGTTTCATACTCCATATGATTTCTTGAATGCTTAACTATTTTTAAGATGAAATTTGATCTTAGCTTATCAACCCTTAGCTCTCACAAAGTGCATACCAACGCCATGGAACGTAGTTAGAACACCTCCGAGTTGATTATCTTTGCAACTTTGAGCTTAATTAGACTATTGTTTAGCCTCGGATTAATTGTACTTTAGTTTAGCCGGTTAATACTTAGGATGTGTGATCAAAATTATCAAGTGGAGAAACATCTTAGACATAGAGCGAGTTGACACCTCTCCTCCATTTGTCATAAAGACAAGAATAATATTGTGAGTTGAGAACATAGTGTAGGTTAAGGTGGATTCAAAGACCCTAGTACCACCATTCTATCCTTTGCTTTCCTTAGTTTAGGTTCATTACATTTCTCTATTCAGTGTAAGAAATCGGCAAAACATCTATGTTACAATCTTTTGTTACTCTTGTCACTTAGAATTCAGTTGAAGAAGAAGCCTTAGATCACTAGAGCACCACAAGTCCTTGTGGGATCGACCCGTACTTGCCGCGTCTCCGATAGACGCCGTGCACTTGCGGATTATAACATGTAGGTCATAAATTTATACATCATTCGAGGCCTACCAACAGGCACACGCAAGGCTAGACATATACTCACGCAAGACATAACCAAGCACAAGCTGTCACAACATACAAGGATGCTAGCTGTAAGAACACACAAAAGATCAATCAGATCTTTTGGTATGGAGATATATCAAGAAAGTATTTTAGTTCTTAGGAAACTCTTGGTCTATTTAGGATTTAGATGTCGACATTATTCTTGTAAATTATTAGAGATAAAGTCCCTTCCTTGTATAGTTTCATTCTCCACCGTTGTAAATAACTATATAAGCATATGTACAGGCAAACCATCCAAGTAATCACATTACCATTACCAATTCTCTATAATGTTGTATGAGAAATTGTATTGAGAATAAGAGAGAGTAAAAACACAAAAATACATGAAAAATTATAAAAACCGTACAATTTCATAGTCTAAGAGATTTTATCTTCTCGGCTTATATATTGGGGACGGCGGGAATAATAAAATTAAAATTTAATGTTTAGCTTATACCACCGAAGATGATCTAAATTATTAGATGGATTGAATATATGAAAAAAAGCATTAATATATTTATTAGTTTTTTAATGAATTTACTTTTTCTTTAATTTAAAATCCATTACAAAATCAAAAAGAAATCTCAGAGGTCGGGGAAATGGTTGGAAGTCGAGCAACAGGCTAAGCTCCAACCCCTTCTGAATAGCAACTCCTATACTCTATGAAACAAAAAATTGCCTATTTTAGAATATATAAAAAATATTCCTGACAGTAAGTCTAAAATTTTATATGTGGAGGTTTTAATTAACTTTCTATTTATGACGATTTGGTATGTGTCAAACATAAGACACTTTATTAAGGATGAATTTCTTGATAATAAGGATCTTATTCTACAAGTTTCTAGAATGCTTCTCCAAAATTTTAAAAGTTTAAAAGTGTTACATTACCGGTTGCATTTGTTAAATTTAATAAGTTAAGAGGAGATTTAACATGGATCTAAGACCCTGCCACTGAAGATAAAATATTTGAGTAGTAAATAAATCAAAATCATGTTTGTCGCAAAAAATAAGCATCATAATGCAAATACTTCAAATATCTTGGTTCTAAGCAAATGCCATATCAAAAATTTACAATCGTTTCGTTATACGACATTAAATAGGTCCATGTTTAATTAGTATCTTTGTTTCTTCTCCTTCCTATACATATGCCTTTGTATCATGTGTTTCATTTCTCATCAACTCCCATTCAACTTTTGCTATGAAATGAAAGCGGACAAGACTACATTTCAAATGTACAAGACTAGAGCTCAACATCTATTGGGAATGATTTCTTTAATGCAATATTTGCATTGGTAAGTTTTTGCCCATAAGCTCCCAAAAAATTGAAAATATGAGTTGGATACAAAAGTCAGCCGGTTGCACATCAAACGCATACAAGGAAAGAGAGAAGTGAAGAGAAGAAGCTAGTGTGATAAGGCTGCACTAAGAACTCATAGGATATTTATCTTCCTAGTTGGTGTTTCTATTGTACAGGCATGGTTTAGTCTCCCAATCATTCCAATCCACTATTTAATTCTAGCCTTCTACATGCTCTTATATAAGACAAAAAGCATACAGCACTAGTCAGATCAGGATTACATGCATTTATGACAAGTGAAACTATTTTTCTGACAGAGTTATAAAGATGGTAGAATATACTAGAGTCCCAATGCATTTGGTCAGCTTGGAGAGAGACATAGATATTTTTACAAAAATATCAACACAAGATCGATCTAGTGTGGCATGTAGCAGTACTTTATGTATAGTACTTGAACAGATCAAGAATAATGATCCAGAAAGAGTTTAACTATTTACAGATTTGATGATCAAATCATCGTTATTTTGCAATTAGGTAGCTAGCTATCGCATATAAAAAAAAGGTAGCTAGCTATCTATGGAGACAAGCATGAAATGATGAAAGGTAAACATGTAGACATATTAATATGGTGAAATTGAACAATCAACTATGCATAAACCCTAGGAAATCACTATCCAGCGCATATACAGGGATGAGAGCAAACATCTTAGTCTTAAGCAACATAATTAAAGAGATCATTATTAAGCTCAAACAAATCAAGCCTTAAAACACAAAATTAACTAGAAATCTTGAGAGAGAGGATGGTATATAGTACCTAGCTAGCTAGAGAGGTAGAGGGAAATCAGATCTCATGAGCAGCAGCCGCAAGTAACTTTGTTATTTTGTTTCTGTTGTATGTATATAATATATATATACACAAACTGAAATGGTATAAAGGAGGTTATATACATATGTCAATGTAGAAATGGATAGGGATCTGAAAATAGAGAGTAACAGAAACTAGTAGAAAAAGTTATTCAAATTACTCTGATTGGTAAATAAACTGATTACTGGTTTTTACACGTTGCACTCCTATTCAGTCGCCACGTATTTCATCTTTAAATATTGTGTGCTATTTACTCCAAAGCTCTAACCAGCCAAGCACACTAACATAATGCTAGTACAAAAAGAAGAAGAAAAAACAGTAAGAGAGCCATCTCCACCAAGCGATGACATATTACAACTGTCGCATTTGTTACCCAAAAAAACCAAGTTGCATAACTATGGGATACCAAATTCTATGGGTTGCCAACATTAATTGTGCCGACCGGAGGGCCCGAAGGAAGAGAGTCCCTTTTATGGTCACCTTTTTATAACCTGGCGAGATTGGGGTATACCCAATAAGACAAAATAGGATCATTTTGAAGTAAAGTCAAGATACCCCTTAACCTATATTTTTGTAAATGGCTAAAATGCCCCCACAATGATTAACTCTAATTTAACTAAAATGATTAAATTAGTTAAATTAGTTAGATTAGTTAGTTGATTTAGTTATAAGTTGAGTTTTAGAAATCATTTAGAGAGAGAATTAGTATGAAGGAGTAGAGGAGATTTGGGGGGGGAGTTAGGGTTTTTGTGAAATTTGTGATATGAGTGATATGAGTGATTCTAATCCTGATTTTGAAGTGGGGGAGTCTTCTAACTTTCCTCCTACAGATGAGTACTTGTATGATGATGTACCAAACCATGATCGAATGGATTACATGCATGACCCTCACTTTTATTTTCCTCAAACTCATGATGGGTATGGAAGTGATGAATGTATTGAGCCAAACGAAGAATCCAATGACCAAGAAGAAGAGAATGGAGATGCAAGTAATCAGGTAGACAACCTAGGTGGTGAAGATTGTGATTTTTCCATGCAAATGATCGATTTTGCTTCTTTTTTTTCAATTCTACTGTACAGGGTCGGCAAGGTCGACGCTTGTCGATCATGCCGGCCGTAAAAGCCGGCGTGGTTCTACTTTGCACAACGTGCCGTCTTTTCATGAGCAGTACCACGCCGGCAGTGTAGAAAAGTTTAACCTTGCCGACTTCCATTTTTTGAAACACATGAGCCTTTACTTGAAAATGCTTACGCCGGCATTTTCATGTTTTCATACCTTGCCGGCTGTTTCCATGTCGGCAATGTTTATATTCTATTACGTTCCGGCCTTTTCTAGCCGGCATTGTTTTATATGTTGACCATGCCGACCGTGGTAATACACATCAACTAAACTTTTGATGTTTTGTAGATTGTGGCATTGGTACCTATGGCGGATCAGCCTCAAGCTCAGAAAATTAGGGGTCCCGATACTTCCTCACATTATGCTAATGATCTGGAATGGAAGGAAAAAGACGACGCGGTCAATTGGATTGTTGAGAAAGCCAAAGAGAAGATGTGCGTTCTAGTGAAAACACCCAACAAAAAGATACGCGGTTTGAAATGGTATGCGAGTGTTATGGGTTGCCGGAGGAAAGTCACAAGAGGAAGGGTTATGTGTATGATAAGAAGACGACTAGGGTGTACAAGACGAAGTCAAAGAAGTGTGGATGCCCATTCAAGATAATTTTTTGGAGGAACGAACACACCGATCACATGTGGAGAATGAGTAGAGTTGATGTTGGTTGGCATAACCATAAAGATCCGGAAACTCTTGTTGGGCATTGTCAAGTTGCCAAGTTGAAACCGCACGAGTTCGAACAAGTAAGAACAAGTTGGGGAATTAAACCAAGTAAGCTCCTAAGTAAGTTCAAGAGGGACGACCCGCATAACCTCTCTTCATTGTCTACAATTTATGCGGCCAAGGCAACTATTAAAAGAATTGAATGGGATGGAAGAAAGGTGATGGAAGAATCACAATGGTTAATACACAAATACAACTACACGGTGAGACACCATGAGTCATCGGAGGGGAAGGTGGATCGTATTTTTCTTGCGCATCCCGATATGATTCAATTGGCACGTTGCTTTTACCAAGTTTTGTTCATGGATTGTACTTATAAGACGAATAGGTACAACATGCCTTTGTTGAACATTGTAGGACAAACCTCGGATAAGCAATCGTTCACGGTGGCATGGTGTTTTATGGATCGTGAGAAGGATGATAGTTATATTTGGGCATTGGAAACTTTGAAGCTTCTCTACAACGAAGACGAAACTCCGGGGGTTATAGTCACCGACAATGAGCAAGCAATAATGAACGCCGTGAGGATAGTCTTTCCCAATGCACAAAATTTCCTTTGCACTTGGCATATACAATGCAATCTTAGAAAGAATTGTATAAGTCATATCCAAAAACCGAAAGCAAAGAAAGGAACTAAACGTGAAAAAGAGGAAGATGAACGTCTTAGCAAACTAACTAAAGAGGAGCGAGAGAAGGAGAAACAGAAAGAAGACGAAGAATGGAAAGAAGGTGAGATTAAGTTTGGGTTTTTCATGAAAGCGTGGGATAAGGTGGTTTGGTCGATGAGTGTGGGAAGATATGAGTTAAACTTGAAGGATTTCGAGGATGATTGGGGGACTAATTACCCCAAAGTAGTGGAATATTGCAAGAAACAATGGTTGAGGCCACACAAAGAGAGGTTTGTGTATGCTTATACTTACGACTATAAACATTTCAAACTTGAATCCACAAGTATGGTAGAGCAAGCTCATGGGAAACTAAAAGGTCTACTTTTCACGAGTCAAAATGGGATTGTGACGGTATAACATGCTATCCATGAGTACACTAATAATGATATCGACAAGATAAAAAAATAATTCCAAGAAAGTAGCTTCCGGAAGTTGAAGGAGTTTAAGGAGGATGATTGGTTGCTTGTTGGTATACATAGAAACGTCTCGCATTGGGCAATACGTTTCATGATGAAACATCTCGCATTGTTTAAAAAGTATAAAAAGTATGATGACCCGAACACTCCTTGTAAGTGTAGGATAATGAAGGCTATCGGACTTCCATGTCGTCATATGCTTGGTAGGTATAAAACTCCCATTCCTCTTGATGATATCGATCCTTATTGGAAGCAATTATCTTTCAAACCGGCTCCAAGAGAAGATCCCGGTGAAGAGTTTGGCGACATGGAACTTGGAAGAATAATCATTGAAAAGTTCCCCAAGATGAATAGGTTGGACAAACAAACTATGAAGCACAAGTTGATGCCGATTGTTTACCCTTTTATGAAAGAACTTGAAGAACTGGAGAAACAAGATCATAATGGTAGACCAACTACCAAAAAGACGAGGGCGGAAGAAAGAGAACAAATCAAAGAGTTTTTGAGTAAAAATTGCGATCAATATCAATCCGAAGGAGAAAAAATCAAAGAGTTTTTAAGTAGAAATAGTGATCAATCCAAAAGGGAAAACATTAAAGAGCATTTGAGTACAAAGTGCGATCCATCCGGACATGTTTATACCGAGGCGCAATATAAGGAGGAGCCCGCTAAAAAGAAAAGAGGTCGTCCAAGGAAGGATTCAACTACACCAACGGTCTCTAACTTGAATACAAATGGCACTCTACCTCTTGAGAGTCAAGCAAGCGTGGAATTTGTTGGAAAGAAAAGGGGTCGGCCAAAGAAGGATTTAACTACACCAACCGTCTCTAACTTGAATACAAATGGAACTCTACCTCTTGAGAGCCAAGCAAGCCAAGGAGATGTTGCGAAGAAAAAAGGTCATCCAAAGAAGGTAGTACAACCGGTGTTGCAAAAGTATCGCAATCAACTCCCTCCAATTATTCAAGATTTCGTGATTGGTACCGACGATGTTCCGAAAGATGGAAATTGTGGGTTTCACGTTATCTCGCAACAATTGGGACACCTAAGTGGAGCGGTTGAAGAGAATCTCACCCAATGCCAATACATTAGAAAGAAGATGGCCGCTCGACTAGAAAACGACAAGGAGTTCCATATCTCAATGATTCTAGAAGGTTCCATGGAGGAGAAAGAAGCAACTTTCAAAGGTTTGCTAACTAGTGTTAAAGGCCCGGAGGGAAACGCACCGATCAAATGGGAGCATTGGTTGAGAATGCCGGAGTGTGGCCATATATTGGCGGATACTTGGAATTGCGTGGTACATTTTTTTAGTGAGGGACTATCTATAGCATTTGCACCGAAACATGCGGTTTGCGTGGACCAACTCAAGCATAGAAGAATTGTCATTGCTTTGGTGGATAAAAATCATTTTATTGGTCTACAACTCAATAAGGAATGTCCATTACCTCCTCTATGTAGGTTTAGTTTGTGGGAGAAGTTCACAAACAACAAGAGCAAGGAATGGATGAAAATTTATGAGGACAACATGACCCTTTGGAATGTTATAGACGAGTCTAGGGAATGTCCCATAGATTTGAGTGAGGAGTGATTATGATTAGGGAATAAAGCAGCTTTTTGTGTAGTGTACAATGGAGTACTAGACAAAACATTCGTACTTTTTGGAGTACTTTTGTAATCGCATGCGTGTTTTGTGCAATGTACTTTGGAGTGCTACAAATGAATGAAATGGATGTGTTTTTTTGGGTGTATTCTCATTTGGTCGGAATCATATTTATTACCAAACCCCGCCGGCTCTCCCAGGGTCGGCACGGTATTATTTCGTCAGATTGCCGGCCGCAATGCATGACAAGACAGAAAAGTCACTGATATGGCCGGCAAGGTCCGGCTTTCGCTAAGTCGCTTGGCGCTTTCTACGCCGGCAATGTTTATGAAATTTACCATGCCGGCTAAGAACTCCCTTAAAAAGATTGTTCCTGGATGTTTTTTTCTATCAAGCCGGTAAGGTCCTGGTTTTGCCAGGTTGCCGCCTTTTATTGCGACGACATTGTTATTGAGGAGAACCATGCCGGCTAAGAACTCCCTCAAAAATTGTTCATGAATGTTATTTTCTATAAAGCCGGTAATGTGTATTATAATATCCATGCCGACAGAACAACCGTCGGAAAGCTTTTAATATAGGATAATGCCGACTATGAGGGCGCCGGCAAGCTTCTAATTTAGGACAATGCCGACTGTACATCGGATACAAACCTTAATTAAAGCATACAAACGTTAAAAACTTAACCCTAACACATTTGGGACATAGATAGTATCTGTTTCCGGTACACAATTTCTTAGGAGAGGTAATTAGATTCATCCTACCGTCGCAACATGGATCTGTGCATGGTAGAAGGTTGATTTTAGCAACTTCATCTTCATACGGAGCTACACGCTCATCTATCCAATAGAAAAACCCACAACAAGTGCATTTTGAAGCATACGGCTGATATACACCTCCTATTGCAGCTTTCATGAGAAATAAGAATCCCTTACAACCTTCAATAGTGCATTTGCTTCCTTCAAAGGGACAATCGTTTGCAAAATGACCACTTAGTGTACAAAGACTACAAATATTTGGTGGTGAAACTTCCATTCTTTATGCAAGGTTGAAGATGAAGTTGGGAATGCTTTTATAATAACAACATACCTAATATCTTGATTTTGAAATTTCTAGCCGTTGAGCATTCAATGGGTTGTACTTTGTACCTAAAAGGTGCAACTAACATTTAGGTCGGCAAGGTATAGATTTCATACCATGCCGGCCTCAAGTACTTTGTCTAAAACTGCATAAACAAAATAATAACTTCTAAAGCAACTAAAACTGAAAATTAAAATAAGTTTAACAAGTCTAAAACCACAATCTAAGAGTTCATAACATAATGTAATAGTTAAAACCACAATAAAGTTTCTAAAGCAAGTAAACATAATAAAGTTTAAGAATTTCAAGGATCCTTCTCATTGTTGTTATCTTCCTCCCCATCACTAGCTTTTTCACCGGCATCAGCTTTTGCTTTTCCCTTCCCCTTCACTGGACCTATGTAGTCACCATCCTCATTGTAATAGGGGTTCACTCCAGAAAAGTCACATGCCTGAAAAAAGTTCTTGGATCAACCTCCTCTTCTTCCTCCTCTGATGATGTGCATTTTTCATAGTTGAGGGGATTGCTAGGACTGTCCATAAACCTTAGAAATTCTTCTAGATTTTCCTTACCCATCAAACATAACTTTCTAAACGGGCAATTCTCTTCAGTTTCATCTTTAGGATCTTCTAAATTAGGATAAATTGTGTCCAAATATTCAAATAGCTCTTCTGCATTGTTAACAAGACAAGGTAGATCTTCTTTTGTTTCCTCTGGGAACCTAAACAATGCATAAATAAGATATATGAAAAACAAACAACACAACACTGTTGATCTTCTTCCACTGGCCGGCAAGGCCGATAAACTAAACAGTGTCGACCACCATATGGTCGGCATGGTGTTAACCAACTACACTGCCGACTACAGTAGAGCCAGTAAGGTGCTAACCAACTACCTTGCCGACAAATAAAAAGCCGGAATGGTCCTATTTATGAAAGATGCCGACTAATAACTTAGGAAATTAAGGTTTCTGATGCCTAACGTCGGCATGGTACAAGTATAAAATCACGCCGACCAAATATAATCCGGCATGGTTGGTTATCATACCCTGCCGGCCCTGGTTATTGTCCAACAGTCGCCATGGCTCTGATGAAAAGTCGGCATGTTATTCATCCTGAGACCATGCCGGATCTTTCAAAATACCAATGGTCGGCGTGTTGTTCAACTATCGACCTTGCCGGCCAAAAATCTGAAAATCAAAATTTTTGATTTCTAACCTAATCTAACAATCATATACAACAAAACAATAATGGGTTTGAGTTTATAAATCACTTACAATCTTCTTTTCGCCTTTAGAGGTTTCTTTTCAGCATCTTCAAGGATTGCATTCTTGGGTTTACTCGTTCCAACCTTTCCCTTACCTTTTCCCTTCTGATTTGGATCTTTTCATGTTACCAGTTGAATCTCTCTTGTTGCTGGATCGTTTAGAATCAACCATTTTTTGTAGAAAATCAAAATTGAAAATTTTGGTTGATTTTAGGTTTTTGGAATGAAAGAGAAGAGGAGAGGGATTAGAGAAGAAGGATTAGAGGAAGATTAATCAGTTTTTAGTTTTTAAGTTTAGGGTTTAGTTTTAGGTTAATTAGTGTAGGGGTGTTAAAGTAACTTTATCACGTTTTGGCCTCCCCTTAGTAAGGGCACATGTCCATTTAAATTTGGGTATACCCCAATTAGTTTGGGTATACCCCAATCTCGCCAGGTTTTATAAGATGAAGAGTAACACAAATGTTCAATTTGATAAAAAGATTGTAAAATTCCCTGTAGCCTTTTTTGGTTACTTTTTCACTCGACAAAGTTGTCCCTCCCATTTAATCCAATTACTATAACTATTTAAATATTTAATTACTATAACTTGGAGGGAAAATATCACTCTTTTTGAAACGGGTGAAAGTATCATTTTTTCTGAAACAGAGCGAAAGTATCATTTTCTGAATGGAGCGAAAGTATCACTTTTCTGAAATGGGGTAAATATCACTTTTTCTAAAACGGAGCGAATGTATCACTTTTTCTGGAACGGAACGAAAGTATCATTTTTCTGAAACGGAGCGAAAGTATCACTTTTTTTGAAACATGGAGAAAGTAACACTTTTTCTGAAACAGGGCGAAAGTACCACTTTTTCCAGAAAATGAGCGAAAGTACCACTTTTCTGAAACGGAGAAAGTACCACTAATTCTGAAACGAAGCGAAAGTATCACTTTTTCTGAAATGGGGCGAAAGTATCACTTTTTCTGAAACGGGGTAAAAGTTCACCTTTTCTGAAACGGAGCGAAAGTATCACTATTCTAAAACGGGGCGAAAGTATCACTTTTTCTAAAACGGGGCGAAAGTATCACTTTTTCTGAAACGAAGCGAAAGTATCAATTTTCTGAAAAGGAGCGAAAGTGTCACTTTTTTTGAAATAATGCGAAATTTTTCTGAAACGGAGCGAAAGTATCACTTTTTTTTTTGAAACAAGGCGAAAATATCACTTTTTCTAAAATGGGCCGAAAGTAGTCGCAGACAAACCTCATTTCGGTCATCCCTCCCACCGTGGCAACAATTGTACTAGTATCCTCTACTTCCCATCAAACGGACCACCTTTAGTATTTGCACATAAAAAAATATGAAAAAGAAATATCTTCTTAGTAATTTTATCTTATTTATTTTTCTGTGTTAAAACTTTGAGTCGACATATCTCACAAACTAAAAGGCGGATACAGAAATTATACAACTGGGAATATTTTTAAATGGTTATGTTATCATGTGCATCCATGTAAAAGATAAGAATCAGTCATTGTATTGGAAAATGTAAAAAAATAATTAAAAAATAGGAAAGATGATGTTATATTTGCATGTATATAGAGAAGTCCAAATAATTGTATATTAAAATTCGCATTCGCCAATGTAAATTAACATCATTTCTTTTTCTTTTTTTTTTTTTTTTTTTTTTTTTACATTTTCCTCTACAATCGTTGACTCTTGACACTATGTATAGTGGAGTCTTGTATTCCTACAAACTCATTGCGGAACACACCTGGGTCAAGTGTGAGGTTATTGTTACTAGCAAGTAATCTGATTCAATTTGCACAAATCACGATTAACTAGTTTAAAGCCTTCTTCGGGATCAAGAAGCACTAGTGGTACCATTGGTGGGTAATTAAATCGACATTTAGTTTTTGTTGTTTGTTATTGAACTAACACATAGTTGTATTCTAAATAAGTTCTAGTTTATTCCAGGGTCATTCTTTTTTTATAGAAGGCCACTCGAAACTTTGGTGGCCATATTTTAGCTCCAAACTCAAGCTGCTTGATTAGATTATCAGAGTCAACTTCGTTGGGTTAGACTATTAACAATAGAAATGTTGGACTTGCTCGTGTTACTCTGAAGAACTTGAAGACATATCAGCATTAATGAACGCATCATCCTTTTATTCGATGATAGTAATACAAACTTGACTTGTTTCCATTTATGTCTATATTTCTTTCAAGTCATTTAGATTGGAAGAAAAAAATAAACGAGGTATAGTATTATATATCTCTAGTATTGGCGACTTGATCATTCCAATGTGACCAAAGTGTCAAGGAAGCATATACTAGTTGTTTTACACAACTATGGTATATTGAATTACGAAGTATAACATTTATCTTTTAAACTTCGTAAATGCGACATAACACTATCCTTGTAATATGTTATTAGTTAATGTATTAAACTACTAAGTTGATTCCATACCTAGAAAACTATGTTTTAACTACATGAGTTTAAGAAAGTAGACTTGTGAAACTTGTTTCGTAGTTGAAAAGAAGATCCCTTAAGCAAGATCTTTACTAGGACCGGTTCCAATAGGATCCATCCATTCATAAGGATCTCTTGCTGGACCGATCCCTTGATTGACTAATAAAACATTTTTCCAATTTCGACTATAAACTTAGGGTTTGGATAGCTATCGGAAATACGTTTTGGTTAATATGGAAAGTTCATAATGTCGACATAATATTTTGAACATGTGTTAAACTCTTATTACTTAATGTTCAAGTATTTTCCTTGATACTTAAGGTTAGATCCCGAACCGAATATTTCATACTATCTTTTTGGTGTTCGGAATTTATATGTCTTTAGTTCGCAATAATTAAAGCATATATGTGGTTGTTATATTGTTAAAATATATTTATTATGCTAGCTAATATTGAGTTGGACAACATTTGAAATATTTACAAAACCGAAAAATAAGCGTTTATTAGATATCTTTTGTATTTTCGGATTTGGTGATTCCTTGAACGTCCAAACTACCTTGGTCATTATAAATAGTGAAGTTTGTATTTCTTGAAAACGTGTCCCGTAACACACAGAACTTCGCGTTTAGTGTGAGAAAGCCCACTAACAGTATTCTCGTAATACTCACTGAAAAGGAGAGTAACCTAATTATGTGAAATCTCTTACGTGCGCTTCATTTAAAGACTTCTTTGGGATCAAGAAGCATCTAGAACACTGTTGGTGGGAAACTAGAATCGTGTTATTATTTTAGTTTTCGATTTTGATTGACTAACGATATAGTTGAACCTTGATAGATCTAGTTTATTTATTATGTGATCTTTCACTTCTGATATAAGATCACTCGAACTAGTTACATGATCAACGATTTCATATATGCTTTCTATATCTGAAGTTAGGACTTGTTGTCATCCATTGTTAGAAGACTTCGTTCTTTGCATAATCGATCATAAGTGGGATCAAGTTGTTTGTGCGGGTACTTTATGTTGGAATTTCAGCTTCATAATCAACATACTTTATGCGTAAACATGATTATAGGAAACCCTTATGCTGAAACAAACATTAACCCCAGTCTTAACATATTCAACAACTCATTAAACACCATATAAACAACCATTAACAGTTCATAATAACTCTCATGACACCATATGTATATACAAAAGATTCAATACAATATGAATAAACTACATTACAAAGGAAACAGATAAATTTATGACTTAGCTTCTACTTCTATTTCCTCTCTGTTTGTGGGTGAAAACTATTTCTGCTGATTTTGGTAATTTTGGGTGTGTGGATGAGAAACGAATCTAAACCCTAAATAATGCATTGCACGGGAGTACTTTTGATTCGAGAGATCAATCTGTACAATCCTGGCCTAAACCAAGAAATGGTCCTTCCAGGCTTGCTTCGGTTACAAAATGAAGGAGAAGGGTTGGTCTTAGGGAGGGAAGCGAAGAGAGTGTTGAGACCAGAATCGTTGATTCTGACGGTGTGGTTGTTTATGACTTGTATCTGAAAGTAGAACTGGATAGAAGGATGGAAAGCTACCAGGTGATTTCTAGATACTGTTGTTGACGACCAAAAAACTTGTTGTTTGGTGGAAAATAGGTGAAGCCTATTTATACAAGTTATATTTAAACGTACCCTGGTCTTGTAGGAAGTGGGAACGATTGGGTGATGGAAGAGTGGAGTAACGTATAACCGTCAGAAACCCATGCTTCCATGATGAAGGAAGTGAATCCGTTTACACCCGTTACTTCTTGCCGCCACTAATTGTCCCGCTTCATGACACTTTCTTATAACGGGCGTATTGCACGCCGCACGTTGTAAACCGCCAGACCAATACCCTGATGAGTATCCCCCAGTTTGTGACATGTTTGATGTCTCGAGTGTTTTCGTGGAAAACGTGTAGCAAGTTGCTATGTGCGGCAAGTCAAAGTCAAGAGTCTTGCCGCAGGAAAATAACATGTGATGTTATTAGGCACGTCTTGGCTGGTCGCCTAAAACTTGCCACAAGTCCGTCAGTTCGGTGGCGAACTTGGATGGCTGAGATTGCATCTCATGAGGAATGGTAGCCGTTGATTATGGCTACCTTCTGTTGGCGCCTAGTAATGGCATAGTAGCGTTTTTGGTGTATGCCAGTGGCACTGCGGCAGGACTGGTATAGCTCGTGCATGCCAGTGGCACGGTGGTATAAGTGGCGCCCGGCGTAGGCATGGCCACGAGATTTAAGCGGCTAGTCGCCTAAAACTTGCCACAAGTCTGTCAGTTCGGCGGCGATTTTGGATGGCTGAGATTGCATCTCATGAGAAAGGATGGCCATTGATTATGGCCATATCTTGTTGTATAGCAAAGTGGCGCCATTGGCATAGTGGCGTCTGGCATAGCCATGGTGAGTGTTGAGGAATTTGCACGTCTCAACACTAAGAGAAAAGGATGTGTTGATGCTCGGCAACACAGTGGTGAGTGTTGAGGAATTTGTACATCTCAACACTAATAGAAAAGGATGTGTTGAGGAAGCATGCCTAGCAACACAGTGGTGAGTTTTGAGGAATTTGTACGTCTCAACACTAAGAGAAGAGGATATGTTGATGCCCGACAACACACTGGTGAGTGTTAAGGAATTTACACGTCTCAACACTAAGAGAAAAGGATGTGTTGATGCCCGGCAACACAGTGGTGAGTGTTGAGGAATTTGTACGTCTCAACACTAAGACCAAAGGATGTGTTGAGGAAGCATGCCTAGCAACACAGTGGTGAGTGTTGAGGAATTTGTACATCTCAACACTATGAAAAAAGGATGTGTTGATGCCCAACAACACAGTGGTGAGTGTTGAGGAATTTATACGTCTCAACACTAAGAGAAAAGGATGTGTTGATGCCCGGCAACATAGTTGTGAGTGTTGAGGAATTTGCACGTCTCAACACTAAGAGGAGAACGTGTTGAGGCAGTATGCCTGACAACACTGTAGTGGTGTTGAGGATTTTGCACGTCTCAACATTAAGATATTTAAAATTTATTGAATATGCCTAATAGATATAAAACATTTAGTTTAAGGATAGTTACTTAGCTCTGTCTCCGCTAGGCATGTCCTTCGCGCATGATTGGGCTTTGGGTATTTTAGGCTCCCCCGTGAGTGAGCAGCATAAGGTGTTAGTGATGACATCAGGATGATAACAGGTTGATAGACGGACAAAAGTCCCCAGGTCTTTGATGGGATGAAACAATAGGTGGCCACAACTATGAACCTTGGATGGCTGCAATCACGATCCTTGACAGGGAGGAGTGTGTTGAAGCAGCTTCGGCTCCTGGAGAGGACGTTGAAGCTTATGGAGAAGAACGCTGAAGTGGGGCGGCTGCTGGAGCGAACGTTGAGGCGGAGCAACTCGGAGAGAACGTCGAAGCGGCTCCTGGAGAGAACTCCAGTGAGGGCGCCATTAACCCTTAACTTCGAAAAACGAGTTGATACGATATGGCATATGGGAAGACGGCACACAAATAGTGCTGGTCGGCAAGTCGTGTTTTTCTCCTCATGGGAAAGAATACGCTTCTTCTGTTTGATTTTCCCTTGCAACTCTCAGAGTCTTGACGGTTACAATGTTGAAGTCGGAGGCCGCGTCAATCAGCGTGCTGTCAAACTCGACATCCTTCAAGTGAACAGTGGTGAGGAGTCCCCAGTTCCATCTATCAATCGTGCTTTCCGGGAGAGGTTGGAGTTTGGGAACGACTTCCCTGGCTGGAAACAACTGCTTTCCTGATACAGTGCGGTTGAGGGATGGCAATATGTCTTGACGCCGTGCCTTGGAGAAATACAGAATCTCACATAAATATTTCATCATAGATTGCACGATTTTGTGGAGGGAGTCCCCGGAAATCATGCATCTCTTGACGGGAAGATGGTCTCTGTAACTCAGGAGGGTTGTTGATTTTCTTTGTCTTGATTTTGGATAAGTCGTTCCTTATCTTCACGTGTGGTGAAATTGGATTGCTGATTCCTTTCTACTGGGCGTTTAGGATCAACGCGAGCCCCTTCATATATAAAGGCGCGTCCTGCTGAAGTGCTTGCGCCGAATGTTAAAAGTATTCCTTGTCAGCTCCATCTGGGGTTGACGTGACTCTTGTGGTAGCCACTCCGTTAGTGTCTTGGAGAAAATAGGTATGTCTTTATGAGTCGTAGCCATGTCTGTCTGATCCTTACGAGAACCTTTTGTCTTTCCATCAAATCAACAGTGGTAAGAGGAGGTTGGCTTCCTCTGACTCTTCTAGTCTCTCGTCCCGGTGGTGGAGTGGCGGCAGCGGCTCTGGCTCTGGTGATCGGAGGTGTGACGCCTGAGGGAACGTTTCTTGCGCCGCTGGTGTTGATCATGCTGACAGGTGGTACATTGATGTCACTGGAAGGAACGTTGATACCAAGGATGTTCTCAGCGTCGGTGGCATCAAGGTTTGCTGCTAACCCGAACTTGAGCTCTACCATCTTGAAATTGGTATTGAAAAATAAAATTGGAAATTGGATTGCAACCGAGAGATTAATCTCCCACTGTGGTCGCCAATTGTTTGTGGGTGAAAACCGTTTCTGCTGATTTTGGTAATTTCGGGTGTGTGGATGAGAAACGAATCTAAACCCTAAACAATGCACTGCACGGGAGTACTTTTGATTCGAGATATCAATCTGTACAATCCTGGCCTAAACCAAGAAATGGTCGTTCCAGGCTTGCTTCGGTCACAAAATGAAGGAGAAGGGTTGGTCTTAGGGAGGGAAGCGAAGAGAGTATTGAGACCAGAATCCTTGATTCTGACGGTGTGGTTGTTTATGACTTGTATCTGAAGTAGAACTGGCTAGCAGGATGGAAATTTACCAGGCGATTTCTAGATACTGTGTTGTTGCCGACCAAAAAACTTGTTGTTTGGTGGAAAATAGGTGAAGCCTATTTATACAAGTCATATTTAAACGTACCCTGGTCTCGTAGGAAGTGAGAACGATTGGGTGATGGAAGAGTAAAGTAACGTATAACCGTCAGAAACACATGCTTCCATGATGAAGGAAGTGGATCCGTTTACACCCGTTACTTCTTGCCGCCACTAATTGTCCCGCTTCATGACACTTTCTTATAACGGGCGTATTGCACGCCGCACGCTATAAACCGCCAGACCAATACCCTGATGAGTATCCCCCAGTTTGTGACTTGTTTGATGTCTCGAGTGTTTTCGTGGAAAACGTGTAGCAGGTTGCTATATGCGGCAAGTAAAAGTCAAGAGTCTTTCCGCAGGAAAATAGCATGTGATGTTATTAGGCACGTCTTGGCTGCTCGCCTAAAACTTTCCACAAGTCCGTCAGTTCGGTGGTGAACTTGGATGGCTGAGATTGCATCTCATGAGGAAGGGTAGCCGTTGATTATGGCTACCTTCTGTTGGCGCCTAGTAATGGCACAGTAGCGTTTTTAGTGTATGCCGGTGGCGCCGCGCATGACCGGTATAGCTCGTGCATGCCAGTGGCACGGTGGTATAAGTGGCGCCTGGCGTAGCCATGGCACGAGATTTAATCGGCTAGTCGCCTAAAACTTGCCACAAGTCTGTCAGTTCGGTGGCGAATTTGGATGGCTGAGATTGCATCTCATGAGAAAGGATGGCCATTGATTATGGCCATATCTTGTTGTATAGCAAAGTGGCGTCATTGGCATAGTGGCGTCTGGCATAGCGGCATGCCAGTGGTGTAGCCGTGGCAGCTGTTTTGGCAGATTGGTGTTAGACCCGAAATGTGGCGTGGCAATATTGGCCTTGTTGCCACATCAATTCCAATGCTTTGGGGAAGGTTACTTGGCTTGGTTGGCGTAGCAACTTTGCCTAAATTAGGGTTTGGCATGTCGAAACCCTAATTAGCGCATATGGTATGCGGCATGCGGTAGGTGGTCGTGGCATGGCATTTGGCATGTGAGCATGGCATGCTCGTTTTGGCATGTTTAGCATGCCGTTAGCATGTAGGCGCGGTTTTTGGGAAGCCAACTTAGTATGTCGATTTCTTGACACAACTTCCACCTCTTTTTAAAGTTGTGGCAGGTTTAGAGCAACCCGATTAGTCAATAAAAGTAGGGGGCCGGCCAAGCATGGGCGTGACCACCCTTTTGGTGCGCGTGGCAGGTTTAGGACGACCTGATTGGTCGATTAAAAGAGGGGCCGACCAAGCATGGGTGTGGCCACACTTCTAGTATGCGTGTGGTAAGTTTAGAGCGACCTGATTGGTCGAAGGGAAGGGGGCCGGCATGCAACATGGGCCCGGCCTCATTCTAAATGCGTGTGGCGCATTTAGAGCGACCTGATTGGTCGATGGAAAGGGGGCCGGCAAGCAAGGGCGTGGCCACACTTCCAGCGCGCCGTGGTGGGTTTAAAGCAACCTGATTGGTCGATGGAAATGGGGCCGGTTGAGTAGCATGGGTGTGGCCACTTGCAAGTGGCGCCGGCTGGCCTATGGCATGGCCACACCTCCCTTTGTTGCTGCTCCCATTCCGCGGGTCCTTGTTTTATGATTTTGGGTAGGATTTTGCACCTACTAATCCATGGCGGATTAATTACCTAGTTCTCCTAGGCTTAATTTCGACAGGCAAGGTCTAAATATATCACAAGAATACAAGCAAAACCCTAATTTTTGCAAATTAGTCAGGGTAATATCTGAATCTTGTGAATTATCTCAAAATTGATTGAATTATATGTGTTGACACAGAGTTCTTTAGGTTCATTGCCAGAGAGCGGTATGCTTTCCGATTTGAATACTTTATGCAAGGACCTTATCCTTGATACTTGGAAATTCGTGCTACTATGCTGCGAGTGAACACAAATTGTCATGCCATATCAACATTAAGGGTTCAGCCGGGGAATATAGCACAGAAATCATTCAAAGAAACTTATATTAATTGAATAATATAGGCAGGGTGCCGAAATTTATAGAATATCTGGGATTGTTGCTACATGCACCATTCTGGTGGATATATGTTGCTCAATAAATGCGCCAGTGAAGAGGTTGAACACTCATCACTTTTACATGGCTCTGTTTCCTTGCAGAGTGACGGCACATTAAATGTAGGGTTTTAAAAATTTAGCCCTGAACTAAAAACCACCATCAACATTAAGTCCCCTGCTTAGCACGTAACATTGGCATTGTTGCGGGGTAAGCATGAGATGGTGACAGAAAAGGATAAAAAATCGAAAGGGCAAGACATGAGAAGATTACCAGGAAAATTCGATTGACCTTTGGCAAGAGGCATGAGCAGTCTGCAATTTTTCTGCTGGCGCACTTCTGTCTTGGCCACGGAGTACTGGTGCCATGTATTGTTTGTGCAGTGAGCCTTGAATACAAAGATGAGTGTTGAGGTGGTGGAGCCGTCAACACTATAATGTATTGAGGTAGTATGCACGACAATATAGTAGTGAGTGTTGAGGAATTTGAACGTCTCAACACTAAGAGGAAAAATGTGTTGAGGCAGTTTTCCTGGCAACACAGTAGTGAGTGTTGAGGAATTTGCACGTCTCAACACTAAGAGAAAGGATGTGTTGATGCCCGGCAACACAGTGGCGAGTGTTGAGGAATTTGCACGTCTCAACACTAAGAGAAGGGATGTGTTGAGGAGGCATGCCTGGCAACACAGTGGTGAGTGTTGAGGAATTTGTATGTCTCAACACTAAGAGAATAGGATGTGTTGATGCCCAGAAACACAGTGGTGAATGTTGAGGAATTTGCACGTCTCAACACTAACAGAAAAGGATGTGTTGAGGAATCATGCCTAGCAACACAGTAGTGAGTGTTGAGGAATTTGCACGTCTCAACACTAAGAGAAAATGATGTGTTGAGGAAGCATGCCTAGAAACACAGTGGTGAGTGTTGAGGAATTTGTACGTCTCAACACTAAGAGAAGAGAATGTGTTGATGCCCGGCAACACAGTGGTGAGTGTTGAGTAATTTGCACGTCTCAACACTAAGAGAAAAGGATATGTTGAGGAAGCATGCCTAGCAACACAGTGGTGAGTGTTGAAGAATTTGTACGTCTCAACACTAAGAGAATAGGATGTGTTGATGCCCGGAAACACAGTGGTGAGTGTTGAGGAATTTGCACGTCTCAACACTAAGAGAAAAGGATGTGTTGAGGAAGCATGCCTAGAAACACTGTGGTGAGTGTTTGAGGAATTTGTACATCTCAACACTAAGAGAAGAGGATGTGTTGATGCCCGGCAACACAATGGTGAGTATTGAGGAATTTGCACGTCTCAACAATAAGATAAAAGGATGTGTTGATGCCCGGCAACACAGTGGTGAGTGTTGAGGAATTTGCATGTCTCAACACTAAGATAAAAGGATGTGTTGAGGAAGCATGCCTAGAAACACAGTGGTGAGTGTTGAGGAATTTGTACGTCTCAACACTAAGAGAAGAGATATATTGATGCCTGGCAATACAGTGGTGAGTGTTGAGGAATTTGCACGTCTCAACACTAAGAGAAAAGGATGTGTTGAGGAAGCATGCCTAGCAACACATTGGTGAGTGTTGAGGAATTTGCACGTCTCAACACTAAGAGAAAAGGATGTGTTGAGGAAGCATGCCTAGCAACACACTGGTGAGTATTGAAGAATTTGTACGTCTCAACACTAAGAGATAAGGATATGTTGATGCCCGGCAACACAGTGGTGAGTGTTGAGGAATTTGCACGTCTCAACACTAAGAGAAAAGGATGTGTTGAGGAAGCATGCCTAGCAACACAGTGGTGAGTGTTGAGGAATTTGTATGTCTCAACACTAAGAGATAAGGATGTGTTGATGCCCGGCAACACAGTGGCGAGTGTTGAGGAATTTGCACGTCTCAACACTAAGAGAAAAGGATGTGTTGATTCCCGGCAACACAGTGGTGAGTGTTGAGGAATTTGTATGTCTCAACACTAAGAGAAAAGGATTTGTTGAGGAAGCATGCCTAGCAACACAGTGGTGAGTGTTTAGGAATTTGTACGTCTCAACACTAAGAGAAGAGGATGTGTTGATGCCCGGCAACACAGTGGTGAGTGTTGAGGAAGCATGCCTAGCAACACTAAGAGAAAAGGATGTGTTGAGGAAGCATGCCTAGCAACACAGTGGTGAGTTTTGAGGAATTTGTACGTCTCAACACTAAGAGAAGAGGATATGTTGATGCCCGACAACACACTGGTGAGTGTTAAGGAATTTACACGTCTCAACACTAAGAGAAACGACCAACAATCAAGACGCGTGACTTCGTCGCATGGTCTTCAGAATTTAGACAAATTATATCGTTTAGGGCCTCAAATTGTCGTTTTGGGACAATTTTTGTTTTCTTAATTAGTTCTTCGTTAGGAGTACGTTTAGGTTGCTGTTTGTGGCGCGAATTATATTTAACAGAAGTAAATTGTTATAGAAAACAAGCTAAAATTCCCTAACGTATATTACAAGTTTTCCTCTTTAGTCATAGTAGACATAATATTTGGATTCGTACTGGTCATTCCAGTGATTTGATAATTGATTCAAACTGAAAATACGGGGGTCTAAAAACCACACCCAACAATTCGTTTCGCAATCTGGGAGGACTTACTCTAATATACTTTCTAGAGAATCAACTAGACAGTCAGACTCAATCTACAGAAAATTATATACAAGAGTTTATATCTCTAACTCTTAATTCAATCCGCAATGAGCAAATAGAAATCTGCCATCCTGATTGAATATTAGAGGAGTAAACTTGAATGGTACCAAAGACCAATGTTCAAGGATCAATCAATCTCAATCAACAACCAAAGGTTGGATTTCCTAATTGATCGATTCAATGCACAACCTGTGATATTTCAATTATATAACAAAATATAATGCGGAAAAGAAATAACACAGACACCACAATTTTGTTAACGAGGAAACCGCAAATGCGGAAAAACCCCGGGACCTAGTCCAGTTTGAACACCATACTGTATTAAGCCGCTACAGACACTAGCCTACTACCAATGAAATTCGAACTGGACTGTAGTTGAACCCTAATCAATCTCACACTGATTCAAGGTACAGTTGCGCTCCTTACGTCTCTGATCCCAGCAGGATACTACGCACTTGATTCCTTAGCTGATCTCACCCACAACTAAGAGTTGCTACGACCCAAAGTCGAAGACTTGATAAACAAATCTGTCTCACACAGAAAAGTCTATAGATTGAATAAATCTGTCTCCCGCAGAAATACCCAAGAGTTTTTGTTCCGTCTTTTGATAGATCAAGGTGAACAGGAACCAATTGATAACCCGGACTTATATTCCCGAAGAACAGCCTAGTATTATCAATCACCTCACAATAATCTAAATCGTATGATGGCGAAACTAGATATTGTGGAATCACAAACGATGAGATGAAGATGCTTGTGATCACGTTTTATCTTGCCTATTGGAGAAATTAATCTCGAGCAAGTCTTAGAGAAGATAGTACTCAAATGATAGAATCGGGCAAGATCGGAACACGCAACTACAAGAGAAATAGTTGGGTCTGGCTTCACAATCCCAATGAAGTATTTTAAGTCGTTAACCTAGAGGGTCTCGATAGAAACCTAAGGTTAAAGGAGAATCGACTATAGCTTATGCAACTAGTAACACACGGGAGGTGTGGGGATTAGGTTTCCCAGTTGCTAGAGTTCTCCTTTATATAGTTTTCAAATCAGGGTTTGCAATCTAAGTTACCTTGTTAACAAAGCATTCAATATTCACCGTTAGATGAAAAACCTGATTCAACCAAGCTAATATCTTTCAACCGTTAGATCGAACTTAGCTTGTTACACACAAATAAAATGTACCCTCATTTAGGTTTATGTAACCGTACCCAAACGTGTACATCATGTTGGCTCAATAATAGTTAACCGAAGTTAGCCATATGATAACTCTCATATCAACCATATTCATCTTAACCATAACTAGTTAAAATGACTCAAATGAAACTAGTTAAAGAGTCGTTCAATTGCTATATTCTCATAGAAGTATACAAGAACACAATCGAAACAAAATCGGTTTGATTCACTCAAATCAATTCATGAACATTATAGCCACGGTTTGCAAAGATTGCATTCCTTATAATATAAATGTTTAAGTTCATGTACACAACCAATTTTAGAAAGTAACTCACTCAAGTACGCAAACGGGTACGCATACTTGAGTAGCCGGACTGAGTTTGGTTACGTTAGTACGCGTACGGGCGCGCATACTACTACACTCTTCCAAACTCCAGCAGAAAAACTCGGATGTGAGCTTTCCGCCAGTATGCGTAAATGTACGCATACTTGCCCAGACATCAGCAACCGCCAGTACGCGTACGGGTACGTATACCTCAGGCTCCCGGTTTTGGACTTGTACACTAATGTGATTAACACAATATGTTTATATCCAAACATGGATACTTGATTTTAAACTATTTATTTCAATCATTGAAACTTTCTTAAAGGATGACAATAGTCGTTTTTCACATACTATTAGCATCAAAGCGATTTTCAAGTTATTTAAATTATCATAATGAAACATTCCAAGATTACACCAAATGAGGTGTTACTCGGCAATTTTCATATGATCATATTCGGACTTTCATCACGAATGTAAGATGAACTTGGCCGAAGCAAAAGCTTGCCAACACATATTCCGAGAAATATATAAGCGTGTTAAACTCAGCTCGAAATCTCAAATGTGTATAATAGAAAACTATATCGTAACACGGCTTATGTCTCAATATAAGAGATAGAGTAGAAATAGACTTTCCAAGTGATATATGAGTTTCACTCTCCACATACCTTTTGTCGATGAAGTTCCAGTTCTTCGTCTTCAAATGATGAACGCCGTGAAGTATAATGCTCAACTACACAATCTATGTCCTAGTCCGAGACATCTAAATAGGCTAGAAATCAAGACTTATAGTTTTTATCACTAACATTGACAAACATGCTTGAGATAGCAACGCATGCGAGTACGACCGAGCAATGCTCTAACAATCTCCCCCTTTGTCAATTTTAGTGACAAAACTATCAATAATGTGGATTACAAAATAAGTAAAATCTTTGTAGCTTCTCATCCAAATGCTTGATCTCCTTGGCATCTTCAACACGACTCGAAATCTTCGTCACTTCCAAGTACTCCATGATTCTAAACGTGTTCAACTCAAAATCATAGTTGTTGATGATCCGTAGTGATAACAATAAGAAAACAAGTGCTCTCGATCATTATTATATAGTGTCATAGTATTATTACACAACATCAAAGTTCAATTGTATCACAACTTTGACAACAATACTATGGTGATATGTATCACTCCCCCTTAGTCAATACATCATATCCATATGAAAACCACTCTCCCTTACATAATGATCTTGTTTGTGGGTGAAAACTGTTTCTGCTGATTTTGGTAATTTCGGGTGTGTGGGTGAGAAAAGAATCTAAACCCTAAACAATGCACTGCACGGGAGTACTTTTGATTCGAGAGATCAATCTGTATAATCCTGGCCTAAACCAAGAAATGGCCGTTCCAGGCTTGCTTCGGTCACAAAGTGAAGGAGAAGGGTTGGTCTTAGTGAGAGAAGCGAAGAGAGTGTTGAGACCAGAATCATTGATTCTGAAGGTGTGGTTTTTTTTATGACTTGTATCGGAAGTAGAACTGGTTAGCAGAATGGAAAGCTACCAGGTGATTTCTAGATACTGTATTGTTGCCGACCAAAACTTGTTGTTTGGTAAAAATAGGTGAATCCTATTTATACAAGTCATATTGAAACGTACCCTGGTATCGTTAGGAAGCGGAAACGATTAAGTGGTGGAAGAATAGAGTAACGTGTAACCGTCAGACGTTATGCTTCCATGATGAGGGAAGTGAATTCGTGTAACCGTCAGTCATTACGCTTCCATGATGAAGGAAATGAATTGTTTACACCGTTACTTTTCACCACCACTAATTGTCCTACTTCATGACACTTTCTTGTAACGGGCGCATTGCACGCCGCACGCTGTAAACCGCCAGACCAATACCCCGATGAGTATCCCCCAGTTTGTGACATGATTGATGTCTCGGGTGTTTTCGTGGAAAACGTGTAGCAGGTTGCTATGTATGGCAAGTCAAAGTCAAGAGACTTTTCCATAGGAAAATAGCATGTGATGCTATTAGGCTTGCCTTGGTCGGCCTCCTAAAACTTGCCACAAGTCCGTCAGTTTGGTAGCGAACTTGAATGGCTGAGATTACATCTCATGAGGAAGGGTAGCCGTTGATTATGGCCACATCTTTGTTGTCTAACAAAGTGGCGCCATTAGCATAGTGGCGCCTAGCGTAGCCTTGGCGTAGCGGGTTGCCTGGGACTTGCCGCAAGTCCGTCAGTTCAATGGCGAACTTGGATGGCTGAGATTGCATCTCATGAGGAAGAGTGGCCATTGATTATGGCCGCATCTTGTTGTATAGTGAAGTGGCGCCATTGGCATAGTAGCGCTTGGTGGAGCCATGGCATAGCTGCATGCTAGTGGCGTGGCATAGCGGCATGCCAGTAGCCGTGGCATGGCAGCATGCCAGTGGCGTTGTGGCATGACCACGCCTGTGACATTGTAGCATGGCCAAAGCTAAGGTTTGGCTCCGTGGCCAAAATTAGGTCTTCGCGGCATGGCCAAGGCTAGGATTTGGCGTCTTGGTAAGAATTAGGGCTTGGAAGCGTGGCCAAGGCTAGGATTTGGCGCCGTGGTAAGAATTAGGACTTGGCGGCGTGGCCAAGGCTAGGATTTGGCGCCGTGGTAAGAATTAGGGATTGGCAGCGTGGCTAAGTCTAGGATTTGGCGTCGTTGTAAGAATTAGGGCTTGGTGGCGTTGCCAAGGTTAGGATTTGGCGTCGTGATAAGAATTAGGGCTTGGCGGCTTAGCCAAGTCTAGGTTTTGGCGTCGTGGTAAGAATTAGGGCTTGGCGGCGTGGCCAAGGCTAGGTTTTGGCGTCGTGGTAAGAATTAGGGCTTGGAGGCATGACCAAGGCTAGGTTTTGGCGTCGTGGTAAGATTAGGGCTTGGCGACGTGGCCAAGGCTAAAGTGGCATGCTACCGCGGCAGAGTGGCATGTTGGCATGCCGATCAATATGTTGTTGTGGTAAGGCGCGTTTGGCTTGCCAGTTAGTATGGTGGCGCGGCAGGGTGCGTTTGGCCTTTAATGTATGGTGGCAAGTTTGGAGCGACTTGATTGGCCGAGAAAAGGGGCCGGACAAGCATGGGCGTGGCTACACTTCTGGTGAGAGCGTGGCGGTTTTAGAGCAACCTGATTGGTCGATGTGAAGTGGGACCGGCGTGTATGGGCCCAGACACAACTTATGTGCGCGTGGCTAATTTGAGGCGACACGATTGGTCGAGATCAATAGGGCAGGTTTTGGAAGGGGTGTGGCCAATGGCAGGTGGCGCCAGTTGGCCTAAGGCATGGCCACGCCTCCCTTTGCTGCCGCGGCTCCCTGTTTTCTGATTCTGGGCAAGTTTTTGCACCTGCCAATCCATGGCGGATTGATTACCTAGTTGCATAGGCTTAATTTCGACAAGCAAGGTCTGATATACTGTGCGAGGCGCAAAACCCTAACTTCTGCAAGTTAGTTGAGGCAATTGATTTGAACTCTATGTGTTGACACAGAGTTCTTTTAAGTTCATTGCCAAAGAGCAGCATGCTTTTCTGATTGAATAGCTTATGGAAAGACCTTATCCTTGATATTTGGAAATTTGTGCTACTCTATTGCGAGCAAACACAATCGTCATGCCATATCAACATTAAGGGTTCAGCCGGAGAACATAGCATAGAATACATTCAAAGGAACTTATATTAAGTGAATATAGGCGAGGCGCCGAAATTTACAGAACATCTGGGATGGTTGCTACATTCTTGATCTGGATAAATTTCATGTAAGTATATTGAACGGCTCAATAAATATGCCGGTGGAGAGGTTAGCACTCACGGCACCATTTCCTTATAGACTGACGTCACATCAGATGTAAGGTTTTACGATTTCAACCCTAAGCTAAAAACCACCATCAACAGATCCGTAAACCATATGTATTTGTAGTATGAAACTACACATTAATTCTCCCCCATTTTGTCAATAACAATTGGCAAAGGTACGAAAATTAGTGGGATCCTCATGAAATTTCCATAGAGATTCTTCATGACCAAAAGAGAATAACATACCAACAAATTTAGATGCAATCATAAAGCCGAAGCTAAATGCATTCATCAAGGATTTTATAAAGATACAAGACAACCCCTATAAAATTCCACAGCCGCACTCTCCACAAAGATATGGCGATTAAGCACAAGTTTAAAAACGAACTCTCCCCCATAAAATGTCATTCCCGAGAGAACAACAAAGGCGACCTTGCTTTTACAAGAAAAGAATGATTTCTTTGGATATAATCAAATCACATGAAAACATGAATTTGTATCCAAAAATCTCAATTGAATTAACCACCAAAAATGATCAATTCAATTACTCATGCTCGACATAAGAAAACTTATGGAGCAACACAGTAAATACACAAAGATGTGGATCCGGGAAGATCAATACTGCGGAATAAACAAGAATTCATTTTATTTTTCATCACTATTTTCACAATGACATATAATAGACTTAATTCTTGTAAACAAAAGTTCATCCTATGTCCATCAATAAAGACATAATAGGCTTAAATTTTGTTAGTCAAAAGTTCATTCTATCTTTTATTAATACTTTCATGCCGACATATAATAGAGATAACTTTTGAACAAATATGGGACAGTCAAGGTTCACGGACGTAAACAACATATCCCATAATAATTTGTAATATATAAAACCATAAAGATTAATACTGTAAAAATCATCTTCCAAATAACTTAGAATTTAAATAAATAAATCTAAAAACATTGAAGATGAAAACGTTTGGAAATAGCTATGTGTAATCACAATAATGGCTATTCCAAACCCCAGTAATCCTTCTAAATAAAAACAGGAATAAAATTCTCATAAGAAGTTTCCTAGACATTGAGACCTCTGAAGAATTCTTTATCGTCCCCGAACTCCTTGTCGTCAACAGCCATGGGAACATATGGTTCGTGAAGATAGGAGTCAATTCCAATAAACCTTCTAGGCTGATGATGTCGAACCAGGGCCTTCTGAGTTCTCATAACAATAGCCTTTATTTGTTGAATCTCCTTTCTTGTATCCTTTAACTCTTCAAGAACACCAGAAAACTTCTGAGAATTTGAAGGAACAACTCTTGGCTTCCTCACGTTCCTTCTTTTTCTTTTCAAAGTTGGAGGTAACGGAGATCTCTCTTTTTCCTTCATGATTGATGGCTTAACAATCATATTAGCATCTTTTCCATCAGAAGATATGATGCTTGAAGTATCCATAAGAGTACGGGTTTGTGAGAGGAAATCACAATTTAAACTCAACAAGCAGTCTCAGGATAAAAAGAGTTTTAGAGAAGGAAAAAGGAATGTAGGGTTACGCAACCTTTAAACCGGTTAGTACACGCACAATTCACAACCCTAACGAGAGTAGAATTGTCGAGAATAACCCTCTTTTATTGATTGACAGGGAATTTCAAACTTGCAAAACACAACAAATCTGAGAAAAGAAAAGAAAAGAAAGAAAAACTTTTCCTAAAGCTTGAGAAGTGCACAATCTTGTCTCTTTTGAACAGGCGTATGAGGCAAGATGCACAAATCAACACAATCAAGTTATGCTGCGGTGAACAACAATCTGTCCACCATATCCCTTTTGGAAGGAATTCATAGAACCCTGTGTATCAAAATGTTTAGACCATACTCTCTTATCTAATGGTCTTACTTTATCTTTGGAAACTAACTTCTTCGAAGAAGATACAATCTTACATACCTCAGCAGTTTTTTGAACAAGTTTAAGATTGTTTGCTAGTTGATTTGCTCTTCGTTGAAGTTTGTTGACATATCTCATCTTGTGTTTATACTTGAAACACTTCGAAAGTTCATGACCCTTGAGTGAACAATACGAGCATGTCAATGCATATGATGATTCAGACGCCCGGGATGTGCAACCTGATAGACACATAGTGGAACCTAAAAAATCAGACAGAGAGTTTCCAACAGAAAGGTCAATTTTTTCTTCCAGATTGGTTGAGTCTTCTTCTGAAAGAATATCAAAATTGATGTATGTATTTCTACAATTATCAAAATCAATATTTTCACAAAGAAGTGCAACACTTGATTTTTCGTCTTCATTGGAATCATAGATATCAGACATTTCATCAAGAGTTGCAGCTAGACCTTTGTTCCTAGTGTATTTTCTAAGGTTCGGACACTCATTTGCAAAATGACCAAAACCTTTACACTTAAAGCACCGAGGCATATCCACGTCATCAGTTTTGTCAACATCCCTGTTTTTAGGAGGAACGTGATTGTGAGGTTTAACTGATGACTTGGGTTTGTCTCTGGAAAACCGTTTACTTCTCTTCAATAGAGGATCTCTAAACTGACTTGTGATCAAAGAAACTGACTTATCAAGATCTTCATCTGATGAATCAGACTCAAAAAGATCATCCTCAGAGCAACAAACACTTTTACTTTTATCAAGTAATTTAGCGTTCTTTTGTGCTTTAAAGGCAACATCCTTACCGATTTTGGATGTATGCTCATGATCAAAGATCTTTAGCTTTCCAACTAGAGTATTTCTGGAGAGAGCATCAAGGTTATTTCCCTCAACGATGGCATGCTTCTTAGAATCGTATCTATATGGCAGCGATCTGAGAATTTTCATCACAATGTCCTTTTCAGGAATAGTCTTACCCAATACAAAAGATGCATTAACAATTTCAGACACCTTGATTAAACTAATCAAATGAATCTTCATCTGCCATATGAAGGTTTTCCCAATCGGAATTTAGGTTTTGAAGCCTGGCTTCCTTTTCACTGGTATTACCTTTAAATACGGTTTCTAAGATATCCCAAGCATCTTTAGACCGAGTGCACGTAGTCACATGGTGCTGAAGATCTGGGGTAATGGCATGTATGATAGCATTCAAACCATCGGAATTTTGCTTTGCAGCAAGTATCTCAGCAGCGTCATAATATCCTTTGTAACGGTCGCATCTCCTACTGCAACAACGGGTGCATCATAGCCATTAACAACATAAACCCATGATTGAAAATCACACGCTTGAAGAAAGGCACGCATAGCAATTTTCCACCACAAGTAATTAGAGCCATCGAAGACTGGTGGTACATTTATAGAGATAGCACTTCTGTTCATATCAGATCGCTACAAACACAGACTTATAAGGTCTTTAACGTGTTTGCCTGCTCTGATACCAATTGAAAATGCGGGGGTCTAACAACCACACCCAACAATTCGTTTGGCAATCTGAAAGGACTTACTCTAATATAATTTCTAGAGAATCAACTAGACAGTCAGACTCAATCTAGAGAAAAGTATATACAAGAGTTTATATCTCTAACTCTTAATTCAATCCGCAATCAGCAAATAGAAATCTACGAGCCTGATTGAATATTAGAGGAGTAAACTTGAACGATACCAAAGACCAATGTTCAAGTATCAATCAATCTTAATCAACAACCAAAGGTTGGATTTCCTAATTGATCGATTGAACGCACAACCTGTGATATTTCAATTATATAACAAAATATAATGCGGAAAAGAAATAACACAGACACCAAAATTTTGTTAACGAGGAAACCGCAAATGCAGAAAAACCCCGGGACCTTGTCCAGTTTGAACACCACATTGTATTAAGCCGCTACAGACACTAGCATACTACCAATGAACTTCAGACTGGACTGTAGTTGAACCTAATCAATCTCACACTGATTCCAGGTACAGTTGCGCTCCTTACGTCTCTGTTCATAGCAGGATACTACGCTCTTGATTCCCTTAGCTGATCTCACCCATAACTAAGAGTATTGATAGTTGAACCAATATTCCTTAGTCTGAGCAAATATTGCTCATCCGAGCAAATGTTGCTCGTTTGATGAATCATTAATTTAAAATATTGGCAACTGAACCGAGTATAATAATTAAAGTGTTGATTACGGGATCAACATAAAATTATTAGTGTTTGAATCTGGAATTATGAATCTTGGATTCGATACCCTAAGATCAATTGCAGTTGATGATTTATTGAAAATCAACCACGGAGTGAAGGAGGGACCGAGTACATGGGATGATGAGTCGACCATTTAGCGCCCAGATGCTCGAGTGAGCAAATACCAAAGTCTCTTGAAGACCAGTTGGTGAAAGGATGATTAAATGCTGGTTTAATCCTTTATTATAATAATGCTCGTCTGAGCCTTAGGTGATAAAACCTAATTATGAAGATATGAGGGACCGACCAAGGGGTCATGAAACCGTCCCTGGTTGGTCACGGGACCGAATGACGATCGTTTTATGAAATTCCACATTGTTTGGAAGAGTTTGAATCTAATGTGAACAAATTAGGTCAAATGATGAAAATATGTGGGACTGGCTTCTTGCAAGCCAAAAAGCCAACCTTGGTCGGTCAAGGTAATATGCTCATGTCACCAAAGTGTTCGTGTCTCAGTCCTGAGAATTTTGATATTTTCTGATGCGCGTTTGAGCAACATTTTGAGAAAATATGGAGAAATCAAGGTTTTTCCTCAAACTTAGGAAACTTTATAAGATGAAGGAAATAATAATAATAAAATGAGGGAATCATGAAGTGTGGGACTGGCTATGGCCAAGGCATGGTCGTCCGACCAATGAGCCCGGTCCCATGACACTTTTCCTAATTTTATGTTATTTTCATGATTTTAAGGAAATATCATGAAATCAAGGAATTTGTTGAAACCAAGGAATTTCCTTGAAGTGAATGAGTTTCCATGAGATGAAGGAAACAATAGTATTAATAATAATAAAATAAGGGGCGTGTGGGACCAGCCAAGACTAGGGAATGGTCGGGCGGCTAGGGCCCGACCACGTGAGTCTTCCCTAATTTTATATTATTTTCATGATTTTAAGTAAATATCATGAAATCAAGGAGTTTGTTGAAACTAAGGAGTTTCCTTGAAATGAAGGAGTTTCTATGAGATGAAGGAAATATTAATAATAATAAAATAAGGGGCGTGTGGGATCGGCCACGACTAGGGCATGGTCGGCCGGCTAGGGTCGGTCCCGTGAGTCTTCCCTAATTTTATATTATTTCCACGACTTGAAGGAAATATCATGAAATCAAGGAACTTCATGGGATGAGGGAAATAATTAATAAAATAATAAGGAATCATGAGGTGTGGGACCGGCCACAACTAGGGCATAGCCGGCCGGCTAGTAGACCTCGCCCCATGACACCTTTCCTAATTTTATATTATTTCCTTGATGTGAGGGAAACACCATGAAACTGAGGAGTTTCCTTAAAATGAAGGAGTTTTGTTCAAAATGAAGGAATTTTCATGAGATCAAGGAAAAATAATAAAATATGATAAAATAAGGAACTAGGCGAGGGACTGGCCACGGCATGACCGGCCGGCCGGTGGGCCCAGTCCCCTAGCACCTTAGCCAATATTTTATTATTATTATTATTATTATTCCTATTTTGCATAGGTTCATCGTTCCTTCGTATTTTGGAATGCTCATTCGTGCATTCATGTGCTCGTTAGTGCATTATTGCTGAGTACACTTGAACCATTTTGGTTGGGGCTTACTCGATAGTGGCTCAGATTCCCGTACGTTGAATATTTATTACTAACCCATGGAATTCTGCTGGGAAGAACCACGAATTGAAGTAATGAAATATTATGAAGAACGTAGAATATTTCCGAAAATTCAGTTAATGAATTTAAGGATTAGAAATAATTAATTGATGGCTCTATACTAGCAGGCATGCTGTCTAGGAGCATTAATTATTTGAGAATTGAGTAATATGAGCTTGTTGAAGCATCATATTTCTTTTATATAGTCGGGGAAAACATCGTTACATCCTGAAGACGTTATTGCTCTGTACTAGCAGGCAAGCTGTCTAGGAGCCGTCCAATCGTTCGATTCTATATAAAAGTAATTACTGAAATTGCTCAGTACTCATGAGATATGTCGTTGCCTCAGCTGAGAGACTGCACATCTACATATACTCTGAGAGACTGTTTTCTCAGTCAGAGGTTCTTATGGCATGAGTTTTCATGCTTCGATGAGAGACATGAGCCTCAATACTCATATGATTGCTGGATTAGGAGTATGTATAATTATGGTTTTACGATTTTAGCCCTTGTTGAAAATCCACCATCTATATTAAGTCCCCTGCTTAGTGAGGGACAGTCATGTTCCTCAGTCAGTACTGAATGGTGATTTTCTAGCTATAAACGAATGAGTAATTGAACTTGGTCGTAAGATAAGATGTTACCGGATTTTCGATTGCGCGAGTAAACCATGGCTTGAACGAAGATCCCAGTGGCATGATAGAGCGTCATCTAACGAGCATATAGTGGTGTTGCACCGCTGATTTGATGATGGAACCTTCACGCGACCACCACCACCTTCATCTCTTCACCACCTTCACGTCAGCAGCAGGAAGGAGATTTTTCGTGTTTTGTTCATGTCAAGGTTAAATATATATATATATACATGTGCATATATATAAGTGTGAGTTTTGTAGAAAACCCTTGTATGAAAACGTATGTTCGTTCGATCGTTAGTTTAAGAAACTAGTAATAATCCCTGACTTATGAGAGATTTTTGTTATACATAGACTTGCGTCTAGTGATAAAATTTTGTTTATGAGCTTTCATGAAAACCAAAACTTTATCTTGAAAGGTGTGAATTTTCACAAAATCGAAGTAAACCCTCTGTTGATGGTGGATTTTCATTTAAGGATAAAATTGTAAAAGCCAAAATTATGCGCTAACATCTTGCAAAAGATAAAGCCATTAATAAGTGATGAATACTTCTTCACTTTACTAATTCACCTAGAAAGGAGCATGTGGCAACAATCCCAGTATTCTGTGAATTAAATACACAAAATTAATCCAGGTTGGAGCATGTGGCAACAATCCCATATACCCTGTGAATTTACAGCTGTTGATGGTGGTTTTTAAACAAAGGGTAAAATCGTAAAACCCCAAATAACCTAATGTCACCAGTGACACATTTATTAAGACATTTAATGCATGTAGTCAGTAATTAATAGGGGGTATTTTTTTAAATTAGGGTTACAACGAACAAAACCCTAATTCCCCTCCGTGCCAATGGCAAATCATGCCAGCCACACCTAGCCCAAGCTAGCCGCGCCATGCCAAATGCACTCTGCCTTGGCCCTAGCTACGCTAATCACACCACGCCAAGCAAAACACACTTACCTTGGCCCTATCCACACTTCTGTGCCGATGGCAAATCATGCCAGCCATACCAAAACGCGCCAAAACATGCCAATCATGTTAGCCGCACCTCCGTGCCAATGGCAAATCATGCCAGCCACACCTAGCCCAAGCTAGCCGCACCTCTGTGCCAATGGCAAATCATGCCAGCCACACCAAAACGCGCCAAAGCATGCCAACCATGTTAGCCGCACCTCCGTGCCAATGGCAAATCATGCCAGCCACACCTAGCCCAAGCTAGCCGCACCTCTGTGCCAATGGCAAATCATGCCAGCCACACCAAAACGCGCCAAAGCATGCCAACCATGTTAGCCGCACCTCCGTGCCAATGGCAAATCATGCCAGCCACACCTAGTCCAAGCTAGCCGCACCTCTCTGCCAATGGCAAATCATTCCAGCCACACCAAACGCGCCAAAGCATGCCAACCATGCTAGCCGCACCTCCGTACCAATGGAAAATCATGCAAGCCACACTTAGCCCGAGCTAGCCGTGCCATGCCAAATGCACTCTGCCTTGGCCCTAGCTACACTAATCACGCCACGCCAAGCCAAACACCCTTACAGCCGCGCCATGCCAAAGTAGCGCCCACACCTAGGCTTGCAAACCATGCAACCTAGGCCAAATTGGCCACGCATGCCATTGGCACATGCCAACACGCTCGCTGGTAGCTTTTCCTACCAAGGCGCGACCCAAGTTGGCCACGCATGCCATTGGCACATGCCAACACACTCGCTGGTAGCTTTTTCTACCAAGGCGCGACCCAAGTTGGCCACGCATGCCATTGGCACATGCCAACACGCTCGCTGGTAGCTTTTTCTACCAGGGCGTGGCCCAAATTGGCCACGCATGCCATTGGCACATGCCAACACGCTCGCTGGTAGCTTTTTCTACCAAGGCGCGACCCAAATTGGCCATGCATGCCATTGGCACATGCCAACACGCTCGCTGGTAGCTTTTTCTACCAAGGCGCGACCCAAATTGGCCACGCATGCCATTGGCACATGCCAACACGCTCGCTGGTAGCTTTTTCTACCAGGGCTCGGCCCAAATTGGCCACGCATGCCATTGGCACATGCCAACACGCTCGCTAGTAGCTTTTTCTACCAAGGCGCGACCCAAATTGGCCACGCATGCCATTGGCACATGCCAATACGCTCGCTGGTAGCTTTTTCTACCAGGGCGCGGCCCAAATTGGCCACGCATGCCATTGGCACATGCCAACACGCTCGCTGGTAGCTTTTTCTACCAAGGCGCGACCCAAATTGGCCACGCATGCCATTCGCACATGCCAACACGCTCGCTGGTAGCTTTTCTTACCAGGCCACGGCCCTAATGGCCGAACACGCCATTGGCACTTGCCACATACGTCACTAGCAGGCATTGCCACTTACACTCAACGTACAACCTACCACCAAGGCATTCCGCACATGCCATTGGCACATGCCACACACGCCACTAGCAGCTCTGGCATTGCCACTCGCACTCAAGATGCAACCCGCAACAAAGGCATTCCGCACATGCCACACGCGCCACTAGCAGCGCCACTTGCACTCAAGGTGCAACCAACACTCGAGATATCAACACAAACTGGGGGATGCTTTCCAGGGTTTTGGTTTGGCGGTCACTGACTTGCGGCGTACACTACGCTCACATTAAGAAAGCGTGAAAAGGAATAAAGCGGTCAAATAAATGAGGAAATAATGGTGAAAACGTTTTCACCCATAAACACCATGCGGTTACCACCTCCTCCCATTATTTCACCCTTTACTCTATTCCTTCATGAGGCCAGGGTACGTTTCAATCTCGACTTGTATAAATAGGTCTTACCTATTTCCACCAGACAACAGGTCTCGGTCAGGAGAAAAATACAATACTCTCTGAAAAGGCAACTTTGCAAGCTATCCGAAAGCTTTCATCTCTTGCAAGCTTCCTAAGCTTTCACTTTCTGATACAAGTCGAGACACCACTCTCCTGCACTATTCTCGCCTCAACACCTTTCTTTGTTTCCTCCCCAAATCAACCCTTCTCCTCCACTTTGTGACCGAAGCAAGTCCGGGAACGGCCATTTCTTGGTTTAGGCCGGACTTCTGCTGATTGATCTCTCGAATCTATAAAGTGCTCACGTGCAAAGCACATTTGTTTAGGGTTTAAACCAGTTTCTCACTCACCTACCGAATTTACCAAAATCGGCGGAAACGATTTTCACCTATAAACAATTGGCGACCACAGCGGGAGGATTGATCTATCGGCTACAATGTCAGACTGTCGATCTCGTTCTTCGACCCAGATGTCAAGATGGTAGGGGAAGGCGACTCAATCCGACTCAACTACCAGACAACCCGGTTACCAGTTGTAAAAACAGCACAAAAAAACTGGGGACTCGCTAAAGACGCTACCACTCAATCCGAATCAACTGCCAGACAACCCGGTTACCAGTTGTAAAAACTACACCAGAAAACTGGGGACTCTGAACATGCTACCAACGATTGGGGACTTGCTGGCGATGCTACCAGCAAAGCCGCCTTTTACTTGGAGAGGGCGTGTTCGCAAAAACCTATGAAGTGAGTAAAATTAGACTGGGCAAGATATACCATCTATTTTTAGGTTCTTAGTAAAACCGTCATACTATTGCGTCTTGTGCCTATTGCTAGCATACACTTTCATAAAAGCAATATTCCTTTCACAAAACATAATCAGAGTTATATTATCAAAACCATTCATCCCAGAAATAATCCAATATCCTCAAAAGCTACCAACTGTCTATCAAAACCGGTCGAACTTTGAACCAGACATCCAGTATGTTGTCTCAAAAAAAAAAAGAGAAAAAAGAAGAAGAACCTAAATGAAAGTTTAACAGAGAAACAATCAAGGAAAATCATTCAACAGAGGTATGCTTTTCTTGGAGAAAGTCAACTTTGCGTCTTCAAGAGCCGCTCTCTTCATAGTTAACATCTTAGAAAGCTTTTCGAGTTCTACCTCCTGTCGTGCAATCTCCTCGGCGGAAAGGATTTCGATTGTTGCATCTTTCAACTTCTCGGATCTCAGCAAGGCCTTCGACAAACCACGAAGTGTTGAACTCCTTTTCTACGCACACGTCGCGATGGTGCTCCCGATCGGCAATAACGTCTTCGAAATGGTGTAACCAAATCACCTCACGCATATCCTCGATGGAAGATAAAGCCTCTTCCACACGCTTAACCAGCGCAAATCGACTAGTGACCTTCTTGGTTGTGGCCATATGTCCGTACTTCTCCCAGCATTCGGTGTACAACGCCTCATACTTAGCCAAAGACGCTGAAACCGCCAACCAAAGACATGACCTCGGATAAGGAACCAAGTACGGGGATCAAAATGGCGCCTGCAACTGGCCTCACGACTCGCAAAGGGTCTTCTTCCATGTCTACGGCAGCAACCATTAGAGAATCATCCACCGTTTGAACCACATCTGTGCCCGGAAATTGGCTAACTCCCATCTCCAAGTCACCGGCGGTGGTCACCAAAGGCAAGTTTTCATGTGGCTCCACCCCATAATCGTCCTCCGAACCGGATTCCTCCTGCGAACTTGAGTTAGACATTTTTCAAAAGAAGAAACGGAAGAAAAAAGAAAAGAAGCGTGAAACTCACCGAACCACTTCCCGAAAAAGAACCAAAGGTCTGCCAGAGGAATCACTCTCACTTGTCGAACTTTCTTCTTCTCTGACTCACCACCGCTATGAGGAGGTTCAGTGCCGCCGGAATTCTTCGAAGAAATTGCCGTCTCCTGGCAACGTGCAAGGGCAGCAAAAGCATTAACACTACCGAAGCCCTGGAAGAAACAAGACACATGTTTTCAGCAGAAATTCACGTGTTTTGAGACAAACCAACAAGGAGGCGACACATACCGGTTATTGGAAGAACTGAAAGACACGAGAGCTGCGGGAGGATCTTTTGAAACCGTCCGGAACCCGCCAGCACGATTCTTCGTTCTCTGTTCCTTTGCCTGGGGACTTTCCGAACTGCCAGGCAACTTTCGCTTGGGATCTCTCAACATTGGATACTTTTTCAAAACTGCTGAGGAAGGTTTACAACGAACATTCTCCACCACTCATCGTACCAGAACTCATTATAGCCAAAATTCGTCGAAGTTACTCTTCCCGTCTGAAAGAAGGGAAGGCGGATACCCGGCTCAAGGGCACTAGCATTGAGGGCGGCATGCAATGAATCCTTAGGAACCACCAGCTGGTAAGAAAGAGGCACCCCTTGATCGAAACCCATGTGACGAGCAGCACGGTCAATATTGTAAGTAGCTATTCGGAAAGACCCCATGAAGAAAGACGGCATATAACCGGACATGCAACTTTGAACAAACAAGTTTTCACCAACACTCAAGCTGCCGTCAGAAGATAAAGACATGAGCGGAGCATAAGCAAAGGTGTCAATTTGAGTCACCGACCTATGGACCGGATCCCATGGGCGAAAATTGATTTCATGCGACTTATCGAGAAGACTAACCAATCTCATGCCAACTCTTGGACGCTTGTTCACCCATCGAAGAATTCGGGAGCCGCCCCAACTCGCGGGGATCGAAGGCAACGGTTTAGGAGCATACTTCTCAAAGTGCTCCCATAGCCAGACTTGTAGGAAAGCAACGTGCACATATGAATCCACTTTCATGAAACCATTCGAAACTCGCATGTTCGCAACTAGGTGATCCAGATGCACATACAGGGAACCAAGGAATAGCTTACCAATGGGAAGAACTTCACCTTTTGCTAACTTCACAGCAATCACTAGCAACTCTGGTCTTATTTCCTTCTTGCCGCAAACTGTCATCAAAAATGTCTCTAGACAACCAGAGAGCCAAAAATGCTGCAACATGAAGATCACTGCTTTTCTGTTTAGGTTCCAGCTCGTCCGGAAACCATTGAGATATCCACCATCTATAAAAGCACCTTTCATCCTCTTCCGGACGGAATCCTTCGACTTCGCAGTGGTGTCTTTTCGAGCGTAATCTCCCAACTTAGCGGCAAGGTCTTCCCGCATCTTTTCCTCACCTTCGACAATCGGATATTAAGATTCCGATTCTAGGAAGATTCAAACAAGAGAGCCACAATCTCCAAAGAGAAAGTTATTTCACCCCATCTACATATGATCGTATGGGTGTCCGAACACCATCCGGAGATGAAAGCAACCAAGCCCGGGATATCCTTCCTAACTGGAGATTTCATCAAGCTCGACAAAGATCAATAAACTGCGCTCGAGTCAAGTTGGTATTTATGTGCTCCCTACTCACCATGAACTCAACCCATCTATCAAAAGAATGCAATGGGCTTTGACACACATCCTGAAATCAATGTTGGAATAAGAGTATACCCCTTTATGAAGACAGAACCGTATGGTGTTCTCTCGGGCGAACCGAACGTGTTTTCTTTTATCTTCACCAGGTTAACAAAATTGGCACGAAACCCGGGTGATTCTTCCGAGCAGGGGCGAGGGGTCTAGCAAAGAATTCATCATCCGTGTTTGGTTTGGAACTATGAACATCCTTCGATGAGGCGAAATTTTGTTCGGGTAACATCTTGTCGGATCTCTTCATAACAGCTTTAGTAACGAGATATCTCGCACACGAAGAAAGACGAAATTATCTCCCTGACGCATAATCGCACCCAAAAAAAAAAAAAAAAAAAAGGGAGAGGGTGTATTCTCTACGGGTTCAAAACTGCACACGCATATTTTCTTGTGGTTCAAAATTATACGCAGATTTTATACGGGCTCAAGTGCGTCTCAAGTATCCTTCTTCGGGTTCAAAATTATATATGGAGCATTTTTCTACGGGTTCAAAACTGCACGCGCAGTATTTCCTTCAGGACCGAAATTCATATATGCGATATTTCCTATGGGTTCGAAGTCATATGAAGCACATATACAGTATTCTTCTTCGGGATTCATATACAATATTATCTACGGGTTCAAAACTTCACACGCAGTATTTTCTTCAGGGTTCAAAATTATATATGCAATATTTTATACGGGCTCAAGTGCGTCTGCAGTATCCTTCTTCGGGTTCAAAATTATATATGGAGCACTTTCCTACGGGTTCGAATAATATATGCAGTATTTCCCTCGGGTGCATATATACAATATTTTCTACAAGAAGCACGCCAAGAAATTATATGCGCAATATCATTGCAAGGATTATAAAGAAAACGCCTACTCTTAGGGTTTGCACCGCATGAAAAGGGAAACAAGGGAAGTACTTGGAAGACATACCCGGAAGCCTGGTTTCTCTTTGTAACTACCGCTAGTAGGAAAGGATGAAAGGAATAAGGTGCAAGATGAGAGAAAGGGGTTTTTATATATATGGGCGTGAAGATTCTGAAATAGGGAAGGATTTCCCTTTACCAAAAATCGTGCGAGCTCACAAGGACGCCCAACTTCCCAATGCCGCCCAAGTTGCACCGGTCTCACCAATTGCGCCCAACTTCCCAATGCCGCCCAAGTTGCACCGGTCCCACCAATTGCGCCCAACTTCCCAATGCCGCCCAAGTTGCACCGATCCCACCAATTGCGCCCAACTTCCCAATGCAGCCCAAGTTGCACCGGTCCCACCAATTGCGCCCAACTTCCCAATGCCGCCCAAGTTGCACCGGTCCCACCAATTGCGCCCAACTTCCCAAAGACCGCCCAAGTCGCGCCAGCAAGCACGTTCAGCTTCCCCACCTTGCGCCGGTCCCACCAGCGAGCACGCTCAGTTTCCCAACTCGCAACAACTTCTCAATGCCACCCAGCTTCCTGTCTCTCACGACGACGCTAACTTCCCAATTGTGCCAGCCTCCCGATTTGCGCAAAACTGCCAAAGGAAAGGATTCCAAATCCTATTTATAAAAAGGTCAGACGAGCCTCCTCAATTCTCTTTACAGTTTGTTGTCGATAGTTTGTCACCATCTTATGCTTACCTCGCAACAAAGCTCCTGTTCCGAGCTAAGCAGGGGACTTAATGTTGATGGTGGTTTTTAAACAAAGGGTAAAATCGTAAAACCCCAAATAACCTAATGTCACCAGTGACACATTTATTAGGACATTTAATGCATGTAGTCAGTAATTAATAGGGGGTATTTTTTTAAATTAGGGTTACAACGAACAAAACCATAATTCCCCTCCGTGCCAATGGCAAATCATGCCAGCCACACCTAGCCCAAGCTAGCCGCGCCATGCCAAATGCACTCTGCCTTGGCCCTAGCTACACTAATCACACCACGCCAAGCCAAACACACTTACCTTGGCTCTATCCACACCTCTGTGCCGATGGAAAATCATGCCAGCCACACCAAAACGCGCCAAAACATGCCAACCATGTTAGCCGCACCTCCATGCCAATGGAAAATCATGCCAGCCACACCTAGCCCAAGCTAGCCGCACCTCTGTGCCAATGGAAAATCATGCCAGCCACACCAAAACGCGCCAAAGCATGCCAACCATGTTAGCCGCACCTCCGTGCCAATGGCAAATCATGCCAGCCCACACCTAGCCCAAGCTAGCCGCACCTCTCGTGCCAATGGCAAATCATGCCGCCCACACCAAAACGCGCCAAAGCATGCCAACCATGTTAGCCGCACCTCCGTGCCAATGGCAAATCATGCCAGCCACACCTAGCCCAAGCTAGCCGCACCTCTGTGCCAATGGCAAATCATGCCAGCCACACCAAACGCATCAAAGCATGCCAACCATGCTAGCCGCACCTCCGTGCCACTGGCAAATCATGCCAGCCACACTTAGCCCGAGCTAGCCGTGCCATGCCAAATACACTCTGCCTTGGCCCTAGCTACACTAATCACGCCACGCCAAGCCAAACACCCTTACAGTCGTGCCATGCCAAAGTAGCGCCCACACCTAGGCTTGCAAACCATGCAACCTAGGCCAAATTGGCCACACATGCCAACACGCTCGCTGGTAGTTTTTCCTACCAAGGCGCGACCCAAGTTGGCCACGCATGCCATTGCCACATGCCAACACACTCGCAGGGTAGCTTTTTCTACCAAGGCGCGACCCAAGTTGGCCACGCATGCCATTGGCACATGCCAACACGCTCGCTGGTAGCTTTTTCTACCAAGGCGCGACCCAAATTGGCCATGCATGCCATTGGCACATGCCAACACGCTCACTGGTAGCTTTTCTTACCAGGCCACGGCCCTAATGGCCGAACACGCCATTGGCACTTGCCACATACGTCACTAGCAGGCATTGCCACTTACACTCAACGTACAACCTACCACCAAGGCATTCCGCACATGCCATTGGCACATGCCACACACGCCACTAGCAGCTCTGGCATTGCCACTCGCACTCAAGATGCAACCCGCAACAAAGGCATTCCGCACATGCCACACGCGCCACTAGCAGCACCACTTGCACTCAAGGTGCAACCAACACTCGAGATATCAACACAAACCGGGGGATGCTTTCCGGGGTTTTGGTTTGGCGGTCACGGCTTGCGCAGCGTACACTACGCTCACATTAAGAAAGCGTGAAAAGGAATAAAGCGGTCAAATAAATGAGGAAATAATGGTGAAAACGTTTTCACCCATAAACACCATGCGGTTACCACCTCCTCCCATTATTTCACCCTTTACTCTCTTCCTTCATGAGGCCAGGGTCGTTTCAATCTCGACTTGTATAAATAGGTCTTACCTATTTCCACCCATAAATGTGTCTCGGTCGGGAGAAAAATACAATACTCTCGTAAAAGGAAACTTTGCAAGCTATCCGAAAGCTTTCATCTCTTGCAAGCTTCCTAAGCTTTCACTTTCTCGATACAAGTCGAGACACCACTCTCCTGCACTATTCGGACTCAACACCTTTCTTTGCTTCCCTCCCCAAATCAACCCTTCTCCTCCACTTTGTGACCGAAGCAAGTCCGGGAACGGCCATTTCTTGGTTTAGGCCGGACTTGTATGATTGATCTCTCGAATCTATAAAGTGCTCACGTGCAGCACATTTGTTTAGGGTTTAAACCAGTTTCTCACTCACCTACCGAATTTACCGAAATCGGCGGAAACGATTTTCACCTATAAACAACAGCATTATTAATTAATGCATGACCAGCCTTGAATTTCCTGTACTCATTATCGGTGCGGCATGACGACTGAGTGTTGTTCTCAGCAGAGCAACACGAACCTCCAAGCATAAATAATGAAGCATGTACGAAATACCCGTACAGGCTGCAACTCTCGGTGCGTTATACTAGCCTAATTGAGCATACATCTCTCGGTGTGTTATACTAGCCCGATTGAGTATATTTGAATCTGGACTGTCCATATCAGTCTCAGAAACGATCACGACCATCCAACTTCACCAGCATGATTGGATGGCTTAGATCGAATCCATGACCCCAAGCAGGTATTGGAATATTCACTACTGACCCAACGAGGGCCCCGCATGGTCGGCCTCCCCAAAAGGGTGGCATATCTTTCCAAACCGTCCAAGCCGAAGCAGTATGGACGAAAAACCCTAAATTAGAGTTTGCATTGATCGCAAACGTTCATTTTTCTCCTGATCGAATGGAGGGTTTAGGAGTCGACTGAGCAGGTCCGGTGAGCATCAACATGATCACCGTGGACCCATCTATCTCCATACCCGATCGGCCAAGGCATACCATGCCTGGTCATTCCAATTCGCACGCCCAAACTAGCGTGGTCACACTTCCCAATCGCAAACTGATCTCGACCACTCAACTTCGCCGGACGAATTGAGTGGCTTTGATCACGTTCCTATGGGAAAGTAAGGTATAGGCATGTACACCAGCCTGCCACCTACACGCCGAACCAATCGGCCGGGACCGACCAAGCTTGGTCGTCCCGAAACGCGCGCCTGAAGAAGGCATGACGCGCGGCATTTGCGGCACCAAACTGTTGATGGTGGATTTTCATTTAAGGTTAAAATTGTAAAAATCAGAAAATTATGCGCTAACATCTTGTAAAAGTGTTGATGGTGGATTTTCATTTAAGGTTAAAATTGTAAAAATCAGAAAATCATGCGCTGACATCTTGTAAAAGATAAAGCCATTAATAAGTGTTGGATACTCCTTCACTTTACTAATTCACCTAGAATGGAGCATGTAGCAACAATCCCATTCTGTGAATACATGAAATTCATCCAGGTTGGAGCATGTAGCAACAATCCCATATACCCTGTGAATTTATAGCATTATTAATTAATGCGTGAGCAGCCTTGTATTTCCTGTACTCATTATCAGTGCGGCATGACGACTGAGTGTTGCTCTCAGCAGAGCAACACGGACCTCCAAGCATTATAATGAAAGCATGTACGAAATACCCGTACAAGTTACAACTCTCGGTGTGTTATACTAGCCCGATTGAGCATCCGGACTGTCCGTATCAGTCTGGATATGATCTCGTTCATCCAACCTCACCAGCGTGATTGGATGGCCCGGATCAATTCCATAACCCCAAGGTATGGAATATTTATCGCTGAACCAACGCGGACCCCGCATGGTCGGCCTCCCCAAAATATTGGCATAGCTTGCCAAAACGTCCAAACCAGAGCGTATGGACGGAAAACCCTAAATTAGGGTTTGCGGCATATTACATGTGTCGCAAAACAAGTCTCAACCATCCATCTTCGCAGGTATAGATGGAGGGCGTAGATGTAGATTCAAAGGGCCGAGCATGTCAACACAATCACCGTGGGCTCGCCTACATACCCGACCAATCGGCCAGGACCAACCATGGTTGGTCATCCCAATTCGTGCGCCCGAACAGAGCATGACGCACGGCCGTGAAACCCAAAATTAGGGTTTTGAGCATCACGAGCGTCCATCTTCTCCGGCACGAATGGAGGGTCCTAGATTAGATTAAGCAGGTCCGGCCATACCAAAGATGACCACCGTGGGCCCGTCTATCCCCTCACTGATCGGCCAAGGCATATCATGCCTGGCTATCCCAAAACGCGCGTCCAAACTTGCGTGGTCACACTTCCCAAATTGCAAACTGATCTCGACCACTCAACTTCACCGGACGATTTGAGTGGCTTAGATCACGTTTTCATGGGACAGTCAGGTATAGGCGTGACCTGACTGCTTGCATCAATCGTAAGCCTGCTCACCTTTCTGTTACAAGTCATAAGCAAGCCAACACCTTCACAATCTCAACACCTTCTTCGCTTCCCTCCCTAAGATCAACCCCATCTCTTTCACTTTGTGAGCGAAACAAGTCTGGAACGGCCATTTCTTGGTTTAGGCCGGACTTGCACAGATTGATTTCCGAATCTACAAGCAATCACCGCGCAGTGCATTTGTTTAGGGTTTAGATTCATTCCTCATCCACACACCCCAAATTACCAAATCCGGCAGGAATAATTTTCACCCATAAACACAAACTGTCGTAAATCAATCCTGACCGCTCCTCTTTACCGGACAAATTGAGCGGTCCAGATCACACTTTCACGGGACAATGAGGTATGGGCATGTATACCGGCATGCCGTCTACACGCATGCACGATCGGCCATGCCAAAATCGTGTCCCAAGCTTGGATTCGACCAAGCTGAAAAGTGGTGCTTGCGCACCTCTTCTAAAAACCTAATTCCACTAACGGTCGCAAAAGAGTGTCTCAAAGATCATCTCGTCCGTCCAACTTCACCGGCTTGGTTATACATCCCCGGTCAGGAGTTAATTGGTCAGTGAGGCGTCATGAAGATCACCACTCGTCACTCTACCACACCATGTGGTCGGCCAAGGGAGGACTTGCTTACGCAACCTCCAAACCATTTGATAGACACATTTTTGTGTCTAAGTTTTCCTTAATTTTCTGTATTATTGGTACTCGATTTTTGTACTTATTATTAAGGGTGCACACGGTACGGTTCGGCTCGGTTCTTGACGAGACCGAGTACCTGTACCTCACACACCTCGGTTCCAAAATGTTGGACCGGTACCTGTACCTTGTACCTCGGTTCCGGTACCATTCTAAGACACCGGTCGGTACTGTGTACGGTTCCGCATCACGGTCGGTACTTTTCCGCATGCATTTTTTTTTTTTCTCTGACAATCTAAGTACCTGTTTTTCACCTGTTTTTCAATATATTAAGTAATACTAATATCTCAAATTCTCATTCAAAGCAACAACTAATAAGTAGCAATATTAAGTGAAAAACACACACACTAAAGTTAAAGTCTGGAAAATCCGAAAAGAACAAGTAATGAGGCGTAGCTACGGTCTACGTAATGTACACACACACACTAGGTCTTGAAAATGAGAAAATCTGAAAAAAAAAAAAAAAAAAAGAACAACTAGCAGTGCAGCTAGTGTTGCAGTAGTCTTGAATCTTGATCTTCTAATCCATGTCAGCAGCACTTGTGGTGTCATCAGTGTTGATAGGACCAAGTAACGCTGCAAAAACAAATAATAGCAGTTAGTAACTATTAGACTATATCTATTACTGCCAAACACAAGTAATAATGTAATATGTTACCTTCTTCAATTTCAACATCATCATCTCGGTATGTAATCGGATAGAAGATCAAGTTGTATTGGCTTCCTTAGCTGACTTTGTGTGCAAAGCAATGCCTCAACCTGTCCTTGTAGATAAAGAGCTTCTACAAGGACTTAAGACTCGCTTTCCGTGCTAAAAGCGGACTCGGAGGCAAATGAAGACACGGGAATGGCTAATATGTCCTTAGCCATATGTCCAAGAATCTTATACTTTGTACTGTTGGTCTTCCACCAACCCAATAAGTCAAACTCCTCATCATCATCTTCTCCTTCACCTTCTTCATACTCGTCAATGAAATATTTATCCAACTCTGTTTTTCCCTCATCATCATTTGGGCTTTTCTTGAACCTCTTACTCCTTGACATCAACTCTTTCATACGACTTGGCCCTCCCATTGGTTTACTTACCACTGCCTTGGCTTGTCCCTGGATAGAACTACTTGAATCCTCCTCATGAACTGAATAGACATCCTTATATTCTTCAAATAGAATCTTAAAATCCAACTTAACAAGCTTCATAACAGATTCAACCTTAGAAGAATTCTTTCCATACAAGAGCTCAAGAGAAAATTGTAGTCATTTTTCTTTCTCTCTAGGATCCAACAACATGGCAAAAAAAGGTTGTAGGGTTCATCTTTGCATAATCACCCCAATATTTGTTATACTTCTTAAACATTTTTCCAGCCATAGTAGCAATAAAAGGATCTTCATCTACATTATCTCTAAACTCAACTAGTTGCTCATAAATGATAACTAATTGCCATAAGAAAGTGTTTGTTGTTACCTTAGTTGAGGCTGAAAATGCAACAGTGGCATCAAAGAATACTTTCAAACATTTGACAAGGCCTCGGCAAAGATCCAATCCTCTTCACATGGAGCAGTTTCCTCACTACTACCTTCTTCTTCTTCTTTTGTGCCTTCTTCTTCTTCCCTGTCACCTCAACTTCTTCTTCTTGTTGTTCTTCTTCACTAAATTCTTCTTCTTCTTCTTCACCAACATTAACATCAACATCAAAATCATTAGCATCAGGTAGATCTTTCTCACTCTGTTTTGGGTAATAAAACAACTGCCGATATTCCTTGTCATACCTTTCTAACCTAATAAATGCTTTTTCAAACACTTCGCACTCGTAGCATCAAGAATGTGTTGTTCCACCTAGTCTTAACATCTAATATCAATGTTACCTTAGACTCTATTCCAACTAATTTTGCACAACGCTTAAGCTTAGCCAACCTAGATGGAGAACCCTTTATATACTTGACAACCGACCCGATTCTTGCAATTGATTTGTTGTAGACCCTCACAAAGATCTTTTACCACAAGTGCAAGTACATGAGCTGCACACCTTACCTGAAAAGGTGAATTCAAACAAGTATTAGATATTTTAACAAAACTAATAAACATAATCCTAAGTAGAAAGTAAAAAAATAAATAAGTCATATTCATAAACATATACTTACATGCAAGTACTTAGCTCTCTTCTCGCCCTTGTCTTTGAAACAATACTAGTCTTCAAATAATCCATTGCTACCTTGTTGGCACTCACATTATCCAAAGTGACAAGTAAACACATCTTTAAGCTCCCAATCGACAAACACTTCTCTAACATCTCACCAATGTCAATTCCTTTGTGACCACTAACCTCACAAAACATAATAATTCTCTTTTGATACTTCCACCGCTGATCAATAAAGTGAAACTGTTACACGAGATGTAGTTGTAATTGTTTGGTGAAGTCCATGTGTCTCGTTGTCAAACTAACCCTCTGCTTGGTTGACTTGAAGTAATTTTTCAACTTTTCTTTCTCTAATACATACATGTCTAATAAACATCTATAAATAGTCATTCTACTTGGCACAACAAATCTAGGCTCTAAGACATGCATCATTCTCCTAAAACCTTCACCCTCAACTGCTCTAAATGACATCTCATCAATTATAATAAATTCAACAACTGCCCTTTTACATTTCTCTTGATGAAAATAGTAGAGACTAACCGACCTTCATCCTCACCCAGATTCTGCAGGTTTTAATGTCGAGTTTGTTGTCCTTTTGGCTTTGGCTTGTTAGGATTCTCGCTTGCATCTGTTGAAGTGCTTCCACATTCCACTTGTACCATTCCTTCCAAAGTATGAGCCTTTATCACCTTCTTGCAAGTAATTGCATGTAGCATCTTGAACATTCAACCTCTTGAAATGATTCCAAATGTTAGAAGTTATCTTACCACCCATTTGAGTAGAAGTAGCTTCTAAATCTACTCATTGTCTCTCGGGTCGTGGTCATTTGTCTTTGCTTCATTTGTTGGTTGGATTGAGGATCCAACAACCGTATCTCGTGGCGATGGTAGGTATAGCAGTTGTAGGTGTAGGAGTAGTTGTTCCATGAGCTTGACTTGATGCATCCATGCCAGCTTATCACTGAGAAAACAAATTTAACTTAAGTGCTGAAAAATTAAATAAGAACTGAAATAAGAACTGAAATGAAAATGAAATGAAATAAGAATCGAAATGGCGAAATGAAATAAGAAATGAAATAAGAACTCAACTGAAAAATTAAATAAGTGAATTCATAGAAATAGAATCATAAATCATAGTATCATACATATAAAAGTTCATAAATATTAAAGATATTGTTCTAAGCATAACTGCATAAGTTCTAAGCATAATTGCATTAAGTATAACTGCATAAGTTACAACTTCTAAGCATTATTTATGTGAGCTCTGTTATGATTAGGATTGCTGGGGCATCTTCTAAAGTGCTTCCACAAGGCAGAAGTTCCATTTCTGGACATGTTAGCCCTATAAGTCCTTCCACAATAATTGCAAGTGGCTTCTTCAACATTTCTCCTAGTGAAATAGCGCCATATTTCGTTCGGAACCCTAGCTGGAATTGATGCATCCATCACTGACAAGAGAATAGACTTTTAAAAACATTGATCAAAATTCAATCTTAGTCTTAGAGAAGAAATTTAATGAACCCAGAATTTTGTAATTTCTAAACAACCACATTCATGTTATCTTGTAAAGACTGCAAAGACTGTAAGGATTGTAAGGAATGCAAAGACTGTGATAAATGCAAGGATTGCAAAGACTGCGACGACTACAAGGACGATAAGGAAGGACTGCAAAAAATGTAAGGACGACAAAGACTGCAAGAAATGCAAAGAATGCAAAAACTGCAAGGATTGTTCATACCGCAAACTGCAAAGACTGTGGAGACTGTGGAGACTGTGAATACTTAAGAAATCAGTAACTAACAACTAAAAAATGAACTTATTTTACAAATTTAAAGTATTAAAGCTGTATACATAGAGAAAGGAGTTACGTCTACCTAAGACTGACTGACTACACCTCTCACCTGATTATATACGCAAAAACACACCATCCATTTGAGATTATTTATTTAAACATAAAGAAAGAAACAGCTGAGAAACAGAGTAAAGAGATTATGTATTTCGTAAATGTAAATGCTTTAAGCGTTTCTTCTTCTCAGCAATGTTTGACTGTAATTTGTATTCTCTGAGGACTTTTATCATTCAACCTAAGCTCCTTATAAAGAAAAGGGAGAAACACATAAAAGTCCACAAAGTCTACGGAGGGAGGGGACACGCAGGGAGAGACGTGTAATTCATTCATTCTAGTTTCTAAGACTAAAAAAGAAGAGAATGGCAACATAAAATTTTCTTTACACAAATTAAGAATTAAATTGACTTTGTAAGTCAGTAAAGGAGTTGAATGATTTTCTTCCTATTTACTTACTTTACTATCAAACTAATCACACATTCATAGTCATACTGATATAAGCAGCCCTAATCAATAGAATATTGGCTACAAAAACATAAAAAATTGAACCAAACATTAATGAATCTTCTTCTCAGATTTTCTAAGAATTTTCTTTGATTTCTCTCCAGCTTAAAAGGGAGAAAACAAACATTTCTTTGATTCTAAAGTTACAAATTCAAAGCGTAACGCATAATTAGAAGACAAAAGGGGAATACAAGCGCCAATTTATAAGATTACCTGAGTCTATGAGAAATGGATATTAAGAAGGAGATGCCAATACCAACACCAAAAGCTATCCTGTATCACAGAGCCAATCAATGTACTCCCATGATTAATATATGACAAGCAATTACTACTAATTGATTAGGAATTACAAGAGACACTTACTACTTCAAAAGAATCAAAACCCTAGGTTCCAAAAATCAAAATAGGAGATTCAACACTTACCCTTGGTTAACAATTTCTCCTTCTTCTTCTGGATCGAGAGGTGTAACTGGTAAGTAAATCAAGTTCGTGGAGTTCCTCAAATGGAGAAGAGAAGATTCAGAAGAAATCTAATGGAGTTCGAGTTCTTCTCCTGAGAGAGAGACTAGACGAAAAAATAAATAAATGAGAACCCTAGCCCTATCTTCCGATTATATACCACCCTCTAATCTAACGGCTGGTATTGATTTATTACCCCTAAATCTAACGACTCTAATTATTCGGGACTTTCGGTCCTAAGGTGCATTACAGTACTTGTATTTGGACCGTGTACTTGTACCCCCAGACCTCGGTTCCTAGTTTTTGGTACCGGTACCTGTACCTTGTACCTCGGTTCAGTCCAAAACCAGGTACGGTTCCACCGGTTCCGGTTCGGTCCGTCGGTCCGGCTCGGTTCCTGTGCACCCTTACTTATTATGGTATTTTATGTGTTTGTAGGAATTTTTGGCAAATAAACATTTTTGGAGAATTCGGCTCGAAAAGTTGATAAAAGCACCCTCGAATGACACTTGCTAAATGGACCCCTACTTTGGATAAGGGGCACCTCAACTGATAAGGGACACCCACTTGATATCCGCACCCCAAGCTGCTGGTTAAGGGGCACCTCGTTCTTCATCGTTCAAAATCTGTTTTGGCGCGAGAAATATTTTGTCACCGCGTAATTCTTTGAATCGAGTCCGGGAAGATTTTGTGGGGATTCTTTCATGGCTTTGGACTTGTATGGGCCTGTTAAGACAAAACAGGGCTGTTAACCCGGTTGGTTTGAAGAAAGAAGGAAGTTTCCTCGGTGTTTCAATGAAACAGGGAGACGTGAATATTCACGGTGGTTATTATTCCTTCATGAGTTTTTCTCTATGATGCGTGTGTCTGGAGAAGGTTTAAGTCACCTGGCGAGTAAGTTCACGATATGGGAGCGTGTTAACCAGCTACAAACACGTGAAGAAGTAAAACAGAGTAAGAAATCTCGGTTATTTCCGTTTAGTAAAGAGAAGATATTCTCGCATTAAACCGAGATTATTTGAAGGCTGTCGAGTATAAATAGTCTGTTGAGGTAGCAGGGAAGGGCATGGAGAGTTTGGTTAGAATAGCGAAGAGAATCGGGAGTTGCAGAGCTTGCCTCTGCTACGGCCATTGAAGAAGAAGAAGAACACAGAAACAACAGTTAAAAACAGTCGCAGGAACCGTTACCTATAGTTTCAAATTCAATATCTTTGTAACAGTTTTTGTAAAAATTATTTCGAATTCGCAACAGTATGTTAGTGTTTCTCTGTAACAGTGTGTTCTGTAACAATTATAACTGTTACAAGCACACTGCTTTGTATCTTTTCTCCTTGCAAACACCTTTTTGAGCAATGAAAAATTCCTTTGAGCGTGTTTTCACCATGAGGAGCTAGAACCCATCTCTGGGACGACGGACGATTTGAATTTCATCATGTGGTAAATTTAATTAATCCCTTAATTACTATTTGCACTGATTTTTAATGAATTATGATTTCTTTTAATTATTTGTTATTTTGTTTGATGTCGCATGCTTAGTTTTAATTACTTTTGATGCGTCATGCTCACAACTTACAACTAATGTTTCATGAAATCTACTTTGGCAAAGAATAGAGTTAATATTTCTTGTGTTTGGAGCTATAAATGTCAAGGATTAATTTCTAAAACCCATTTATATGAAAGGCAGTGAAATCCCGAGTCCCAGTATCTATCCATCCTGCTACTATTTTGTGTATATTTTCTTATTTTTATTTATTTTCATTTATTTAAGCCTAAAATCAATTTCAACAAAGTCCGAGTGAACGACAACCTTTACCACTATCTAAAATTTGATCATTTTTTGGCGCCGCCGACGCGGACTTGTGTATAGATTTGTTTTTAGTTTTTATTTTTATTTTTATTATTTTTGTTCTTTTTTACGCGTTTTGGTATTTCTGTTTGCTTTCAGATTTGGAGTGGAGCGAAAGAAAAAGAGAAAGTGCTGAAAAGAAAAGCAAAGCCAAAATAGGAAAGAAAATAGAAATCCGAACGGAGTGAAGAAGAAAATTTTGTATATAGTTTTATTATTATTTATTTATTTATTTTAGAAACTGTAATTAGGGTTATATTTTTGTAATCTTTTATTTTTGGACATTTTTTTTTATTTTTTTTTGGACTTTAGTTTTTTTTTTAAAAACCCTAAGGAAGGGTTAGTTTAAATATAAACTGCACAGGGAAGGACGACAGGTACGATACTGTCTCGGCCCCTCGGGTTCGTACATTGACATAGGAGTCAGTGGCCCGAGTCGACTTCAACGGTTCATCCCCCGTCTGGAACAGGAGGTAAGAATTCTAAACACCCACGAATCCCCTGTCAGCGGGTTTACTGGATGATTTTGTTGCATATATGTTGAGGTATTGAAAACGGCTGCTTTAATTTCCTTGTAAAGGGCAAGGCCTGGCCATACAAGATAAGGGTTCGGATTTTATCACCGTTCTCTTCTTGCCCGCCTTAGGAAAACGATACCAAACGCGTACCCAAGCTTAAAATACTGACTAGAACAAGACCGATAGGGTAACGAGCTTAATAGGAAAGTCATTCGAAAAATATTGGTTACTCTTTAAGCATACTTCGAAGTTCATGAAGGTTTCTGTGAGTTGAATGCGTGACTGCGCCGCCTTGTAATGCGGTAAGGCTTTGGGTATCAAAGCTCCATCGAGCTTCCCTCGTCTCTATTTAGCTTACTTTAACTCAGATTGATTCCAGAGGGGTCTGCTTAAATTGTAACGAATTCCCTTTCGAAGGATTAGAAGCTGGTCTAGAAACAATCTAAGTGGAGCCATCATGCTTTCTATTTGCTAGAAATCAGTAGGTTTGTTGTGGTCGAGTCAGCCTAGTTTGTGTAGAATTCCCTTGCAGTTAGGATGTCAAACTGGTATTATAACAGCCAATACAATGATTATCCAACTGAACAATATGAACATTACTCTTTTTATGACCATATTGTGAATAGTGGTTGGGAACGCCAATCTTTTGAAGGTTATGGGTCATACCATGGTGAGCCCAATTACTATCCACACTTGCATCAGTCTTACGAGCAAAACGATCCTCCAATTTATTTAGAAGAGTCTCTCTAGAGTTTCAATGAGTCAACACAGAAGTTTCACTTATTTATGAAAGAGACTTATAATATTCCGCTTCCTGAAGAGTCCATAGAGCAGTAAACTAAGATATCTCTAGAAGAGTCCCTCAAGCAATTTACTGAGAGTACAAATAGGATTGTGGAAAAATTTGCTCAAGATAGTCTTAAATTCCAATATAGTGTTCCCAATACCACCCTTGAAAATAAGGATAATTTTTATTCACATAATCAAGATGACGAGGTTAGAATTGGTAACACTACTTGTTTAGATGAGGTTCGATCATTTTCATATAATGATGATTATGATGAGGATAGTATTGATGAAGAATCTGAAATATGTAGGCATAGTGATCAGGAATTTGTTACTCCCAACGAGCTTTATAATGATAATGTTAATTCTAGTACAAATCCAAATAATTTTAATAATTATTCACCTATTCAAAAGGACGAGGGTTTAACTAGAAATATCCCTGTTTTATACGATATAGTATTTCCTTTTCACGAAGCCAACAAAGGTTTAGAGGAATGAGTTTATTTTGAGTCTAGCGATTCAGAAACAATAGTCTTAGACAAAGAAAATGAACTTGTAGAGATGAGTGAGGATGAACCTGACTTAGAAGAATCAATTGACCATTTTCAGGAATCAGATGACCTTGAAATTAGGGAAGTTGTGACTAGTCTTTCTAGAGACACTGAAAACTCTAAGTTTGGGGGTGATTATCATTCTCCATATGTGCCTCAACCATTCTAAAAGATTATCTTCATACACTTTTTCCTGAACCTAGTTGTGTCCATAAATAAGTTCAGTTGTTAGAAACCCATCCTATGTTTAATGTGGTTAACCCAGGCTATGATACCACGATTGACTTTGTTTTCCCACCAAAAACCTTCCTTCCAATTGTGGGAACGTATAAGTTTCAGATGTGTCAATTATTAAGTTTTGAGACTAAACCTAATTACTTTAGGAGATTAGGGTCGACACATTTGCTTAAGAATGACCACCACTACCGTGGTCAATCTGTGTGAGTCAATTCGATTGACTTAGAGGATCCCCGATTATTCGGAGTTATTGTTATGTGCTTCTAAGTTCTTAATTGAGTATTTCTAGACTCTAGAACCTCGATCTTCAGATACCGCCTTTGAGGAAATCCAGTAGATGAAAACTTTTTATCTAGACCCTTTTATAGAGCACGAACCCGAACCACAACTAGATTTAGTTGTCTTAAACAAAAAAATAGATAAGGGTGTGTTGGATATCTTCCTGGTCTATTGCAGTTTCCTCTTCTTGTGGTTAGCACTTTTTGATCCAGATGACCCGCAGTTATTCCGGCTGTTGCTATATGATTCTTCGAGGTGACTAATCTCTTCCATTGTCTGGCTGAAGACTTTAAACTTAGCACTTCTTGGGAGGTAACCCAATATTCATGCGACACGGTAATATCTTTCCTTATCTCTTTTGATTCAAATGGTAACAGTTTCTCCTTGTTCATGTTTTTAATTTCATCTTTAGAACATTGAGGACAATGTTAGATTTAAGTTTGGTGGTATGGGAGAAACTTTTTAGTTGCAATAAATAAACTCCAGAGCCTAGAAATTTATGCTTATTAAGGATAGCACTAACCAATCTAAGTGGATGGAAGCATCTTGGTTATAGGAGTTGAGGAACCAATCTGATTAGATGGAAACATCTAAAGAGTCTGTAGGATCAGAATATCGCGACATCAATACTTCGCGAGATCAATAAATAATGACATTGCGAGGGAGTCGCAGAAGAATAACATTAATGACGCAATGAATGACGACAGCCAAAACATGAGAAAGGTGTGAAGACTTAGCGAAATTCAGGAGTGTCGCGAGAATTAATACATATACACTTGCGATATTTCGCAGGTAATTCCCGAAAATAAAGGACAGCTTAGCTGTCATCCACTATGTATTACCCTATATAAAGAGTTGAACAAGTCTGTTGTGGGAGGGTTCTTTTTGAATTGTTAAGCAAGTCATTAGGAGAGAGAAAGTTTTAGAGTGATTGTAATTCTATAACTCATTTCTATTTCATATTGTAACGATTAAGTATTCAATCAATAGGAATCATAATCATTCATCTTAAAATGACTTAATTGTGTATATTCTAGTGAGGGGTGTAGTGTAGGATTTCCTGCAACTACATAATGGCGCTAGAAACAGGGATTGAGTGGAGATCAACCCTGTGAATTGAAAGAATCAGGAGTAACAAGAAAGAAATTTCGTATAATTTTCAACAACTTACTGAAATTGAGAAATGGCTAGAAGAAGAAATGCATCAGAACAACCAACAACTGTTAGAAGAAGCAGGAGATTAGCTGGAGAAAGGAGAAATGAAGTAGGTGAACCATCAAGAGTAAACGCAAGAGATAGAGAAGAAGGTCAAATTCAACCACCAATTCAACCAGCACCGAATAGAGTAATAGATTATGATAGGGTGAGTGTGCATACATGGAGATCAGATTCTATGGAAGAAAGAGAAGAAGTGCAACAATTGATAAATAATGGACAAGAGGAGAGAAATCGAGAAGAGATGGGAGAAACAATTCATGGAAATGAAGAAATCGCAGCATTAGAAGCATTGAGACAAACAATACATGAAGAAAGGCGGTTAGAAGCGGAAGAACGTGCAAATTTAACAAGGAAAACCCATGAGTTAAGAATGGAAAATATGAGGTTGCAGAATAGAAGGTCGAGAAGTAATACTGAGTCAAGATCGGGATCGGTTAGAGAAGATATGAGGAGAACGTTACCGTAGAAAATGTTAATGAAGAAAATCTAGAAAGAGAGCCAAATCTCGATGAAGGATGTTGCGAGAGAAGAGAAGTGGTAGAAGATCGTTATATTCCACGTCCTGAAATTCTACAGAATGGCCAAAATGACGGAAATCAAGAAAATAATAAAGCGTCAAAGGCGAGAATAATCCAATTGGTGAAGAAAATCAGGAAGAATGAAGAAGAATACTGCATGGGAGAGAAACACGGAGGAAACAAAAAGAGATTGAAGATGACATCAAAAAACATTATATCGAACAAGCGCGTCTAGCTTGCGAAAAGGAAAGATTAAGAGTAGAAATGGAAGAACGGGAATTGGAGGAAGCAATTCGGCAGAACAATCATGACAATCGAGAAAGAAGGCGCGAGCAAAATCGCAACAATGGAAATATCAATGAAGAATATGAAAGAACACAAAGGAGAACTGATAGACAACCAAGAAGAGAAAATGATAGATATAATGGTGTGCGAATTCGTGAACGAGATGAAGAAGAAAGTCGCAGAGAAAGAAGAGAAGAAAATAATGAACAAGAAAATCAAAGTAGACATGAACACAGAAGGAGAGAGGCAGAATTAAAAAGACCAATAAATTCGAATCTTGATGTAAATGAACAAATCTTGAGAGAATTGGCAGAGATGAGAGGAATGATGAACAATAGAAGGGGAGGAGGAAGAAGACAATTGGATGAGGCCATCGAAGAGGCTGCGAAAACCCCCTTTACACTAGAGGTGCAGTTAGGAGGAATACCTCCAAAGTGCAATTTACCTGCATTAACCAGCATTTTTGATGGAACAACTTGTGCAATACAACACATCAAAGCGTATGTGAGATGTATGTTACAATGGGAAAATCATGATGCAATATTGTGCAAATATTTTGCATCAAGTTTAACAGGAGAAGCACTGAAATGGTTTGAGGGTTTGCCAAGAAACACAATCACGTCATTCAACCATTTACAAGCTATATTCTTAGGGGCATATATAAGTAACAACTCCTCGCGACCAGGAATTGAAGACGTATTTGGGATGAAACAAAGAGTTGGCAAAAGTTTGAGACACTTAACTGTGAGATGGAAGACAATGTGTAGCGAAATGGCTGGACGAGTGGATGAAAGATATCTTATTCTATCATTCATAAACGCTATGTTCGCGACCAATTTGTTATATATCCAAATTTTTAGAGTCAAGAATACAATTACAATGACTGAGTTGCGAGAACTTCAGGAGGAATATATTGCTCTAGAGGAAAGGCAAAATGAGATGGAATCATACCCAGTTGCGAATACAAATTCAAATGCTGCGAATGCAAGCTTATTACCCAAGTTGATAAACACAGTAGCGAGCACTTCGCAAGGGAAACAAGAAAGGATAATAGATGATGGACAGCCAAAGATAGTAGCTATGGGAATCCGTGATCAGGAAGAATTTGAAAGGGAAAGGAACTACTACAACTGTGGCGGCAATAACAAAATTCAAAGACTTGATCATCCGCAAGAAACTTATGGAGGACGAAGGTAGAATTATCATGGAGGGCAGCGAAGTCACAGAGTAGTATGGGAGGAAATCAAAATGCCACCACTAAATACTAGTGTGGAAAAAATATGGGAAGCTATACTCTTGATGGAAAAATATACCGCACCATGGAACATGGGGAATGAACCGCCACCAGGTGATAGAAGTCACGAATTCTGTTCTTACCACCGCTTTCATGGACACCTAACAAATGACTGCAAAAATATAAAAAGAATCATCCTCAGAATGATTGACCAAGGAAAGTTGAATCATTTTCTAAAAAGTGAAGAGAAAGTTCAACCATTACCACCACCGCCAGAAATGCACAGGACAAACTCAGCAAAGGGGAAAGAAACATTCGTAATAGAAGTTGGAGCGAAAGCTAAAAATTTGTTTTGCAACTCCATTGTACATTCATACCGAACAATTGAAGATTTTCATGATAATGTTCTCAGTAGGGTTTTTGCGAGGGATGTTGATAATAGAGAAGTGATGAACATCGCGAAGACATCACAGTTAAAAGAATGGCAAATGCAGATTATTTCTTTCACTGCAGAAGAGATTCCTAAAGGCAGAGAGACGCATAATAGACCATTGGTCGTAAAATTGGAAATTAATCCAAAACCTGTAGATGGCGAAGATGATGAAGCGAGAAAATTCTGAGCGATCAATAGAATCTTAATTGATACGGGAGCTCAAGTAAACATCCTTTTTACCATACTTACAAGACTATGGGTGGGAAGGATGAAGAGTTGATACCTTCGACGTATAAAATATACGGTTTCAATGGCACAGCGAATAAGACTAAAGGAGAAGTTCATATGAGAATACCCTTGCAAGGATTATCAACTGCAATTTTGTTCTGTGTAGTCGATGTGGAATCCCCTTATAATGCATTGATCGGAAGGCCATGGTTGCATGAAATGCAGGTGTAGCGTCGACTTATCATCAGTGTATAAAGTTTCCTCATCCTAGCGGTGTTGGAGTTATAAAGGGAGACTGGATGGAAGGACAAAAATGCTATGAGATTGATGTGGAGAGTTGTGAGGAAAGAGCTGCAAAAAGAAAGGGCTGGAAGCAAAATATAAAAGATGAACAAAGAAGAGAAAGGTTGATGGTGGATACCATAAATACAAGAGGTGAAGATACATTGCGAAGCAAGTGCATGAAAACAATTGAAAATTATGATGGAAAGGAACCATTAAGAGGTTTGAATGGTGCAGAGGCAGAGAGCAGCAGGAGCAAAAGGTGTAAGAAATGAATAATCATTATTATCAAAATTAATGACAAAGGCATATCAAGAGTAGGAGGAAGAAGAAATGCGCGAGAATCTCGCCATCAAGAATGTATGAAAATCTGATTGAAGAATTGAAATGAGATTACAACAAACAAAGCAAGATTGTGCGATAGCTTCGCAAACAAAATAACTAGAGAAAACCAAAAATGAATGATTGAATGAATTAACAAAAATGAAAGAGTGAGTGAATGGGACGAACCTTTATGGCGTACACCTAGTTCGCGAATGATATTTCGCAAGAGGCAAATGTAAGACCTAAAGTGCGTCATATAAGGGGGTATCTCTTGACATGGCTCGGGGAAAAGGTTACACCGCTCCGGAACCTCGAGTCATGAAAATTTGGGGCCCATGAAAGCCTATCCAGGGAGAGATACGGATTTCCAACTATATATATAAGGTTTATACCCGGTTGGACGCCCGAGGGTCTCTTCCAAGGAGTCGGTGTATGCTCAAGGCGCCGAGGTACACGGTTGAGCCAAGAGTGCCCGGGACATTTGAAGTGTCTCGGCCATTCTTGGCAAGTCTTGGCACATGCCGCACTCTACCAAGAAAACTCCACTTAGGGTGCAGTCTCGTAACCATAAGCCATATAGGTATAAGGGATAAGAGGCTGCGAAAACAACTGGTTGTTGTTAAGACCGGATGGGAGGAGCTAGTCTTGTATGGCCGATGTACGCCTCCTTGAAGGGGCAACCAGGGAGATGATAAGGGCGGCACCCTCCATTAGGGGAGTGATAAGTGTCAAAAGACGGCAATGTCATGGGGCTTTAAGTTCGCAAGAATTTTTAGGCCTGTCATATTGTCGCAACATAAACATCCTGCAGAGACAAAAATACTAAGAAACTGATAAGACAAGATCAATGGGTTGTTACATGAAAATGTAACGACGTCCTGCGATTTTGTCGCAAGACGTCAATGTCTTGGGACTTTATGTTCGCCAGAATATTTAGACATGTCATATTGATGCAAAATGAGGGGTGGCAAAATAAGACCTTTAACTAGGAAGGCAAAATAAGACCACACAAAAACAATGATAAGACAAGATCAATGGGTCATTACATGAAAGTGTAACGACGTCCTGCGATTTTGTCGCAATGATGAATTTCAACATAAACGACGATAAGATAACACAAGAAATTGAGTAAGCAAACAAGCTTGCGAATACGACTATATTTCTTCATTTGTGGAGAATCAAAGAATGATGATTGCGAAATTAAGAAGTATCATTACTTAAAGATTATCGACTTAATTTCTCTCATGTGAAAATAAATAACGAGAGGCAAGTATGGGAATGATTAGAATAAAAACTTGTTATTTATTTTCACATGAGAGAAGACAAGAGATTACAAAATGGAAGGTTAGAAGGATAAATGTACAAGTATCACAAGAAGAGAAAGGAAAATGGAACAATCTAGCAACTTATTCTTCTTCATCAGATTCCTCTTCTTCGCTTACATCACTATCAGAGACATCTGAGCAAGGCATATTTTCAGGAAGTTCATCGAGAAGACAAGGATATGAAGAAAGAGGAATGTTGTGGTCATTGCAAACAGTTTCAATATTTGATTGCGAAAACGAACAGCATCATTATTGAAATTCGCCATAGTAGTTTGTAATTGCTTCTTCAACTTAGAATATTTGTCATTACGAAGAGAGAAGTCTTTTGCAAGTTGTGCTTTCTCAGATTCAAGTTCCTTGATTCTAGTTTGAAACCTCTTCTCAGACTCTGCGAACAAATGACAATGGGTTAGCAAACTTAATAATAACGATTTCATAAAAAAAGAGGCGGAGAAATAATGAAGAACAAGTAAACAACCTTCTCTCGAAAATCATATCTTTAACCAAGGCAAGTATGCTCAAGCATGAAGACCGACGCTAACACCTAAGTTATTTCTGGCGTTATCTAGAACCTTCGCAGCCCAAGCGAATTCATCATCATTATTTATGACAAGAAGTGAACGAATTTGATTTTCTCGCTCATTAAGTATGGCATTTTGGCGAAGGGATTCATCTCGTTCAATTTGGACTTCAAGAAGAGTTTTTTGGAATTTCGCTAATGCTTGAGCCCCTTGATTAGCAATGTGATCCTTATCATCTATAAGGCTACTAATTTTCTTCCTTAGAATATTATTATTTTCCTGAGAGCTAAGATAAAAACGTTTAAATCGGTTGGCTAAACCTAAACTAGATCTATGTTCAATTTCTAAAAGATGAAATTTGGTTCGAAGTTCATTTAAGGAGAGAGAATTAATCTTATTTGAAGAACTACTCAAAGATTCATTGAGATGAGCAAGAAGAGCATCATCATCCATAGGTTCAGGGAATGAATGGAGAAGGATGGCTTCGTCGTAAAGATTATAAATGTCTGCGAAAATGATAAGTCATGCAAAGAAAAATAAATGGCAAAGTAGAAATGAAGAAAAGAGGAGGGTGTTATACCATAAAGTTGCTGATTAGCACTTTGAAGTGTAGATATTTTGTCCTTCTGGGAAGAAGACTCAACTTCCAACTGTTGAATTTTTTCATCCTTCTTGCGAGATGTCGCAACTTCAATTTTTAGTTCTTTGTTCTTCTCCTTAAGTTGAAGATTTTTCTTTTCAAGATTGTTGCGTCTTTTCTCGAGGTCTGAGGCAACAACAAAGGAGGCTCTCCCAAACTATAAAGGAAAGTAAAGAAATTGTTAAGATAAGGTTTATAATCGAAATCACAAAGAAATAAAGAAATATGAACATACCAAGGCACTGAGTGCATTTAAGAAACAGGGAGTCATTGTTCGAGAAACTCCGCGAAAAGAATCATTATCCACTAGCAGGGGGGCATCGCAAATATTAGCGAGAGCTTCGCAAGTAGCAGATAAATGATCATCTCCCAATCCTTGCATAGAATCAGAGAAGACACTAGACAATTGCGCCATAGCAGATTCGACCGAATGATTCTCCTTTGCAAAAGAAGTATCAACCTCATTTTCATCTTCGTCAGAATTCTCGCTGGTTTGGGAACTAGAATGAGAAGAGGGATGGATTTTCCGTTTTTTAGAATATGGAGCAGAAGATTTATCCTTGCGAAGAGTGATTTTATTCTTGCCTTTAATCTTCGCAGCTTCGGGAATGTCAATTTCTTCAACGCCAACCTTCGCACACGAATGAAGATAAGAAATAAAGGCAACAATATTGTTAAAAATAACAAAAGAAAATATTTCTTACTTCATTCGTGATTGATCGGAGTATCGCCAGAGTACTCGCCTTTGGACGTCTTTTATAACTCTTTCTCAATTTGATAATCTGAAAATTTTGCGAGCCTAGTAAATATAAGAGGAAGGAAATATCGTAAAGCAAACCTGAAATAGGAAATATACCTCTTTTGCCTTCTCGGGCCACTTGAATTCCCAAGGACGATAGCCTGCGAGATTCGCAGGGAGTATATGAGAACCTGCAATATAAGGTCCGCTCAAAAATAGAGGAACAACACACCACTTCTCATCTTTGGGATACCGAGGAACATTATTTTTGCCCGAGTGGCAGTCAATATCTTGCATAAGCAGCTTATCACTGGAAATATTATCTTTTCTCTTTAATCGAGCACCCCAGCGAGATTTATCATTTCTCATATTTATTACTTCATAATTTTCAAAAAAGTTTTCAACGGTATACTTCTCAGCGACTATTTCTAAATTTGCGAATCTAGGATCTTTGACATCATCAGGATATAAAGATCCCTTACCAAAGACCACTGGTTGGCGAATTCAAGCATTAAACGGATGCAATCACCGCTTAATTGATAAATAGCTCGCGAGAATTTCTCATGAGCAAGAATTTCATAGAATAAAGGCATCTCGGGATTGTAGAGAGGAAAGGGAAGGCCTGCGAGGATTTGACCTAGCGAGATTATGATTTTCTGATCATCACACTGATGATCAGAAAACAACTTTGCAGAAAGTATAGATGAAGATTCTTGATCAGGAATGGTTGATAGGATGAAGCCCTTCTCTTGTAAATTCTTTTGAGCTTCATTAAAAAGGGGCTTATATATACGACCAAGTGAAGCCATTTTTAGAGTATGGGAATGATTAGAGAATTGAAGATCAAGAGAAAGAAAGAAGGGAAGATTTACAGTAGCAGAAGCGCGGATTGCGGAGGAAGAGAGTTGAAGAAAAGTTGCAGAGAGAAAATAAAAGAGAAGAAGAGAAGGATGAGAAAACTATATATAGAGAGAAGAATCCTCGAGAAAACAAATGCATTTAATGCGAGATGGGACATGAATGGTCAAGAATAAACGGTTGAAAAAGACGTGTCAAGAAAAGAGTGGAAGAAGAAACATCTGTAATAAATTCCGTGTAAAAGTACGGGATTGAAACAGATAAAGATGAACAATTGCGGCATTTCAAAATATTGGTTCTCATGACATTCTCTCCTTCACAGAGAAGACATGAGAAGAGGCAAGATGTAGGATCAGAATATCGCGACATCAATACTTCGCGAGATCAATAAATAATGACATTGCGAGGGAGTCGCAGAAGAATAACATTAATGACGCAATGAATGACGACAGCCAAAACATGAGAAAGGTGTGAAGACTTAGCGAAATTCAGGAGTGTCGCGAGAATTAATACATATACACTTGCGATATTTCGCAGGTAATTCCCGAAAATAAAGGACAACTTAGCTGTCATCCACTATGTATTACCCTATATAAAGAGTTGAACAAGTCTGTTGTGGGAGGGTTCTTTTTGAATTGTGAAGCAAGTCATTAGGAGAGAGAAAGTTTTAGAGTGATTGTAATTCTATAACTCATTTCTATTTCATATTGTAAAGATTCAAGTATTCAATCAATAGGAATCATAATCATTCATCTTAAAATGACTTAATTGTGTATATTCTAGTGAGGGGTGTAGTGTAGGATTTCCTGCAACTACAGAGTCTATTCATAAAAGCACAGATCTCAGGTGTTAGAAAAAAAATTATGGTAGTTTCGCCATATCTCGTGATGGAAACATCGAAAGAATCCTGATCACTTCTTTTTCTTTCTTTTTACCTTTGCTAGGGTTAAATAGAGTGACTGAGATACTACAAAAAAAAAAAAAAAAAAAAAATTGAGACCAGACCATCAGACCAACCGGAATAAATTCAATAAAGTCGACCACTGGTGCCCTTGTATATGCCAGTTGTGTTGACCTAGAGTTAGGATTATCACTCGTTGGTTCCCTTGTATATGCCAGCTGTGTTGATATTAGTCAGACCTGTATCTCAGTCCATTAGGATAGGTTCACCTTAGTCAACATCATCTACGTTTTTTTCTCTACATCCATCTTCTTAATCTATCCATGTGATTGGTTGACTCCGGTTTATGATGTCTAGAAACTATCTGAGTAGAGCTCTGTGACTTATATATGAATTTTAGTATTCTTGAGTGCAAACTCGTGTACAGCAATAGGAAATTCGCATCAGGGTACTTCCTCCTATAGTCAACGATTGTATGCCAACCAAGGAGATTCTTTAGTGCTTTCCAAGGTTCTGCGTAGATAGCTAGGGTCTGGAGTTTAGGTTTTGTGGGTACACCTCTGGTAAACCCTCCGGAGGCATCACTCCGCCGCTAGGGCCACCTAGCGGTTTAACGGCTTGCTGCACGTGCTAAGTGTAGTCATTTTATTTTCTAGATTAGATTTGCTCGAGGACTAGCAAATAATAAGTTTGGGGGTATTTGATAGACACATTTTTGTGTCTAAGTTGCCCTTAATTTTCTGTATTGTTGGTACTCGATTTTTGTACTTATTATGGTATTGTATGTGTTTGTAGGAATTTTTGGCAAATAAACATTTTTGGAGAATTCGGCTCGAAAAGTTGATAAAAGCACCCTCGGATGACACTTTCTAAACGAACCCATACTTTGGATAAGGGGCACCTTAACTGATAAGGGACACCCACTTGATATTCGCACTTTTAAGCTGTTGGTTAAGGGGCACCTCGTTCTTCATCGTTCAAAAATCTGTTTTGGCGGGAGAAATATTTTGTCACCTGCGTAATTGCTGAATCGAGTCTGGGAAGATTTTGTGGGGATTCTTTCATGGCTTTGGACTTGTATGGGCCTGTTAAGACAAAACAGGGCTGTTAACCCGGTTGGTTTGAAGAAAGAAGGAAGTTTCCTCGGTGTTTCAATGAAACAGGGAGACGTGAATATTCACGGTGGTTATTATTCCTTCACGAGTTTTTCTCTATGCTGCGTGTGTCTGGAGAAGGTTTAAGTCACCTGGCGAGTAAGTTCACGATATGGGAGCGTGTTAACCAGCTACAAACACGTGAAGAAGTAAAACAGAGTAAGAAATCTTGGTTATTTCCGTTTAGTAAAGAGAAGATATTCTCGCATTAAACCGAGATTATTTGAAGGCTGTCGAGTATAATAGTCTGTTGAGGTAACAGGGAAGGGCATGGAGAGTTTGGGTTAGAATAGAGAAGAGAATCAGGAGTTGCAGAGCTTCTCTGCTGCGGCCATTGAAGAAGAAGAAGAACACAGAAACAACAGTTAAAAACAGTCACAGGAACCGTTACCTATAGTTTCAAATTCAATATCTTTGTAACAGTTTTTGTAACAATTATTTCGAATTCGCAACAGTCTGTTAGTGTTTCTCTGTAACAGTGTGTTCTGTAACAATTATAACTGTTACAAGCACACTGCTTTGTATCTTTTCTCCTTGCAAACACCTTTTTGAGCAATGAAAATTTCATTTGAGCGTGTTTTCACCATGAGGAGCTAGAACCCATCTCTGGGACGACGGACGAAGCTGAATTTCATCATGTGGTAAATTTAATTAATCCCTTAATTACTATTTGCACTGATTTTTAATGAATTATGATTTCTTTTAATTATTTGTTATTTTGTTTGATGTCGCATGCTTAGTTTTAATTACTTTTGATGCGTCATGCTCACAACTTACAACTAATGTTTTATGAAATCTACTTTGGCAAAGAATAGAGTTAATATTTCTTGTGTTTGGAGCTATAAATGTCAAGGATTAATTTCTAAAACCCATGTATATGAAAGGCAGTGAAATCCCGAGTCCCAGTATCTATCCATCCTTCTACTATTTTGTGTATATTTTCTTATTTTTATTTATTTTCATTTATTTAAGCCTAAAATCAATTTCAACAAAGTCCGAGTGAACGACAACCTTTACCACTATCTAAAATTCGATCATTTTTTGGAGTCGCCGACGCGGACTTGTGTATAGATTTGTTTTTAGTTTTTATTTTTATTTTTATTATTTCTGTTCTTTTTTACGCGTTTTGGTATTACTGTTTGCTTTCAGATTTGGAGTGGAGCGAAAGAAAAAGAGAAAGTGCTGAAAAGAAAAGCAAAGCCAAAATAGGAAACAAAATAGAAATCCGAACGGAGTGAAGAAGAAAATTTTGTATATAGTTTTATTATTATTTATTTATTTATTTTAGAAACTGTAATTAGGGTTATATTTTTGTAATCTTTTATTTTTGGACATTTTTTTTTATTTTTTTTTGGACTTTAGTTTTTTTTTAAAAAAACCCTAAGGAAGGGTTAGTTTAAATATAAACTGCACAGGGAAGGACGACAGGTACGATACTGTCTCGGCCCCTCGGGTTCGTACATTGACATAGGAGTCAGTGGCCCGAGTCGACTTCAACGGTTCATCCCCCGTCTGGAACAGGAGGTAAGAATTCTAAACACCCGCGAATCCCCTGTCAGCGGGTTTACTGGATGATTTTGTATGCATATATGTTGAGGTATTGAAAACGGCTGCTTTAATTTCCTTGTAAAGGGCAAGGCCTGGCCATACAAGATAAGGGTTCGGATTTCATCACCGTTCTCTTCTTGCCCGCCTTAGGAAAACGATACCAAACGCGTACCCAAGCTTAAAATACTGACTAGAACAAGACCGATAGGGTAACGAGCTTAATAGGAAAGTCATTCGAAAAATATTGGTTACTCTTTTAAGCATACTTCGAAGTTCATGACGGTTTATGTGAGTTGAATGCGTGACTGCGCCGCCTTGTAATGCGGTAAGGCCTTGGGTATCAAAGCTCCATCGAGCTTTCCTCGTCTCTATTTAGCTTACTTTAACTCAGATTGATTCCAGAGGGGTCTGCTTAAATTGTAACGAATTCCCTTTCGAAGGATTAGAAGCTGGTCTAGAAACAATCTAAGTGGAGCCATCATGCTTTCTGTTTGCTAGAAATAAGTAGGTTTGTTGTGGTCGAGTCAGCCTTGTTTGTGTAGAATTCCCTTGCAGTTAGGATGTCAAACTGGTATTATAACAGCCAATACAATGATTATCCAACTGAACAATATGAACATTACTCTTTTTATGACCATATTGTGAATAGTGGTTGGGAACACCAATCTTTTGAAGGTTATGGGTCATACCATGGTGAGCCCAATTACTATCCACACGTGCATCAGTCTTACGAGCAAAACGATCCTCCAATTTCTTTAGAAGAGTCTCTCAAGAGTTTCAATGAGTCAACACAGAAGTTTCACTTATTTATGAAAGAGACTTATAATATTCCGCTTCCAGAAGAGTCCGTAGAGCAGTAAACTAAGATATCTCTAGAAGAGTCCCTCAAGCAATTTCCGAGAGTACAAATAGGATTGTGGAAAAATTTGCTCAAGATAGTCTTAAATTCCAATATAGTGTTCCCAATACCACCCTTGAAAATAAGGATAATTTTTATTCACATAATCAAGATGACGAGGTTAGAATTGGTAACACTACTTGTTTAGATGAGGTTCGATCATTTTCATATAATGATAATTATGATGAGGATAGTATTGATGAAGAAACTGAAATATGTAGGCATAGTGATCAGGAATTTGTTACTCCCAACGAGCTTTATAATGATAATGTTAATTCTAGTACAAATCCAAATAATTTTAATAATTATTCACCTATTCAAAAGGACGAGGGTTTGACTAGAAATATCCCTGTTTTATACGATATAGTATTTCCTTTTCACGAAGCCAACAAAGGTTTAGAGGAACGAGTTTATTTTGAGTCTAGCGATTCAGAAACAATAGTCTTAGACAAAGAAAATGAACTTGTAGAGATGAGTGAGGATGAACCTGACTTAGAAGAATCAATTGACCATTTTCAGGAATCAGATGACCTTGAAATTAGGGAAGTTGTGACTAGTCTTTCTAGAGACACTGAAAACTCTAAGTTTGGGGGTGATTATCATTCTCCATGTGCTTTAACTCTTAGAAAGGTCCCTAACTTGGGACTTGACATATGTGCCTCAACCATTCTAAAAGATTATCTTCATACACTTTTTCCTGAACCTAGTTGTGTCCATAAAGAAGTTCAGTTGTTAGAAACCCATCCTCTGTTTAATGTGGTTAACCCATGCTATGATACCACGATTGACTTTGTTTTCCCACCAAAAACCTTCCTTCCAATTGTGGGAACGTATAAGTTTCAGATGTGTCAATTATTAAGTTTTGAGACTAAACCTAATTACTTTAGGAGATTAGGGTCGACACATTTGCTTAAGAATGACCACTACTGTGGTCAACTGTGTGAGTCAAGTCTGATTGACTTAGAGGATCCCCAGTTATTCAGGTTATTGTTACGTGTTTCTAAGTTCTTAATTGAGTATTTCCAGACTCTAGAACTTGATCTTCAGGATACTGCCTTTGAGGAAATCCAGCCGATGAAAACTTTTTATCTAGACCCTTTTATAGAGCCTGAACCCGAACCACAACTAGATTTAGTTGTCTTAAACAAAAAAATAGATAAGGGTGTGTTGGATATCTTTCTGGTCTGTTGCAGTTTCCTCTTCTTGTGGTTAGCACTTTTTGATCCAGATGACCCGCAGTTATTCCGGCTGTTGCTATATGATTCTTCGAGGTGACTAATCTCCTCCATTGTCTGGCTGAAGACTTTAAACTTAGCACTTCTTGGGAGGTAACCCAATATTCATGCGACACGGTAATATCTTTCATTATCTCTTTTGATTCAAATGGTAACAGTTTCTCCTTGTTCATTTTTTTAATTTCATCTTTAGAACATTGAGGACAATGTTAGATTTAAGTTTGGGGGTATGGGAGAAACTTTTAGTTGCAATAAATAAACTCGAGCCTAGAAATTTATGCTTATTAAGGATAGCACTAACCAATCTAAGTGGATGGAAGCATCTTGGTTATAGGAGTTGAGGAACCAATCTGATTAGATAGAAACATCTAAAGAGTCTATTCATAAAAGCACAGAGCTCAGGTGTTAGAAAAGAAATATGGTAGTTTCGCATATCTCGTGATGGAAACATCGAAACAATCCTGATCACTTATTTTTCTTTCTTTTTACCTTTGCTAGGGTGAAATAGAGTGACTGAGATACTACAAAAAAAAAAAAAAAAAAAAATTGAGACCAGACTATCAGACCAACCGGAATAAATTCAATAAAGTCGACCACTGGTGCCCTTGTATATGCCAGTTGTGTTGACCTAGAGTTAGGATTATCACTCGTTGGTTCCCTTGTATATGCCAATTTGTGTTGATATTAGTCGGACACCGTATCTCGAGTCCATTAGGATAGGTTCACCTTAGTCAACATCATCTACGTTTTTTCTCTACATCCATCTTCTTAATCTATCCATGTGATTGGTTGACTCCGGTTTATGATGTCTAGAAACTATCTGAGTAGAGCTATGTGACTTATATATGAATTTTAGTATGCTTGAGTGCAAACTCGTATACAACAATAGGAAATTCGAATCAGGGTACTTCCTCTTATAGTCAACGATTGTATGCCAACCAAGGAGATTCTTTAGTGCTTTCCAAGGTTCTGCGTAGATAGCTAGGGTCTGGAGTTTAGGTTTTGTGGGTACACCTCTGGTAAACCCTCCGGAGGCATCACTCCGCCGCTAGGGCCACCTAGCGGTTTAACTTCTTTCTTTGCACGTGCTAAGTGTAGTCATTTTATTTTCTAGATTAGATTTGCTCGAGGACTAGCAAATAATAAGTTTGGGGGTATTTGATAGACACATTTTTGTGTCTAAGTTGTCCTTAATTTTCTGTATTGTTGGTACTCGATTTTCGTACTTATTATGGTATTTTATGTGTTTGTAGGAATTTTTGGCAAATAAACATTTTTGGAGAATTCGGCTCGAAAAGTTGATAAAAGCACCCTCGGATGACACTTGCTAAACGAACCCATACTTTGGATAAGGGGCACCTTAACTGATAAGGGACACCCACTTGATATTCGCACCCCAAGCTGTTGGTTAAGGGGCACCTCGTTCTTCATCGTTCAAAAATCTGTTTTGGCGGGAGAAATATTTTGTCACCTGCGTAATTGCTGAATCGAGTCTGGGAAGATTTTGTGGGGATTCTTTCATGGCTTTGGACTTGTATGGGCCTGTTAAGACAAAACAGGGCTGTTAACCCGGTTGGTTTGAAGAAAGAAGGAAGTTTCCTCGGTGTTTCAATGAAACAGGGAGACGTGAATATTCACGGTGGTTATTATTCCTTCACGAGTTTTTCTCTATCTTTGCGTGTGTCGGAGAAGGTTTAAGTCACTGGCGAGTAAGTTCACGATATGGGAGCGTGTTAACCAGCTACAAACACGTGAAGAAGTAAAACAGAGTAAGAAATCTCGGTTATTTCCGTTTAGTAAAGAGAAGATATTCTCGCATTAAACCGAGATTATTTGAAGGCTGTCGAGTATAAATAGTCTGTTGAGGTAGCAGGGAAGGGCATGGAGAGTTTGGGTTAGAATAGAGAAGAGAATCGGGAGTTGCAGAGCTTGTCTCTGCTGCGGCCATTGAAGAAGAAGAAGAACACAGAAACAACAGTTAAAAACAGTCACAGGAACCGTTACCTATAGTTTCAAATTCAATATCTTTGTAACAGTTTTTGTAACAATTATTTCGAATTCGCAACAGTATGTTAGTGTTTCTCTGTAACAATTATAACTGTTACAAGCACACTGCTTTGTATCTTTTCTCCTTGCAAACACCTTTTTGAGCAATGAAAAATTCCTTTGAGCGTGTTTTCACCATGAGGAGCTAGAACCCATCTCTGGGACGACGGACGAAGCTGAATTTCATCATGTGGTAAATTTAATTAATCCCTTAATTACTATTTGCACTGATTTTTAATGAATTATGATTTCTTTTAATTATTTGTTATTTTGTTTGTTGTCGCATGCTTAGTTTTAATTACTTTTGATGCGTCATGCTCACAACTTACAACTAATGTTTTATGAAATCTACTTTGGCAAAGAATAGAGTTAATATTTCTTGTGTTTGGAGCTATAAATGTCAAGGATTAATTTCTAAAACCCATGTATATGAAAGGCAGTGAAATCCCGAGTCCCAGTATCTATCCATCCTGCTACTATTTTGTGTATATTTTCTTATTTTTATTTATTTAACCCTAAAATCAATTTCAACAAAGTCCGAGTGAACGACAACCTTTACCACTATCTAAAATTCGATCATTTTTTGGAGTCGCCGACGCGGACTTGTGTATAGATTTGTTTTTAGTTTTTATTTTTATTTTTATTATTTCTGTTCTTTTTTACGCGTTTTGGTATTTCTGTTTGCTTTCAGATTTGGAGTGGAGCGAAAGAAAAAGAGAAAGTGCTGAAAAGAAAAGCAAAGCCAAAATAGGAAAGAAAATAGAAATCCGAACGGAGTGAAGAAGAAAATTTTGTATATAGTTTTATTATTATTTATTTATTTATTTTAGAAAATGTAATTAGGGTTATATTTTTGTAATCTTTTATTTTTGGACATTTTTTTTTATTTTTTTTGGACTTTAGTTTTTTTTAAAAAAAAAACCTTAGGAAGGGTTAGTTTAAATATAAACTGCACAGGGAAGGACGACAGTTACGATACTGTCTCGGCCCCTCGGGTTCGTATATTGACATAGGAGTTAGTGGCCCGAGTCGACTTCAACGGTTCATCCCCCGTCTGGAACAGGAGGTAAGAATTCGAAACACCCGTGAATCCCCTGTCAGCGGTTTTACGGGATGATTTTGTATGCATATATGTTGAGGTATTGAAAACGGCTGCTTTAATTTCCTTGTAAAGGGCAAGGCCTGGCCATACAAGATAAGGGTTCGGATTTCATCACCGTTCTCTTCTTGCCCGCCTTAGGAAAACGATACCAAACGCGTACCCAAGCTTAAAATACTGACTAGAACAAGACCGATAGGGTAACGAGATTAATAGGAAAGTCATTCGAAAAATATTGGTTACTCTTTTAAGCATACTTCGAAGTTCATGACGGTTTCTGTGAGTTGAATGCGTGACTGCGCCGCCTTGTAATGCGGTGAGGCCTTGGGTATCAAAGCTCCATCGAGCTTCCCTCGTCTCTATTTAGCTTACTTTAACTCAGATTGATTCCAGAGGGGTCTGCTTAAATTGTAACGAATTCCCTTTCGAAGGATTAGAAGCTGGTCTAGAAACAATCTAAGTGGAGCCATCATGCTTTCTGTTTGCTAGAAATCAGTAGGTTTGTTGTGGTCGAGTCAGCCTTGTTTGTGTAGAATTCCATTGCAGTTAGGATGTTAAACTGGTATTATAACAGCCAATACAATGATTATCCAACTGAACAATATGAACATTACTCTTTTTATGACCATATTGTGAATAGTGGTTGGGAACGCCAATCTTTTGAAGGTTATGGGTCATACCATGGTGAGCCCAATTACTATCCACACGTGCATTAGTCTTACGAGCAAAACGATCCTCCAATTTCTTTAGAAGAGTCTCTCAAGAGTTTCAATGAGTCAACACAGAAGTTTCACTTATTTATGAAAGAGACTTATAATATTCCGCTTCCTGAAGAGTCCGTAGAGCAGTAAACTAAGATATCTCTAGAAGAGTCCCTCAAGCAATTTACTGAGTATACAAATAGGATTGTGGAAAAATTTGATCAAGATAGTCTTAAATTCCAATATAGTGTTCCCAATACCACCCTTGAAAATAAGGATAATTTTTATTCACATAATCAAGATGACGAGGTTAGAATTGGTAACACTACTTGTTTAGATGAGGTTCGATCATTTTCAATATAATGATGATTATGATGAGGATAGTATTGATGAAGAATCTGAAATATGTAGGCATAGTGATCAGGAATTTGTTACTCCCAACGAGCTTTATAATGATAATGTTAATTCTAGTACAAATCCAAATAATTTTAATAATTATTCACCTATTCAAAAGGACGAGGGTTTGACTAGAAATATCCCTGTTTTATATGATATAGTATTTCCTTTTCACGAATCCAACAAAGGTTTAGAGGAACGAGTTTATTTTGACTCTAGCGATTCAGAAACAATAGTCTTAGACAAAGAAAATGAACTTGTAGAGATGAGTGAGGATGAACCTGACTTAGAAGAATCAATTGACCATTTTCAGGAATCAGATGACCTTGAAATTAGGGAAGTTGTGACTAGTCTTTCTAGAGACACTGAAAACTCTAAGTTTGGGTGTGATTATCATTCTCCATGTGCTTTAAGTCTTAGAAAGGTCCCTAACTTGGGACTTGACATATGTGCCTCAACCATTCTAAAAGATTATCTTCATACACTTTTTCCTGAACCTAGTTGTGTCCATAAAGAAGTTCAGTTGTTAGAAACCCATCCTCTGTTTAATGTGGTTAACCCAGGCTATGATACCATGATTGACTTTGTTTTCCCACCAAAAAAATTCCTTCCAATTGTGGGAACGTATAAGTTTCAGATGTGTCAATTTTTAAGTTTTGAGACTAAACCTAATTACTTTAGGAGATTAGGGTCGACACATTTGCTTAAGAATGACCACTACTGTGGTCAACTGTGTGAGTCAAGTCTGATTGACTTAGAGGATCCCCAGTTATTCAGGTTATTGTTATGTGCTTCTAAGTTCTTAATTGAGTATTTCCAGACTCTAGAACTTGATCTTCAGGATACTGCCTTTGAGGAAATCCAGCCGATGAAAACTTTTTATCTAGACCCTTTTATAGAGCCTGAATTCGAACCACAACTAGATTTAGTTGTCTTAAACAAAAAAATAGATAAGGGTGTGTTGGATATCTTTCTGGTCTGTTGCAGTTTCCTCTTCTTGTGGTTAGCACTTTTTGATCCAGATGACCCGCAGTTATTCCGGCTGTTGCTATATGATTCTTCGAGGTGACTAATCTCTTCCATTGTCTGGCTGAAGACTTTAAACTTAGCACTTCTTGGGAGGTAACCCAATATTCATGCGACATGGTAATATCTTTCATTATCTCTTTTGATTCAAATGGTAACAGTTTCTCCTTGTTCATTTTTTTAATTTCATCTTTAGAACATTGAGGACAATGTTAGATTTAAGTTTGGGGGTATGGGAGAAACTTTTTAGTTGCAATAAATAAACTCCAGAGCCTAGAAATTTATGCTTATTAAGGATAGCACTAACCAATCTAAGTGGATGGAAGCATCGTGGTTATAGGAGTTGAGGAACCAATCTGATTAGATAGAAACATCTAAAGAGTCTATTCATAAAAGCACAGAGCTCAGGTGTTAGAAAAAAAATATGGTAGTTTCGCATATCTCGTGATGGAAACATCGAAACAATCCTGATCACTTCTTTTTCTTTCTTTTTACCTTTGCTAGGGTGAAATAGAGTGACTGAGATACTACAAAAAAAAAAAAAAAAAAAAAAAAAAAAATTGAGACCAGACTATCAGACCAACCGGAATAAATTCAATAAAGTCGACCACTGGTGCCCTTGTATATGCCAGTTGTGTTGACCTAGAGTTAGGATTATCACTCGTTGGTTCCCTTGTATATGCCAGCTGTATTCATATTAGTCAGACCTGTATCTCAGTCCATTAGGATAGGTTCACCTTAGTCAACATCATCTACGTTTTTTCTCTACATCCATCTTCTTAATCTATCCATGTGATTGGTTGACTCCGGTTTATGATGTCTAGAAACTATCTGAGTAGAGCTCTGTGACTTATATATGAATTTTAGTATTCTTGAGTGCAAACTCGTGTACAGAAATAGGAAATTCGCATCAGGGTACTTCCTCCTATAGTCAACGATTGTATGCCAACCAAGGAGATTCTTTAGTGCTTTCCAAGGTTCTGCGTAGATAGCTAGGGTCTGGAGTTTAGGTTTTGTGGGTACACCTCTGGTAAACCCTCCGGAGGCATCACTCCGCCGCTAGGGCCACCTAGCGGTTTAACGGCTTGCTACACGTGCTAAGTGTAGTCATTTTATTTTCTAGATTAGATTTGCTCGAGGACTAGCAAATAATAAGTTTGAGGGTATTTGATAGACACATTTTTGTGTCTAAGTTGTCCTTAATTTTCTGTATTGTTGGTACTCGATTTTTGTACTTATTATGGTATTTTATGTGTTTGTAGGAATTTTTGGCAAATAAACATTTTTGGAGAATTCGGCTCGAAAGGTTGATAAAAGCACCCTCGGATGACACTTGCTAAACGAACCCATATTTTGGATAAGGGGCACCTTAACTGATAAGGGACACCCACTTGATATTCGCACCCCAAGCTGCTGGTTAAGGGGCACCTCGTTCTTCATCGTTCAAAAATCTGTTTTGGCGGGAGAAATATTTTGTCACCTGCGTAATTGCTGAATCGAGTCTGGGAAGATTTTGTGGGGATTCTTTCATGGCTTTGGACTTGTATGGGCATGTTAAGACAAAACAGGGCTGTTAACCCGGTTGGTTTGAAGAAAGAAGGAAGTTTCCTCGGTGTTTCAATGAAACAGGGAGACGTGAATATTCACGGTGGTTATTATTCCTTCACGAGTTTTCTCTATCTTTGCGTGTGTCTGGAGAAGGTTTAAGTCACCTGGCGAGTAAGTTCACGATATGGGAGCGTGTTAACCAGCTACAAACACGTGAAGAAGTAAAACAGAGTAAGAAATCTCGGTTATTTCCGTTTAGTAAAGAGAAGATATTCTCGCATTAAACCGAGATTATTTGAAGGATGTCGAGTATAAATAGTCTATTGAGGTAGCAGGGAAGGGCATGGAGAGTTTGGGTTAGAATAGAGAAGAGAATCGGGAGTTGCAGAGCTTGTCTCTGCTGCGGCCATTGAAGAAGAAGAAGAACACAGAAACAACAGTTAAAAACAGTCACAGGAACCGTTACCTATAGTTTCAAATTCAATATCTTTGTAACAGTTTTTGTAACAATTATTTCGAATTCGCAATGATCATTAGTGTTTCTCAGAATGTGATGTGTTCTGTAACAATTATAACTGTTACAAGCACACTGCTTTGTATCTTTTCTCCTTGCAAACACCTTTTTGAGCAATGAAAAATTCCTTTGAGCGTGTTTTCACCATGAGGAGCTAGAACCCATCTCTGGGACGACGGACGAAGCTGAATTTCATCATGTGATAAATTTAATTAATCCCTTAATTACTATTTGCACTGATTTTTAATGAATTATAATTTCTTTTAATTATTTGTTATTTTGTTTGATGTCACATGCTTAGTTTTAATTACTTTTGATGCGTCATGCTCACAACTTACAACTAATGTTTTATGAAATCTACTTTGGCAAAGAATAGAGTTAATATTTCTTGTGTTTGGAGATATAAATGTCAAGGATTAATTTCTAAAACCCATGTATATGAAAGGCAGTGAAATCCCGAGTCCCAGTATCTATCCATCCTGCTACTATTTTGTGTATATTTTCTTATTTTTATTTATTTTCATTTATTTAAGCCTAAAATCAATTTCAACAAAGTCCGAGTGAACGACAACCTTTACCACTATCTAAAATTCGATCACCATCACATGAAGTAGGCTGGACATGAGGCTATTTTGAGACGCTCAAACACCGATGCTTCATGCACGCTGAATATACTCGATGCAGTACATGCATAGAATACACACGATACTTCACAAGTATCGACTTCCTAAATAACTCAATTATTTAATCTAGCATTACATGCTACTTTATGTGTGTCCCACGATCCACACACTTGAGACATCAATCATGTCACAAACTTGGGGATACATACTGGGGTATTGGTCTGGCGGTTTACAGCGTGCAGCGCACAACGCGCCATCACAAGAGCGTGTCAGGAAGTCATTGACGGCTAGTGATGATGGGATAAGTGGGAAAGACTGGTCGTGTGACACCAACACATGACTCCACTACTCCATCACTCCACTTTCTCCACTTCCCACGAGATACGAGGGTTAGGCTTAAAGACTTGTATAAATAGGTTCTCCTCCCTATTTTCCAAAAGAGGAACAAGGCAAGACAAGACAACAGAGGCAAGTGTTGATACAATCGTATTCAAACACCGGAACTGATAGCTTACATCCTGCAAGCCAGTTCAGCTTTCTGATACAAGTCATACATAGCCAACACCTTCACAATCTCAACATCTTCTTCGCTTCCCTCCCTAAGATCAAACCCATCTCCTTCACTTTGTGACCGAAACAAGTCTGGAACGGCCATTTCTTAGTTTAGGCCGGATTTGCACAGATTGATTTCTCGAATCTACAAGCACTCCCGTGCAGTCCATTTGTTTAAGGTTTAGACTCATTTCTCATTCACACACCCCAAATTACCTAAACCGGCAGAAATAGTTTTCACCCATAAACAATTGGCGACCACAGCAGGAGGTTAATCTCTCGGTTGTAAAGTCAATTTCTTCAATACCATTCAATCAGTTTCGAGATGGTTGGTCTTAGGACCGCCTCGACAATCTCAAATCCTCCTGATGGTTCCTCCAACGGAAATACCCCTCCTCCTAACGGCGTATCTGACGGCATGATAAGGAGATTTCCAACATTAAGCGAACTAGCACGGGTACAGGAGATTCACACGAAGAACATGGAACTAATTAAAGAAGCGGTAAATGGCATACTTGATCTCCTCATCAAGATGACATCAGAGATGAGCGTTCCGGAGACCTCTACACCGGGGACTAGTTCCCCTCAGATCAACAACTTTACTACGAACCAGAGACCAGTGGATCAGGAAGCGGCATCTCTAGTGGAAAGCTTGTGTGAACTCTTGCACCTCTCTAAGAATCAACGGGCAGAGAGACGTTTTGCTGCAATTAATAAAATAGCTACGGACGTACACACGACTCCTTCACTTACGAAGTCCTAATCGCATCGGAAACATACGTAAATAATGTTACATTTACGTAAGACGAAATGATGGCAGAGGAAGGTCACAACCTGGCCCTACATGTTACCGCACGCATCAAGGTTTCAGAGTTCAGGAGGGCCCTCATCGACACAGGAGCATCTTCGAATGTGATTACTCTCAAAACTCTCAGGACAGCCAAGGTTATCCCATGCAAGATTGTACGTCAGCCCACCACAATGACGGACTTCGAAGGAAACCAGACCAGCACATACAGGTATGTCAATCTGAATTTATCAGTAGGACCCGTTCAATCAAAAGTGAAATTTGAAGTCATAGAAAAGGAGCCGGACTACCATATGATACTAGGGTCGTCCCTTCAACATATCATCGGTGCTTGAAGACCATGCTAAATGAGGAAGTCATCCGTATTCCTGCATCATTGTCTCCGTACGCACCAATATGCGGAGTAGAACTGTTGGAGCCAAAAGAAACCCCGCAGGGAAGGTCAGACAAAGTTCTGTGCACCCCACTACCCACGTGGGCTTCAATCCAGGTTGAAGACCGACTTGCATCACTGGGGGCTAAACACTACGACACACCTTTTCTGACGAGGCGTCCATCTTTATCCGGTGAAGCTTCAACCCATGCTCACACCAAAAGGGAACGCACTTTCGAGGCAAACCGTGATCAGAAGGGGAAGACAATATACCGGCACCGCTATTAGCAATTAGCAGGAGAGACTGGCACCCAGTCTCTCCACCCAATTGAATGCTGCAAGAACGACAAAACACAAGAGGAGGTATTGGACGCTCCGAGACACCTACAAGATGGCACCAACTCCACAACTGACGAGCTCGAGACTGTTAACATCGGGAATGAAGAATCTCCCAGGCCTGTCTCTATCAATTCAACTCTGTCCGTGGACGAACGTGCGAGTCTTATCCAACTACTCAAGGAGTACCAAGATGTGTTTGCCTGGACATACGAGGAAATGCCTGGTCTAGACGAAAAATTGGTCACCCATCACCTACATGTCATGCTTCGATGCGTGTCGTAACCACAACAAATTAATTAATACTTTACTACCTAATTAACAAGTAATATAGGGTAGTCAAGGTCGATCCCACGAGGAGCACGAGATTCTAGTTGTAAAAATTGTCACGAAAGGGGGGTGTAAAAAGCAAAAGAAAATAAACAAAACAATTAAAAGGTAAAGTTGAAAGCAATAAGAGAGACAAGACCAAGGAATCCTTCTTCGTTGCAAAACAATGAATCAAGTTATGTTCTCTTCTACTTGTTATTAGTCACAGATTATCACCAACCGTAGGTAAAGCAGCTAGCTCAGTGCTAAACCCCTAAATCCCTTGTATCTAGGACACGGAAGTTCTCGACTACCGGATTCTAATCACCAAGCCACCTAGAATTAGCTCAACCTAGATGTAACTTGGCTCATGCATTAAGTTTTATGAATTTCTTAGGTTGATATTAGTAGTTAGACTCTTAGCTCAAGGTCCACTTGCTAACGTTGTTTCTACACACAATTGCTCCACTAATCCCTCCGCAAGGTCTCGTGTTTGCTACTTATGTAAAGAGTCAAGAAACGATTACTTATCTCCTAACTTTCACTAGCTTTAGATCAAATTAACAAATCAATTTAGCGTGCACTCCAAACAATCTATCAATCAATCATGAATGTCTTTAAGATCACTCCTATTAGTAAAAACAAACGATAATCATGTGAAGAACTTCAAGATAGAATTAAAAACAAAAACTCAAATCATATTAAGAACTAGGAATTCATCCTCAATCAATAAAATTAGCTACTCATGTTAAAGAGTTCACACAAAGAATAAGAAAAGAAAAGAATTGTGTGTGTAGAGATGTGTAAAAGATATGTAGAAAACTTCTCTATTTATAAGCTTCAATATTCTCCAAATCTTCCAAGGATTAGAATCCTTTTCCTTTTGCAATTCAATTTCCAATTCCAAGCTTTTCTCAACTCTTCCACCTTCTCTTTCCAAATTTGAGTCCAATTCTCCATCCAAATCCTAGCCCAAGTCTTCACACCCATGAGAGAGGTCCATAGAAAATTCTGGAATTTTGCTCGCCGGAAAATTGGGATTGTGGCCGGAATTCGGCCGGAATAGTCGCCGTAAAGTATATCTCAGGTGGCCGGCAAAGTCAAACCGCCACCTGGTCAACGGTCCAACTCAGTCGGGTCAAATCGGGTCAGGACTCAGCGGGTTAACTCGGTCAAGTACCGAGTCAGACCGATCGGTGGAGAGTGTTTGGTTCTAGTCGGGACTGGTCGACATCTCACTCAGTGGATGGGCTGACTTGCCAAGGCCAATACACTAGCCATAGCTCGTAGCACAATCCTTGTGCTTCACCAATACTCTTCCAGCCATAATGGCTATGGGTTCCTTGCAGCTGTGAGCTTCATTCACGGCCAAGATGGCCATATTGTATTGCACCAACTTTCACTTTACTGCCCGGATGGCTATTTTGCAACTCCATTTGTTGCCAACCACGCTTCAAGACCACCAATTGCAACCAACATTTCCACCGCAACCTTCTTTCGGTCTTCTAATTCTCTAACTCAACACACAACATCACTAGCTTAACTGCATCTCTCGCAACTGCAATTGCTTCACAACTCACCGCATCACGACTTGTAGCCCTGTCAACTACTTGCACTTCCCAGCAGCAAATATTCATGGCATCAGTTCTCTCCCAATCAACTCAACACACAAAGACAAAAAGCATATTAATCTTGTTATCAAGGCCACAACCATCGGCCCCGCCATTGCCAAAAATATCTCAATAGCAACAACTCCAAAAACAGCTGCATCCCTGCCCTGCAATTTCCTAATCACCAGTTCCAGCTTCACCACTGCCAGAGTCATACTCCACCTGCATCTTCTCACTCACTTCTGGCTGCAAAACCACCTCCTTCATTCTGCAGCCTACAAACTCACTATGTATACCAAAGAAAGTATGGCTAAATCAACCACTAGCCAAAGATCAACTTCTCAAACTTCAACCAACAAGCACCCCTCCGGTTTGAACTAATCCGAGTTCAAGCTCCATCTCATTCCACTCGCCATGATCTTCGTAATCTCAATACATGCCGCACTTTGTCCCAAGCTCCATTCATCTCAGTTCCATTAAGTTTCAATTCCACAATCCTAACATACATCTAAGGTGTCTCAATCATTTGACTTCCCGTACAAAGTGATTGCTCCAACTCCAACCGCCTTAGTGTTTCCTTCTCTACTGTGATCTCAATTAGCCCACAATTGCAACATTCCATCCTCGCTCCGTTCACGAAACATCAAGCAACAGCAGCAGCCTTCAACTAGCTCCTTGCCTCTGGCTCTAGACAAACTCCATCTCTGACCTTCTTGTCTTCCCTTCTTGTCTGCAACATCAATTACAGACCATTTGATTCCATCTAAAAATAGCAAAGAACTTCTTCCATATTGATTCTGAGACCCGGTCTCCCGAGCTTTAACTCCCCGGGTCCGGTAGTTTTGCAATAAACACCAATTCAAAGGCTATTTCATCCTTCTTCTCAATCTTAGTTTGAACAAGAACTCCAGCCACAAAACCCATCTCTTCTCTGTCTAATCCCATAAACAAATCGAGCCTATCTTGTATTATCTCACATTTGCCTTGTCGACCCATTGTTGAACTTATAACCCTGATTTCATCTCAAGATCAGCTCCATATCTTCCATCCAATGAAACCCATTCGATTCAATCAAACCTAGGTTTAACAACAACTCCAAACTCTTGAAGTTCAACACTGAATCGAACCCAGCTACTTCTTTTACTGATTTTAATCCTCTTCTCGATCTGCTCTATCTCAAGAACAATCTCTGATTACTCGAACCCATTTCTCTGTATCTTCTTAATTTAGTTCTCGATCTCCTCTTGGTTTTTAATCAGCAGCTCACAGCGATTCTACAGTCTCAAATTCGAATCCCCACCATCATCGACAACTCAGCTCAACCATTGCATATCAACAGCGCCACCTTCAATTCCATTATCAACGCCATCATCTCTCGATTTCTTCTCCCGAGCTTCAGCAATCACGGCGTAGCCGCTTGTGCGGTTTCGTTTCTGGTGTAGAAATGATTGAATGAGTAAATGAGTGTGAGAGAGAAGCTCGATTAGGGTTGTACACTGGGTTGGATATTGGTACTCCATCATATGAGATAAGGGTTACCCCAGAGATAATTACACCCTCTGATGATTGATAAGGGGTACCCTGAATGAGAGCCCCTTAACCACTACTGGGCTCCGGATAGTGTTCGCCCGTAAAATGACCTTTTTGCCCTTTTTACTTAAATTGGGTGATTTCTTCTTCTTTTCCTCCGTGCGACTCCAAAGTAGCTATAAAACTCAAAACAAGCGTAAAATACATAATTTACAAGAAAAATAGCAAAGAAAGCATAAACTACTAGATAGTAAATTAGGTGTATTCTACACCTATCAAATTCCCCACACTTAGACTTTGCTAGTCCTCGAGCAAATCAAACTAAAAACTCACAACTTCAAAGCTTTCAAGCGTCACAAGCATCCAAAGAGTTATGAAGACATAGAAATTTCGCATGCTAGTAATAAGAAGTTAGTAATACTAAAGAACATATTCTCGTTCTTAAATGTTGAGTGAGAAATAACCATCCCTTAATGAGAGACTGCGTGTTTGAGAAACGATCAATAAGCATTTCGCCTCGACTCTCGCCTCACCAAAAAGGATTTTATGATAATTGCACTCAAAAAAGACTGCTTTTTTTATGGTTCTCACATGTGTGCGGTAGGAATGAAGAGAGAAATCCTGCATCACGTTGAATGGTGGGAAGGATAACTTCCGAAATATTTTTAAAAACCCACATCTTTTAATATTTTGAAAAACCATTTTTCTGACGATCTCTACGAAAGGAAATCAACCATATTACCGAGGATGAGATTACTTACTCACCTTCACATCCGATCGCCAATTATGATAACACCACTCTCACGGCATCCAATAGAAACGTCTTCCGCTCCTCGTCTTGATCTTCTTGGTCTTCGTCTTCGGTTTCAACTATTGATGATAAACCCTTGAATTTCATAAATCCTTAACAATTCTTAACTCTTTTCCTTGAAATCCTTGTCGCTTGAAATTTCCTTATATATTTTCCTTCCCCACGGCTCATTAAATAAAAATAAGAACAAATATTTCTCTTGTTTTTTTTTTTTTAAATTTTTTTTTAAAATTTTTTTTTTTTTTTTTTTTTTGAAACAAGAGAAATAAAATACAAAAAATAAACCATGGCCGTGGGAGAAGTATTTTACCACTTGATTCTTCACAACTTGTATCGTCTTGAAATCATAAACTTTCAAAAATTCTCACCTTTTAATTTTCTTCGCTTTCATGAATAAGTCTTCATACTTGAATATAAAATTACCTCATTGTATTGTAAGTCTTCAACATATATGTAAAACCCGCTCTTTGTATGTTGCTTTACTTAAATTTGAAATTTGCTCTTTTTCTCATTCCGTTGCTTGTAAACCTTAAACTTTTCCAACTTTCCTTGTAGATTTTGGTGTCGCTCCTTGTTGATGATGAATGTGTTTCTATGGATCCGTTGTTGTCGAGAGAGAGAATGGTGCTAACTGCAAATCGAACTACAAGAAGGAAGCTTTCATCTATGGACGTCACCCTCATGATTGACAAAATTAGCACTCAAGAGATCAAAGAGTAGTGCTTCTATTGGTGGGAGGTTGGGTAGCTCACCATTCTACCCGGAATTAACTTACGGTGACACACACTCAAAAGAAGCTCTTTAGTAGATGGAAGATTTCTGGTCGGTGCCTCACATGATATGAATACGGGTAGTCTCCACTAATGATTGATCAGCAACTCTAATAACGCAATTCTCCCTGCACCAAATTCGCATCACCGGCATGATTAAATCCATTATTTAACACTCAAACAAACAAGAAATCTGAATGTAGTTCTCTAACATTTCCAAGTTCAATTATGTCGGTCAAAATCTCTATGTAAACATACCTAGAAGTATGCTAGTGACTCTAAAATCTTTAAAAGTTGAAGTTTTAGGTAAAACTTTTTTTTTTTTTTCAAGATTTTTTAATTTTTTTGTAATTTTTGTTTTAAAAACATGCTTAACCACTCCCCCACACTTAAACCTTACATTGTCCTCAATGTAATTGAATCCTCCTAGTAAAGTCAAGGTGGGAAATTTTAACATGATAAGAAATAAGAAAAGAAATAACAAAAAGCAAAAGGATAAGAAATACAAAACCGATGGGTTGCCTCCCATTAAGCGCTTGTTTTAAAGTCGACGGCCCGACTTGGCTCTTGCAAGATTCATTCCCCATATACTAACAATCGGAAAATTTGAGGATCCACCCATAATACCTGTTTTGCAAACAATAACTCCATACAAATATTAGCACAAGAAAACAATAGTGAAATTATCGCTCGATAGAAATTTCCCCCACACTTATTCTCGTCCACACCCGGAAGTGTATAAAGAACATAGAATTCGGGAACTTCCATGTATTCTTCTTGGCAAACCTGCATAGTGTTAGCATCAAGTGTTTCCAATGGTGGATATTTAGAAACAAAATCATCCAAAAATACTTTCGAAGCACATACATTCAAACCAATAATAGGTAAAGGAGAAGAATCAATATGCAAAGGGTTAGACAAACCTTGCACAAATTCTTGTATTATAGAATCCTCTTCATCCTTAAAAAATTCAAGTGAATTAATTACCTCTTGTATATCGTGGTCCTCTATTAAACCTTGCAACCATTCTTCGTCGTTTTCTACCTTAACCAAAGTCTCGGCATCATTAAAATCATTCGCAAGTTCAATTGGGTCTTCCACAAAATCAATGAATGTGGTTTCATCCTCTATAATCATCTCTTCAACATTCTCATCATCGGAATCGGGCCATTCTTCTCTCATATAATCTTCCTCGGTATAAATTGTAAGATCTTCTTGTGAGGGTGTTACTTTGTTTACAACAATAGGCAAGTGATATCCAAACTCCTCCTTTTGAATAGGTGAAGGATCGTTATTATGATCCGGAGTTGGAATAACTTCCTCATTGTCGGAACATTCATACACTTCCGCGGACTCCCATCTTTCCCTAAGAAATTTTTTCCAAGCAATAAATGCATCTTCCTCAAGCTCTTCCTTTTGAATAGGTGATTGATCATTATTAAGATCAAGGCTTGAGTAATCTACACTAGCGTCATCAAAAGTTTCCAAAGGTTGGTCCTTTTCAACACAATCATCTTCATTTTCGGACTCACCATAATAAGAATCTTCATCGGTTTCATAACCTTTATCCCGACGTCGTTTAAGTTCCATATGAATAGTCCTACTAATTTCTGCGACAAGCTCTTCCGAGTCTCCATCATCTTCCAATTTGTATAATTTCGTGCAAGTTTCCTGACGTTCACACGCTTACCACCGTTAGACGGCATCTCCTCTTTTGGAAAAAGTGAAGGAAAAACACGATGAAGAGGAGTATACTCCAAATTCTCTGTCCGTCGCACATTACTAGAAAACAAATTGTTAGATGCATAACTATCCTTCCATCCATGTGATTGTCCACTTACATACCCGTCATAAGGTTGTTGATATGTATGAGAATATCCATAATGTTCTGTAGGAATTTGATCATAGCCAAAAGATTGGTTTTGATTGTATCCTAAGGATGGTTGGAAGTTGTCATAATGTTGAGGTTGAAAACCGTATTGATTGTTGTAATATGCTTGCTCTTGTCCACCGTACATGGAAAAACCTGCACTCGAAATAAGATTCAAAAACCAAGTTAGATACGGAATAGAATCCAACAAAGCAAGAATAAAGCAAAAAGAAAAATAAAAACAACTAAAATCATCATTTGCTCCCGGAACGGCGCCAAAATTTGATGCGTGTCGTAACCACAACAAATTAATTAATACTTTATTACCTAATTAACTAGTAATATAGGGTAGTCAAGGTCGATCCCACGAGGAGCACGAGATTCTAGTTGTAAAAATTGTCACGAAAGGGGGTGTAAAAAGCAAAAGAAAATAAACAAAACAATTAAAAGGTAAAGTTGAAAGCAATAAGAGAGACAAGACCAAGGAATCCTTCTTCGTTACGAAACAATGAATCAAGTTATGTTCTCTTCTACTTGTTATTAGTCACAGATTATCACCAACCGTAGGTAAAGCAGCTAGCTCAGTGCTAAACCCCTAAATCCCTTGTATCACCGGACACGGAAGTTCTCGACTACCGGATTCTAATCACCAAGCCACCTAGAATTAGCTCAACCTAGATGTAACTTGGATCATGCATTAAGTTTTATGAATTTCTTAGGTTGATATTAGTAGTTAGACTCTTAGCTCAAGGTCCACTTGCTAACGTTGTTTCTACACACAATTGCTCCACGGAATCCCTCCGCAAGGTCTCGTGTTTGCTACTTATGTAAAGAGTCAAGAAACGATTACTTATCTCCTAACTTTCACTAGCTTTAGATCAAATTAACAAATCAATTTAGCGTGCACTCCAAACAATCTATCAATCAATCATGAATGTCTTTAAGATCACTCCTATTAGTAAAAACAAACGATAATCATGTGAAGAACTTCAAGATAGAATTAAAAACAAAAACTCAAATCATATTAAGAACTAGGAATTCATCCTCAATCAATAAAATTAGCTACTCATGTTAAAGAGTTCACACAAAGAATAAGAAAAGAAAAGAATTGTGTGTGTAGAGATGTGTAAAAGATATGTAGAAAACTTCTCTATTTATAAGCTTCAATATTCTCCAAATCTTCCAAGGATTAGAATCCTTTTCCTTTTGCAATTCAATTTCCAATTCCAAGCTTTTCTCAACTCTTCCACCTTCTCTTTCCAAATTTGAGTCCAATTCTCCATCCAAATCCTAGCCCAAGTCTTCACACCCATGAGAGAGGTCCATAGAAAATTCTGGAATTTTGCTCGCCGGAAAACTGGGATTGTGGCCGGAATTCGGCCGGAATAGTCGCCGTAAAGTATATCTCAGGTGGCCGGCAAAGTCAAACCGGCCACCGGTCAACGGTCCAACTCAGTCGGGTCAAATCGGGTCAGGACTCAGCGGGTTAACTCGGTCAAGTACCGAGTCAGACCGATTCAGGGAGAGTCAGCTGGTTCTAGTCGACCAGGTCGACATCTCACTCATTTGGATGGGCTGACTTGCCAAGGCCAATACACTAGCCATAGCTCGCGTAGCACAATCCTTGTGCTTCACCAATACTCTTCCGACCATAATGGCTATGGGTTCCTTGCATTTTGCCGGCTTCATTCACGGCCAAGATGGCCATATTGTATTGCACCAACTTTCACTTTACAGCCCAGATGGCTATTTTGCAACTCCATTTGTTGCCAACCACAGCTTCAAGACCACCAATTGCAACCAACATTTCCACCTGCAACCTTCTTCTCAGTCTTCTAATTCTCTAACTCAACACACAACATCACTAGCTTAACTGCATCTCTCGCAACTGCAATTGCTTCACAACTCACTGCATCACGACTTGTAGCCCTGTCAACTACTTGCACTTCCCAGCAGCAAATATTCATGGCATCAGTTCTCTCCCAATCAACTCAACACACACAGCAAAAAGCATATTAATCTTGTTATCAAGGCCACAACCATCAGCCTCTGCCATTGCCAAAAATATCTCAATAGCAACAACTCCAAAAACAGCTGCATCCCTGCCCTGCAATTTCCTAATCACCAGTTCCAGCTTCACCACTGCCAGAGTCATACTCCACCTGCATCTTCAGCTCACTTCTGGGCTGCAAAACCACCTCCTTCATTCTGCAGCTACAAACTCACTATGTATACCAGCAGTATGGCTAAATCAACCACCAGCCAGCATCAACTTCTCAAACTTCAACCAACAGCACCCTTCTGGTTTGAACTAATCCAGTTCAAGCTCCAGCTCATTCCACTCTGCCATGATACTGTAATCTCAATACAGCCGCACCTGTCCCAAGCTCCATTCATCTGCAGTTCCATTAAGTTTCAATTCCACAATCCTAACATACATCTAAGGTGTCTCAATCATTCACAGCTTCCCTGTACAAAGTGATTGCTCCAACTCCAACTGCCTTAGTGTTTCCTTCTCTACCAACAGTCTCAATTAGCCCACAGCTGCAACATTCCATCCCCTGCTCTGTTCACAGAAACATCAAGCAACAGCAGCAGCTTCAACTAGCTCCTTGCCTCTGGCTCTAGACAAACTCCATCTCTGACCTTCTTGTCTTCCCTTCTTGTCTGCAACATCAATTACACAGACCATTTGATTCCATCTAAAAAATAGCAGCAACTTCTTCCATATTGATTCACAGACCCAGTCTCCCTGAGCTTTAACTCCCCTGGTCTGGTAGTTTTGCAATAAACACCAATTCAGGCTATTTCATCCTTCTTCTCAATCTTAGTTTGAACAGCAACTCCAGCCACAAAACCCATCTCTTCTCTGTCTAATCCCATAAACAAATCGAGCCTATCTTGTATTATATGTTGCCTTGTCTGACCCATTGTTGAACTTATAACCCTGATTTCATCTCAAGATCAGCTCCATATCTTCCATCCAATGAAACCCATTCGATTCAATCAAACCTAGGTTTAAGAACAACTCCAAACTCTTGAAGTTCAACACTGAATCGAACCCAGCTACTTCTTTTACTGATTTTAATCCTCTTCTCGATCTGCTCTATCTCAAGAACAATCTCTGATTACTCGAACCCATTTCTCTGTATCTTCTTAATTTAGTTCTCGATCTCCTCTTGGTTTTTAATCGCGACTCACAGCGATTCTACAGTCTCAAATTCGAATCCCCACCATCATCGACAACTCAGCTCAACCATTGCATATCAACAGCGCCACCTTCAATTCCATTATCAACGCCATCATCTCTCGATTTCTTCTCCCGAGCTTCAGCAATCACGGCAGCCGCTTGTCTGGTTTCGTTTCTGGTGTAGAAATGATTGAATGAGTAAATGAGTGTGAGAGAGAAGCTCGATTAGGGTTGTACACTGGGTTGGATATTGGTACTCCATCATATGAGATAAGGGTTACCCGAGAGATAATTACACCCTACGATGATTGATAAGGGGTACCTGAATGAGAGCCCCTTAACCACTCTTTTGGGCTCCGGATAGTGTTCGCCGTAAAATGACCTTTTTGCCCTTTTTACTTAAATTGGGTGATTTCTTCTTCTTTTCCTCCGTGCGACTCCAAAGTAGCTATAAAACTCAAAACAAGCATAAAATACATAATTTACAAGAAAAATAGCAAAGAAAGCATAAACTACTAGATAGTAAATTAGGTGTATTCTACACCTATCACATACCTGGATCCAAGCCAATCAAGCAATCTCCGAGGCAATTCAGACACGGAGTGGAAGAACAAATCAAGAACGAAATTCAGAAGTTGCTAGCTGCTGGCTTCATCAGACCTATTTATCATCCGACCTGGTTAGCTAATGTGGTCCCAGTAAAGAAGAAAAACAGACAGATTTGGTACTGCGTGGATTTCAGAGACTTGAACAAGTGCTGCCCCAAGGACGACTTTTCTCTGCCTAACATCGACATGTTAGTAGACGCCACCAGTGGACACAACATGTTATCCTTCATGGATGTTTACAGTGGCTACAATCAGATAAGGATGTATGAGCATGATGCAAGTAAGACAGCCTTCCGAACCCCTCTTGGTAATTTTTACTATACTGTTATGCCATTCGGTTTAAAGAACGCCGGCGCAACGTATCAACGTGCTATGACGGCAATCTTCCACGACATGATGCATAAACAAGTAGAAGATTATGTAGATGATATCGTGGTCAAGTCAAGGGCTCGAGCAGATCACGCCAACGTCTTACGGCAAGTGTTTGAGAGGTGTCGAGAATACAAGTTGAAGATGAATCCTTTGAAATGCGCTTTCGGTGTCTCTTCAGGTAAATTTCTGGGATTCCAAGTGACTGCAGAAGGAATCAAGGTAGACCCGTCCAAGACTCAGGCTATCTTCATAATGCCGCCTCCACGAACTGTGAAGGAGCTCCAGAGTTTCATGGGCAAGGTGAACTATATTCGACGTTTTATACCTGGTCTAGCCCAACTTACCGCCTCATTCACCCCCTTGCTGAAGAAGTGAGCCAACTTCGTTTGGACCGTAACCCAGCAGGAAGCTTTTCGAATGATTCAACGAATACTGTCATCTCCAACCATCATGAAGTCTCCTGTACAAGGGAAGCCGCTGTGTCTCTACACCGCCTTCAGTGACACCGCCGTAGGGGCTCTACTCGCTCAGGAAGACAACGAGGGAATCGAACGTCCCATACACTATTTTAACCGAATATTAAGAGATGTTGAACTCAGATATCCCCAAGCGGAGAAAGCATGTTTAACTTTGATCCATTCCATTCAGAAGTTTAGGCATTACCTACTATCCAACAAGGTGATACTCGTATCTAAATCTGATCCTGCAAAGTTTTTACTTTCAAAGCCGGTCTTGACGGGAAGGACAGACAAGTGGCTTCTCCAAATGTCGGAGCTGGACATAACATGTACGTCACCTAGAGCTATCAAGGGTCAAGCAGTCGCAGAATTACTAGCAGCATTCCCTGGAGAAGGAACTACAGGGCTACACGAGGATCTTCCTGGAGAATTTCCAGACATCTCTGTTTTGGAAGAAGAAGTGTGGCTCTTGTATTTTGATGGCTCTGCTACCCCTAGCAGTAATACTGGAGGAGCGGGCGTGGTATTAGTATCTCCAACTGGAGAAGTATTCTCACACTCCTTCAAGCTGGACTTCGAATGCACCAATAACTCAGCAGAGTATGAAGCCTTCCTCATAGGGCTGTCAATAGCTAAGCAAGCAGGAGTCACGCGTCTGGAGATAAGAGGTGACTCCAAGTTACTGGTGAATCAGATGAATGGAGTATACGCATTGAAGGAAGTAACGCTAGCTCTATACCGATCAAAAGCACAAAGGTTACTAAACTATTTTGCCGATGCAACCATAACCCATGTTGGTCGCAGCAACAACAAACACACCGATTGTCTAGCAACACTGGCTTCCAAATTGAAGTTCGAAGGTTTGGAAGAAACCCTGACAGTAAAGAGGAGAACCATAGATCGACATGGCTATCACAATACGAAGACACCAAGACTGACGATTAGCGAACTCCGATCATTCAAGAGCTCAACATCTCAGTCTCCCAAGGAAAGGTCAGTCTCAAAACCCTGCAGAACTTCTTCATGCTTCATGGTATGATGTATTATCGAAACCCAGATGGTTCCCTGTCAAGATGTCTTGGGGATGACGAAGCACAACTACAGCTGAATCGTGTTCACAATGAAATTTTTGGACAATCACTGGTGGTAACGCTTTACCGACGACTTCAACGCCTGGGCTATTACTGGCCAGAGATGGAGACTCAATCCAGACTACTTCAGAAGTCCTGCTCAAATTGCCAAGCACCGCCACATCAATTGGAAGTTTTTATTGTGAACCACACTGGGGACTGGAGAGAGCCATACATTAGATATCTCTGTGACGGAGCAACTCCTGCCAATCAAAAGGATGCTATCAAGATAAAGCAAAAGGCCAAGCGGTTCGTATTCCACGAAGGGATCCTGTATCGCAAGAGCTTTGGAGGTGATCTAGTACGATGCCTGGCTGGGGTAGAAATCCCAGTCATGCTAAAGGAAACACACGAAGGGGAACATCAAGGGAAGAGGAAACTGTTTCTCCAGATACACGAGAAATACTATTGGCCGACCATGGAGGATGACGCAGCCACTTTTGTTCAAAGCTATCACAAATGCCAAATTCATGGGAACCTTGTTCACGCGCCTTCTACTCCTTTGCACTTTACAGCTGGGGACTGGACATTATCGGGAAAATTAATCCGCCATCATCGAAGCAGCACGAGTACATCATAACCGCGACAGAATACTTCACCAAATGGGTAGAAGCCATTCCCCTGCGAGGAACTACAGGAGCAACAATTGCGGCTTTCATTAAAGAACATATCATTTGTCGTTTTGGTGTGCCTAAGCATATCATCACTAATAACGGCACTCCCTTCGCCAATAAACAGGTATGAGAGTTACTTGAAGAGTATGGCATTAAATGGATCTTCTCCACCATCTACTATCCTCAAGAGAACGGACAAGCTGAAAGTACCAACAAGATATTGATCCGGATCGTCAGTCGAACAGTACACGACAATCCTAGGGAATGGCATGACCAGTTACCAATGGCGCTATGGGCATACTGGACATCACCCAGAAGCTCCATTGGAGTTTCCCCATACTCACTTGTTTACGGAGCGGACGCAATTCTCCCGGCAGAGATCAAAATCCCATCAGCCAGGATTGCAGCGGCAACCGGAATCCACTGGAACGAGGCTGAAGCCTCTAACTCCAGAGTAGTGGAGTTAGACACTCTGGATTTCAGAAGAAACAAAGCAGAAGAACGCACTCAGGTGTACATGAATAGAATTTCCAAGGCATACAACAAAACTGTGAAACCACGTGTTTTCAAAGTGGGAGATTTGGTTTTGAAAATGGCCAAGCACATCCAACAAGACATGTCTGCACCAAAATTCTCACCGAAATGGGAAGGTCCTTACAGTCACCAAGGCTTACAAACACGGCTACTACAAGATCATTAAGGTGGACGGAGGCAAGCTGGAAGCGGTCATCAATGGAAAATGGCTCAAGGCATATCATGCTTGACCGTTGTCCGCTCTGTCTCATGACGTTATAATACAGGCATTTATTTTCATTACATGTTTGAATCATCAATTATATTCAGAAATGCATCAAAAAAAAAAAAAAAAAAAAACCGTTTCACCAATCAAAAAACCGATGCAATTTATTCCGCAAAGATGTTCAAAAGAAAACTTTTGACATAAACGTCATTAACAATGAGGGAATACAGATGAATGCGACTTAGAGGAGGCCATCTAGCAGATTATAGTTCCTTGAGAGCATTATCTCCAGTCTAGATTGATATCTCTCTGTCCTTTTCTTCAAGTCCTGTACTGCCTGCTCTACCTTCTCTGATTCAGCGACCAGAGCATTTTCTTCTTCCAAGATGGCCTTTGCAGCAGGAACTACATTCGCAAGGATACCAGCTCGATCAACCTTAATGACGTCAAGACGCTGCCGCAACCAACCCACATTGAATTCCATTGATTCACGGGTAGACACCATATTCTCCCACTCTTCAAATTTTGATTCAGCAACATTGCGAATGAAGGTACCTTCCATCTCGGCAATCATAGGGAGGAGGAAGTTTACCGTGGTAACCAAGGCAGACGCGCAGTGTTGAACGACATTCCTGGTTGCAATGTGACCATATCTCCTCCATACTTTTGTGTATAAAGGCACAAACTCCTTCCGCACCAAGAATCCACCGATGTTGCGATAGCTGGAAGACAAACATTTCATGTGAATATCGAACGGAAGACCTGCGTTAGGATATTCATAAGACAAGATACCTAAATCGGCATCATCAAGATCCGCAGGAGTAGGTATGTCTGAACTTGAAGGAAGAGGACTGGTCAAGTCATCATCATCCACCACTGTCACATTTGGACGTCTCTGCAAAAAAGAGGGAGAACGGACTGGTACGGCTTTCTTAACCCGGCGAGCACGAACAGAAGATTCATCGCAAAGCTGCTCATCCCGAGTCTCAAAAGGACGCGCACGCTTGACAGAAGATCCTGGGTGACACGAAGAAGATGATCTGTTGTTGCTCGACATGTTGGAGAGATAGAGTTTTCTGCAGAAAAATCTATCAATGAATAGCGGTTTTAAACCCCGCATACACACTGAAGGAAACCCTAAGGGAGACCGAATCAACTACAACGGAACTCGTCCAACGAATAAGGTCTCAACGCCGACCAAGTCGAACTTTTCTCCCAAATCCTAATCAGAACTCCCAGGGAAACACCTGACGATGTCGACCTATGCGGTAAATGTATATTCACTTTAGCTTGGTCATTTCTGTATACAAACTTGTCACCATCTTATGCCTACCCCACAATAGCGTAACCGTTATGCGCTAGGCAGGGGACTTAATGTTGATGGTGGATTTTCATTTAAGGCTAAAATTGTAAAAGCCAAAATTATGCGCTAACATCTTGCAAAAGATAAAGCCATTAATAAGTGATGAATACTTCTTCACTTTACTAATTCACCTAGAAAGGAGCATGTGGCAACAATCCCAGTATTCTGTGAATTAAATACACGAAATTCATCCAGGTTGGAGCATGTGGCAACAATCCCATATACCCTATGAATTTACATCATTATTAATTAATGCATGACCAGCCTTGTATTTCCTGTACTCATTATCGGTGCGGCATGACGACTGAGTGTTGTTCTCAGCAGAGCAACACGAACCTCCAAGCATAAATAATGAAGCATGTACGAAATACCCGTACAGGCTGCAACTCTCGGTGCGTTATACCAGCCCGATTGAGCATACATCTCTCGGTGTGTTATACTAGCCCGATTGATTATATTTGAAAATGGACTGTCCATATCAGTCTCAGAAACGATCACGACCATCCAACTTCACCAGCATGATTGGATGGCTTAGATCGAATCCATGACCCCAAGCAGGTATTGGAATATTCACTACCGACCCAACGCGGTCCCCGCATGGTCGGCCTCCCCAAAAGGGTGGCATATCTTGCCAAACCATCCAAGCCGAAGCATTATGGACGAAAAACCCTAAATTAGAGTTTGCATTGATCGCAAATGTCCGTTTTCTCCTGATCGAATGGAGGGTTTAGGAGTCGACTGAGTAGGTCCGGTGAGCATCAACATGATCACCGTGGACCCATCTATCTCCATACTCGATCGGCCAAGGCATACCATGCCTGGTCGTTCCAATTCGCACGCCAAAACTAGCGTGGTCACACTTCCCAATCGCAAACTGATCTCGACCACTCAACTTCGCCGGACGAATTGACTGGCTTAGATCACGTTCCAATGGGAAAGTAAGGTATAGGCATGTACACCATCCTGCCACCTACACGCCGAACCAATCGACCGGGACCAACCAAGCTTGGTCGTCCCGAAACGCGCGCCTGAGAAGGCATGACGCGCGGCATTTGCGGCACCAAACTTCTGTCGTAAATCAATCCTGACCGCTCCTCTTTGCCGAACAAATTGAGCGGTCCAGATCACACTTTCACGGGACAATGAGGTATGGGCATGTATACTGGCATGCATGCCCGATCGGCCATGCCAAAATCGTGTCCCAAGCTTGGATTCGACTAAGCTGAAAAGTGGTGCTTGCGCACCTCTTCTAAAAACCTAATTCCACTAACGGTCGCATATGAGTGTCTCAAAGATCATCTCGTCCGTCCAACTTCACCGGCTTGGTTATACAGCCCCGGTCAGAAGTTAATTGGTCAGTGAGGCGTCATGAAGATCACCACTCGTCACTCTACCACACCATGTGGTCGTCCAAGGGAGAACTTGCTTACGCAACCTCCAAACCATCACATGAAGTAGGCTGGACATGAGGCTATTTTGAGACGCTCAAACACCGATGCTTCATGCACGCTGAATATACTCGATGCAGTACATGCATAGAATACACACGATACTTCACAAGTATCGACTTCCTAAATAACTCAGTTATTTAATCTAGCATTACATGCTACTTTATGTGTGTCCCACGATCCACACACTTGAGACATCAATCATGTCACAAACTTGGGGATACATACTGGGGTATTGGTCTGGCGGTTTACAGCGTGCAGCGCACAACGCACCATCACAAGAACGTGTCAGGAAGTCATGGACGGCTAGTGATGATGGGAGAAATGGGCAAGACTGGTCGTGTGACACCAACACATGACTCCACTACTCCATCACTCCACTTTCTCCACTTCCCATGAGATACGAGGGTTAGGCTTAAAGACTTGTATAAATAGGTTCTCCTCCCTATTTTCCAAAAGAGGAACAAGGCAAGACAAGACAACAAGAGGCAAGTGTTGATACAATCGTATTCAAACACGGAACCGATAGCTTACATCCCGCAAGCCGGTTCGCCTTTACGATACAAGTCACACATAGCCAACACCTTCACAATCTCAACACCTTCTTCGCTTCCCTCCCTAAGATCAACCCCATCTCCTTCACTTTGTGACCGAAACAAGTCTGGAACGACCATTTCTTGGTTTAGGCCGGATTTGCACAGATTGATTTCTCGAATCTACAAGCACTCCCATGCAGTGCATTTGTTTAAGGTTTAGACTCATTTCTCATTCACACACCCCAAATTACCAAAACCGGCAGAAATAGTTTTCACCCATAAACACCCTCGTTTCAAAGACGGACGTCCGTACGAAGGAAAAATATTTTTTTTTTTGATAAAACCGTGATATGCTCACAATTTTTTTTTATATATATTTACGTGAGCCCTGCTCACGTCAATTTTTTTTTAAAATTTACATGAGTAACTCACGTTTTTTTTTTTGAATTTATATATATGTATATTTTGTTTTGTTGAGAAAAAGCGAGCAAGCTTCGAAGTGTTAACTCTTTTATCACAATCACTGCTGTTAGTGGAATTGTAAACAGTTAAGAGTTAAGAATTACCATTTTGGTAGATACTGATTAAGCATCTTTCGCATCCAGTTACATGATTTTATTGTTTTGTTGAAGTTTGCATCTTGTGTGAATGATATACTGAAGCAGAGTGTTGTGTGAATGTTACAGCTGCTTCACAAGAATGTCTGACACCCGAGATAATGATGCCTCCAGAAATGATTCATGCATAGATAATGATGCCTCCAGAGATGATACGTGCATGGATAACGATGCCTCCAGAGATGATACATGTATGGATGAGACTTCTATTGAAGAAGGAGAATAAGAAACACCCTGGATCAAGAATATCCCAAACACAGATGATGGGTTCTTCATGGTTCAGCATCCCGAGAAACGCCTCAAGACTCTAGCATTTCGTCTTCTGATAAATCCTAGAAACGTTACTCAGAAGAAATTGGTGACTCCTCGGGCGGCTATTCGATTCTGTCTTGAACAAGGAAATTCTTCTGCTTCTATCATAGAATTTAAGCTTTCTCGCCGACCTTTGGAGAAGTTTTCTGGATGGGCAAGGCATATGCTGGGTTTTCCTCGTGTTCGAACAATGTTGAATCGTGCACAGATAACAAGGGCTATTCAAGCAACTGGATACATGTTCATTTTTCACGATGTGCGAGGTATAGTGGCTCTACTTTCTCGTTGGTGTATTCCAACTCATACTTTCATATGCAGCTGGGGAGAGTTTACCAACACCTTAGAGGATGTAGTTGCTTTGTTGCATCTTCCAGTCACGGGCAATCAACCTGAAAGTCTTTCAGCGGAGGAGCAAGCAATCTCTAATATTTTGATAGCCAAAATGGAAGAAATTAACAAAGGATCCAGTAAATGCTGTTATGCTCACTGGTTAACACACTGGTGGCTAAGAGATGAGTGGTAGGCCTGAGAAGATGTTTAAATTACGGCCTACGGGTTATACCGCAAGTGCACGGCGTCTATCGGAGACGCGGCAAGTACGGGTCGATCCACAGAGACGAGGGTGTGCTCTAGTTGATTCTACGGCTTGCTACTTAACTGAATTTCTAGTGTGACAAGTGACAGCAGATGGTTTTGCCGAAACGGCTGAGATGTGATGAGATCAACCTAAACTAAGGAATAAAATGTAGTGACAGTGAGATATAAGGGTCTCAAATCCACACTAACTTATACTGTGTCTTCAACTCATGACATTGTTCTTGATTTGACGAATAAGGGAGAGGTGTCAGATCTACCTTACGTCTAATATGTTTCTCCACTTAACAGAGTAATCACAACTAAGGAATACTACCAAAGTATTACCTGTCTGATTAAAGTACAAATAATCTAAGGATTATAATATCAATCTGGTTGAATTAGGTTGCAAACATACACAACACGGGGAGTTCCAACTACAAAGTGCATCCATGGCGTTGGTATGCACTTTGTGAGAGCAATGTGTTGCTCGCTCGGATTAAATCTGTCTTAACACTAATTAAGCATTCAAGAAATAACACATGACTATGAACACAGTTGTAAATCAGAGTTTCATTGAGACCCAAACAATTAAACTAAAACATACTAAAGCAACAAAATACAAAATAAACCTAATTGACACTCCGGCTAATCCAGGCGTGTCCATTATCATCTCCTACATCTTCTATTTATACATACCAAGCAAACCCTAAAACAGCAAACCCTAATAATTCAAAGATCGAAATTAATTGAAAAGTAAACTAAACCCATACTCTGATTTTTGCCTTCCGCTCTTGTCCAATCGTGCTCAGTTGATTGATTGGCTAAACCTTAGCTCTAGATGTCTCTGATTCAGTTTCTAGGGTTGGTAGAAACTAGAAAAAGAGATATCTAGTCTTTGGGGTTGTTGGATGGTGATGGTGCGGCTGTCAGAGAGTTGTTGGTGAGGTGGTGATGTGGTTGGAGAAGAGATGGTGGCGGAGTGGCTATGGCAGGAGACGGTCGGGGAGAGGGAGTTGCAGAGGTAGGGGGAGAAGGAAAATGAGATTAGGGTTAGGCTTAGGGGCTTATATAGGGGCTATGCTGTTGAGCAGGTACATCGAAGATCGATGGGAACGCTGCACCGAGCGTTGGATCTAGCTGGAGAAATCTCAACGGATGAGAAAGGTAAGCGGTATTGGAGTGATTCGATGTTGAGCGGAAGCGACAAACTTCGATGCGCATGAGGGAGCGACCGTAGGATGTAACTAGATGCGATCTCAACGGCTCGGGATAATCGGGCTCGGATCCGGGTCTAGCTCAAGCCCATTTCTTGTAGATGAGTCGCTACTTGTTGGGTTGCAACTGTTATTGCCGCGCGCGGGCTTTGGCTCTCTGCTCCATAGATACTTGCCTCCGATTCTTCGCTCTTTTGGCTCCTCGGTTTCTCAGGACTTTATTTAGTACCTAAAAATACAAAATTAATTAATACAAATATTTATTCTTGAAAACAAAGAAAACACAGAATGGGATAATATCTCGATTCTTGAGCACAAAAAAGATGAGTAAAATGCCAATAAAAAGGTGTATAAATATGCACTTTTGGCACTCATCAAATACCCCCAAACCTGAATTTTACTTGTCCTCAAGTAAAACAAAAAATAAGAAATCCTAACTATACCCCGTCGCAGGTCTCTCGAATGCATTTAGCGTATGCACTAAGCCTTTAAACCCCTAGGTGTCCCTAGTGGACGAGTTGTAGTCTCGTGAGGGTTTACAAGAGGTGTACCCACAAAACCTTCTCCAACTTCGAGTGTAAAAGAGTCCCAAGCCTCCAAGAAGCTATGAGGACATAGAGTTTCGCATGCTAGTAAATGTGAAGTTAGAACTATTGAAGAACGCATTCTCATCCTTAAGTGCCGAGCGAGAAGTAACCATACCATATGAAAGAATTCGGATTCGATTGTGATCATAAGTCTCAACTTCGCCTCACTATTAGGGTTTTATGATAATTGCACTCAAAAAGATCGCTTTTTAGTCTCTCATGTGTGCAAAGCGGGAATAAAGAGAGAAATCCCGCACACGTTGTAGGTAAGAAGGATAACCTTCGAAATAAAATCCGGAGACTCCACAGAGGTGTGGACAAAAAGAATCTTTTCTGATGATCTCTAAGAAAGGAAAATCAACCATTAGTCAAGGGTGGGAGTACTCACTCACTTCTCACCCGATCGGCAATTAACATCAATCTCTCATAAGAAACCATAGAAACGTCTTCAATCTTCGGTCTTCAACTATTGATGACGAACTTCTGAACTTCACAAAAACTTAATAATAATTTTTTTTTTTTTTTTTTTTTTTTTTTTTTTTTTACTTTTGTGGTAACTAGACACGTAAAATAAACTAATTTTTTTTTTTTTTTTTTTTTTTTTTTGGTTAAGTAAAACGATAAACTCAATTTTTCACAAACTTCATTAATTCTCATCTTATTTTCTTTTCTTTGTTGCACATAAACCTTGGACTATATCAATTTTTCTTTCAATATTCGATTACGCTCCGGTTCTTGACCGATGATGTGTTTCTATGGGTCTTGGCTTTGATTGAGAGAGAGAGATGCTAACTGCAAATCGATATTTAGAAGGAGTTTTCATCTTTAGACGTCACCCTCATGATTGACGGAATTAGCACTCAAGAGATCAAAAGTAGTGCTTTGAAAGTGGTGCGAAGTTGGGTAGCTCACCATTCCTACCCTAATTGACGTACGGTGACACACACTCTAAAAGCTTTTCTAGAAAGTCACAAAGAGTGAAGGTCGGTACCTCGCTTGATGTAAAATGGGTAGTCTCCACTATGGGTGATCACAATTCTACTACCGAATATCTAAACAAAGACCTAATTCGCCCTCCGGTATGGTTAAATCCAACTTTAACGCTCTAATCAACTAAGAAACCCGATTGTGTTCTCCGGTACTTCCAAGTTCGTTATTTCGGTCGATTCTCTATGTAAACATAGCTAGAAGCATGCTAGTGACTCTAAAATCTCTAAAAGTTGGAGGTTTTTACAAAAAGAGTTTTAATTTTTTTTTTTTTTTTTTTTTTTTTTTTTTTGAAAATAAAAGGTAAAATAAAAGACTAAAAACTCTAAATGCAAAAATATGCAAATGCACCCCCAAACCTAAATCAAACATTGTCCTCAATGTGTCTACGTATAGAAAAAATTTAAACAATCACATACCATGAGAACTATGCTGATAAGATAAAAGGGAAGAGATTACCGGATGTCGGCAGGAGCAAGGTTGAGCTTCATTCGTCAAGGCAAAATCCAACATTCTCAGTGGTGATTATATCGGATTAGCATAATATATGTGCAAGAAGACTCAACCGAATCAAGAAAAGAAAAATTTAATAAGTCCTACTGGATTATATACAAAAATTCACCATAAACTAACAATCTAAAGAGTTGAGGATCAACCCAATAGACGATATGTACACACATTAACATGACCTTACACAAATATAATATGAGAGTGCACGTAAGACGCAAATGGGAATGAGTTTCCCCAAACCTAAACTTGTGAACGGGTGTGTTTGTGAGAACAAAATCTTGCAATTTTAAAGGTACATCATGCAAAAGGTCTAACTCAAAATGAGTTTTGCTAATTACAAAGTGGACATACATATTCCAACCGTGGCTCCTTAAGAGTGTTATACTTTGATGCAAAATAGTCCAAGAGGACTTGGGAAGCACAAAGTTCTAGGCCTAAGTTAGGCATTTTCAGAAAAGTTGGTTTTGCAATTTTGTGACAAACTACACCTAGGTTTGGTGGAGGAGTATCAATTTGTGACTCAGGAGAGAGGTTAGGTACATCTAAGTTATTTTCATGTATAAAATCATTTGCACCGTCACACTCTTTCCTAAGGTCAGGAGTGGGTAAATCATGGTCTTTTTCACAGGACAATGGCACAGGTTCCACATCAATATCACATGCATGAATATCAGAAGAAGCATCATTCATAGGGTTCACAGGAGAGACACTTAATGTCTCTGAACCTAAAGATTCTATTACATTTTCAAAATACACATGCTCTTCATATTCATCATCATCATCATCATAGCAAAAATCCATCTCTCCATTCAAAATTGTAGCATTTTTAGTGTACTCATCTACCTCTAGATTAGGTTCATATTCAATGTTAGTTACATGAGTAGGACTTTCAACATGCAATTCATTAGGATTAACATTCATTTCACCCTGAAATTCCTCCCTCTCCTCATTTAGTGCATTACAGATTTGACTCAATTTGAGTTCTAAACTCTCAAACCTTTGTTCAAGGTTTTGATTCAATTCTAGAATGTCATTATGTTGTTCAATGAAAGGAGAGTCTTCACTAGTGGGTATGCATTCCCCATATGGATATTCATTGTATGCTTGTGCATGAGGTTCACTAGAGAAGGGAAGTTCAAACATGTTGCTATGTGGATGGTCATGCATTACATTCATTTCAAGCCTAGCATTTAGCTCCATGAGTGTATCCATTGTTGATTGCAAACTAGGAGTTGGGGAGTATAAAATTGTTCATCTCCCCACCGTGGTGAATGATGCATGTGTGCAGGTTGATTATGGTCCCAATAGTCACTTCTAGACACTTCGTTCATTGGATTATCATGGTTTTCCTAGACTGTCTAAAATCATGCAAGATATAACAAGATTCAGCAGGTGGTCTAAGCCACCACATAAGGTGCAAGCATGCGTTTCATATTGCCTAGAAAAACTAGATTCGACAGATTGCCTTTCTAAAGCTGATTGCCTATCTAAAGCGGATAGTCGAGCCTCTAATTGATCTAAAAGTGATGACTGGGTATGAGGAGAGTGTTCATTCTCAACCCGTGATGGATGATACATGTGCTCATAGTGATTAGGGTATGTGAGGTCGGGGGCCCCGAGAAGGCGCATAAAATTCTCTAAAATCACTATGGTATGTGGGGGGTTCATCCTGTGAAGCGTGCCCGTAAGCAAGCTCTCTAAGGGATTTATTTGTTCCATCCCCAGATGCAGACCAAAATCCTGACATGGTCTAGCTCTCAAATTGAACTCACAATCTAATTTGGTTTTGGTGGGATTGGTTTGGTTTATTGGGTTTCATTTGGTTTTGTTGGGTTTTGGTTTATTGGGATTTGATTTTGGTTGATTGGGCTTGAGTTTGGTTTATTGGGATTATGTGTGGTTGCAGCCCAAAGTGTTTGCAAAACTTAATGGGTGTGGTAAACCTAGTGAAATTGGGTTCTAGCCCAAATGATGTGGGCTCGATTTTTGTGCAGACTGACCCAACGGTGTGGGTGCTAGCCTAGATGGTCCTGGGTTGACTTGTAATGCTAGCCCAACAGTGTGTACAGCCCAACAGATGTGGGTTATGTGGGCTCAGTTGTTTTGCAGCTTAGGGTGAGCCCAATGGGTGGGCTTCAGTTTTGTTTGCAAACAGCCCCAAAGTGGAAAACCGCGGCCCAGATGCACAGCTCAAAATTTGGGCTTCAATGAGTTAATAGCCCAGGTTCAGTTAACCCAGCAGTGTGGGCTGAAAGTTTTGGTTTATGTGGGCTCAGCTGAAGTGGTCAGTCAGCCCAGCAGTGAAGGCTAAGTGAGGTGGCCTGAAGGTTGGTTATGTGGGCTTTGTTTGGGTACAGAGCCCAGGTTTAGTGAATGCACAGGCCACACAAAAATGCTCGAGGCCACACAAGGCAAAGCAACACGAGAAGACAAATGCCCGTGGGTTTGCAGCTAAGCTCAGGGGCTAGCAAGGGAGCTGGATTATTAGGCACAGGGTCAGACGAGCCTAGGATTGGCAGCTCAAGCACAACCTGGCTATCTTGCACACACAGCTTAGACTGCACAACTCACAGATTGCACAACTCACAGCTCAAGTCTCGCCTAACTCACGGTGAGCAGGGGCTGGAGGTTAGGTGACTTCAATGCTCACACTTTATTGCACCACAGATTACAAGCTTACAAATGCTCAGTTGCGAGGGGTTTGGTCAACACTGCACAGGCTAAGCGCAGTGCAGCTTTTGGCTACCCTCAGCTCAGAGGATGCACACAGGTACAGGGCAGAGTAAGCAACTTCACACAATAAAAGTGACTCAGTTGTTTGCATACATCACAGGGCAGACAAAGGCTCAAAGGGGCTGCAAGGATATGCTCACGACTCGAGGCCCAGCATTGCACGAATTTCAAATATTGCAAGGTTGAACAAAACAAGACTCTATGTTGCAAGGGGTTGGGCAATATCTTGCTAAGCGGCTAGGTTATCGGGAGACATGGTTTATTATTCATAAAAATTGAGGTTCATCGAAGTTCTAGAACAACCAACCATTTTAAGCTCCAACAAAAGCGTGTTCTGCGCCTTTACCTTCCCCCCGGGTTGGCTTGCATAGCAGCACAGAGCACAAAGAAGACAGGTTGCACAGAAGAAACACAAACAAGACTCGTAGCTCAACAAAGAATTAGTTCTCTATAATGAAAAACTATGCTCAATTATGCAGCCAAGATGGGTGATCTTGTGTAACTATGCAGCCAAGATGGCTGTGCTTTGGACCTGACTGGGGAGTTAAAAGTGACAAGTGACACTAAGCTACAGCTACTGAGAGGCTTATAGCTCGAGTCAAAAGGCCAAGATGCTAAGGACAAGACAAATTATGATTGTAATGCACACTAAGTTATGCTAATGATGCAGGGTGATCAGCTAAGATGCAATGCAAAGAAAAAGAAAACTGGATGCAATGGTAAAACAAGCTAAGTTACACTAAAAGAAATAACACAAGGTGAGTATGTACAGAGGAAGGATGAAACTCAGTGATGTATTAGCCGAAAATCACAGGGCACACACCAAGTCCCCGGCAACGGCGCCAAAAACTTGGTAGGCCCGAGAAGATGTTTAAATTACGGCCTACGGGTTATACCGCAAGTGCACGGCGTCTATCGGAGACGCGGCAAGTACGGGTCGATCCACAGAGACGAGGGTGTGCTCTAGTTGATTCTACGGCTTGCTACTTAACTGAATTTCTAGTGTGACAAGTGACAGCAGATGGTTTTGCCGAAACGGCTGAGATGTGATGAGATCAACCTAAACTAAGGAATAAACTCATGACATTGTTCTTGATTTGACGAATAAGGGAGAGGTGTCAGATCTACCTTACGTCTAATATGTTTCTCCACTTAACAGAGTAATCACAACTAAGGAATACTACCAAAGTATTACCTGTCTGATTAAAGTACAAATAATCTAAGGATTATAATATCAATCTGGTTGAATTAGGTTGCAGCATACACAACACAGGGGAGTTCCAACTACAAAGTGCATCCATGGCGTTGGTATGCACTTTGTGAGAGCAATGTGTTGCTCGCTCCATTAAATCTGTCTTAACACTAATTAAGCATTCAAGAAATAACACATGACTATGAACACGGTTGTAAATCGAGTTTCATTGAGACCCAAACAATTAAACTAAAACATACTAAAGCAACAAAATACAAAATAAACCTAATTGACACTCCGGCTAATCCAGGCGTGTCTATTATCATCTCCTACATCTTCTATTTATACATACCAAGCAAACCCTAATAATTCAAAGATCGAAATTAATTGAAAAGTAAACTAAACCCATACTCTGATTTTTGCCTTCCGCTCTTGTCCAATCGTGCTCAGTTGATTGATTGGCTAAACCTTAGCTCTAGATGTCTCTGATTCAGTTTCTAGGGTTGGTAGAAACTAAAAAGGAGAGATCTAGTGCTGGGGTTGTTGGCTGGTGATGGTGCGGCTGTCAGAGAGTTGTTGGTGAGGTGGTGATGTGGTTGGAGAAGAGATGGTGGCGGAGTGGCTATGGCAGGAGACGGTCGGGGAGAGGGAGTTGCAGAGGTAGGGGGAGAAGGAAAATGAGATTAGGGTTAGGCTTAGGGGCTTATATAGGGGCTATCTTTGTTGAGCAGTACATCGAAGATCGATGGGAACGCCGCACCGAGCGTTGGATCTAGCCGGAGAAATCTCAACGGCTGAGAAAGGTAAGCGGTATTGGAGTGATTCGATGTTGAGCGGAAGCAGCAAACTTCGATGCGCATGAGGGAGCGACCGTAGGATGTAACTAGATGCGATCTCAACGGCTCAGGATAATCGGGCTCGGATCCGGGTCTAGCTCAAGCCCATTTCTTGTAGATGAGTCGCTACTTGTTGGGTTGCAACCTGTGCCTGACATGCGCGCGGGCTTTGGCTCTCTGCTCCATAGATACTTGCCTCCGATTCTTCGCTCTTTTGGCTCTCGTTTCTCGGACTTTATTTAGTACCTAAAAATACAAAATTAATTAATACAAATATTTATTCTTGAAAACAAAGAAAACATGTAACTGGGATAATATCTGATTCTTGAGCACAAAAGATGAGTAAAATGCCAATAAAAAGGTGTATAAATATGCACTTTTTGGCACTCATCAATGAGGCTCCTGAGAGTCCTGTTGATGGTATGTTATCTATTGCTGCTTTCTTATGTTTATGGCTGTCCAGAGACGTATTTGAAGATAGTGGAAACTTGTTGAAGCCGTTTGTGATTCCTTTTGCTATCAAGATGGCCCAAGGTGAGCAACTTCCAATCGGCAGTCTATTCTTGGGTTCTTTGTACTCCAACTTAGACTCTTTGGTTATAGATTCCAGCATTTCTAACAGCTTCATGATAATCGAGTGTTATGCCAATACGATGTTTCTCCAAGCTTTGATGTGGGAGCATTTCAAAAATTATGCACCCATCCCTCGTACCATCTTACAAGGACCGAACGCTGATGCTCGGCACATTTTATCTGAGAAGGATAATGCAAGAATCATGCTTTGGTCTACTAAGTAGCCTCAAGTTAAACCGCGTCTTGTTGATATGTTAGACAAGGAGTCTGAGTTTAACTTTCATCCATGGGTGACGATTCCTCCTTATATTTCTCAGTTAACAACCTTTAATGCTGAGGAAAGTGTTACCTTGAAATCTGGTGCAGATCGAAGTGATGGTGAGAGATCTTTTATACTGAATTGCACTCTTGGTTACTTAGTATCAGCAACATATGGAGACTTTTCAGTGGAAGAATACAACATTGATAGAGCAGCTCGACAAATGGGCATGGATCAGTGTGTTCCAACTCTTCGAAGGAGAAAGCCATCGGTTGAACAACTTAAGACCCGTTTAGACTGTACTCATGTGGAAGGCAGCGATTATTGGTTCCCCTGTTCTGAACGAATTACGTATGTAACTCTAGGTTACATAAACTTTTGGAATCAGCAATTCGAGCGTTTATATGATTACGTGATGGTTGGTCAGCCTTTGGTGAAAGTTCCTCCTTCTGCTGAGATGATTTCTACTCGACCAAGGTTGAAGTATTTATCAGGCGATAAACGGAAGACATCTCCAGGGTGTCCACAAGTATGTATCCTTCTTATAATTTTCATAAGAACATGATAATTGTATCTTAATCATCTTATCAATTTCTACAGGATGGTTGTGCCGTGATACCTCGCATTAATGTGGACTTTACTGAAACAGAAGCCATTGTTCATGGTGGAGAAGGCGGGAGCAAGAATTATAAGATGTTTCCTAACACCATAAAGTCCCCAGTGATTTCTTTGGTGAGTTGTCGATATTTATTTCACCATGACTTCTTCTCATCCGTGTAATTAGGATCACAAAACTAATGTTTGTTACTCCGTTACAGAATTTTACCCCATCAACTATCGATGGTCTTCAATTTTCTGCTAGGCAAACGATTTCTGAACCAAGTGCTGAAGAAGAAGTCGATGTAAGTATCTCTTCGTATATTTCGCTACAATCTTTGTGAATAAGATTCTAATTATTATGAATGTATCCAGGAGAATGTCTCCATGGAAGTGGAGGGTGCTGATGATGCTCGTTCGTCTTTGAAGGGTGACGATGAAGAAAACTCCCAGAATTCAAAATCGAATGAAAACAATGATGCTCCCAATGTTGATACGGGTAATTCTGGTTCTTTGAACGCTTTAGAGACCATCCAAGTAAGTATTTCTCTGGAATTTTATGTATAGAAGTATAAACTTGTCGATCCATGAATAAATGAATGATAATCCATGTGAATATACGAAAAGTTTTGCCGAAATACGTCACCAGAAAAATCCAGAATTCCGCCTTTTAGTAAAAACGTTGTAGAATCCTCGCCCGATATCGGATTTTTACGGTCTACCCCAGTTTTCTTATGCCCAGGAAATTTCCAAGATTTTTCAAAGAAGAATTTTGAGTTTTGAGCATGTTTAGAGGTCGAAATCGACGAAACAGTAAAATTCCAAGAGACTTCCAGGAATTTTTCAGCTGTCATGTAGTCCAATGTTTTGGCCACATCTCTTTGCTCGTTTATCCAATTGCTATGAAATTGTGATATGTTGTAGATAACATCCATACAAAGACAATGGTATATAACTAAACCTCAAATTCTTCACCAATTGCTCCCAGTTTGTCGTCTCATGCAGGGCAGTGTAAAATCTCTTCAGACGAGCTTGTCGTAAAACGTGTTTTCATGACTTTCACGCTATTTTCCCATGTATTGCATGTATGATAAAGAACTTAAATGATATTAGTTCACTTACATGATAGAATTTATGACTTTCTTTGGTTTCATGCTTGGATGGCTCTAATATCATGTAATCTTCGTATTTAGGTGCCAAATACCGAAGTTGAGAATGAAGGGACCAATAGTCATGATTCGAGCAACCCCGGGGTTATTGATGAAGAAACGACCATCTCTGCACTTCAAAGTCGTGAGGGAGTTGTTGTTAAGGAGACTGGGACTTCAATTGATGTTACTTCAGCGACAGGAGAAACCGAACAACAAGTAGAAGAGACTGAAGGAACTATTGCCATGACTATGGAAGTTGCTCCGATGATTGAAAATCGTATTGTGGTGCATGAATATCCAAGTGCAGGAGTTGCTTTTGATCCTCCATTTGGTGCATCACTCCAATATCACGAACTAGTTGGCGGATTCAACGTTCCTATTGGATATGCAGGCTTGTACGAGAAAATATGGAGAAAGTTTGGTCACATCATCCTTGACAGAGACCCCCAGCGTGCTTATTCTTTAACAATCCAAGTAGGTGTTATCTTGCGTGTTATAAATGATATATGCACCAGAGCTAGAAATACTGTTACTCCAGATGTACTCTTTGATTGGGAGTTCAATTTGGAAAATTCTGAGAGACTTGGCTTCAACATGAAGTGGCTTCGTAAGAAGATAAATGCTATCAAGAACTCATGTGAGAATAACATACCCTTTCCCAATGATGCTGTGATGGATAAGGAAGATAAGATTTCTAGGTTGACTGAAGAGCTGAACATGGAAAAGGCGGCTTTACAAGTCTTGAAGGATGCAGAGGAGCAAAAATCTTTCTTTGCTGATTTTCTTTGATTTCCTTTCCATAATCTCTTGAACTTCTGAACTTCTGAGAGATGTGAGGTTTTATTTCTGGTTTTGATTGTATTTGATAAGTAGATGATTGAGTATTTTCTTTGGATTTGATAGAGATTTTCTTTAAGTAAACTGAATTTTGATAAATCACTGGGTTTAAATTACTGAATGCAAGTATTGCAAAAAATTTGGAGGAATTGAAATACAATGAAAGAAAATCCTAAATGACAAATTTAGATATTTTGGGCGTTCGTGCCTTGAACACCCAACACCTCAAACGTCTAAGACCTTAGGCATCAAAGGCCTTAAGACAACTCTCGTGTATTACGGCCACACTCTCCTTGTTGTCCATGTTTATTAATTTGTAGTATCCACCAACAACAGACTTAGAGATCGTAAAAGGTCCTTCCCAGTTGGATTTCTTTGCAGAATGAAAGTTACGCTTAGTTGCTTTGAGAACTAAATCTCCTTCCTGGAACTTGTTAGACTTGATCGTCAGCACCCTGAATATCTTCTATTGGTTTGGAATTCTCCGTGCAGTGGAATCCCATGTTGTTGAAGCCTTCCAATTTTGCGGTGCATATGGACATTCGCGGAGGGGAGAGTATCTAGGATACTGCTTGTCTTGTTCAGCCATTCTTTCAGCAATGACTGTATTAGTGAGGTGTTCGATTCGGAGAGGTTCTGCGTCCAACCACTTAGTGAAATATTGCTGAGGTGAGGTTATTCATTCATAGCATTTTTCAATAACTAAGTTGTTGGTGGAGTAAAGCCCTCGAACCAAAGCAGCATGTTTGAAAACTGATAATATGGACACATGAGGAGGAATAAGACTTGCCTGAGTGCGAAACCTTTTGATGAAAGCATTTGCATTTTCTTCAGGCTTTTGTGTCAGCTCTGTCAAGGCTTTGACTTCCTTCAGATACTCAAATGGTGGAATATCCTCTTTTTCCTCTTCCGAATCAGAGGGTTTTTTAAAGAAATGTGCAATTGAAGGTGTTTGGGTTACCTTTCCATCATGAATCCACGTACGTCCAAGGATCATATCATATCCTGGGTCTTCTCGGATTATGTAAAATTTTGTTTCTGTCCAGGCTGAGTTTATGTTCACCTTGAGAGTAATGTGGCCATAAGCATCTCTGGGCGTCCCTTCATGATCCATGATTGATACTGGAGCATGAATGGCTTCTTGTCGTGTGATACCAGCAGCTCTGAGAGTTTTCAGAGGGATAACATTGACAGCAGTGCCAATATCAATCAAGACTCGTTTGAACTCGTTTCCTTTGAGATGGATTGTGGTGACAAGTCCCCAGTCGTAAATTTCTTTGTCTATCGCTGAAGGCTCAAGAAGTGTCTCGTGAATCAATAAATGCCTCCCTGACACGATGTGATTCAATGCAGCAAACATGTCTTTCATTTGATCCTTTGATAAGTACATAAATTAGCAGACATGCTCGATTAAGGATTGGACCGCTTCATTGACGGGTGGTTCAGAGAGAGTGAAGGTTCTGACCGGGAGAGGATCTCTGTGTACCCTTTCAGTACCCAAGTTGAGTTCTCCTGATTCGACTTTTTCTTGGAATATGCGTTTCAAGATTCTGCAGTCCTTTGTGGGATGATTGACGAATCTATGAAAGCGACAGTACCGAGGATTTTCCATGTCTTCTTCAGTTGGTTCTTTATTGACATATGGTAACTTGATGGCACCATATTGAACCCAGACATCTAATAATTAAATCACCTCTTCAATGGGAAAAGGGAAAAGGGAAATCATGTATTTCTTGACCAGCTCCTGCGTGTTGGGTAGGAGCTTGTGCATCTCGAGTTTGATTATCCTTCCTTTGTGTTTTCAAAGGGGTCGGAGAAGTATGCTTGCGTTGCGGCTCGGCTTTTCGTTTGCTCCCTTCTGCAACAACATTTGTGGAAGGTTGGAGGTTGTATTGTTTGTTGATTAAACGTCTGCTACCTCGAGTTTTTCGTGGTTCTTCAGCCTTTGTAGTCTTAGCTCTCTCCAATAAAGCAGGTGCAGTAGTTGCTGATCTCTTAGCTGCTTCATGAAGTTCTGAGAAAGTCTGGAACCTGAGATTTTCCAATAAATTCCTGTAGACTGGAATCATTCCATTGATGCAAAAATCCACGAGAATAATTAGGATGTTCATTGCTCCTTTGAAACATCCTTCCAAGATCAGAGAGAGTGATTTTCTCCGAAACGAAGAAGTACTTTCTGTAGAAAGCATTAACCATTTTTCCCCAACTTTTGATGCTTCCTGGTGCGATGTTGTTGTACCAGGTATATGCCCTGCCTTTCAGAGACTTTGAAAATTCCTTCAGACGGACAACATGGTTGTGTTCATGTTCACCCAATGCTTCCAGAAATCGAGAAACATGTTCTCGAGCATTGCCTGTTCCATCATAAAGGGTGAATGTTGGAGAGGTATAACCTTTTGGAAGAGGAATCCTTTGCGTAGAAGCAGGATATGGAGGTTGGTGACGGTGAACAGAGGGTGACTTGTCTTTTCCACGATCCTCCAAAAGGCGTTCCAGGTCTTCACGAGTTATGAAACTGGACGGTTCTTTCGCTGGTGGATTTTCTGCAGCTTTAGGACTTCCTCATCATCTGCTACATGGATTGGAGTGACTTCGGGATCAGCATCTGAAGATATTTCTTTAGCTTTTCCTTTCTCTTGAGTTTTCTCTGACATCTTGTCTGTAAGAGTCTTGAGATAATTGCATAGTTCCTTCTGAGTGGCAGCCATGTCAGTCTGATTCTTGGAAAGAGTCACTTGCACCTTCATGAGATCACCTATGGTAAGCGGATTTTCTCTGATTTCTTCAGGAGACCGACCGAAGAGTGGATTGTTGATGGCGTCGCTTGCAAGGGTGATCACCGGAGTACCGGTGTTTGGAGGAGTAGTAGTGGAAGGCGCCGGAGGAGTGGTAGTGGCAGGTTGCGCCGGAGGAGTGGTATTGGCGGTACCACTAGAGCTTGCGATATTAGGGTCGGGTGTTGAACCCGAATTAGTTTCTAACCCAGACCTAAGACCGGCCATGTTTGTGAGAGTTGGGATTGCAACCGAGAGAATAATCTCCCACTATGGTCGCCAATCTGTATGGGGCAAAACGAGTTGCTGGTTTTTAAGGAATTGAGGAGACGACCGTGCGGAGGAAACTACCTGAACTGAGCGAACTGTCTAACCTCACGCAGATGCACTGCAAAAGGGAGTGCTTTGAATTCGAGAGATCAATCTGTAGGACTCCGGCCTAAACCAAGACAATGGCCGTTCCAGAGTCAATTCGGTCACAAGAGAGGATGGGTCAATCTGTAGGAGGGAAGCTGAGAAATGTGTGAGATCAATGGTGATAGAAATTGTAGGTGTGTTGTGTATTCTGCGTGAAGAAATAAGATAAGTTCTGATGATTGAATTTGCTATGTTGAGAGTAATTGTTCAGACGCTGAGTTTTTGTTCTCTTGTTGTCTGTTTGACGAAAGATTGTCTTTTTTCAATCATGATTCGGAGACTTATTTATATTGCTAGAATTGTAAACACCTTGATCCCATGAAGTGTGACAGTTGCTGGAGTCAAAGAGTGGGGAAGTGGAAATCGTGTTAAAACCAGTTGCTCATCATGCGGAGACTTGGTTGATTTTCCATCCACTACTTTGCTAACTCCTCCAACTGATTGCACGACTTGCTCACATTCTCATCGTGTGTATGAACACACGTGCCGTTGACCGCTAGATCAAAACCCTAGTTAATATCCCCCATGTGACACGATTGATGTCTCATGATTGTGGAGTCTGCAAGGCAGACGTATATTTAGTTAGTCAGTTGCTGACTTTATGGGACGATGAGTCCTTGTATTGCTGAGTCGAACATGATTTGCAAATGTTCTAAGACTCATGAATTGAACATGTCTGTTGAGACATAGGTATAATTGTCGAATAAATGTTGATAGTTAAGGTGAACAAATATTGTTCATTTGATGAATTGTTGAATATTGATAGTTGAACCAATATTCCTTAGTCTGGGCAAATATTGCTCATCCGAGCAAATGTTGCTCATTTGATGAATCATTAATTTAAAATACTGGCAACTGAACCGAGTATAATAATTAAAGTGTTGATTACGGGATCAACAAAAAATTATTAGTGTTTGAATCTGGAATTATGAATCTTGGATTCGAAACCCTAAGATCAATTGCAATTGATGATTTATTGAAAATCAACCACGGAGTGAAGGAGGGACCGAGTACATGGGATGATGAGTCGACCATGTAGCGCCCAGATGCTCGAGTGAGCAAATACCAAAGTCTCTTGAAGACCAGTTGGTGAAAGTATGATTAAATGCTAGTTTAATCCTTTATTATAATAATGCTCGTCTGAGCCTTAGGTGATAAAACCTAATTATGAAGAGATGAGGGACCGACCAAGGGGTCATGAAACCGGCCCTGGTTGGTCACGGGACCGAATGACGATCGTTTTATGAAATTCCAAATTGTTTGGAAGAGTTTGAATCTAATGTGAACAAATTAGGTCAAATGATGAAAATATGTGGGACCGGCTTCTTGCAAGCCAAAGAGCCAACCTTGGTCGATCAAGGTAATATGCTCATGTCACCAAAGTGTTCGTGTCTCAGTCCTGAGAATTTTGATATTTTCTGATGCGCGTTTGAGCAACATTTTGAGAAAATATGGAGAAATCAAGGTTTTTGCTCAAACTGAGGAAACTTCATAAGATGAAGGAAATAATAATAATAATAATAATAAAATGAGGGAATCATGAAGTGTGGGACCGGATATGGCCAAGGCATGTCCGGCCTACCAATGAGCCCGGTCCCGTGATACTTTTCCTAATTTTATGTTATTTTCATGATTTTAAGGAAATATCATGAAATCAAGGAATTTGTTGAAACCAAGGAATTTTCTTGAAGTGAATGAGTTTCCATGAGATGAAGGAAACAATAATATTAATAATAATAAAATAAGGGGCGTGTGGGACCGGCCGCGACGAGGGCATGGTCGGGCGGCTAGGGCCCGGTCCCGTGAGTCTTCCCTAATTTTATATTATTTTCATGATTTTAAGGAAATATCATAAAATCAAGGAGTTTGTTGAAACTAAGGAGTTTCCTTGAAATGAAGGAGTTTCCATGAGATGAAGGAAATATTAATAATAATAAAATAAGGGGCGTGTTGGACCGGCCACGACTAGGGCATGGTCGGCCGGCTAGGGCCGGTCCCGTGAGTCTTCCCTAATTTTATATTATTTCCATGACTTGAAGGAAATATCATGAAATTCATTTAACGGGATGAGGGAAATAATTAATAAAATAATAAGAAATCATGAGGTGTGGGACCGGCCACAACTAGGACATTGTCGGCCGGCTAGTAGACCCGTTCCCATGACACCTTTCCTAATTTTATATTATTTCCTTGATGTGAGGGAAACACCATGAAACTGAGGAGTTTCCTTAAAATGAAGGAGTTTTGTTCAAAATGAAGGAATTTTCATGAGATCAAGGAAAAATAATAAAATATGATAAAATAAGGAACTAGGCGTGGGACTGGCCACGACATGACCGGTCGGCCGGTGGGCCTAGTCCCCTAGCGCCTTAGCTAATATTTTATTATTATTTTTTTTCTTCCTATTTTGCATAGGTTCATCGTTCCTTCGTATTTTGGAATGCTTGTTCGTGCATTCAGGTGCTCGTTAGTGCATTATTGCTGAGTACACTTGCACCATTTTGGTTGGGGCTTACTCGATAGTGGCTCAGATTCCCGTACGTTGAATATTTATTACTAACCCATGGAATTCTGCTGGGAAGAACCACGAATTGAAGTAATGAAATATTATGAAGAACGTAGAATATTTCCGAAAATTCAGTTAATGAATTTAAGGATTAGAAATAATTAATTGATGGCTCTATACTAGCAGGCATGCTGTCTAGGAGCATTAATTATTTGAGAATTGAGTAATATGATCTTGTTGAAGCATCATATTTCTTTTATATAGTCAGGGAAAACATCGTTACATCCTGAAGACGTTATTGCTCTGTACTAGCAGGAAAGCTGTCTAGGAGTCGTCCAACGTTCGATTCTATATAGAAGTAATTATTGAAATTGCTCAGTACTCATGAGATATGCCGTTGCCTCAGCTGAGAGACTACACATCTACATATACTCTGAGAGACTGTATTCTCAGTCAGAGGTTCTTGCGGCATGAGTTTTCATGCTTCGATGAGAGACATGAGCCTCAATACTCATCTGATTATTGGATCAGGAGTATGTATAATTATGGTTTTACGATTTTAGCCCTTGTCGAAAATCCACCATCTACAATAATGATCAAGGTAGTTTGGCCAACAAGGAATTACCAAATCCGAAAATACAAAAGGTGTGCAATAATGTTTATTTTCAGTTTTGTAATATTCCAACTTTTATCCAATAAATATAATGAAATATCTATTGGATGACAATTTAATATTAGCTAGCATATAAAATATACTTTACTAATATAACAACCAAATATGTGCTTATCTACTGGGATATGAATGCACATAATTTACGAGTATCAAAAAGATATTATGGAATATTTCGGTTTGGGATCTCACCTTGAGTATCAAGAAAAATACTTGGACATTAAGTAACAAGAGTGTAGCTCATGTTCAGAATATTATATCGACATTATGAACTTTCCATATTAACCAAACCATATTTCCGATAGCTATCCAAACTCTAAGTTAATAGCCGAATTTGGATAACATCATATTTGGTTAATCACTAAGCTTCGGTCCAGCTAGAGATCCTTGCTTAAGGGATTAGTCTTAGAGTAGATCATTTAATTCCATTCAACTATAAAACAAGTTACGAAAGTTTACTTCCTTAAATTCATGTTGTTAAACATAGTTTTCTAGGTATAGAGTCAACCCAAAAATTCAATACACTAACAAGTATTGAATAATAGTGTTATGTCGATTCTATGAAGTTCAAAAGATAAACATTATACTTCTTAATCCAATATACCAAAGTTATATAAAACAACTAGCATATACTTCAGTTTGATCATAATGGAATGATCAAGTCAGTATACTAGAGATACATAATATATTTCGCACATTATGATTTCAATCTAAACGACTTGAAAGAAAGTAGATAAAAAATGAAGCAAGTCCAGTCTGTATTACTAACCTTGAACAAAAGAATGATGTGTTCGTTGATGCTGATATGTCTTCGGGTTCTTAGGGTAACACCAGCAAGCCTCAACATATCTATTGTTCCTATTCCAACCTAGAGAAGTTGACAACTTCGAGTTTTGGAGTTAAAATATTACAACCAAACTTGACATACCAAAGCTTGGTGGATTCAACCGAGTAATGCTTTAAAAATATCCCCCTTTGTCAATTTTAGTGACAAAACTCTTAATACAAGAATTAAAACACAAAACGTTACATTATATAACAATATGTTAACCCAATCTCATACGCTGGATTCCAAGTTTCAACGACACAAAGTCCTGCAAACATTCAAACAATAAGTGTCGTTGTTGAAGCATTTGAATAACAAAAAACTTTACTCCCCCTAAAGGAAAACTGGGCATATATTCAATCCGAACATATTTGTTATTCACTTTTTAGTATGTAATACTACCCATCATGATATGTTTCTCCCCCTCTATCAATTCCTTACTCATTTATGTTTAGATATATACTTTTAAGGATGTCTAATTTCACTTCCATTCAACTATACTTTCCCAGTGATTGTAAGCAACGTAGTCGATCTCGACCGAAACCTCAACGAGATTCCAGATCTCGTCCCAAGAGAAGACGATTTTCATAATCTCGCCGTGCTAGTCCTCGAGCAAATCAAACAAAATAATTCTAAAACATACATACAACTCCGTCTCGTCGAGGCTACGGTCACACTTAGCACGTATAACAAGCCTTTGAACCCCTAGGTGTCCCTAGTGGACGAGTTTTAGTCTCGTTAAGGTTTACAAGAGGTGTACCTACAAAACCTTTTACTCCAAGTTCCAACTACCTGTGAAGAATCTACGAATGAATCCAAAATGACTACAAGAGGAGGTACCTTGATGCAAATCCAATTCTTATATAAGTAAATAAAGCTCTTATATATAAAGTTGAACAAACCACAATACTCGGAATCTAACTAACCACAATCACACATGAATAGATTATGAAGATGGATATAGAAATAAAGGTTTGCGAATGTTGACTAAAATGAACGATGTTTCCCATATCTGTCTGAAGGTCACTGCCAAGATGAACCTATGACCTAATGGATTGAGATACTAGTCTGAATTCTAATGTCAACTCAGCTGGCATATACAAGGGAACCAACAGTCGACAATCTTAATTCTAGATCAACTGAACTGGCATATACAAGGGAACCAGCAGTTGATTTTATTGAACAATAATAATAATAACTTTTTTTTTTCACTTTTTTTTTTCTTTTCTCTCTTTTTTGAATCGACAACATGATTAGATCTTTTGGATCCAAGCGCATGCTTCTTGTCAGCAGATTACATGATAGTTCCCGTGGATCCTGCATTCCACGCTTGTTTAGGCGACGGAGACAGGGAGAACACACACATATTGCTATATCCAAGTGTCATTTTTTTTCTTCATATATACTCCGGTTGGTCTAATTGGTGTGGTCTCTTTTTTTTTTATTTTTTTAGTAACTCAATCACTCTATTTCATCCTAGCAGTAATAACAATTCAATGTTAGTGACCCACCAAATCACTTAGATAGACAAAAATATTGCAAAAATAAAAACAGAAGGTGATATGGTGACATTCCGAGATATGGTAACAACTATCATATTATTTCTAAAACATGAGCTCTATTCGTCCTTTTAGTTAATAGGTTCCTCAACTCCTGCAACCAAGATGGTTCCATCCACTTATATTGGTAGTGTCATCCTAAAGGCACAAGTTTCTAGATTTCAGAGTTTATAAAGCAAATTTTTTTTCTTTTTTCTATTTTTCTATTTTTTTTTACTAAAGGCAACAAACTCTAAAAACATATAAATGCTCCCCCAAACTTAAACTTTACATTGTCCTCAATGTAAAATTTAGTCATTCAAAGTAAAGTTCAAGGTGGGAAATTCCGCAAATGATATGCAAAACAAGAAAATAAAGATAAAATGCTTAAAAATAAAAAGATAAAGATACAAAACCGGTGGGTTGCCTCCCACTTAGCGCTTGGTTTAAAGTCGTCAGCCCGACTTTCGGCTCCAATTACTCCTCCAGAGGGAGTGGATCACTCAATGTGACCATATCCTGTTTCTCCGTCATAAATTGCTCATAGTATGGTTTCAAACGATGGCCGTTGACCTTGGAAACCAGCCCTGTTTTGGGACTAATGATTTCAACTGCACCATGCGCAAACACATTAGTAACAACAAATGGTCCAATCCATCTGGACCTAAGTTTACCCGGAAACAATTTAAGACGAGAATGGAATAAAAGAACTTTCTGCCCTACATCAAAACTCTTTCGGGAAATCATTTTATCATGGAAAGCCTTGGTCTTTTCTTTGTAAATGCGTGAACTTTCATATGCATCATTACGTATCTCTTCTAACTCATTGATTTGAAGTTTCCTATGTTCACCAGCTGCATCTAATTCCATATTACATACCTTGATAGCCCAATAAGCTTTGTGTTCAAGTTCAACCGGAAGATGACAAGGTTTACCATAGACAAGCCTAAAAGGAGACATACCGATGGGTGTATTGTAAGCTGTCATATACGCCCATAAAGCGTCATTGAGTCTATAACTCCAATCCTTCCTTGTGACGTTCACCGTCTTCTCTAAGATGGACTTAATCTCCCGGTTGGAAATTTCAGCTTGACCACTCGTTTGTGGATGGTACGGTGTGCCAACTTTATGAGAAATATTATACTTCTTTAGAAGAGCGTGAAAGGATCTCTTGAAGTGCGACCCTCCATCACTAATCACCACTCGAGGTGTACCAAATCTAGAAAAGATATGTTCCTTCACAAACTCACAAACAACTTGAGAATCATTAGTAGGGGTGGCTTTAGCTTCCACCCACTTAGAAACATATTCTACAGCAAGAAGTATATAAAATTTCCCATTGGAATTCACAAAAGGCCCCATAAAATCGATACCCCAAACATCAAATATCTCAACAGCGAGAATTGGTGTTTGCGGCATTTGGTTTCTAGCACCTAGATTGCATGTCCTTTGACACCTATCACAAGACTTGCAAAATAAATATGCATCCTTAAACAATGTAGGCCAATAAAAACCACTTTCGAGAACCTTGAGGGCTGTCCTCTTGGCTCCGAAATGGCCACCACAAGCATATGAGTGACAAAAATTCAGAATTGATTGGAACTCGGATTCGAGTACGCACCTGCGGATCATTTGATCGGAGCAATGCTTCCACAAATAAGGTTCATCCCATATATATTGCTTAGCAATCTTCTTGAGCTTGTGTTTCTGAAACGTAGACATGGAACTAGGTACTTGTCCCGTCACCAAGAAGTTAACAATATCAGCGTACCATGGAGTTGTGCCAACAACCGCAAAGAGTTGTTCATCCGGGAAGCTATCATGCAAAGGAATCGCTTCTTCGGACACAACCAATCTGCTTAAATGATCCGCTACAGTATTCTCACTGCCCTTCTTGTCCTTGATTTGCAAGTTGAACTCTTGAAGAAGAAGAATCCACCTTATGAGCCTTGGCTTAGCATCCTTCTTTGTGAGCAAGTATCGAAGTGCAGCATGGTCGAAGAAAAACACCACCTTTGTACCCACCAAGTAAGATCTAAACTTCTCTAGTGCAAACACTATGGCCAAGAGCTCCTTTTCAGTAGTGGAGTAGTTAATTTGTGCACCGTTGAGAGTTCTAGAAGCATAATAAATGGCATATGGAACTTTACCATCTCGTTGTCCCAACACGGCTCCAACGGCATAATCACTTGCATCGCACATCAACTCAAATGGCTTGCTCCAGTCCGGTGGTTTGATGATTGGTGTGGTAGTCAACAACTCTTTCAAGGTGTCAAAAGCTTCCTTGCATTCCTTATCACAATCAAAGGCCACATCTTTCTGCAAAAGTCTACACAGGGGCATTGCAATCTTGGAGAAATCCTTGATGAATCTCCTATAAAAACCTACATGACCAAGAAAAGAGCGAACCTCCCTCACAGTTGTGGGGTATTGTAAGTTCCGAATCAAATCTATCTTAGCCTTGTCCACTTCTAACCCCTTAGAGGATATAACATGGCCTAGCACAATCTCATGATTCACCATAAAGTGACACTTTTCCAAATTAAGCACAAGATTAGTTTCTACGCATCGTTTAAGAATAAGTGCAAGGTTATCTAAGCACTTGTCAAAAGAATATCCATACACGCTAAAATCATCCATAAACACTTCTATGATGCTTTCCACATAATCTGAAAATATACTAACCATACAACGTTGAAAAGTGGATGGAGCATTGCACAAGCCAAATGGCATACGTCTATACGCAAAAGTGCCAAAAAGACAAGTAAACGTCGTCTTTTCTTGATCTTCCGGAGCTATTACAATCTGGTTATAACCTGAAAAACCATCAAGAAAGCAATAATGAGAGTGTCTAGCCAACCTTTCAAGCATTTGATCAATGAAGGGTAAGGGAAAATGGTCCTTTCGGGTGATAGAGTTAAGCTTCCGGTAATCAATGCAAACTCTCCAACCGGTCTGAATTCTTGTTGGAACCAAGTCATTATCATCGTTTTTCACCACCGTGATTCCGGACTTCTTTGGAACGACTTGAACCGGGCTCACCCATTTGCTATCGGATATGGGATAGATAACCCCGACATCCAACAACTTCAGGATTTCTTTCTTCACTACTTCCATCATCGGAGGGTTCAAGCGATGTTGAGCTTCTCTTGTTGGTTTTTCCCCCTCCTCAAGAAGTATTCGGTGCATACATGTGGAAGGGCTGATTCCTTTGATATCGGCAATGGTCCACCCAATGGAAGACTTGTACTCTCTTAACACTCGAACAAGTTTCTCCTCTTGCACCTTGGTAAGGTTTTTGGCAATGATCACCGGCAACTCTTCCTTATCACCTAAATATATGTACTTGAGGTGATCCGGAAGAGGTTTCAACTCAAGAATAGGTGCCTGCACAATCGATGGTAAAATTTTCTCATTAGTAAGCGGCAAAGACACATAAGATGCATTATACTTTTGTGGAACTTCTTGTAATGAGTTAAGAGCTAAAACAGCCTCCTTAAGTTCATCACAAATAGACAATTCACTTTCAAGGTCTTTGTATTTTCCATAACCTAAACCTTTCACTATGGTGTTTTCTAAAGCATCATCACCATTCAATTCAAAAATCTGTTGAGCTAGAGAATCAATAATATCAATAGAAAAACATGAATGCACATCACTAGGATATCTCATAGCCTCAAAGATATTGAAACTTATGATCTCATCATTAAATTCCATAGTTAAGGCGCCTTTAAAAACATCTATCTTTGTTTTTGCGGTTCTCATGAATGGTCTACCCAACAGCAAGGGAGTAGACGATGGTGAATCTTCATCCATCATGTCAAGAACATAGAAATCCGCCGGAAATATGAGTTGATTAACCTGCACCAAAACATCTTCAATGACCCCTTTCGGGTAAGTATTAGATCTATCAGCAAGTTGTATAACAATACCAGTATTCTTAAGAGGACCAAGTTTTAAGGATTCATAAACGGAAGCGGGCATGACATTAATGGATGCTCCTAAATCTAGAAAAGGACGTTCAAATCTGATTTTACCAATAGTACATGGTATGGTGAAACTACCGGGATCTTTCAACTTAGGTGGGAGTTTCTTTTGAAGATATGCCGAAGCATTTTCCCCCACACTCATTACCTCATTACCGGTCAATTTGTGCTTGTTAGTGCACAATTCCTTCAAGAACTTTGCATAGTGAGGAACCTGCCTTATCGCCTCAATGAGTGGAATGTTCACTTCAATCTTCTTAAAGATCTCCCAAATCTCTTGATACAATGTCTCCTTGTTCGACTTTGCAAACCTGCTAGGAAAAGGCGGAGGAGTAGCATAAGTAGAAACACGAGTTTTAGAGTTAGAAATTACCGGCTTCTCTACTTGCTTCCCACTTCGTAGCTCAATAGCATGAGCATTCTCTCTATGATTCAACGGTTGTGAAGGAAGTTTTCCAGCTGCTTGTGCTTCCAATTTGCTCATAGTAGTAGCTAGTTGACCCATTTGTGTTCGCATGTCCTTCATATCCATCTCTGCCTTTTGTTTATCTTGTGCCATTGTGCTGAGAATATTTTGCTTATCTTCCGTCATTGTGTTGATAATAAGATTCAACTTGTCATCTATACTCGTGCCTTGAGTTTCTTGATGTGGCTTTTGCAAGAATTGATAACCACCTTGTTGATTGAAAGGCGGATTGGAAAATGCATCTTGCTTGTTGGCGTAGCTGAAATTGGGATGATCTCGCCAACCCGGATTGTATGTGCTAGAGTATGGATCATATCTTGGCCTTTGCTGATTTTGGTACATGGCACTTGCTTGCTCAACATCTTCGGTGTATGATGATGGTATGACGGCAGCTGCTATTTGTTGCATCATCCTCTCCATATTACCCATTCTATGTTCCAAATGTGAAGAATCACCAACTTCATTCACTTTCCTTACCATTGGTTCACCTCGAGTGTAGAATTGTTGAGTGTTCGCAGCCATATTCTCCAACAAACTTGTAGCTTCCGCAATGGTCTTGTTGGTAAGTGCACCACCACTTGCGGCATCGATGAAATTTCTATCATTAGAAAGCAACCCCTCATATAAATATTGAATCACAAGTTGATCGCTGATTTGGTGGTGTGGACAGCTAGCTAAAAGCTTTTTGTAGCGCTCCCAATACTCATAGAGAGTCTCTCCCGATACTTGTCTAATACCACAAATCTCCTTGCGAATCACAGCTGCTTTTGATGCCGGAAAATACTTCTCAAGGAACAACTTCTTCATTCCATTCCATGTGGTTATACTTCCAGAGGGTAAGAAAAAGAACCACTCTCCTGCAGCATCTATAAGGGAGAAAGGAAAAGCTGTCATCATAGCCATATCGGCATCTGCAGTTGCTTGCTTCAAAAATAGTCACAACATGATGAAATTATTGTAAGTGACGATTAGGATCCTCTCCCGCTAGGAAGCATATGAGGAACAGGGGGCTATTGTTCTTTGGTGGCCTTTATCCGTTTTCTGGGTGCCTGTATTGAGAATCATTTCCTACACATTATCTAAAATTCAGAGAAATCAATTCCTCTTATCTTTATCATTCCCTACACTTTCTGAAACCGAGAAGAAAGAAGAATGACGGCTACTGAATTCAGAAAAGAAAAGAAGATTTGGGGATGAATTTGAAGAGTGGGTTTTGGTTGAATCAGCTGTTGGTGCTGCTGTTATAAGAGACCGGAGAGAAACGAGATCGAGAAGATGATGCTGCTGGTGAAGATTTACGGAGGAATTGATAGCAGATCTGGTTTGTGTTGGTCAAGAACACAAGATGAGGAAGAATTATAGATGTTGCTGTACTGTCAATAGAGCTAGGGATTAAAATCGAAAGGGGATCTGAAATGGTATTTCGTGGTGTTGATGAATGGGTTTCTTTTGATTTTGGGTTTGAAGAGGAGTTAGAAATTGCAGCGTGGTTGAGCTGTGATGAAGAAATTGGTTCTGTTGCCACTGAAGCTTGAGAAGAAATGAAGAACAGATCCCAATTTGGATCGATTCTGGTTCTTGACTGAAGAATCAGGTAGAAGGAGAAGAGATCGATGTAATTCAAGAAATTGGGGATGAAATCTGTAACAAGAAGAGCAGCTATAAGATGGGTTTTAAGGGATTCAAGTCTACAACAGAATTCAAGGGTTTGTGATCGATTCAGTTATTAGGGTTTGAGAATAAATTGGGGGTTTCTCTCGATTTGAGTCTGTTGGAGCTACAGGATGAATTTGATGATGTAATAAGGTGGAAGTTCTGATGTTGTGTGAAATGATGATTGCAGGTGTTGTATGTTGACTAAATGGAACTCAGTATTGCAGGGCTTGGTGAACTTGAGTTAGCAGGGAGTTATAGAGTTGAAAAGGGTTTGTGTTTGTGCTGCTATGGGTATGTTGCTGCAACAAGCTATAGGTTGAGAAGCTGCAGATGTTTGTGTTACAAGGATTTGGAGAATGAAGTTGTAGTAGTGACTGAAGTGAAGCTGAAAAACTGAAAGTGCAGTGCAAGGCATGAGCTTAGATGAGTGTTAGGATGGATGAATCAGTTGAAGCCTTGTTGGCTGGAATGCTGGTGATGGTCTGCAGTTCAGATGGCCTGAGCTCATTACAGAGAAGAGATCTGAATTGCAGGAGCTGGATGGTGATGAACTGAAGACGAAAATATGGTGATGACTACAAGCTGAGATGGGAGAAGGTATGATGAAATTGCAGGTGATGTTGTAAGAGAATGGAGTGTTGGTGGTCTCTGGTGGGTTCGGATGGAAGTGGAGCCGCTAATGAAGCTACAGAATACACTAGATGTATGTTTAGGTTTGCAATGAAGCTGTTCTGAAATTGCAGGTTGTGTTTGAATGGAACTGCGAGAAAGTAAGCATTGCAGTTACAACTCAAATGGAGAGGTTCAGATGGCTCAAGTGATATTGATGTTGTTGTATTTGATAGTGGATGACACAAGAAGGGTTTGGTGGTGAAGTTGACTGTGGTGTTCCAGAGAAGATGTTGCGGCGGAAGTGTTGGTGCTAAATGGAAGAATTGCAGCTGCTACCGAGTTGCAATGGCTCAGGTGGTGATGGAAATGTGCAGTTACTGGTGCTTGTTGTGTGGTGATGGAAATGTGCAGTTACTGTTGTTAAGGCCATTGCAGGTGCAGGTCATGGTGTTGCTGTTGCAGACAATAAGAAGTGGAGTTGATTCGGAGTTAGAGATGATGTTGTGTGTTTGCAGTGAATCCAAGGATGAGATTGAAGTGAATCTGTAGGTGCAGTGGCAGTGGCAGCTGTGATGAGCTGAAGATTATAGGGAAGACATGAGGTTGCTGCAGCTGTGGAGGTGATGTGCCACTATGGCTGGAATTGAAGTGGTGTTGCGCCATGGTGATGCATCACAAGCTCATACCAGTGCAAATGGCTTTGGCCAAGGTGATTAAGACCTGACTCGTCTGATTAGCCAACCGACTCATCTACCTGACTCATATGTCATCACTGAGGTGAATCGGTCTGACTTTGACCGAGTTGATTCAGTTGACCCGTCAAGGTGACTCGTTTGACCGCTGACGGTTTGACTTAGTCGGTCATCTGAGTTCTTGCCGGCTGATTTCCAGCCAGTGCCGACTAATATTTTTGGGGTCAGAGTTTTCTATTGGGCTACTTTTACACATGAATTATATGGACTTGCTGGATATATTGGACTTGGACCTTTGAGGATATGACCTAGTTTTGGAGACGAGAAAGCTACAAAAAGGAGAAGTCTTCTACAACTTTATATCTCGTATTCTACTTGGAGTTTTGGAGACATAGCCGCAGCTAGGGTTTGCTTTCATTTTTATCTTTGATCTTCTTTATTTCAATTATTATTGATGATGAACTCCATTATTATGAGTAACTAAAACTATTTTTGATTAAGGGTGATTTCAAAGCCCAAAATATGAACCTATAATTGACATGCAATAGCTCATTTTCTCACAAGTTTCGTTATTGTTTGATTTCTACCATGCTAATGATGTTTATGGATTATTTGTTGATTGTTTAAGTTCGAAATTAAATAGTTGATTCATAATCCTACTGCTAGTTTAGATTTTCTTCGACCCGTAATTGTCTAGAAATATAAACACAAGTAGCAATATGTGGGTATTGATGATGGGATTTTGTTAAATGCGCATATGTAGAAATTGACACTAGTAAGTGATTCATTCTTTTGAAATTCATCACTAGGAGCAACCTTATCTCACAAAACTTAGAGTACTTGTTTAGGTCACACCTAGAAAGCGTACCTCTAGGAAACTTGGCAAGTAGAAACCGGTAGTCGAGCGCTTCCGTATCCGGTGAGCTTAGGAGATAATAACGGGATAGTTGAGCGTACTAATTATCTTAGGGTTGTTAGTAACAAGATAATGTGAAGAACGTGTTATATATCGATTTGGTTTATGTTTCGTGGTCGAGAATGATTCCTTAATCAATTCCATCTCATATTTGAATACAACTTTACAATTTTTAGAATTTCTATAACAAAACAATCTTGCTAAGAATATTTGTATAACAACTTTTGCTCCATACCTCCCTTGGGACGAATCTGCTTTCATTATACTACTTGCTAGTGTAAAGAGAAGTAGAATATATTATTTGCGAGTTTGACACCTCGTCAAAATTGGCACCGCTGCCGGGGAGGCAGTGGCAAGTTTAGTTGTTATTTTTATTCTTAGTTGTTACTTTTGCTTTTATTTTCAATTTAAGTTTACTTATTCAACATCTTAGAATATGATTTTCAGGTACTATTTCTTTGATGAATGCGTGGAGAGGGCAGACCAAGTCCAATTGGTATACGTCTTCATTCGGGCACTTTACTTAAAGACTTCATTCGAGCAGTGAACACTCCACTTCCTCCTAGTTCTTCACCTAACGAATTCTAGGATTCGGACAAAGAGGAAGATAACACAATGGGAGGTTGACCACCTGCTCCAAGAACACTCAAGGAGCTCACTTCTCCAAACATTGACCAGCAGCCTTTATGTATTCAGCTGAATGGAACCATTGAGGTGAAGCCGCAATTGATTCACTTGCTGTCAATGTCTCTTCATCACTAAAGTTGTCATGCTTTTCAGAAAGAATTTGCATCACTAAAGCCGACATGCTTTTCAGACATAGATGAAGAAATAAAAGCAAATAATGAGAAATAATCCACCTTGCCCTTTTAAGCGACGTTTCTTCTTCTTTTATTCCAAATGACTCCAAAGTACCTAAATACTCAAAAACAACCATAAGATACATATTTTACAAGAAAACTGAGCAAAGCAAGCATAAACAATAGATAAATATTAAGGTTTTTTAGACACCTATCACGCCGATACAAGATTGTTCCGGTAATCTCGACGGAGTCGGCCTGACTTGGCCAAAATCATCTTGTCTCGGCCGGAATTTCATACCTTTTCATAATTTAATCTAACATATATTGTTATATATTTATATCAAAAAAAGTGTAACAACAGTATATTTGATGATGAACTCTTTTTTTTTTTTTACAGATAGTACAAAAATAAATAGTCAAAGAACAAATTTACATCGAATTTGATCTTTCTTTTTAAGTTTGGATGTTGTGAACAAAGGGAGATCTTTATGCGTTGCTGTGAAGTAGTTTTTGGCAACAAAAGCAGATCTTCATCATCAAAACATATTGTTCTTGATGCTACGGGATCGTTGTAATAAGTTTAGAACTAGGAGAACAAGAGAGAGAGAAAATGACGGAAAAAATGAGCGATGGGATTTAGGTCTGCTAGGGTTTTGTATATGCAAACCAAATTACTAGTTAACCCTTGGACACATGATATGTTTTAGACGGTTACATGTGTCAAAAGTGAAATTAGACATCCTATATTAGGCGTGTTTAATTGTTGTACAAGAATTAAGTTGTGGTTTGTTTTCCTGATGTTAAACGTTGGAAAAAGGCAAAACAAAGAAATTAATAAAATTTCCCTTTATATGTAATATTGAAATATTTGATCCAGTAACGGTAATAAAGGGAAAAATGGATAAATATCCCTACTTAAAGGGAATATATTATAGGTTTTAAATTGGAAATCGGAATTTCACCGAGATTTGGAACCGAGATCTCGTCGAGACAACGTTGTACCAGTGTCTCGGTCCCGACCGAGACAAACCGAAATCCGAGATCAACTACATTGATTGTAAGTCATTGTATACTCCATATATTTTCCCCATTTTTGTCACAAAATAACTAAGGAACAATAATACAACAAGTATTTCGAAAGGACCCTCAAGCTCATAAGAACTCGATACAACCTATAAGAGCATAAGCGGTTTTGAGGTCTAACATACCACTTTTGATAAGCAATTCAAGTCAAAACCACAAAAGTAATTAGCTTAGACTCTTACCGAGGAAAATTTACCCAAAATAATATTTTTTTATTTCGGTAAGCCTAACTAGGTTAGATAACTAATTTCTTATCAGGAACCAATTACACATAATAATCGTACCTTGTTTCGATAAACCTAAACTAAGATCAGAATTAACTTAGTTTTTTTTTACCAATATCCAATTATAACAACAATAATTTTACCTTGTTTTGATAAGCCAAACTAGGTTAGATGACTAGTTTTAGTATTAGGGAAACGATTAACAAAAATAATCGTTACCTGAATTCGATAAGCCAAACTAAGATCAGAATCGATCTTGTTACTTGTCAGGAAAGAGATTATCAGAAATAATTCTTCCCTAGGTTCCCCCCCCCCCCTAGCTAGTAACTGAAGGAGCTAAAAAGCTAGAGCCAAAACTCATATGTATAATAAATACACGACTTAAAACATAAATCGATATTAGTATAAATGTGACTCCATAGTTTATTACCATCATTTTCTTATAATTCTTTGATAAAGCAACCCAAACAGTTAGATATGAAATTCGCTAAATCAAAAAGTCATACAAGCTAATATATTACAAGTACAAAGCATTTTTATACTTCTGAAAAGGAAAAAGTCTTAACACAAATAGTCATTGAGAAACAAATAAAGCCAGCCATATTACAATCTAAACTTTAAAGATATTACAGATTATTAAAATTTAGATGAAGTACAAGCATAGTAGCTATCGTAAATGTACTAGATACTATATTAATATTTATATATAATTGCAGCCATCTCTTCAGCAATCTCAGGAAAGTTTGTAGTAGCGCACGCAATCAATTAGATCAGTGCAACAATTAGACTATCTTTGTAATCTCCTCAAGATATTCTGAGAATCAAGACCAATCATTTCAAGTGGCATGGCACATATGCATTTATCCTCTCATTCGGTTAATAATTACTTCATCCAAAGGCTTTGGAGTCTTCTCTCTGAAACTTGACCATGTAATACCAAAGGTACTACAAGTTCTGGTAGTGATACGAGGAAAACCAGGAGTCCTTCTTGTTCCAAGACGAATTGAAATCATTTGTCTAATGATTAAGCCACAAAAATCAAAGGTTTTTATACCACTTACAAGGTGATATACAAGTTCATCAACATCTCTGGTCCATTAATTTGATTTTTTGCATGTTGCTTGGACAGAGGTTTGCTGCAACCAACTTACCAAAAATCTTGGGATGAAACTCAACATTATCAATAAGCAATGAGTTTCCAGATCACACTCCGCCAATTTTAGTAGAGATAATATTCTCCTGGTAATTGATATTAATATTGCTTCTAGATAATGCCTTTTATTTTTCTACCGTTGGAGGGTCAAGATTGTAGATAGTTGTACGAATAAAGCATATATCATACATGATTCTTGTGCGTTAACCATGATATCCAGCAAAATTAACATTGTGTCATCTTTTTTTTTGTAGACTTGGATTAGGTTTCGCGTAAGTTGGTTACCTTTTTACCATTGCAGATGAATGAAGATGTATTAGCATCACCATGATAAGTGACATCTACTCATGTAGCTATGGGCAACCAAGTAATATGTAGCAAGCATTATTTTTGAAAGACACACAATACACTGAAAATCTACGTATATTTTTGTTGTTATCATATCAACCCAATCAATGAGCTGATAATTGTAACCTATGTACCAATCTAAAAGAAACAATATTTTGAAAAGTACCACTATTAATGATCATATTGCAGACCTTGTCCTGCATACGACATCGAATGGGTAATAAAAGATTAAGAGTTGGAGAATCTACATGAGGTATAAACAACATATTTTGAATAACACAAAATACATATTCACCTTTCTCTCCAAATGTATTAACAGGTTCGAAATTCTCATAGAATTCTTCAGTTTCTTCCTCACACACATTAATTGAAAAAGCGGGGGTCTAACAACCACACCCAATAATTCGTTCGGCAATCTGTATGGACTAACTCCAATATAATTCCAAGAAAATCAACTAGCCAGTCAGACTCAATCAATGGAAATATATCCAAGAGCTATATCTCAATTTCTCAATACAATCTGCAATCAAATAGAAAGAGTTCTGTGAGTCCGATTGATACGAGAAATAACTTAAACAGTACCAAAGAGAAATGTTCAAGTGTCAATCAATTTATATCAATAACCAAAGGTTGGATTATCTAATAGATTGAACTACACACAACCTGTGATATTTCAATTATATAAAAAATATAATGCGGAAAAGAAATAACACAAACACCAGATATTTTGTTAACGAGGAAACCGCAAATACAGAAAAACCCCGGGACCTAGTCCAGATTTGAACACCACACTGTATTAAGCCGCTACAGACTCTAGCCTACTACAAGTTAACTTCGGGCTGGAATGTAGTTGAGCCCTAACCAATCTCACACTGATCAAGGTACAGTCGCGTTCCTTACGTCTCTAAATCCCAGCAGGACTCTACGCACTTGATTCCCTTCGCTGATCTCACCCACAACTAAGAGTTGCTACGACCCAAAGTCGAAGACTTGATAAACAAATCTGTCTCATACGAAAAAGTCTATTGAATAGATAAATATGTTTCCCACAAAAATACCTACGAGTTGTGTTCCGTCTTTTGATAAATCAAGGTGAACATGAACCAATTGATACACCGGACTTATATTCCCGAAGAACAACCAAGTAATATCAATCACCTCACAATAACTTAACCGTATGGTAGCGGAACAAGATATTGTGGAATCACAAAGAATGAGACGAAGAGCTTTGTGATTACTTTTTATCTTACCTATCAGAGATTAAATCTCGAGCAAATCTTCGAGAAGATAGTACTCAATACGATAGAATAAAGTAAGATCAGAACACGCAACTATATAGAAAATAGTTGGGTCTGGCTTCAGAATCCTAATGAAGTTTTTAAGTCGTTAACCTATAATGGTTTTAGGAAAAACCTAGGTTAAAGGAGAATCGACTCTAGTACTCAACTAGTATCACACATGAGGTGTGGGGATTATGTTTCCCAGTTGCTAGAGTTCTCCCTTATATAGTCTTCAAATCAGGGTTTGATAACTTTGGGACAAATCAATCAATATTCACCGTTAGATGAAAACCTGATTAGATTCAAGCCAATATCTTTCAACCGTTAGATGGCCTTGGCTTGTTACACACAAATAAAATGTACCTTCATTTAGATATGTGTAACCGTACCTAAACGTGTACACTTAGTTGGCTCAACAATAGTTAACCGAAGTTAGCCATATGAACACTTTCATATCAACCTTGTTCATCTTAACACAACTAGTTCAAATGACTCAAATGAAACTAGTTATAGAGTTGTTCAATTGTTTATATTCTCATAGAAGTATACAAGACACAATTGAAGCAAAATCGGTTTTGATTCACTCGAATCAAATTCATGAACATTATAGCCACAGTTTGCAAAGATTGCATTCCTTATTATGTAAATGTATTTGTTCATGAGTATGTAAACATACTTAACCGATTTTAGAACTTAACCCACTCAAGTATGCAAATGCGTACGCATACTTAAGTTCCCGGACCTGGTCTTGTTCGCCAGTATGCAAACGTGTACGCATACTGTCGTTCATGACCGAACTCAGTTGAAATCAGTACGCATACGGGTACGCATACTATAGTTCCAGGACTTCAACTGTTGAATCAGTACGCATACGGGTATGCATACTAAATTCCCGGACTTGGAATAACTTGCAACAGTTAGCATACAAGTACACATACTGTGCTATATCCAATCAATGGTTAATTGTTCTAAACTCCCATTTTAATCATTAAAACATTCTTAGAAGATGACAATAGCTGTCTCACACAAACTATTAGCTTCAAAGTAATTTTCAAGTGATCAAATGATCAATACGAAACATTCCGAGTCTACATCAAATGATTGTCTCACACAAATCATATAAGATGTTACCAGGCGATTTTCACATGATCATCTTTTGACTTTCGTCAAGAATAAAAGATGAACTTGGTTAAAGCGAAAGCTTGCCAACACATATTTCGAGAAATATGTAAGCGAATTAAACTCAGCTCGAAATATCAAATGTGTATAATTTAAAGTCTATATAGCTATACGACTTTGTCTCAATAGGAGATAGAATAGAAATAGACTTGTGAGTGATAGATGAGTTCAAGTCTCCACATACCTTTTGTTGATGAAGTTTCACAAGCTCCCCTTAGTAGTTCTTCGTCTTCAATCGATGAACGCCGTGAAGTCTAAAGCTCAACTACACATTCTATCCTAATCCGAGACATAGCTATAAGTAGACTAGAAATCAAGACTTATAGTTTTGACAACTAAACTTGACAAACAAGCTTGAGATATCAACGCTTGCGAGTTCGACCGACCAGTGCTCTAGCATTAATAACCTCTTCTTCAATGATCAATGTACACCGAATCCTACATTAGTTTGATGTATTCCATGGTAATTTACACTTATAACACGTATTTCAGTTGGGTATGCATAAGGGTTTTGAGGTTTTGGTTTAGTGGGTTGAGTATTACTACGTTGGGGTTGAGGTGGCAGAGGATTTATCGTTGTTAAGGTTTGGGATGGAAATGTTTGAGCGGTAGTAGGGGCCAGAAAAATATGAGACTAGCATAAAAAAGATTGTTTCCGGGTAAATATATTTTGAAGCAAAGGTTGGGAACATTTGTGGGGGAAAACATAAAAGATTCCATTTTAAGGGCATCGTTTATGACTTGACGAAAATAATTATATTGTTGGGTATCTTACCTTTCTTGAATACCCCAATCAAGACCATTGACAAAACGCCCAACACTTTGGTCAACTATCTCATTCAGTTGATTCCTAGATAACAAATGTGAAAATTCAGTCACATACTCTTGTACCGCGATGTTACATTAACGATAATTTTGCAAGATGATGAACAAGGTTTGTATATATTCTTGCGGTAGAAATATTTGCTTCAATAGTTGCCTCATGCCTGGCCATGATTCAACTTCTCGGAAACCTTGGTTAACTCTTTCAAGTTGAAGATGATCCCACCATGAGGAGGCTGTCCCTATCATCTTGAACGCAACAAGCTCCACTTGTTGATCTTACGATATACACATTACGCCATGAACCAATCAAATGTGTATAACCAATCAAGGAAATTTTTAATGTGTAACAGACCATCGATATAGTTTTATCCACCTTGGGACGATAAAGTGTGTTGAATACAATTGTTTCTTTGATGTCGTAACGGTGGAAGAGGATAATAATATGGATCATTATCTTCTAAATCAATCGTGTGCTGTCTTGGAAAGGTTTTATATAGATTTGAAGGAGTTGAATAAGGATCAAACTATTCGAAGAACCCAAGTTGTGGATCAAACTCTTCAAACCAGCAACTACATTTCTTTAATCCCCATGACTCCAAATTTTTTCACCTTGATATTTCTCTATTCTTTTTTAGGTTAAAATATCTTTTGATCGGGTAAGAGATTGATATCTAGCCATTGTAAACCCCAAGTTACTCTTAGATCAATATTATCTCTTCCACAAATTTGTTTTTACTTTAGCCGAAAAATTTGTAATACATTTTACTTTATACAAATGATCTTTTGTGCGAAGCCTTAGTCACACTACAAAGGCTTGTCATTTGCCATCACAATAAGCCAAATCAAATTATTTAGTGAATTTTTCGACATGTTATTGAGTGGACGTGCCGGAGTAGATATCGGGCATAATTAGAAATCATCTGGGCTATGCCCCATATGTTCAAATCTTGTCTTGGATACCATTAAAATTATTGGACGATCATGATCAGTTTGTCTTATATGGAATGTTTGTCTTATATATAATGGTATTAGACCAACCCACCGAAACTGGTATGCCGCTTATAAATCATGGTTATCTTTGTACAGCAAATTGAATATTCTTATGGCATAAGAATTGACCCCATAAAGTAAATTATTCTCAATTAGTCTAATCCATAACTAGGTACTGTACGGATTACGGAGAAGATACGCCCTATGTGATTTATTGTCAACGAGAGAGAAAGGGACGTTAGGGACTGTTTATCCATCCGTAAATTGATTAAACCGAGAGTGAGAAACGAACGGTGATAAATAAATACGACCTTTGAAACATATCAAATCTTTATTCGCGCCATATTTGAAAATTCTCTTCATTTTCTTTCTTTTGCAGACATAGGCCGGCGGAACTTACAAAAATTGGGGTTATCTTTTCTGGTCTTGTTTTAAATGGATCTTCCAAAACGGCGTTTATGTCTAAGTTATCTGTAATCACACTGGATTCTAAAATCCTTCTTTCTTGTTTTACTTTTATGATGATGATTTTGTCTAATAATTTACTATCATTTGTAGCTGTAACTTGTCTTATTGAGTTTGATCTTTGGATTTAATTTTGTTTTTTTAAATGTTGTAGGTTATATAATCTCCATTTGCAATTGTTCTTAGAACTCTACACCCATAGAAGAAATTCTATTTCACCCTTAACTCTGGGATTGGAGAAGAATGGAAAGGTTGTCGTAGTTGTGGGAACTATCTTCGAAGTAAATTCATTTCTCTCTGGTCGACAGCTTTCTTAAAAGTGAGTTGAAATTCATTTCTCAGTAATGGATAGTTAATGTTTCATCTGTATAAGTTAAAGACTTTCAAGTGTTTGAATATTGAACTGACTGAGGGTTTGTGACTTTCAGTAGTGGATAGTTAATTTTTTATCTGTATAAGTTATAGTCCTTGGGTCAGTTTACAGATACAAGTTTATTTACATGTAATTAGATACACGTTCTTTATCATGTGTAGGTTAATTAAGAGATTAACACAATTGTGAGTGAAAAGAAAGTTGATTAAGAAATTAGATTGAAGATTGTAATATTGTAAACTCGTGTTCTTTATTTGCTTATCTATAATTCATATGTAGCTTCTTCATTTACAGAATCTTTATCAACGGGAAGCTAAAAGGAGGTCAAAATGGATGAGAAGTCAGTTTCCCTTCAAGCTGTTAACCGGGAAGCTGTTGATCTGGTACACAATTTCTTGAGTGCTTGGCTTTATCTCCTTTTGCAATTTTTGTGGTAATAGACTTCGTATTGGCCCTTTATTGTTTTGGACCTTTTGGTACGATGCACCATTCGACTTTCTTGTCTTTAAGTTGATCGGGAGAACTATTATTGAGGGGATTACATGACAGATTTGGAATTTTAAGTTTTCAGTCACTAGATTTGGCTGCAATCTGATCAAGCAATGTATCATTTTCTTGTATCAGCATCATCCACCAAATTATCATCTGTGTTTCGATCTTTCATACTTACGTGAGTACTTTTTCAGGAGAACATCGATCTCGAAGGAGTTTTTGAAAATCTTAAATGCACACGAGAAGGGCTGAGTTCTGATGCAGTTGAAGAGCGTTTGAAACTGTTCGGATACAACAAGCTTGAAGAGAAGAAGGTTTTTCGTCATGGTTGAACTATCCTAATGATTTGAAGTATATAATTTCGCATTTCCTTACTTTTTTGTAATTTAATTTTGAAGGAAAGTAAAATATTGAAGTTCTTGGGGTTTATGTGGAACCCTCTATCATGGGTCATGGAAGCCGCGGCAATTATGGCTGTTGCTCTTACACAACCTGGGGTAATCTATAAACTTTAAGCTATATTTCATTTCTGAAGTTTTTTCATATGATGACTGAATCATGAAGTTACAATATATATTTCTTAACTGTGTTGACAATACTTCAATTGTTAGGAAAAACCTGCGGATTATCATGATTTTGCTGGTATCATGGTGCTACTTATTGTCAATTCTACCATCAGCTTTATTGAGGAAAACAATGCTGGTAATGCTGCTGCGGCTCTTATGGCTAGATTGGCTCCGAAAGCGAAGGTTCGTTTCATGAAGCTTCGTTTTGCATAAACTGATTTATTAAGCCTCCTCTTTTCACTGACAAATGCTTATCATTTTCTTTTCCTCTTTTCTTTCTGCCATGTAAAAATTTGCAATCTTTCTTTTCAATTTCCACTTTTTTCGCCAGGTCCTACGTGATGGAAAATGGAATGAGGAAGACGCTGCGGTGTTGGTTCCTGGAGACATAGTTAGTATTAAACTCGGAGATATTATTCCTGCAGATGCCCGGCTTCTTGAAGGAGATCCCTTAAAAATCGATCAGGTCTGTCACTTATTCTGAGGTGCACAGAAGTTTTATCCAAACTACAACTGCATTAATTAGCCAAATCAAGGGCTTGGTGTTATACGCAATACATCTCATATTTGATAAAAGTCATGAAATAACATTTTCTAATTCGACCTTACTGAGTTGACTATTTTTCATTGTACTTGCAGTCGGCTCTTACTGGAGAATCACTTCCAGTGACCAAAAATCCTGGTGACGGGGTTTACTCTGGTTCAACATGTAAGCAAGGTGAAATAGAGGCCGTGGTTATTGCAACAGGAGTTCATACATTCTTTGGGAAAGCAGCACATCTTGTGGAAAACACTACACATATCGGGCATTTCCAAAAGGTTCATCTTAGAACTAATTTTCAGAATAAAATCCGACTTTGTTTCTTGTAGGTTTCTAAGTATCATTTTTTTCCCTTCTAAGCAAGCCTAAACTTGCTCGTGATTCACATTTACAGAAGCAGTATTTCACCTTTTCAGGTTTTAACATCTATTGGGAACTTTTGCATTTGCTCAATTGCTACCGGGATGCTAATTGAAATAATCGTAATATGGGGGATTCAAAAGAGATCATATCGTGCTGGTATTGACAGTCTACTTGTGCTACTCATTGGTGGGATCCCAATTGCAATGCCTACCGTTCTTTCTGTAACCATGGCCATTGGTTCCCACCGCTTATCTCAGCAGGTTTGTACAGAAACGAATGGAGTACTACATGAAAGTTATGTAATCATTTTTGACTGAACTGAAGAGCTCACAAGTGCCAGCTAACACTGTTGGTGGAGTACGTGTGGATGACAGCTTCGAACAGCTTCAATCCCGCTAATATAGGAGTTCGCTGATATCTTTTAAAAGCATTTATAAATTGAACGGATCTCCTAAATTAATCTGCATTTCTGTTCTTCTCTACACAGGGAGCCATAACAAAGAGAATGACTGCTATCGAGGAAATGGCTGGAATGGACGTGCTATGTAGTGATAAGACTGGTACATTGACTCTTAACAAGCTAACGGTGGACAAATCTATGATTGAGGTTACACTTCCTCTGCATTGTTTATTGATAAGTCACATCATAATACCCGATTCTAGTTCCTGGCAAATAAAAAATATACCCTCTAAGATGTGTCCAGTAACAACATCACCTTCTTCAGATATATAGATTATTACCAAATGATGTTTCACATGTTACAAATTCTGGTCGACTTATATTCAAGTCTTTTAAGAACTCATTTGTGGATCTCTGGTCGGATGCTTGAGCGAAATAGTGATAAATGTGGCAGACGGTAAAGCTGCAAATAGTAACAATACTTATATCTAATGGTTTCATGTACATTTTAGGTTTTCTCGAAAGGTGTTGACAAGGATATGGTTGTCCTGATGGCTGCTAGAGCTTCGAGATTGGAGAACCAAGATGCTATTGATACTGCGATTGTATCAATGTTGGCAGACCCAAAAGAGGTATGGATGCTACTTAAGTTGACTAGAGAGTAGAAATCTTTGGTGTTGTTAAAAAATTTTAAGTTTAGGATATGGTACTTTCCCTGATTCTGTGGTGACTTTCTCTATTTTCCATTTTATGAACCCATTGATATGAGATGCATTAGTTTTAGACATATTTTTTCTCCTGCAAAAACTCCTAGCAGGTAACTTACACATTTTATGAGTTATATTGAAGGCACGGGCAGGGATCAAAGAAGTTCATTTCCTCCCATTCAATCCAACTGATAAAAGGACAGCACTAACGTACACAGACAAAGCTGGTAAAATGCACAGAGTGAGCAAAGGAGCACCTGAGCAGGTACAAAACTTCCCATCTCGAGGTTTTGAAATGTGAAGATTTCCCATTAAACTTTATAACATGTCAGACTGTCAGTTGATTCGCACTTTCCCACTGTAGATTCTAAATCTAGCATGTAACAAATCAGAGATTGAAAAGAAGGTCCATGCAATAATTGATAAATTTGCTGAACGTGGACTTCGGTCACTTGGGATTGCTCGACAGGTAAATAGCCTTTTATTCGCCTCACACCGTCTCCTCAAATTAATTTGACCATATGAACATCTTGTTTCTTAGGAAGTACCTGCTGGTAGTAAAGACAGTCCTGGTGGCCCTTGGGAATTTGTTGCTCTTCTCCCGCTGTTTGATCCTCCTCGACATGATAGTGCTGAAACTATTAGAAGAGCTTTGGATCTTGGAGTTAGTGTAAAGATGATTACAGGTCGGATATTTACCTAGCAGGACCTGCTTTTGCCCACCAAAAACTTCGTTGTGTTGATTTTATTCTAGTTGGTCCTCACCTATATTTATGTATTTCATAACTCATATTTTTAATGGGTTTTCTTGTTCAAATGACCAAGATGGGCACCCTGCTGGCACACAGTTATGGAGCTAAAGTTTCATAAACTGAATCATCGAGTTCATTCAGTCCTCGATGTGACTGATTCCTCGATGTGACTGATTTTTTGTGGACATTGCAGGTGACCAATTGGCGATTGCGAAGGAAACAGGGAGACGGCTTGGCATGGGAACTAACATGTATCCATCATCAGCTCTGCTTGGTGACAATAAAGATGAGTCAGTTGCAGCTATACCAATCGACGAACTCATTGAGAAGGCTGATGGTTTTGCTGGAGTCTTTCCTGGTACACTAGACCTCTTGTTCTTTCTTTCCTGCAGTGCAACTTGGATGTTAGTTCTTATCCTATTTTTCTTCTTCCAGAGCATAAGTATGAGATTGTCAGAAAACTACAAGATCTGAAACACATCTGTGGAATGACGGGTGATGGAGTCAATGATGCGCCAGCTTTGAAGAAGGCTGACATTGGTATCGCGGTGGCAGATTCCACAGATGCTGCTCGAAGTGCTTCTGACATTGTGCTTACGGAGCCCGGGCTAAGTGTAATTATTAGTGCAGTTCTAACAAGTCGTGCAATCTTCCAGAGGATGAAAAATTACACGGTAAATGGGCAGTTGTACATTTTGTATTAAAGAAAGTGTGTCTATTTTGTATAATTAATTGAATCACTAAAATATTTGAAATTTTCTATTGGGCAGATATATGCCGTATCTATCACTATACGTATCGTGGTAAGTTTCTAAGTACATAAGTGGGAAGCTGTTCTAAATTTGTTAGGTTAACCCATTGCTTATTATTACGGTGTTTTTGCTTTGTGTAATAGTTGGGATTCATGCTATTGAACATATTGTGGAGATTTGATTTTCCACCATTCATGGTTCTTGTCATTGCGATTCTTAATGATGGTGAGTATTGCTAATGCCTTAAACTCAATGTTTGGAATTGCCTGAAGCTCTTTTTCCTGTGTTTTATTTAGTGAATTGTTTCCAGGTACTATAATGACAATATCCAAAGACAGAGTTAAGCCTTCTCCATTTCCCGACAGTTGGAAGCTTAGTGAAATTTTTGCAACTGGAGTTGTCATTGGTGCATATCTGGCTCTAATGACCGTCATTTTTTTCTACCTAGCTTATGAGACTAGCTTCTTCGCGGTAAAATATACTTCCTGTTTCATACTTTCTTCTTCCCCTTGATCAAACTGGTGCAGTAACCTTCTCATAGTGACTCACATATTGGCATAACCCTATTCATGTTCACGACATTTTACTATTAATATATCTACTGCAGCATTGATTGCAAAGAGGTTAGTCCTAATGCTAATCATGTCTCGATTACCTCTATTTTCAGAAAAGTTTCAATCTGACAGACTTCAACAAACACCTCTTTGATACAACTATTAAGGAGCAAGCTGATCCAATCAACCAAATGCTGGCTTCCGCAGTATATCTTCAAGTCAGCACCATTAGCCAGGCTTTGATCTTCGTTACTCGTTCCAGGGGCTGGTCGTTTACTGAACGACCTGGTTTTCTGCTTTGTGTTGCCTTCCTCATTGCTCAACTGGTAAATTTCGTGCTAGTCTTCCGCTTTGTTTCTTTTTGCTTTACTTTAATTAATAAACATAATTTTCAGGTTATTATTGTCTTGCAAACAGCAGATGAATTAGTTATACCTAATACACATTCTGTCTTACGAATATCTCCAGAAGTTCTAATTCGATTGTAGGTTTTGAGGAAATTTACGATTCACTGAACAGAAATGCCTTGTATTTCTGCAGGTTGCTACTGTAATATCCGCTACTGTTACCTGGGAAATTGCTGGGATAAGAAAGATCGGTTGGGGTTGGACAGGTGTTATTTGGTTATACACTATTCTGACTTACTTTCTGCTTGACCCTATCAAATTTGGTGTCCGCTATGCACTCAGTGGAGAAGCTTGGGATTTGATGGTTAATCAAAGGGTTTGTGAAACTAAAACTCTTCTTTTTCTCTTATAAATCTTACTATACCTTGCCTGAGAAATATGACTCTACTTATGAACCGGACCACATTCTTTCCCACATGACATGGTAGCTGATTCGTAAACATCTCACTCGCTAAAGGGGAGCATTTGTGTTCCAAAATGTAGTCCTATTCTAATGAAATTTCTAGTTTGGGTGAAAAGGGAGTGACTTTATCCAGAAAACTCAGCTGACCTGGAATGTAAACTTTAGTTGTCATGTCATATGGTAAAACAAAATGAGGTGCAATAGAAGTGAGTTGCGTAGTGTAAATTTAGTCTATTTCTAATTATCGCCCCTTTAATTGTCACCCATTATTTCCCCATAGACGGCATTCACATACCGAAAGGACTTCGGTAAGGAAGCTAGGGAGGCAAAATGGGCTACAGAGCAGAGGACACTCCACGGTCTAAAGTCTGGAGAAGCAAAGCTGTTCTTAGACCGACACCACACCTTTAGAGACATTAATCAAATGGCCGAGGAAGCTAAAAGACGTGCAGAAATTGCAAGGTTAGTATTCAAAACCTTCTTCCCACTAAATATGTTCACTGCACATAACAGCATTTTTCAGTTGCTCATTCTAAACACCGGGATTTGAAAAATTAGCAGAATACCTCCATGATTTAAGATAGAAAAGTTGAGTTTCGTGTGAGAATGATATGAAATTGTTATTACGATGCATGATTAGTACTTTCCTTGCTTCCTTTCTTTCTTTGATACAGGATGAGGGAAATTCACACACTTAAAGGCAAGGTTGAATCCAATGCCAAGCTCAGGGGATTAGATATCGATGCCATCCACTCTCATTACACGCTCTGATGATGCCCATATTGTTTTTCCAATTCTTTTCTTTTTCTTCATTATTTTTGTGTGTGCATGTTTTTGTTTTTCCTCTTTCTTCTTTTTTGGGGTTTATCTGTGTTGCCCTTTTCTGTGGATGATTCCATATAATCTCAGTTGTTTTATCACTTAATAAAAACTTCAATAAAGTGCTTCTTATTGGTTCTATTGAATCCATTCATTACCTTATTTGAGAAATTGAGCCCGTTGAACACCCCGCTCAAAATCGCAAGGCTTTGTTGCTCTGGGATGTCAAACCAGACTTCTTTCCCTATCAACTCATATATCTTTTGATGTACTCTAAACCAGTCCACTATTTGAACCATGGCGTAAAATACATTTTACTTTTGACATGGTTAACAATAAATTGTAATTGCAACACTAAAACAAAAGAGGAGAGAGAAAGTTCTGATAGAAAAAAAAAAAGGGCGAAATTTTTTCATAACTTAGATTTTCGATTTCTCCATCTTTTCTCACTCAAATTCCCTGATTTTTTATGCCCTTTCTTCCTAATCCTCTGATCTACAAGTATGAGGTAGGATTTGTGTTCTAGGTTTGAGTTTTGGAGGAGTTTGATTGTCTTCCTCATATCTACCATGGTTGAAGACGAATCAAACTTGGGGTTTGCTGTTTTCCCTCCCCTGATTGCTTCTAATGGCAGTAAAGGTCGGAATCAGAACGGGAAACCATCTGGTGGTGATGATAAGCAGGATTTTCCTGAAGAATCAGAGATGTCAAAAGGGGTTGCTGTTGGAAACCCTAGGAATGGAAAATGGAGGTCACTCTTCAAACCTAGTGATAAGGAAAGCTCAGGAGATTTTTATACTAGCAAATTGTCTTATTTCAAACCTCAATCTGGTAACGATAAGAAGATTATCATATCAGCTACCAATTTTGAAGAAGAAATTAAGGTCTGCGAAAATTTTCTTGTCGGCTATTTTGTGGGTGGACGACCTTCTTTCTCTGCCATTGAATCTGCTGTGAAGAAGGAGTGGAATCCCAAAGGTAAATTTCAAATGACCATTCATGATGGTTCAGTTTTCTTATTTGAATTCGAGCTAGAAGAGGATAGAGCTACTGCCTTAGAACATGGTTCTATATTTATTTCAAGTAAAAATTTTGTGATCCGACCATGGCATCTTTTTATTGAAGAATCAGTTCAAGAAATAAAGAAAATACCTATTTGGATGAACTTGAGGAAAATCCCTATTCATTTATGGAATGAGAAGGGAATCAGCATGATTTTTAGTGCTTTGGGTACCCCTTTGCTTGCTGATAAACATACATTGGCTAGAACTAGAATGAGCTTTGCGAGGGTCTGTGTTGAAATTGAAGTTGATTTTGATTATCCAGACTCTATTCCAGTTTCTTTTGATGGAAAAGAATTCAATGTCCTTGTAGAATACTCTTGGAAACCTCCAAGATGTCTCTCTTGTGTTACATTTGGACATTCTAGTAGTAAATGTACCAAGGGTCCAAAGCAATTGATAGTTGATTATGTTCCTGCATCCCTGTCAACATCTGTTGAGAAAGGGTTAGAGCCTGAAATAGTGGAGCAAATCATAGTTAATTCTATGCCTAAAGTTTCATCTACTACCGCTGATCCAAGTGCAGAGATGTGTGTGAATGGTGAGAAGGTTCTTGAACAAGAAAAATCTCTTGGTGAGTGGGTTTCTTATAAAAGAAAGAAAGGCACCGCAAAACAGAAAAATGAAAAGCACTTAGAGACTCCTACATCTCTGCCGGTTGTGGAAGTTGCAAGAACCTCGCCTACCGATCCCACCATCCCTCCGGGTTTTGAATCCCATAACAGGTTTCATGGTTTTAATGAAGAAGAAAAGGAAGAGGAAGAGGAAGAGGAAGAAGAAGAAGAAGAAGAAGAAGAAGGGGAAGTAGCCACTTCCCAGTTAGCTCAGAAAGATCCAAAAGCAAGCACTACAAAGCCGTCATTGCACAAGCCAATTGTAGGTATTGGTATGAAGTTGAGTATAAAGTCTAAAGGTACAGGTATGTTTCCAAATGGTTCTCTTTCAAGTTTAAAAAATAAAAAACCTCCTAAATCTAAAGTTCCTAACAAGGTTTCCGCAGATAAGCTAGTAGAGTTTGGATCTTCTTGGGGATTAGAATTTCCACCTTTGAAAACTAACCGTGAAGAGATGTTTAGCGATTTAGAAAAAAACCACGACGATATATTTGTAGAAGATGTTGATAGGTCTTAAATGTCTTTAGGCAGTGGTCCTCATTGCGGTTTGAAAGTTGTTGTTTGTTTGTTAGGTTTCACAAGTTGTGTCTTTTGTTGACACTCTTTGTTCTCTTAGAAATTTCTTTGTACTCTTTATGGGATTTTAGCTCTTGGTTGTTGTATTTGCCCGCACACGGCTTGTGTGCAGTTTAATCTATTCTTTTTGATCGATCAAAAAAATAAATTGTAATTGCATCTCCTGGTCCCAAAAAAGAAAACAAGCTCTAAAAAACCCAACTTATACATAATTCCTTACCAGATCGCAGAGGAAAAATTATACTTGCAAGGCAGATGGCCTTCCTCCCCAGGAGCCTCATTACACAAGAGACAAGTAGCATCAGAGATGACACCCCACAGCAAGAGCCTACTTCTAGTCCTCAATCTCTTATGTAAAGCTAACCAGCCAATAAAAGAATGCATGCGGATCAACCCCTTAAATCAAACAAGTTTAGACCAACCAGTATCAGGTTATGATTGAGTAATGTAAAACTAAGAGCCTGTTTTTAGTAATGTCTTCAACGTTCAACATACTTGATGTTTTTAGTGTTGTCTCGCTAAAAAACCTTGTCGAGTAACAAAACCCTTTGGGAAAAACTATTCTCGATCGAAGGGAAAAAGAGTACAACACAACTTCAATTTCGAAGTAAAATATGTCGACATCATATCCTTGGATCCTCCCCCTGATGTCGGCATCTCCAATGATTACGTTCAGAGTTGTTCCAGACAGTAGTCATGTACTTTTCGAAACTGAATATCGGTAATGACTTAGAAAATAGTCTACCATATCTCTCCCTGATTACTTTCGTTGGAGAAGAGATTGTTGTTCCTTCATAATCAACAACCTTTGGATTGCAGTTCCTTTAGCATTCCTTTTTATGTCTTTGCAGGGATAAAACAAACTCATGTCAATGGTTACTTTTAAGTACATGATTGCATTCACTATACCATTCCAATGACGTTGAGTCCGCGCTGAGCTATATCTAGCTAACAAGTTCCCTGAGGATGCAAAATTTGATCGAGTACATTATTATACGAAATACAACAATGCGTCTATTGTACTTAGATATGGGAATTTCATCTCCCAACACATCTTCGCCATCTTTCTTTAGACGAAATGGTCACGTACTTACATTTGAACCTCGACTAATCATGAGAGTGTTATTAGGATGCATGTCTTTGTTACCTGACAACTTTAGACATATGCAAACTGGTGGAATAATATACCACAAGCTCAGTATTCGGTCGAGATTTACCCAGATTTTTCATCTCAAATTCGGATTTCGAATAGCTTTTAAGACCTCTTATTACATCAAGAGTACACATTGTGTCTGTACCATCGACGTAGATAGCTACAATTCCAAATCAGGAACTTTCTTGTGAATACGCAAGGAAAAATAACTTACTTTTCTATCCCCTCCAAATCAAATAACCACTTAGACGGGTATACCACATCCGCCTGATTGCTTCAACCTATAAGTGAGCGTTCCATCTATCTGTAAACGCACTATGTGGTTTAGAGTCACTTGATTTGGGCAACAAAAGGCTATCAAGTACTTTTGTAAATATTTTCTATCTCTTGATTCTTTCAGAGATACGTAACAACCACATACATATGCTGCATTTCAAGTCCTTTTGAAATTACCAAGCTAACTGAGTATTTGAACACTATGAAGTTTATTATAAAACAATTCCAGGGCTTTGTGAGATACCTCGCGCCACAAGGAGAGTCTTTATACTTTAAGATTTCTTTCTTCTCATTATGCTTTGTGACAAATTAATCATGTATGTTCAATAGGCTTTACACTTGGTTGGTTAGCACTACCACACCAAATACCTGTATATTTGTCAAAGAACCAAGTTCCACATGGATTGTATAGGCCAAATATGCTATTCGTTGACATTAAGCAACAAGGAGCACGGTTCGATCTCATCTTGCTCTATTTCCTTAAGCAAGTGTATATGAAATTAATCATCAATATGCTCGCATGATATTTCCATTGACTCGTGCGCATTCTCATAATCCACTTGGGATGGCATTGTTGTCTGGAATCATTAAACTTCGGAGCATCCTCCAGTTTGACTCATGGACATATTCAGAGACAATCTTATGAGATGATTTCTGATGATATAAGTAAGTTGTGCCTTCCTCACCTGCTTCCTTTCTAGGTGAGGATTGATCGAACCAAGTGGTCTCTTCAACTTCCTTTATGGAGCCACGACCTCAACCACACTTCCACTAAGTGTAGTTGCAACACCTTAGTCTATGGTGTATACCCCTTATTGAGGATTTGTAACCTTGCAGGTAGGTTTGCAGCTGGTATGTGTGATCTCATCACTTTAGCGACATCAATGTACATTCTGGAAATCGATTATTCTTTCACTTCACATTTACATTTGTGGAGTACAAGAATCAATATGAGACACAATGGTTACACACCACGACAATTCATGTCGTTCCCTTAGAAAATACTTTTTCTTATCTCCCCCCTAACGACGGGAAGACTGTCTCATTAAAGTGATAACCCATAAATATAGCGCGGTAGGAGATCTCCTGCCAAAGGTTTTAAAATACGGATAATTGTTGGAAATTCTTGTCCAACATAATCACTTAATCATTTTGATGACCCATCATAGTACGATGTGGAGTCGTAAGGGCACATATATAGTGCAACCAAAAATGCGTAAGAACACAAAATGTCAGGCTTATATCCAGTTACCAACTGCTACGCAAAGAATGGTTGACCAATTATGGGTCTAAAACGAATAAGTGAAGATGCGTGTAATATTGCATATTCCCCAAGCAGTTAAAGGTAGGTTTGTACGCATAACCATGACTTAGGCACCATATGTAACCTTTGATGATATCCTTTGCAAGACCATAGGGTATAGGATGCTCTACATTGATCCTATCAAACATGCAATAACCATCATGTCCTTTTGATGTGTACTCTCTAGAATTTACAAGGGGTGGTGAGTCCTTACATGTATAATATATGCTAGTAGTTTTCCAAACTCAACATTATTTGGGAACTATAACTAGTCCAAAATGTCAAAAAATCCACGAGAGCCATAAGTCACTTTAATGGTCCGCATTCTGCATGGATATTTTTCTAAATATCACCTCGTTTTCTTTGTAATATGGATTGTTTACCATTTGCATCTTAGGATGGTCTCGATCCTGTTATACTGAAGGCTTTGTGAAATGAGTGATATGCTCTCTTACTTAAAAGCATAATGGGAAGGGGGGTTTCGCATCTAGTTCTTTAGAGAACACTTATTGAGAGATACGTTGTCATTTCGCACTCTGTCAATCTTTCTCCCGTTTTTGTTCACTCAAATAAAGTGGTCGTTTTTGCTTCGATTGTGTCTTGTGTAGTTACATAAGATTTCCTTGCAATTGAACAACTCTCTAACTAGTTCATTTGAGTCATTTGAACTAGTTATGGTGAAGAAGAATATGGTATGAAAGTGCTCATATGGATAACCATTTGGTTAACTATTGTTGAACCAACAAATGTTCATGTTTGGGTACGGTTACATAAACCCAAAATAGTACATTTCATTTGTGTGTAACAAGCTAAGTTTTCGATCCAACAGTTGAAAGATATTAGCTTGAATCTAATCAGGTTTTCATCTAACGGTGAATATTGAATGCTTTGTTACCAAGCTAACATTGATTGCAAACCCTAATTTGAAAAACTATATAAGGGTGAACTCTAGCAACTGTGAAACCTAATCCCCACACCTTCCGTGTGATACTAGTTGTATTAGCTAGAGTCGATTCTCCTTTAACCTTAGGTTTTCTTCTTGAACCAGGTTAACGACTTAAAGATTTCATTGGGATTGTGAAGCCAGACCGATACTACTTTCTCGTAGTTGTGTGATCTGATCTTGCTGATTCTATCGTTTTGAGTACAATCGTAACAATTGGCTTGAGATCTTTATCTACGATAGGCAAGATAGAAAAGTAATCACAAACATCTTCGTCTCATCGTTTGTGATTCCACAATATCTTTTTTCGTTGCGTCGATTAGGATTATTGTGAGG